>OU015757.1:48731990-48765479 GCA_907169655.1 Acomys percivali
ATGGCCACAGGCCCCCTTCCACAGAGATGGCCACAGGCCCCCCTTCCCGTTGACACTGCCTGTTCCCACTGGACTCTTGGTTGTTTCAGCTTGATGATAAGAACTCACAGGCCATGTGACTCACACCTCTACAGACTTTCAGATTTTTATATAAGTTACGTCTTGCTTTCAGGTGCTGTATTTTCAATTTTTTGCACATAGTAATTCTTTTTCTTTTTTTCATATAGCAAATTTTAAAATTAGTATTTTCTAGTCACTGTGGGTCTTTGTTAGATTTGTTACTGTTTTAAATATAGAAAGATAATTTTGTATTAGTACTTATGGAATAGACGAGACATGAGAAATACATTATAATATACTGTTCTCACTGTAAAATGAAGTTATATCAGACTATGTTTTTAATTACTCAATTTATAATTAGAAAGTATAACATTAAAATGACGACTTTTCTTTATGGTTTTACTGTTTCATATTGTCTTAAAAAATAATATAATTGCCAGGTATGGCAGCACATACCTATAATGCCAGTACTTGGGAAGGCAGAGAGAGGCAGGTCTCTGAGTTGGAGGCCAGCTTGGTCTACAAAATGAGTCCAGGACAGCCAAGGCTACACAGAGAAACCCTGTCTTGAAAAATAAAACAAAACAAAAACCCCCAAATAATAATTATCCCTTGAATTGGTTTGACCTCATTACAAAAATAACTTGGATACATTGATTTCTTTTGAAAAAAAAATTTGTGAATATATATAGTAGGGAGGTCTTCTGAAAATTGTTTTTTTTTTTTAAATTTGATTGTTGTAACATTTTTCATAGTTACATGTACATGCTGCCATTCACGCTGTTTCTTCTTAACTTTTAGAATGGATTTTGCCATTAGCAAACTAAAGAAGGCAGGAAACCAGACTGGGCTGTATGTACTTCGATGTAGCCCTAAGGACTTTAACAAATACTTTCTGACCTTTGCTGTTGAGGTTAGTGCATCAAATTTATTAATAGCAACATATTGTATAATCTGTATTTCTCTATCATGAAGTGTTTTATTTTTAGCACTTACAAGTATAGTTCTTGTCAGTGGTATAATAATGCTTAGCTTACCTTAATATACTACAAAATAAATAATCCATAAAGTTAATATAAATGTATAAATGATGATAATTTCTTTCTTTATATTTGATGTTCATTTTGCTTTTTGATGTTTCAGTATTAACCATATGTCAAGTGGTATTTCATCAAGCACACTCAAGTCAGCTCACAATTTAAAAAAAATCAAATCATGGACAGAAAAATAAGTAAAAAGAACATTTTCTGATTACTAGAAATGTTACTAACTGGAACAAAGCAGACAACAGGAACATAATAGATAGTACTTTAAGCTGGAATTTGTGTTTTAAATGGAAGAGTGCAATGGATCTCACCGTTAAATGCATATTACCTTGGATCTCATTCAAGATTGTTTACTATCTATAGTTATCTTAAAAATATGTACAAGGCAGCTGCACAGTCTAAATCTTGAGAAGATTTGTAGCAGCATCCATATTTATTTTACTTTTTGAAGATGCTGAAAGTAAAGATGTTATTCAGTTATTTTCATAAAAGCAATTATCTTGTACTCAGCACATATAGAGAAGGAATTGTCTATATATGCAGAGCATGTATCTCATCATTTTACCATTACATAAGCTGACAAGTCCAGCTTCAGGGTCTTTTCTTACAGCATACGACTGTCTGTTGTGTGAAATTATTAACTAAAAATGCACGAATCTTTGTTTATCATATATGCCTAATACATATAATATTATTAGAGGACTAAGATACTCTCTAATATATCCTCTAATTATCATATGTGCTTAATACATATGATATTATTAGAGAATTATTATTAGGAATTAGAGAACATATGATACAAACCTATGTTTCAGAAACCTATCTGTTGGAAATAAAAAATTTTAAAGTCAACAACAACAAAAAAAATTATAGTATACTAAAAATACTCAATTAAGCATTGTGATTAATATAAACAAAAAATAAACAATATCAGAAAAGATCTTACTTATTCAGAAAGAGCTTTTATAATACAAAAGACATGAGGTGGTCTTGAGGGATTAACAGTTGTTTTATAAATGGCTCAAAGTAGGATGAATAAAGTAATGAAAAGCAGGTCAAATTGTTAAGATGAGTGAAGTACCTCATAGTTTACTACATAAGGCAAATATTAGAGATAATTATAAAAACAAAATAGTGTACAATGGAATGCTAATTCTTTGCTTGTGGGAAGAAGTTAATCCTGTTAGGGAGGGCCTCAACAATAAACTACTCAGTGAAGTGAATTAAGTGAATTAAGGACTTGGTGGAGGGAGCATGAGCTTCTGGAGGTCCGTGCGCTGCAGCAGCGTTAGACAAAGGGAGGCTCTTCCAGATGCTGGTGTTACTCAGTGTTTCTTCCAGTGAAGTCAGTGGCTGGGCTCTTCTGGAGGGCTGGCACTGTGATTAGATGCCTACCTCAGACACTGCTTTAGCATTTAAACTCAAGTGTCTACCTACTCTGTTGGTTGTTTTTATGTTCTCCTTTTGGCTGAATAAACAGCATGATTACCATTCTGATTTTTTCCTCCTTTTTGTAACTAAACTTGCATAGCGAGACAGTGTCATTGAATATAAACACTGTTTGATTACGAAGAATGAGAATGGGGAGTACAACCTCAGTGGGACTAAGAGGAACTTCAGTAACCTTAAGGACCTTCTGACCTGCTACCAGATGGAAACTGTGCGTTCAGACAGCATCGTCTTCCAGTTCACCAAATGCTGCCCCCCAAGGCCGAAAGGTAGCTCAACCCTCCAGTTCTTCAGACCTGCTCCTCATGGGCTGTGTGAGGGTGGTGCTTTGAAAAGAAGCAGCCAAGAGGCAGTGTTGTATGAGAAAGCAAGCTGATTTTTCTACTGTGCTTTGGTCCTTAGAGCCCGAGAGTGACTGGAAGCTCCAGTCTAGATGCTATTTTAAAGATCATTGCTTGGGACTCTTGAGCCATTTACTTTTATCCCACTTCTAAACTGCCAAACGTCACCACCAAAGTCCTGTGTGTTTTAAGCTAATACTTTCATGATGATTTTAAGATTTTAGTTTCTTGTTTTTAAAATAAAATAGCAAGATTGGAAATCTCTTAAAATAACTTCTTTAAAGTTCTGGGGAAAAATTCTGTTAAGAAATGATTGTAAGTTTGTGTTACTTAGCTGGTAAGATTATATCAATCAGAGTTGAAAAAAAAAACTGCTAAAATAACTAAGCAGCTATTGAGAGTTTCTTAGACACAGAGCACACTCATGTCACTTACCTTAGAGTAATTCATAATCTTGGTATGCTTTGATTATATCCATAGATAAGAAACATAGACATGTTGTCTTTTTTTTTTTTTCAGATAAATCGAACCTTCTCATCTTCAGAACAAATGGTATTTCTGATGTTCAGATCTCACCAACGTTACAGAGACATAATAATGTGAACCAAATGGTGTTTCACAAAATCAGGAATGAAGATTTGATATTTGTAAGCCATTAGATATTGACAATTTTTGTCCCTTTAAAGCAATGTTTTTTAAATTTTTTACCTGATATTATATTCATATTATCATTGGCATATTTTATTATAACATATTATAATATCTTACTTTAATTTTAAGATTCAGATACTTTTTACAATTATAAAATTAATAAATCAGAAATATGCCAATCATATAGCAGAAATTAGCAAAATTAATTAATAATGGAGTTATATTCTCTTTTCAGAAATTTAAAATGTCCCTTTGGAACTCTAAAACTTAAAAATCTTCTACAAAAGACATCTGTCTTAGAGCTCCCATATATGCAAAAAAGTGAGGTGAATTCAGTAGATTATCTTTAGGGAACTGAAAACTAAATGGAATGCAAGAGGTGATGATTTGGCTAGAATGTGGTCTATGAGAGGCCTAGGTTTTAGTCTTTTTATCCTAGAGGTTAAAATGAAAGGTAGAGGGCTTGATCCTAGGTTTATTCAAGGGCAGGGATTAAACGTGAGGCTTATCTCTGAATAGAGCTAAGACCAGCAAGGACTGCATCCTTCTGAAAATTTTACCTACTAGCAAGAGGAAAAGAACATTAATATTGTCTGTTTTAATTGACTTAGTGAGAAACAAAGAGGGATTATAAGCTTTGGAGCTGAGGCTTCGTTGTATTTCCTTTGTGGTCTGAGAAACACTAAGCCAGTAAGTTGAGGACAATACCAAAGATGCTTGTGAGAAACACATGTAGACTTTGTAAAGCGCACTCTGATCCAGGAGTACAGTTCCAGCACTTGGGGGAGAGAGAGAGGTATAGCAGGAATTCCAGGTTGTTCGTAGCCACATATAGAGTTGAAGGCTATTCTAGGCTATATGAGACCTTGTTTAAAAAAAAAAAAGTAAAGAGAGAGAGAAAGAAAGAAAGAAAGAAAGAAAGAAAGAAAAAAAAGAAAAAAAAATCTCTTAATTCAGGCTTTCCAGGATTCCCATGGATAAAACTACTCCAAGCATGAGCTTTTAATTAAAAAATTGAAACATAAAGTGGGGCTTGGTGGTGCATACCTGTAATCCCAGCACTCGGGAGGTAGAGGCTGGCAGATCTCTGTGAGTTCAAGGCCAGCCTGGTCTAGAAAGTGAGTCTAGGACAACCAGGACTGTTACACAGAGAAACCTCTTCTCAAAAAAACCAAAACAACAACAACAACAAAGAAAAACAAAACAAAAAGAAAAGAAGGAAGAAAGAAAAACTGAAACATACAGTGAAATTACCCAGGAGTAAGTAGAGGTCATCAAACCAACATCATACTTAAACTTCTAATAATTTCACACAATTTCCAAATAGAGACCATAAAATGTAGGTATCTTTAAAGAGGAGTTGAAAACAGTAAAAATGAAAACATTTACTTAAAAGGCAAAATTCCAAGGAAAAAGGAATAGATACGAAAAATCTGCTTGTACTTGCCACCATCAGAAGTATAGAAAGCAAGTTATTCATCCACCACTGAAATGAGTGAATGAATTGGAAGACAGCCGTTGTGTGTAGCTCAGTGATAATGCATTTGTATAGTATGTACAAAGTCTGACTTTAATCACAGCACCTCAAGTTTAACAACAAACCTCAAGATTTGTAAATGAAGTTTATTAGCTTATGCCTGTCATTCCTGTCCTGAAGAGACTGAGGTAGGAAGTTTGAGGCCAGCTTGGCGTGTAATAGTGAATTCCAGGCCACCCTCAGCCTCAGAAACAATGAGAGGCCAGACAGGGGGGTGGAGAGGGGCAGAGGGAGTAGGACAGAGAGAGTGGGTGGAAGTAGAGAGGAAGAGCAATTGCAGGAGGGTGATGCATTAGTTTTCATGTATAGCAGAAGCCAGGGCAGCCAGGGAGCTTGACTGCTACAGGAGTACTACATAGCAGAGCTTGTACTTGAACACAGGCAGCATTGCTTCAGAATGCAGGTTTCCAGCAGCTACTCTGGTAAGACTCATGATAAATGTTAGTTCTCACAGTGCTGGTGGTAGCTATTGCCTGATGTATATCTAGTTTATTTCATGCTTTGGTGCTGTCATGTATTTATTCACTTACTAACCAAAGCAGTTCTACAGGAAAAGGTATTATTGCTCATTCTGTGAAGAATCCAAGGCATACTGAGTTCAAGTCCAGCCTGGGCCACATAGTGAAAAAGAAAAGAGAAGAAGAAGTGGGGGGGGGGGCGGTGGCCGCCAGGCGGAAGCACAGAGGGATTATATAGCCTCCAGGAAGCCAGACAGTGGAAAGTAGTGAGAAACAAATGAGGTGCTCCTCCTCCACACACCTTCCTATTAAACCAGGAGGAAGCCTAAGAAAAAGGATCATTTGTAAACAAACTTAGGCAAACCCTGACTCTAAAAAGTGTAACAATTATAGCCATTGCAGAAAATGTGAAAGTACAATAGAGTGAAAATAAACTTTATTAATCCTTTTTTTTTTTGTTCTTCACTATTATTTAAGGAAGAATAGACAATTTCATACCTCAAATTTAGATTCAGTTTATAACCAAAATGTTTACCATTTAAAAATAGTTTTGTCATTGAATGCATTTCCTGATTCCTTTATTTCATCTGTCTTACTTACTTCCCACTTACCTTTTTTTATTCTAAAGAATGAAAGTCTTGGCCAAGGTACTTTTACAAAAATTTTTAAAGGTGTAAGAAGAGAAGTTGGAGACTATGGCCAACTGCATGAAACAGAAGTTCTTTTGAAAGTTTTGGATAAAGCACATAGAAACTATTCAGAGGTGTGTATGTTTGTTGGATCCTTTATATATCTTCTTATACTATGTAAAGATATATATTCATAAGCACATTAAATGCATGTGTGAGGCTTCAAAATTATAACATTTTAATGCTTTCATTGCATCTACTAATTATGCATAAAATAGGTTTCATTATGGGATATTACACACATAGAGAATACATTTCAAGCATTCAGTCTCTGTTACCTTCTCCCGTCCTCCCTCCCAATGATCCTCTTTCTCTTCTAATTAACCTGTTCTACTTTTGCGTCTTTTAAGTGTGTGCATATGTGACTGTATGCACTTCACTAGGATTGCTTACATGAGTGTGGGTGAAGGTTTGTTTATAGGAATAGAGTCACCTTAGCAGTGGCTCCACTATTGAAGACCTATGTCTCCATGCCCTATTAACCAGTAAATCCTTTGGGAGGAGTGAGTCCCATGAGCTCTACCTCATGCTCCATGAAAGAGCATTGAGGGGCCTCATCTTGTGTATATCGGGGCAGGGAAACACAACTGCTTTGAGTTCAAGTGCATCATCATGTCAAGGCCAGAAGTCAGTGTTCCATGCTGCCCTTTTCTGCATTTTCACATTTTTTTCCTCCTACAGTGGTCCTTGTAGGGTATATTAATTACTTTTCCATTGAGAGTGTATAATAGCGAGAAAGCATGGCATGCTACAGGAGAAGGCTGGCTGATAACTTTTTTCATCCAAGTACCAGTGGAGGTGCAGTAAGAACAGACAAAGCCTTCAACTATCACCTCCAAAAACTATGTCTGCTAGTAAGGCTCTACCCGTAAAGACCCTATAACCTTCCTAAATAGCACTAGCAGCCAAAGACCAAGTGTTTAGATACATAGCCATAAATGTGGCGTTTCTTACTCAGATCTAGCCAATGGACAGAACATTCTCCACAGTTGAGTCGAGAGTGGGGTATGACTTTCACACAAACTCTGGTGCCTCATATTTGACCATGTCCTCTGGAGGGGGAGACCTGGTGGCACTCAGAGGAAGGACAGCAGGTTACCAAGAAGAGACTTGATACCCTATGAGCATATACAGGAGGAGGAAATTGCCCTCAGGAACAGTCATAGGGGAGGGGAGTAAGGGGAAAATGGGAGGGAGGGAGGAATGGGAGGATACAAGGGAGCGGATAACCATTGAGATGCAATATGAATAAATTAATAAAAAAAAAAAGCAATCACACAAGGGTGATATAGATGTCTTATTTATGGCTGAGAATTTGAGAGTCACTTATTCTCCGCACTTTGACCAGTTATCAGTCTCTGTGATCACTACTGACCACTGTGAAAAGAAGCTTCTCCAGACCAAAGCTACCCTGTGGGAAGAAACAGTTATTTTAAGGGCAATTGCGTGGGGATGCCATGTTCCCTATTTAACAAAACAGGAGTAGGACTTTTACCACTCAGGCCTATGGCCTCCCCTGTCACAAACTTTTGACCAGGTCTAGAGTACCAGACATGAATGCCTCCAGTGAAGCAGGTCTCAAATCCATCAGAAAGCAATCTGTCACCTCCATAAAGCATGTGTCACTGCCACACCTTTAGGCATATCTTGTCTAGTGGATTGGCATTGTTACATACAGGATCATACTTGAGTAAGACTGTTGATGCCAGTTTTGCCCCAGCAGCCAGCTCTGTGAGGGCTAGCTAACAGGGAGCAAGCTTCCAGCCAAGTTCCGGCATGATTTATCTATGTCCGTGACTAAGGTGTGTTGCATCTTCAGCTGTAGGCTCTTACAGTCTTGCCTGATGCACAACCAATAGCAGTGGTGACTGCCTCAGCCTCACTGGCCAACCATGCATAGGGAGGTAGCCCACCCCGGCACTGGATTGCCACTTAACAACATGGGCTTCTGGGGACAGTCTTATCTAAATACACAAGCTCTCTCTCTTCAAACTCTTAGGGCTTTTATTTATTTTTCATTAGCTTACAGATTATCTGATCTACTTAAAGATTTCACACATTAATTTTTATTGGCTATCTCCTCCTTTCCTCTGTCTTTCCTCCTCCCTATCTTTGGGTCTTTTCATCTCTAGTGTGTCCCCTTCTGCTTTTATATTTGTACGTTCTGTTACCCCCTCTTCCCTTTAAAGAGTCTTCTTTCCCTCTCATGAGCTCTTGGATAGTATTTGCACTCCATACATATATCTAAATTCACATGCGTAAAAATTAAAAGGTGGAATTCACAAATGAAAGAGAGCATGTGACACTTGTCTTTTGAGCTGAAGTGAGTTACCTCACTTAAACTGTGTTTCCACTTCGATCTGTTTTCCTTCAAACTTAATTTCACTGTTCTCTATGACTATGTGATATCTCATTGTGTACCTGCATTGTGTTTTCATTATCCATTTATCAGTTGATGGACATCTAGGCAGATTCCATCTCCTTGCTATTGTGAATATAGCAGCAATATGTATGGCTGTGTAGGGATCTCTAGTAGGATGCAGAGTCCTATAAAACAGTCTTCCTTAAGCAGTAATCATTTTAGGAAGTGAAGGGACATTGATAGTACTGTGTGTATAAAGCATTAGTTATTATGGGTATAAGTGCAAAGAAAAACAAAAAATAAACTACCCTAAGACTAGTGAATGGTACTGGGAGAAGAGGGGTCTTAAGTTATGAATAGAGGTGGAAAAGGAGGGTGAGAGCATTTGGCAAAAGGTAGCCTGCAGAGAGAGTGGGAAAATGATAATGTAAAAAGCCCTGTCTCCCAGGACGCTGACGTACACTCATCTGCAAACCAAACCTGACCAGATTCTTTAAGAGAAGAAAAAGTAAAAGAAAAGAAAAGGAAAAACAAACAAACAAAAAAGATCAGTGCAGAGCAGGGACAAGTTAGCCTGCTAAGTGACATTGGATATTAAACAATGATTAGATGTAGAAAGAGCTGGATTGAAATAAAAAGTATATAAATTGACTGGCCTGATGTTACATTCCTTTTGGACTCTCTAGAGTTCCTTCATAATCTCCTAGAGTTCTATCAAAATTGAGCTTTTTTTTTTTTTTTAAGGGAACTACCTGATGATGAAACTACAAAAGATTTTGAAGATTTTATTATTTATTTAATAAAGTTTACTCTTAGAGTTTATTTAGTTATTTTAAAATTTATTTTATTTTTATTTTATGTCTGCACCATATGTGTGCCTAGTGCCTGTGGGGAGTCAGAAGAAAGTATAGGATCCCTCGGAACTGGAGTTACAGACGGTGGTTAATGGATATGTGGGTGCTGGGGGCCAAATCCAGGTCATCTGGGAGAGCAGCCAGTGCCCTTAACTAGTGAGCCATCATCCTAGCCTAAAATTAATAGGATTTGAAAAATAACTTATTAGTATACTATTTACTTTTAGTGTTGTATTAGAGGCATTATTAAATCTTTACCTAAATGGAGGCTGCTCCCTCTAAACATAGCTACTCAGAGCTTTACAAGTTCCAAGGAGACTCCTCTACAGTTTCATCCACATAAGAGGCAGTGGTGCTGCATGCTTTTAATCCCAGCACTCAGGAGGCAGAGGAAGCTCTCTGTGAGTTTAGGCCAGCCTGGTGTACACAGCAAGTTCCAGGACTCCCAGGGCTAAGGGCTACAGAGAGAGAGGGGAGGGGAGGGGGGAGGAAGGAAGGAAGAAAGGAAGGAAGAAAGGAAGGAAGGAAGGAAGGAAGGAAGGAAGGAAGGAAGGAAGGAAAAGCTTGAAAGGCACTATACTAAAAATATTTTATTGTTCAACTGAAAGTAGGACCAAGAATATTTCTCTTAAGTCAGAGAGTATCTTTCTAAATTATGCGTATTTACGGACCTCACTGAACAGGATTCCATCACATTTCTTGTTTCCCCCTTCCCCCTTAGTCTTTCTTTGAAGCAGCAAGCATGATGAGCCAGCTTTCTCACAAGCATTTGGTTTTGAATTACGGAGTATGTGTCTGTGGAGAGGAGAGTAAGTAAAACCGCTGACTTTCCTATGTCAAGTCATATCTGTCTCAGAGACTCCTTATTAGTTAGGACTACAATAGATATCAGTAAAACCACAGAATTAGACATGTTGTTGAACTTGAAAGCATTTGGAACTGTTCAGGTACATCTCGTGAAAAAGGAAACATGTTTAAAGCTAAAATCCAGAATAGGGTTAATATGTCCTCTTATAATACCCAAGTGACAGATAGAATACTATAGTAAACAAATACAAGCTTTTATGGGCACATAATAGTACAGATTATTGGTGACTTGTGTAACACTGGGACAACTGGCCCTTTCAGTACAAACTCATTTGGAGTTATAAAAACAAAGCGTATAAATGATAGACTGAATTATTAATGAAACTGATTGAAGTGACTGAATATTGGCACTAGGTAGGTTCCCCAGTTATGCTGGAGTATATATATTTACATTGTATAATACATACATGTATATATATGATATACATAAAATTATGTGTTAGGCATAAGTTGTTTGGAGTCCTACCTCTTACTGTTGTGAATAAGCTAAATACAAAAGTACAAGTGTATCCATTAATTTTCCTTTAAGTTACTACAGTTTTCTTAATTTGATTTATTTACCTATTGTATCCACAAATAACATTAGCATTTTGATATTTTGAATGTACATGTTTAATTGGATGTATACTTGAGCTTTCTTATTACCCACATTTTATTGCAGACATTCTGGTTCAAGAGTTTGTAAAATTTGGATCACTAGATACATACCTGAAAAAAAACAAAAACTCTATAAATATATTATGGAAACTTGGAGTGGCTAAGCAGTTAGCATGGGCCATGCATTTTCTAGTAAGTAATTGCTGTATTCTTCTTTTTTTCTTAAACTGAATCTTGGCATTTTATTGTGTAAAAGTTATATCATTATTTTAACCTGGCAACAAGAAGTAAATCTTGGGGTGTTAGGTGTTGAAAGATGTTGCTGCAGACATACATAGACAGTAAACTGGCTTTGGAAGGCAATGCTCTCATTCCATCAGTCTCTTGGAACTACCATAGACATCCATCTTTTCTATCACCTGGGTTTGGAAAATTTAACTAAAGAAGAATATTGTGCTTCTGTGATAGCACCTTGTGTGGTCATAGACAATTGAACAGTGTTCAATGAGAAGGCAGTACTGACAGAGGTGCAGGATGCCAGAGTGCCTGCCAGCTATTAGTACACATTTACTGAAATGGAAATAGGCTTTTCTAATGTTGGCTACCACCTACAAGTGCTTATCATTTGGAATCTGCTTTGAAAAGTAACACTCATCTCATTGTGGGTATAGATTATTGCATCAGTTAAAGTAAGAAACTGAAGACTTCTTTTTATTGTCTTTAAGTAGGCTCAAAATAATATTTACTCTGCTGTCTCTTTGTCCTCTTTAAATCTATGTTGTAGCTTTGACGTATTATATGCACATATATTTGTATATTGATATTTGAATGCATGTGCATTTAACTTTAATAGGAAGAAAAATCCCTTATTCATGGGAATGTGTGTGCCAAAAATATCCTGCTTATCAGAGAAGAAGACAGGAAAACAGGGAATCCACCTTTCATCAAACTTAGCGATCCTGGCATTAGCATTACAGTTCTACCAAAGGACAGTAAGTTCTATAGCAACTGCATTCAGCTTCCATAAATTTTATTTGGGTAGTACCATAAAAATCATGTAAATTTTCCTTTAATTCTAGTTTATTAGTGTTCTTGGCTACTAGTGACATTTAGCTACTTGTAGTAATTTAAATTATGTTACAGCTAAATTGTGACTGTGTCTATTTCTTCTTTTGCACGAGCATGTCACCATAGAATGAAATGATTGTTCTGGGTGTTTGGACACATGCGTATGCCGTTGCACAGTGTGGAAGTCAGAACATAACTAGTGAGGAGGGCTTCTGCCATGAGTCATCAGAACTGAACTCTGGTCTTTGAGCTTGGCTGCAAGCACCTTTAAACACCTAAGTCATATTGCTGGCTGTATTTTAAATAATTTTCTACTTGAATCTTCCAAAATTAGAATCCATATTAATCAGGTTTTGTGCATTAGTGTACAATATTCTGGTTTAGCCAGTGCTACCCAACTTTGCTGGCTTACTCCAAAGTAAGGACAGAGGTAATAGGACAGTAGTACAGAGAGGAAAATCTTACAGGGGTTTTAGATCTGGCATTTGAGGAAATTTACCTTTTGGAAAAAGAAGTTAAAACGGGGGAAATTTTTCTGGTGAAGGAGAGAGGAACTAATAAGCTCTTTAACCTCCTTGCTGTGTAGAAAATACCCATACTGTTTTACCACCATACTCGTTTTCTTCTCTTTTTCTCTTTGTCAGAATCCCAGAGGGAGATTTACACTACTTTTTCCTTCCTCAGATGCTTGGTAGTGGAGTCAAGGACTACAGAGACTTTACTTGGGACGTTCCATGCTTTGAACATTACTCAGCCTGTCAGTTCCATACCAAGGCTATCTTGGTATAATTTAATCCTCTGTCTGCTATAATGATAATTCCTGTTGCACCTTGTTTATCTGCCATTCCTAGAGACCTCTGCTACTAAATTATTAAAACACCCACAAATGATGCAACATTACTTACATCACTTACATATTAGAAATATATATTAAATACCAAGAGTCAATTTTAAGACAAATGTTATATATTTCTCTCTGTGGGCAAGAGACTGAACTAATGGGAAGGTCGTGAAAATGGTACCCCAGGTGAGACATTTTGATTTAATGGAAAGAAGTTTAGTTGATCCAAAATTCATTACACAGGATACTAATTCTAACAATGCTGTTAAAATGTATGTAACCATGGGAAACTCTCTCAGTCTTTGGGGATCTTAATTGTTAAAGCTGAGTTAATGAAGTAGGATCTCAAGAATCATCCAGCTCTTAAGTGTCTGGCAGACAGGAGCCAGACCAGCCCTCCAAAACCATGAAACACTCAGTTACTCAAATGAGTTTGAACACTTTTCACATATAAAATAACAGTTTGTGGAGATTATTTAATTATAGTTTGTTCCTGTTTTTTAAAAGTTCTTCAGGAGAGAATACCATGGGTACCACCTGAATGCATTGAAAATCCTAAAAATCTAAATTTGGCAACAGACAAATGGAGTTTTGGTACCACTCTGTGGGAGATATGCAGTGGAGGAGATAAGCCTCTGAGTGCCCTGGATTCTCAAAGAGTAAGTTCACACAGACCAAAGGGAGAGGTATACTGAGACTTCAGGTTTCTTACACATGATATGATGTCTCCTAGCCCATCTAATTGGGGGAAAAAACAAGTAGAATTTATTCTTAGCATTTGGTCCTTTAATTATAGAAGCTGCAGTTTTATGAAGACAAGCATCAGCTTCCTGCCCCTAAGTGGACAGAATTAGCAAACCTTATAAATAATTGCATGGATTATGAGCCAGATTTCAGGCCTGCCTTCAGAGCCATCATCCGTGATCTTAACAGCCTGTTTACTCCAGGTGAGTAATGGGGCCATCTCACTGAGCACTCTCTTGTTTTAACTGGATAGTTTCTAATTTTGTAGTTCCATCTCAGAAAGTCATTAATGTCTTTCAGGCCTTTCCTTGTCCTGTATACACATTCTATTTGACTGAACACTCTATTTTTTTTTTTAAGATCTTTTCTCCTTTTATAACCTTTTTTTCCCACTTGTTTATTTGTGTGAACAAGAAAACTTAAGTACAAAATTTATTATCTGTGTCTAAAACAAGAGTTTTAGAATCCAACGTACATTTAGTTTGTCGGTTAATAAAAAACATGCTTATTGGATCATATTTGTATTCGGCTGCATGAGTTTTTAACAATACCCCTTTTGGTTTTTCTAGTTCCCGTCTATGTTATAATTGACTTAATTTTTTAAGCAAAAGATAGGTTTATTTTCATTTGTCCCTAACTCCTTTAGAATGCTGAGGTAAATGTATGCCTGTCCCATAGGTAGTCAGAGCCACTTACCTGTCTCACCACAGGAACTGTAATAGCACTTCACTTTGTGAATATTGAAATTGCCTACTTGGGGAATAATTAACGGCCCTTATTACTATAATATAAATAACTTTTGAGTTTCCCTGTGTTATTTAGTATTTTAAACTCATTGTTTCTTAGCTTGAATATATACCAGTGTTACTCAGAGAATGTATTTGCCAACATAATATAGTGTCATTCTTTATTTCTACAGATTATGAGCTACTAACAGAAAACGACATGCTACCAAACATGAGGATAGGCGCCCTGGGATTTTCTGGTGCTTTTGAAGACAGGGACCCTACACAATTTGAAGAGAGACACTTGAAATTTCTACAGCAACTTGGCAAGGTAAACTGTCATAAGTTTTCAAATAGAATATAATCATTCCTCATTTTATTTGGAAACAAAAAGGATTTGGACTAGAGTTACTAAATATGCTTTTCACAAAAATAAATTAAAGGGTATTTGTAGAGAAAAAGCTTAATTGTTGCATATTAGATAATTTTTCTGTTAAATAAACACTTTTCTTTACTGAAGAATGATGCATCAGGTCCTTTACAATGGAATGCACACTCAACATCTTTTAAGAGGATGGGTGGCAAGCTAAGGAGTGCTTTCCAAACTGAAGTTGTTCTGAGTCTCTTGCTTGGAAGGGGGAGTTTGTGGTTCATATTAAGTTAGTTTAATAGAGAAGGGAACACACAGTGTCCTGTCTGCCTCTCCAGCTTTGTCTTGGAAGACATAATCTGATTGCTTAGAGCCTAGGGCCTTGAGTTACCATGTCCATTCACAGAGGTTCAATTAAAAGGCTGCACAGCTGTGCAGAGCCTGTGTTATATGGTATAATATATAACAATCAGGATGAGAAAGGACAGTGCTTAGCAGGCCCAGCTGTAGTGACGAGCTCTCTTCCTTGTTTGTTTACAGTGAGCCATACCTTATCTCACTATGAATTGGGTTTTGGCACAGATAGAGCATGAAGGCCTCACTGAGACCATAAACCTAAATTAGAGTTCCAGTTGAGCTTTCCTAATGCTAAATAGTGAGGGTTATATTAAAGTTAGCCTGTTACTAATAATTGGCTGTTCAGATTGTTTTTCTGTAAAATATTCTTGGGAATATTTGAAGGGATACAGCAATTGAGGGAAAAAGTCTAGACAGTGGGAATATTCATTATCTATTGCAATGCAACAAATTACTGTAAAACTTACCAGCTTATTTGAGTTGGGGTCTGAGGACAGTGTACCTGGGTTGCTTTGGATCAAAGTGTCAGCTGAGCCTTGAAGTTTTATCTGAAAGCCTGACTAGGTCTATGTCCTAGTTCACACATGCAGCTATTGACAGGCCTACTTCCAAGAGTATATGGGCAGGGCTGACTTACAGAGTGGCAGATGAGAGCACACACCCAAGGCGGAAGCCATGTTTTTATAACATAATTCTATATTATGTCTCATTACTCTTGCCATATTGATCCAGACTTTCTTAGATCATAGAAGCCATTTCATTCCCTCTTCCTCTGTTACCTACTGACATATCATAGAAAGTATTCTTTGCAAAGTCTAGGAAATTATACTTTAAATATGAAAGTAATTTCTTCATTTTACTATGAAATGAAGTATACGAAATTTAACCGCCTTGTCTGTAGTCACACAAGATAGACACACACGCAGTTGTGAGATTAGAACCTGACTCCATGCTTTCTACCATCCCACATGTGTTTGGTTTTGTTTGTGTGAATATTCTTCGGTTACACCATCTTCTGTAATCTTTTTAATTTTCAATTAAATTAAAAAATATGCCTTTTATTCCCTGAGATTTTTATTGTGGTCACATAGTAAAGACCCACTTATGAGGGAAATGTTAGTATTGCTCATTCCTGGACATCTGTTGAATCCATATCAATTTGTTGTTATATACAATTTTTTTTTTGAGACAAGGTTTCTCTGTGTAGCCTTGGCTGTCCTGAACTCACTTTGTAGACTTGACTGGCCTCAAACTCACAGTGATCTGCCTGCCTCTGCCTCCGGAGTGCTGGGATTAAAGGCATATGCCACCACACCTGGCTTTATACAAATATTTTTATGGCCATAACAACCACTAAATTACTGAATATAATTAGTGAGAACAGAATAATGAAAATCTTAAAATGATTTTACCTGTGATTCTGAACAAACTGGTTTTTCAAGCCCTTAGGTACAGTCTTTAATGGACATTATAATCTCTTTTAAAGAATTTTCTTGGTAGTACTTAAAACTCTGGATGAGGGAATTCAATTCATTTGAAGTTAAAGAAATCTAGTTCAATTTTATTAACTTTAATTGTTAAAGATATCTTCAACTAGCATCCATCCCCCCTCCCTTTCTCTTTCCCTTCCTTTATTAAACTCAGGGTTTCACATATGCTAGGCCATTGCTCCACTACTAAGTTATACCCCCAACTCCTTTTTATTTTGAGACAAAGTCCTGCTAAGTTGTCTGTGCTAGACTTTAACTGAGATCCTCCTGTCTCAGCATTTCAAGAATCTGTGATCAGAGGTGTGTAGCACCTCACTGGACTTGGTTTTCGTTTTATGCTTATATCTCTTCTAAATTTATGAAGCGCATGGATGTGTAAGCATTTGTGTGATTAAGGCCTATTGTGTTAATTAGCTTGGTTGTAGTGAACATTTTATAACTGTGTGTATATGTACGTATTTAGTCATCACTTAATATACTATGTGTGCATATACACTATAATAACCTGAAAAGGGAAAAAAATCACTTCCATTTTCTAGGTAGAAACTCAGTGTTTCAAATTTGAACATTCAAAGTGTAAAACTGTAGTTAGCTATTAGGGTCACAACTTTTTAAACCTGTGGAAGAAAATGTAAAGGTTGTGCTAGGAACCAGAAATCCTTGGAAGGGTCTTAATAACTTTCAAATCTGAGTTTTTCTGAAAATGTGTGGTTTTGACATTATACAAACATTAGAGCTATTATGTGCCACATGCCTCACTGGTCACGGTTAGGAATGCAGGCACTGGCTCCAAAGGGACTGACAGTCGTGAGAAGTGGTCAGCAGACAGAATTACAGAGAAGCGTGATGAGTGTATGTCCCATTTAAACCTCAGTGACATAGGCTCTTAAGAGTTTTTTAAATAGGATACAAATGTCAGATGTCAAATTGTAATTGTTTATGTTTGTGATATGTTTAATTATTGTTTGGGATGCCAACTGGTGTTGAAATTGTTCAGAAATCTTGTTTGGCAGCCACGTGGTTGAGATTCATGGGTATAGCTTCCCTGTCATAGCCAGAAGTCACAGTCTCCCAGTCCTGGTCCTGTGGCTCTCATAGGAAGGACCCTACTCCACCCCATCCCCTCAGTGTTCTCTGAGCCTGGGCTGCAGGAGTTGTGTTGTGGATGTGTCAGTTAGAGATGGACACCACAGTGAGATGTCTGCTGTTTGGCTAGGTGTAGTTTTCTGTAATGATCTCCTGGTGCTACAAAAGAAGTTTCTTTGATGAGAGGTGAGAGCTACACTAACCAGACTGGGCCAGAGCATAGGATGTGCCAGCGGGGCCAGGCCTGAAGACTAGATAGGGCATGGAGAGCAGTGGGACAGACAAAGTGTCATGCATCTTTTTTTTTTTTTTTTTTTTGAGACAGGGTCTCACTGTGTAGCCTTGGTTGTCCTGGACCCACTTTGTAGACCAGATCTTGAACTCACAGCAATCTGCCTGCCTCTGCCTCCCAAGTGCTGGGATTAAAGGTGTGCGCCACCACGCCCGGCTGTGTCATGTATCTTAAGTAAAGAGAAAGCATGGATTTGTTTAAAGACTTTTTTTTTTTTTAAATGTGGGAATATCGCTGTAGCCTTTCTGAAGTAAAGCAGATTATTAGTTTGTATCTTTATTTGTATAATGAAATTCTGTGTTCTGACTGGATGAACATAACAAGTTTTCTTATTCTTCACAGTCCTAGGTGCTGAAAAGTCCAGGGTCAGAGTTCTAGAAGGGTTTGGTTTCTAGTAAGGGCTCTCTGCCTGGCTTCTGATAGAGCCTTTTGTAGAGGGGAAGTTCTGGAGTTATTCTTGTTAAAGGGTGCCACCCTTGTGACCATTTAACCTTTATCATTATGATATGGCACTACTCCAAATAAATTACATAAAGGATTAGGCCCCCACTGTGTAAATATGTGGGGCCGTACACAGTCCGTCCATAACGGTCCTTATTCACTGATAGCAATATCACGGTGCCCTGAGACAGAGGGAAACTTACTGGACATCCGGTATAGGAGTAGCATGGCTCCTCTAGTGTACCTGGATTTGTCTTTAATAATTGGTGCTCACCACTTGTTTAACTATGTTTTGGAAATGCGCTATTTGTTTCTCAGTCTATAATTCATCTCAAAGAAGTGTTTATAGGTATACTACCCAGTTCTTAAAAAATGCTTCCATTTCTCGCTCTGCTAGTTGTTTAACATAAACTGAGAATTCTTTCTACTAATTCTAGCTGCTAGCATTTCCTGTGTATTTAGAAATGAATAGTAAGTTTTCTTGAAAACTTCTGGCTTCCATCCTAATGTCCCCTGTTGTTTAGGGTAATTTCGGGAGTGTGGAGATGTGCCGCTATGACCCGCTACAGGACAACACTGGGGAGGTGGTGGCTGTTAAAAAGCTACAGCACAGCACGGAAGAGCATCTCCGGGACTTTGAAAGGGAAATTGAAATCCTGAAATCTTTGCAGCATGACAACATTGTAAAGTACAAGGGCGTGTGCTACAGTGCTGGTATGTTGCCCATTGAAACCTCTCTTAACCTCACAGTATGTCCTTTACATCCTGGCTGGTAGAAACATAGAGTTGTCTAATGATTTGTCACTGTCCAAAGAGATGCATGGAGACTGGCAGGGCTATAACTACATTAGTATTTTGGCTGGTTGGTAAGCCATCCTTCTCACCACTGCCTTAAAAACAAGTTTTTAAAATTATCTTCCTTATACAATCTGTTAAATGTCTTTGTATTAGATACTTGTTATAATTGAGAAAAATTTATTATCAACTTATTTTGATTTGCACAAATAATTAAGGCTAAAGAATAAATATTTCTAAATCTTCTTTTTAAAAATTTGGACTAAAAACCTGTATTCTTAACTATTATATCACCTTTAATTTGTAATAAACTTTTATCATCATGGGCCCAGATTTTGTAGATACTGTATATCATTTACGTATAGTTTCTTTGTTTTTTTTGGGGGGGAGGGTTGTTTTGTTTTTATCGAGACAGAGTTTCCCTATATGGCCTTGGCTATCCTGGACTTGCTTTGTAGACTAGGCTGGCCTCAAACTCACAGCATTCCACCTGCCTCTGCCTCCCTGAGTGCTGGGAATAAAGGTGTGCACCTGGCTACATATAGTTTTTTTTTCCTTAGTGTTTAATCAGTAAAATACAGCACAGTAAAACCTTATGTTTCTTTTGTGTTTTAAAAGGTCGGCGCAACCTAAGATTAATTATGGAATATTTGCCATATGGAAGTTTACGAGACTATCTCCAAAAACATAAAGAACGGATAGACCACAAAAAACTTCTGCAGTATACATCTCAGATATGCAAGGTACCCAACATCCTAGATATCTGTTGTAGATAAAAATAAACATGGTGAACTAACTCAAAAGTCAAGCGAACTTGTTAACTAAAAAAGAGAACTTGTATGAATACAGCCATGTAAATTATGTTCATACAACCACTGAAAGAAAAATGTATTTTATCCATAGGGCATGGAGTATCTTGGGACAAAAAGGTATATCCACAGAGATCTGGCAACAAGGAATATATTGGTGGAAAACGAGAACAGAGTTAAAATAGGAGACTTTGGATTAACCAAAGTCTTGCCACAGGACAAAGAATACTACAAAGTAAAAGAACCAGGTGAAAGTCCCATATTCTGGTGAGTATGGTATTTTCTAGTATAATGAAGTGAAACTTTAGAGAACTTGCTTCAAGCTTTATTTTTACTGTTACTTAAAAATTTCAGTTTAGCATTGCTTCCAATAACAGCAAAATTTATCACATGCTTTGTATTGCGCTAAATGCATTTTATGTATTATCTCAGATAATCTATTTGGAAAATAAAAACTACAGGTGGTTGTGAGCCACCTGATATGGGTGCTGGGAATTGAACTTGGGTCCTCTGGAAGGGCAGTTTATGTTCTCAGCGCTGAGTCATCTCTCTGGCCTCTCAGGAATCCTTGTTACAGCCCATGGAGAATATATATTATTATGATTATTAGAGACACAACAGTCCTCACCTGAAAACCCCAAATCACAATGTACTGACACAGGAGACATGTTAGGCACTGACATGAATACTCAGAGCCCCAGAGCTGGAGTAGGGAAGCTTCACTGGCAGACACTTATGTAAGTAAATGTCCCCACATCCGAAACCTGAAGCACTTGCACTTGTCAAGCATTTCTGATGAGGTCTGTAGCTCCCTTTAAGCAGGAGGACGTATTGTAAATGTAAGCTAAATAGCTTGCCTAAGGTGTCATGACTAATACATTGTAGCACTTGGGACTCAAACTCAGTTTGATCTTGGTTTTTATGCTTTTAAGCTTTCTAAGCCATGATAATGTTATATCCTGATATTAATTGAATACTGAATATTTAGCAATTTGACATTAGAAGTAATTTTTGATCTTTAGTTAAAATTGTCAGGAACATTCATGTTCATTTTACTTATTTAACTGTTTTATTAACATGTTAATTATCTATAATAGGCTTCATGACATTGTTCATACATTCATGGAATATATTTCAGCCACATTTACTCTCTTTGCTTCACCTTCATTCCCATCGACTCCTTCCCATGCCCAGCCAGCTCCCATTCTGGGGTCGGTCGGTTGTTTTTATGGTGGCCCAGGGAATTTGATTAGGCTTTGTTCACAGGAACATAGTGAGGGATTGGACTTTCCCAGCAGCTCTACCACTTAAAAATCTTTCTCAGATATTTGGAATTATTTACTGAATATAAATGTCATGGAGGGATGGGACCCCATAAGCTCCTCTTTGTTCCAATGGTAGAATGTTGACAGGCCCAGCTTTATGCATATAATCATAGCTGATCTGACTTCAAGAGAACGACAGCCACTCTTGGCCATAGAGACAGAAACTTCTCAGACTAACACTGACACAGCACCACTGTATAGGCCTAAACATGGTTGTATAGAGAAGTTAGTTTAATGGAACAGGCCCATGTATCAAAACAACGGCAGTAACGCCCCTAGTGGGACTGTGACTTCCTGAGCCACAGGCTTAGTTGACTGAGTTGACACTGCCGTACATGAAAGGCCCATGCCTTAGATCCAGTTAGAAAGTAGTTAATTGCACCCATAAGGAGTTGCCATTATTGCACTAGTAAACATATTTTGTCTGGCTGATCAGTATTGTTGCATATAGGACCCACAATTGAGTCAGACTGTTAGTGACAGTTCTCTCCCAGTAACCTGTGTATTGTGTAACACTTTAACACTTTGTGACCACAGTGTAGGTGTGGCATCTTCAGTAGTAAGATCTTAACATTCTGTCCTGCAAACTTTTTTTTTTTAATGTGTTAAACATCATTGTTTCCATTGAAATGTACTTTGGTGAAAAGTTTGGTTGTTGGTTGGTTTGGTTTGGTTTTTGGTTTTGTTTGTTTGTTTTTGAGAGTGAGCCTCACTGTATATCCCTGGCTGGCCTAAAGCTTGATATGTCAGGCACACTAGTCTCAAACTCAGAGATCTGCTGGTCTGCCTCTGGTGTGCTGGCATTAAAGACGTTTGTCACCTCCCCACTGATGCAAAGTTTCAATGTGTTCATTTAGGATGCAGTTTGTCTTCTAGGCATGCCATGGTGAACATCTTTTGGTTTTATATATGTTTCCAGTAGAATTTCTAGTTTATTTCTCTGCTGAAGTAATACTTTAAAGGCAGTGTTGTTTGAATCAAAGGGTGGTATTTAAAATTTAAAAATAATATTACAAATAATATAACTTTCACTTTATGAATATTTTCTAAAAATTTACCACGGTTACTTAAAGTATATAGATCAGTTTGTTACTGCTAAATTCAGGGTTTATCCATATGTCTTGGATATGATTATTTAATGCTCTCAAAATACAACATCCCAGCTATTGTGAACTATTCAGAAAGAATTTTGGTTAAAAAATTTAGAATAAATTATTTCAAAAGGAGTTAGTTATATTGGTATTATGAGTGTGTTTTAAAGGAAGAGTTTCCCCCTATATTTTAGAGATTTGGTGATATATTTTGCAGTAATTATGATTAAAAACATGATCATGTCAGGGATTTACTTCACTACAAGATACAGGCATTTGGTGAGGGCTTTCTAAGTAAGACTCCGGTTACTCAAGAAACAGCCAAAAATTGACAAGTAGGACTTATGAAATTAACAAGCTTCTGTATGGACAAGGAAATAGTCAAGTGAAAAGACATCCTACAGAATAGGAGAAAATCTTTGCTAGCTGTACATCCATCCGACAGAGAATTAATATCTAGACTATACAGAAGACTAGCACACTAAACACCATTACAAGGGCTATGGAGTGAATGGCAGAGTCACAGACTAGGTGGAGCATAGAACTAGAAAGAGACAGCGCCCTGCTCTGCCTGAATGTGTCCTTTCCAAAGGGGCGGGAGGACAGTTGAGAAATGACTAAGCATGAGGATTTAGCTCAGCGGTAGATCAGCCCTGGTTTCTGTTGTGGTTCCCCTCTCCCCAAAAAGACTGGGCTGTGACCATGCCCAGAGGTCTGGTGTAAGAACCCTGAGCATCATGCTGTAAAAGTTAAGACATTATTCAGTAGACATTGTGTAATCAGCCCCTTTCTGGTGTGTTTTCAAAAAGATTTATTTATTTATGTACTTTATGTATATGGGTGTTTTGTCTGTATGTACATTTACACACCAGAAGAGGGCATCAGATCCCATAGTACAGTTGTGAGCCACCATTTTATGGGTGCCAGGAATTGAACTCAGGACCTCTGGCAGAGCAGCCTGTGATCTTACATACTGAGCCATTCCTCCAGGCTCAGCCTTCCTGATTCTTAAGGCATCAAGTTACATTTCTTGGTAGAAGATACATTTCTCCCCCTATTTTTAATCTAGATTTATTTAAAAGAACAATTTAGGAATAGCAGTTCTTAGAAAAACTTTTTACTTAACATTTGATGCTGCGAAAAGAAACACAAATAAATGTGTTTAGATTTGTATTGTCAGAGGGTCTCAGGACCAGGCTTTCTGATTTATTAGGAATACCCATTACTTAATATGCATCATATGCATAGCTGTCACTCATTGTTGGGGAGAATAGTATAGCAAAGCCAAAAAGGAAAGCTGTTTGGATCAGATCACAAGCTTGCAAAGACCCTATCCCAGGACTCTGTCTGGACTGTCACTCATTCCCAGCTATGACAGCAATGCTTATAAAATGTCTATCAGAAGTGTGTTAGGGCCTCAGGGCTCAGTATTTTTGTTGTTACTGGTTGGATGGGCACTGTCTGTCTGGTATATGACAAATCCAAAGCTCCAAGAACAAAGCAGATACCCACATAAGTCATGATGCTGTGCAAACAGCATGGTAAGCCACTCCCCTCCTGAATTTAAGTTCCCAATGCCAGCTGAGTCAGTACTGCAAAGGTGCCCTTCTGATAGCCTCGCGCCTGCTGTGCAAATGCCTTTCTGTAACCCTTGGGTGTTTTCTCATTTGCTGGGATTTCCCCCTTCAACATAATGAGTTGTTATGTGAAATGAGTTGTTGCATGAAATAACTTGTCTTTTAAATGACTTCCATACACTGCAGGTATGCTCCCGAATCCTTGACAGAGAGCAAATTTTCTGTGGCCTCAGACGTGTGGAGCTTTGGCGTGGTTCTGTATGAACTTTTCACATATATTGAGAAGAGTAAAAGTCCACCAGTGGTCAGTGTGCTTTTTAACTGATTAATACTCCCCCCCTCCAATTGCTTAACTTTTGTTTTAAGCATAAGAAAGGCATTGTCCAAAGACGAAGAATATATCTTGGGCCTATTTTAGAACCTCTTGTTACTTATTTGGAGACAATATTCAGCAGTACCCAACAAAATAGCCATAAACTTACTGAATTAAGTGTATTCACTTGTCCAGTGTCTCTGTGGCTGTAACAGAATACCCAGCACTGAATACTTCATAAAGGAAAGGGGCTGATGTAGCTCACAGTTGTGGAGACTGAAATCCAGTGTTAAGCCAAGGACCCTTTGGGTTCATTGCAGCATGGCAGATAAACAGAGGGAACTACCTGAAAAAATATAAATAAATAAATAAAAAAGATGGCATGGAAAGGCTTGAAACTGAGAGACAAGAGGGCCAGTATTCCTCTTACTGTGAAGCAGCCTGCTGTCAACACTCAGGAGACAAGCGTTAATCTCTCTTTAAATTTTTTTTATTCACTTTACATCCTGATTGCAGCCCCCCTCTTCTCTCAGTCCCCCCTCTCACACCCACCCTCCCGTTCTCCCTGCCCTCTGCAGAGAAGGGGAAGGCCCCCATGGACATCAGTCTACCCCGGCACATTAAGTCACTGAAGAACTAGGTGCATCCTTCCCACTGAGGCCAGACAAGGCAGCCTGGGTAGGGAACAGACTCCAAAGGGAGGTATCAGAGTCAGAGAGGGCCCTTGCTCCAGAAATTGGGTAATTCACTTGAAGACCAAGCTCATATCTGCTACATATGTGCAGGGGATTTAGGACCATTCTGTGTATGTTCTTTGGTTGGTGATTCAGTCTCTGTGTGCCCCCATGGGCCCTTGACTCTGTAGGACCTCATCCTCCTCTTCCTCTTCATCATCATCGTTGTCTTCTTCTTCCTCCTCCGCCCCCTCTTCTTTCTTAGATTCATTTATTTATTATGTATACAGTGTTCTGCCTGCATGTACACCTGCACACCAGAAGAGGGCATCAGATCACATTATAGATGGTTGTGAGCCACCATGTGGGTGCTGGGAATTGAGCTCAGTACCTTTGGAAAAGCAGTTAGTGCTCTTAACCTCTGAGCCATCTCTCCAGGTCTTCCTGTGGAGTCCTTGACCCCTAACATCATTCCCCCAACTCTTCCACAGGACTCCCCAAGCTCTGTTGAGTGTTTGGCTGTGGGTCTCTGTAAAAGTAACATTTATTCCCCTGTTTCAATTGTTGTCTCAGGCCAACTACCTCCTTCTGCTGGCCTAGTCCTAGTACTGGAAGCTTCTAGCCTCTGTACAATCTAACCTAGGCCTAGAATGTTTTCAGCCTCAGAGACTTACTGCTTAATAAGCTCACCCTGGGCTGACTGGTTCAACTCAGCTGTTCTGGCTCAAACCTTCTCCCAGATGATTTATTTAATCTGGCTTCTCTTTTTGCCTGGAATTGCTCTGCTTGGCCTCAAACTAACTCAGTAATCTGCTCTAATCTTCTGGATTCTTCTTATTTTCTGGCTTGTTCCATCTTCACCTGAGTTCTCTCTCTGCACCCCATCTCTCTATTACAGTCCTGATAAAACTGCCTCCTCTCTCTGGAAAACTGCCTCTTAAGTTTTCTCTCTCTTCTTGTTAGAGTTGGGTGTATCCTATTCTGTCAAATCTTCTCTGATTTGTCACCTTTTCTGCCACTCAATTAGACATTGCTTTCAAACATGGTTTCCTCCTTCTACAAACTAACTTTACCTTCCTTTGGGATTAAAGGCATGTACCACCATGCCTGGACCTCAGCTTTTCTTTACCTCATATTTGCTGTATACCAGGCTGGCCTTGAACTCAGGTATGTTTGCCTGTCTCCTGGATTAAAGTTGTGTTTGTATTCCAGCCGGATCACACAGACCTAGAAGGTCTTTGAATGTGATATCTTGCCAAAGCAGCCATGTTCTGAATGAACAGTCCCCTACAGGTCTCTGCATCTGCTCCCATCAGCTGCTGGGTGAAGCCTCTGAGGCGTTATGCTAGCCTCCTGTCTGTAAGCATAGCAGACATCTAAAGAGCTCATCATTCCAGTGCTGCCAGGGGCCAGGACACCTCATAATGGCATTTAAATTATGTTGAGTGTGCACATCTACTCTAGGAAGTATTACAAAACCTAAAATAAACTTTTGGAAGTAATTTCTACTGTTCATTATAGGTTTCATCAATATAGGGAAGTATGAAAAAATAAAAATTATTTCAATGAAGTTACTCAGAGATAATCATTTGAATATTATGACATTTTCTTTTAGGCTTATTTTTATATAAAAGTGAAATTTTAAAAGAAATGCCTATTGTTTTATAAAGTTGAGTTTTATAAGTTTCCTGTGTAGTTTGCTAATTATTACATTGTTTAATAATTTATTTCACTTTGTCAGTAATTACTTACAGCAAGTATGATTTTAATTGTCCAATAGCATCCTGTCACAAAGTTGCATATTTCTGGGTAATCATCTATCATTTTTATACATAAATGTGTACTTTTGGTTTTGGCTATCGTGTTAGAAGAAAAGTGTGTTTGTCAGTGAGAAGTTATGAGTTAATAAATCACTATTGATTGCTTCAAAAGAAAAGCTACATCAGGTCATGTTTTTACAGCAGTGATAGGGCTGAATAATTTATTATATTTACCATTATATTTTTAATGAAAACTACCAACTTAATATAAAAGTAGTTATATCTATTTTATCTTAATTTTCATTTCTGCTTTTAGTGTGATATGTTTATTTACCAAGTCATTTAAAATGGCTTTGCATTACAGGAATTTATGAGAATGATTGGCAACGATAAACAAGGGCAAATGATTGTGTTCCACTTGATAGAGCTTCTGAAGAATAATGGCAGATTGCCAAGGCCGGAGGGATGCCCGGATGAGGTAACAATTTTTATTAATTACTTTTTTGGTTGTATGATATGTGTGTGTTATGTTAATGTGTGTCTGTTTATATGTCTTTGCATATATGTGTGAGAAAGGTGTGTGTGTGTGAGTATAGGCACACATCCCACAGTGCACATTGGGATCAGAAGAAAACGTTTGGGCTTGGCTCTTGCCCTCCCCCTTGCTAAGGCAGTCTTGTTTCCGCTGCTGCACTGCGCCCTCCGGGCCGGTTGGTCCTCATCATTTCCCAGGTGATTTTCTTGTCTCTGCCTCTTTTTCTGTCCTAGGAGTGTTGGAGTTAAAATGAATGCTGTTGCACCTGGTTTTGTACATGGGTCCCAGGGATTGACTGTGGTTATCAAGCTTCCATGTCTAGTGCTTTTTATCCACTGAGCCATCTCCCTGACCCAACAATATTTTTAATCCACAGTAATCATACATTTTCTTTTCTTGTTTTATTGAAAACATATGCAGACTGGGCGTGGTGGCACATGCCTGTAATCCCAGCACTCGGGAGGCAGAGGCAGGCAGATCTCTGTGAGTTCGAGGCCGGCCTAGAATTCAAAATGAGTTCAGGACGGCCAAGGCTACACCGAAAAATTCTGACTCACAATAAATAAATAAATAAATTAATTAATTAATTAATTAATTCCAAGACTATACAGAAAATATGCTGTCTCAAAATGAATGAATGAATGAATGAATGAAAGGAAAGAAAGGAAGGAAAAGGGAAAGCAAACATATGCAGATGGCTGTGTTTCAAGGCATAACCACAGCATCATTACTGGTGTAGGCAAATGAGCTGAGATTTCCAAATTCATATCATGCTCTGACTAACATGCTGCTTTGGTTCGTTCTAATTGGGGTTTAACTTTTCTCTTTACAGATTTACATGATCATGACCGAGTGCTGGAACAACAGCGTAAGCCAGCGCCCCTTGTTCAGGGATCTTTCACTTCGGGTGGATCAGATCCGGGACAGTATGGCCACATGAGACAGATGACCGCACTCAGAGACCAGGGAGACTCGAGAACCAGAACAAAGCTCTGAGGCCACGTTGCTGCGGCCTCTGTCCACACATCCTTATCACGATGCCAGCCAGAAGAAAGTGTGAGGCTGTCTACTCAAACCTTTGGAAATTTTGTGAGGTTTTTTTTTTTTTTTTCATGCACCATCTATAAAAGACACTGCTGAAGTCTTGCAAGATGCTTGTGAAGAACTGCATGGAGCTCACTACGCAACATTACGTCTCCTCTGACAAAAGAGGAGAATAGACAGTTTTCAACTCAGCTTTTTGAGAAATGAAAAAAAAAAATGTAAATTTTGCAGTGTAAGAGATACACAGGACACACATGTACAGTTTTTACCATGTGGAGTGTATAATACTTGGCATCTTGTGTGATTTACATGAGGGCTGATGTTTATTAGTGTTTTCTAATTTTTCCATATTTGATCTATAGTAACTTCATGATACAAATTAAAATGCTCAGAAAATTAAATAGCTTTTCTGTCTTTCTCATCTATGCTGCTCTGGAAGGGCCTGTAGTTCCGTGTCACTGTAAATACTTTTCAAAGCAAAAGGAACAAGAGTGTAGTTTTGTTTATACAGGAAATCTTCCTAACCCTAGTGAATTTTGAAATGGGACAATATTACAACGACATAGCACAATCTATTTTCTTATTTGTTTTCCTTGTGTCTGTTTATGGTAAACATGTTTTTAAGTAGAAGTGTCTCCAACTTTTCTTACGACTATAATGAATAGTATTCTTTTGTATTTTTGAGATTAACGATGCCAGAAATCCTTTCCTCCCTTGAGCTGATAACTGCCAATAGCGCTGTACTCGCTGAGACTCATTATTATGCATTAAACTGAAGCATAAGCCATAACTGACTTGTAAAATGTACAAGTTCTTTAAAATGTCTGGTGGGTTAGAGTGTAGACTGCCACTGCATGAGGGCCGCCAAGCTCCAAGGGAGTCGGCCGCGGCCAGGGTCGCCGGGGGATATGGGACGGGCGGGCGCCTCCAGAGGAGGAGAGCACACATATCTTCAGAGTATAAGGAATTGTTATCTATGTCAGTGCTGCTCCATCTTAGACAATGTTGTGGCAAAAGCAAAACAGGAGTTTTATGTGTTATTTATACAAAGTTTTAAGTATTTGGTAATTTGTTTAAAAAGTTCACCATTTGAACGGATAATTATTGACTGGATGATTTGTCTTCTGGTGTTTTTTTTATTTTTTTTTATTTTTTTTTTTTAGTTGTTTGTATATTAATCCCATCAAATAGCTGACAAAGATTTTCTGCTTCTCTGTATACTATCTCTGATTTATTTTGAATTGGCTTATGTAATTTAGGAAAGGGGACTAGTTTTAATAGTTTTCTTCCTGGGCGTCTAGTTTTATCAGCATCACATGGTGAAGAGTCTTTCCCCCCAGAATATGCTTTTGGTGCCTTTCTTAAGGATCAGAATGCTGTTACTGCCTCTGATACAATTTAGAATTAGGTATTGTAACATCTCCAGTATTTGGTGGGGATTTCATTGAATCTGTAGATCACATTTGGTAATTTGGCTGTTTTCATAATAATTCTTAAAATCTATGAACATGAGAGGCCCTACGCTTTTCTATTTTTCTTATTTCTTCAGTGCTTATAGTTTTAAGTATAGAGGACTTAAAAATCTTTGGTTAGTTCAGTTGGCTTTGGGGGCTATTACAAGGAGATTGGTTGCTGAATTATTTTAAGCTAATTTCTTACTGGTGTATGAAATGATTTTTATGTGTTAGTCTTACATCTTGATGCTTTTCTGAGTTGTTTATTAGAGATAAAGTTCCCTTGATGAAATATTTAGGATCTTTAGAGTATTAGATCATATAATATGCACACATGTATTTTTATTTCTATTCCTTTTGTATCATTTTGTTTTCTATCTCTTGATTTATTGTTCTAGCTAAGCATTTGAGTATCGTGTGCTATACCCTTGAATAAGAGTGGGAATTGATGTCCTGTCCTTATTTATGATTCTAGAGGAAATGCTCTTATTTTCTTCCTGTGCTGTGTAAGCTAGGAATATATTGCCTTTCACATTAAGGCAGGATCACTCTGTTTCTGACTTTTTCAGCTTTTATCATGGAAAGATGTTGAATTTTGTCAAAGATATTTTCTCCACCTCTTGTGTTTTTTAAAAGGGTTTTGTTTTTATATGTATGAGTATTTGCCTGCAAGTGTGTGTGTGTGTGTGTGTTTAAAAATATTTTTTAATTATTTGAGAATTACATAAACTGTATTTGATCACATTTATCCTAATGTCTCCGTTTATCACCCTCACCTCCTTGTACCTTCTCATCTCCATAAAGTTCAGTTTGTATTGCCCAGCTACACTTGGGAATGAGGCCTGCCTGGAACATGGTTGACCTACCAGGGGCCACATTATTAAAAATGTTCTTCCTCTCTCAGCAGCTTTCAAATGCCAGTAGCTCCTCAGTTAGTGATGTAAATACCATGCTCACCTCCATGCTAGGATTTTATCTGGCTTGAGCTTATGCAAGTCTCATGTATGTTGTGATAATCACTGTGACTTTTTATGTGTGACTGCCCTGTTGTATTGGGAGAAAACTTTTCTTGGAATCATCCTCCATTTCTGGCCCTTATACTTTTTCCACCCCTCTTCCTGGGCCTTGAGGGTAGAAATGTGATATGTACATTCTGTTTAGGGTTGAATACTCAACATCTTCTTATTCTGTGTATTTGGGCCAGTTGAGGATTTCTATGTTGTCATCTGTAATAAGGAAAACTTCTCATATGAGGATTGAGAGATGCACTGTTCTATGCATTTAGCAGTAAGTTATTAGAAATCATTTTAATACAATGTTCCTTTAGCAGAATAACAGTAGTATGGTCTCTTCTAGGACCTAAGACCTATCTAGCTGCATCCTCTTGGCTCCATTAGCAATACCATTAATGGGTTCTAGATCCAACCCGAAAGTGGTTGATTGCTCCCATAACATTTGTGCCACTATTGCACCATTGGGTTTATCTTGTGAGGACAGTTGTTTTTGTAGTTTGTAGGGTTCACAGCAGGGTGACTCTGATGATTGTTTTTCTTCTGGTAGCATGGTTATCACCTTCCAAAGCTATGAAACTTGGTAAAGATAAAGCTTCTAATTGAGTATCTGCTTGATTTCTCAGTGTTCTGCCAGTCCAGTATCTGGAGTCTTCAGCAGTAGGGTCTTACTGTCAAGTTCTGAAGGGTTACCCAAGAGTATTGGCAGTAGCCTATAATGCTGTTGGGGGGGGGCTGTGGAGTATCTATGGGATCCCATTTGCCAATAAATTAAAAAGAAATAACCTACTCCTGTTACTGGTTTTTTTATTTGCTGGTAGGTGGTGTCTAGTTTGTGGCGTTGTCCCTGTGGTATAGCTCTAGTAAAACTTTTTATGTATAGAAGAAACTTCTACAGTAGGTTTTCATATAGCCTTTTCAAAAGGCTTTAGCATTAGTTTTCTTTCTGCATATTCTTTCCTCTACCGTGTGTGTGTGTGTGTGTGTGTGTGTGTGTGTGTTTGCCTGCCTGTTTGCCTAGCCTTCTTGTCTGCCTGTCTACATTGTATCTGGTTTTGGTGTTAGAGTAATAGTGGATTATTAGAATGCATTTGGAAGATTTCATCCCGTCCTGGTTTGTAAGAATCTCACTGTAGTCCTGGCTGGCCTAAAGCTCTCTGTGTAGATCAAGCTGGCCCGAAACTCACAGAGATCTACCTGCCTTTGCCTACCAAGTGCTGGAATTAAAGACATGTGCCACCACACCTAGCCCATACATGCCACAGTGTGCTTGTGGAGTTCAGAGGACAACGTCTAGATATGAGTTCTCTCCTTCTGCCATGTGGGTTGCAGGGATCAAACTCAGGTGGTCAGGCTTAACAGCAAGTACCCTTCACTGTGGAGCCAACTCACCAACCCTCCAATCCTTCCCTTTCTGTTTGTGAGATAATTCGGAAGGCACTAGTATTAGTTTAGGTGAGTCCACAGTTCCCAATGGACATGCCCTCTGCTTTCCTCTTTAATGACCCCCACATTTCCTACCTATTAGTCCTGTGTCCCCAGGACATACCGATAAAAAGTGACAGCCAGTTTCCTGGGCACACACTGATTCTTGGCTGGCTGCTTTGAAACAGAGAAGAGAATCCTTTGTGGGTTTGAGATACAAAAATGCACAGTCTGTCTTTGCATCCTAAGGTATCCTGGTAACTATGAGCTTAAGAAGTACAACCCACACAGCAGAACTGCAGACCCACAGAAGAACCTGGGCACAGAGAGCAGACTGCAGTATGACGGGTACTAAAGTGAAGATTGACAGCAGCTTGAGATCCTGAACCTCGAACTTGCAGATAGCTCCTGAAAACAGCCTCCTCATACCCCTGTCATTGGTCGAATTAGCTATTCTGGATTGCAGGAAGAGTGGTCAGGAACCTAGTTCAGTACGCTCAAGGTGCAAGTGTTCAGATGGGCCATCCTTCAACACTCCTCAGTGCCTCAGGTGCAGAAAGTTCTGCTTTACATGTGGAAAGCTCAGGCCCTAAAACAACAAAGTCATGGGCTCTAACTTGGTGGATGCTCTGGGCCTGTGGCATTCTGACAGAATAAACTTTAGTCACAGCAATGACTTGACTTGTCTGATTCACTGATTCCTATAGGCCTAGTGAAGACCATCCAAAGGGAGGGAGAGACTACATCTTCACAATGAAGAATAAATACCTTATATTTCATGGTATCACTTTATTTTTTAATATTTACAGTTTTATATTTACATTTAGTTCCCCTCCTCCTCTTTTTCACCCACATGTGTTTTTACATGTGTGTTCATGTATGTGGAGGCCTGAGATTGGTGTCTGGAATATTTTTCAATTATCCTTCGACTATATCATTTGAGGTAGGGTCCCTCAGTCTATTCTAGAGCTTGCTGGCACAGCTAATCTGCCTAGCCAGCTTGCTCTGATGATCCTCGTCTCTGCCAACTGAGGGTAGAATTCACAGGCAGGCTGTCATGTCCATTCCTGGTGTTCTTGGTTGTACAGCAAGTGTTTTAACAACTGGGCTACAACCTCAGCCCAGATTTTATATTTTAACTTGTAACTAACTGGAGAATATTTTTATTATTTCCTTTTTCTATGTTTGAAATAGTTTTACTGCCTTTTATAAACTTAATTCACACTTTACCCCTTCTTTCTCCCTCATCTACTAAAAACAACTGTTATCCATTGTAATAACAGTTGCTATTGTTGCTAAAGAGCAGGAGAAAGCATAGTTGTAATGGAAGACAAAGTACAGGAGGGCTCAAA
>OU015757.1:48765489-48788566 GCA_907169655.1 Acomys percivali
AAGCTTAGATGCCAGAAAAGGATTTCAGAGTCCTACTTTTAAAAAAGCTCAATCTCCTTATAAAGGCTGAAGCAAAGGAAAGAAGCAAGGAACTCAATTCAGGGTCTAACCAAAAGGAGGGTGTGGACAATACTTTGATGCAGAAATTGAATGTAGAAATTGAAATAGAGACTCTGAAAAAGAACCAGGGATTCTGTAAATTAAGGAATCAATGAAATAAAAGCTCAGTGGAAAAGCATCAACAGATGAGGCCAGTCTGTAGAGATAAGCTAATGCATTTAGACACACATATGAAAGGAAACTGATGGACATAACCAACACTTCCAGGGGCTGTGGGATACACTTAAGAACCCAAACCTAACACTCCAAGGAACTGAGATACAGTTTTAAAGCACCATCAGTTTATTCAGTAATATCACAGCAACACATTTCCCTAAAAAAAGAGAAAGAAATGGATACCCAAATACAAGCATTTTGTCATTTTTGTTCTTTGAGACAGGATCTTTCTGTATGCCTTGGCTGGCCTGAAACTCACTATGTAAACCAAGCTGCCCTGAAATGCACCGCAGTCTGCCTGCCTCATGTCCACAGTGCTGGAATTAAAGGCATGTACCACCACGCATGGAACAAGAGGCATGAACACCAAGTAGTCATGAACAGAGATCAACCTCCTCCAACATATAGCCAAGATGTGGGAAAAATAACTAAAATCTATAAATGAAAGGCACAAACAGCAGCAACATCAGAATAAGACCAGATCTCATTAGCAACCACAAAAACCATGAAAGCATAGAATAACATGTTTCTATCCCTGAGAGTAACTGGGCACCAAGATTTTTATACCTATCAAGTTTATCTCTTTAAATTGATGTAGAAATATGAACATTTCAAGACATAGATGGAGGTAATTCATGATAATCATGACAGGACTGCAGAAAATAAATACTAAACGAAAAGAAAAAGTCAGTCTCATACACAAGAACACAGGAAAGATACATTTTATGGGAAGAATAGATGATCTGAAGAAAATTGGGAGAAGCTAATCACTTCAACATAGAAAACAGTAAAATTTCAATACTAATAGGATGGGAAGGGAAGAATTATCAATAATCCAACCAACCAGAACAAGAACCATCAAAACCATATAAAATAATAAACTCTTCTGAAAATAACATTAAATGTAAATAGCTTCAATTTACCTACTTAAAAAAATGCAGACATACCATATAAACAGACAAAATCCAATTATGTTGTCTTGAAGAAATACATCTCACTGTCAAAGACAAGCAAAAACTAGAGTATAGAAAACAGTCTGCGAAGCAAACAAGTCATAACCAAGGTAAGGGAGAAGATCAATATATATGTTTTTAAGAAGGGTACAAGTCACCAAGAAGATAAAAGAATTTATAAATATTTATGTTCCAAACCTTGAGGCTCCTAGTTCCATAAAACAAATACTAAAAGGCATGAAAAATCAGGTATATCCAGACACAAGAGGAAATTTTGATATGCCATTCTCACCTTTGGATGGATCTTCTAGACTAAAATCTGGCATAGAGCTAAACTATACCATAAATCAACTGGATTTAACAAGGATTTATAGACTATTTCATATAATAGTTGGTACTATACGTCCTCAGTGGTAATAGAACCTTCTCTATAAGCAATCATGACTGGCCACAAAGCCAGTTTTAACAAATGCAGAGCAATTAAATTATTTCCGTGTATCTTAACATACAGTGGTGGAGTAAATAGATACTAAGAGCAAGAGAAAACACTGAAATGACACTAATACTTGAAGACCGAATAGTAAGTACACTCGTGAATGAAATGGTGGAGGAAATGTTTAAATTCTTAGATTCAGATACAAATGATAGCACAACCCACCAGAACCTCTCACACACAGCCAAAAAAAATTGTAAGAGGAAGTTTATAAGTACTCATTTTTTTTAAGAAATAAGAAAAATCTAATGATATACCTCAAAGTTCTAGAACAAAGAGAAGTCAAGACTAAATGCAGTATATGGTGAGATAAAAATTGAGCAAAATTATTGAACAGAACAAAACCTAGACAAAGTTATGTCTCAAAAATATAAGATTGCCAAGCTAATGAAAAGACAAATGAACCAAGTTAATGAAATTAGAGATGAAACGGAAGTTACAACAGACTACAAGGAAATAAGAAAGATCATTAATGAAAACCTAACTTTCTAACAAGCTGAAAAACTTGGAAAAATGGATAGACTCCTAAACACATGACCTACTGGAATTTACATTGCTTGTATGGGGGAGCAAAATAGTAACAGTCACCACAAAGGAGAGCTGCAAACTGAACAGATTCACCAATGAATTTTAACAAACTTTTAAAGGAGATCTAACACAAATACTTTCTAAGCAAACTATTCCACAAAATAGAAAGGAAAGAACACTACCAAGTTCATTCTTCAAAGCTAGTATTGTCCTAGGAAATAGCAAAAGGTGACAAAACAAGGTAAAACAACAACAAAAAGAGAACTGTCTGCCTGATGAACACAAATACAAATTCTCAAAAAAAAAAAAAATGAACAAAAACTTGCAAATTGACTTCAAGACTACATTAAGAAGATCATAAGTCATGTCCAAGGTATTTTCATCTGAGGGATGCAGAGTTTGTTAAACATACATAAACCAGCAACTGTAATATACTATATAAATAGACTTAAGGACACAGATCAATTTATCATCTCAATAGATACAGAAAAGGATTTGGCAAAGTTCAACATTGCCTTCTTGATAAAAGTCCCAAAGAAATTAGAAATTAAATGATATGTCTCAAAACAATCAAAGATCTACACAAACATATATGTGATGTTATATAAAATTAGAAAAAAACAAGGGCATTTCTTCTAAAATCTACAATGAGACAAATTTGCCACCTCCCTCCACTCATAGTCACTAGAGTGTTTAAAGTCTTAGCTAAAGCAATAAGACAAGAAAAAGAAATAAATAGGATACAAGTAGGAAAGGTTAAAAAAAATATAGTCTCTATTTGCTTATGGCATTATGTTATACTTAAAAGAACTTATAGTCTCTACAAGAAAGGTCTAGAATCTGATAAATACTTGCATGAGTCAAAGCCATAATATACAGATCAGCAGTTCTATTTACCAACAATAAGCTGGCTGAGAAAAAAAAATGAAAATATCTATTCATAATAGCTTCACAAAAATGAAGATATCTATGAATTAATCTAATGATTGTATTAAAGATTTCTGCAATAAAACATTTGAGACACAAAAATGGAAATTGAAGAAGACACTAGATGATGGAAATATCGTCTGTGCTGCTGGATTGACAGAACTAATAGTGTATAGGTAGCTACAGTATCAAATGTGGTCACTGATACAATGCAATTACTATCAAAATCTCAAAAACATTCCTCATAGAACTAGGAAGAAAACTGACATTCATGTAGAAGGACAAGTCTGAGAACACTGTTGGACAGCATGACATCTAATTGCAAATTATCCTGCAGAGCAATAGTGACAAAGATAGCAGGGTACTGGCACAAAACCAGACATGTATACCAAGGAACAGAGTAAAGAACCCAGAAATAAACCCACACAGCTATAAGCACTGTTTTAAAAAAAAAAAAAAAAAAAGAGAGAGAGAGAAAACAAACACCGGAACACACACACACATCTTTCAACAAATGGTATGGTGCTGGGGAAGCTGATATCTGTATACAGAAGAATGAAATTAGATCCATCTCTCTCTCTACAAATACCAATTCAAAATAGACCAAGGACCTGATGATAAAACTTTAGTCATTGCAATTGCTAGGGAAAACACATCTTACAGCTATCAGAATGGCTAAGATTAAAAACTCAAGTGACAGCACATGCTGGAGAGGAAGTGGAGAAAGGGGAACACTCCTTCACTGCTGGTGGGAGTGAGAACTTGTACGACGACTTTGGAAATCAATCTGGCACTTTCTCAGAAAATTGGGAATAAGGCTACCTCAAGACCCAGCTATTCCACTCCTTGGCATATACCCAAAAGATGCTCCACCACACAACAAGGACATTTGCTTAACTATGTTCATAGTGGCCTTATTTGTAATAGGCAGAATCTGGAAACCCTAGCTGTCCCTCAGTTGAATGGATAAAGAAACTGTGGTACATCTACACAATGGAATACTACTCAGCTATTAAAAACAAGGAAACCTTCAAATTTGCAGGCAACTAAAAATGATCGTCCTGAGTGAGATAACCCGGACCCAGAAAGACACACATGGTATATACTCATTTATAAGTAGTTATTAGTCCAACATGGATGCTCTTTGAGAGTCTTCACTCAATGGGGTATCAGGACAGATGCTGGGACTCACTATTGGATTCCAGGTGAGAGGGGTATGGAAGAATGGGAAGATAGAAGGACCCAGAGGGTCTAGGAGCCCCCACAAGAGGACTGTCAAGGCTGGTGGATCTGGACCCAGGGGGGCCTGCAAAACTGCTATACAAACCATGGACAATGCATGCACTAAACCTAGACCCCCTATCCAAATCTAGCCAATGGACAGCGCATTCTCCACAGGTCTGTGGCGAGCAGGGACTGACACTGACACGGACTCTGGTGCTCCCTATTTGACCACTTCCCCTTGGTGGAGAGGCCTGGAGGCACTCAGAGGAAGGGAAAGCAGGCTATACGGATGAAATCTGATAGGCTGTTGTCATATGCTGGGGGAGGAGATGCCCTTCTGTCAGAGGTCTAGGGGAAGGGAATAGGGCAAAAGAGGGGAGGGGTGTGTGGGGAGCCATGCTAAATTCAGCCATGTTAGAAATCCTGTGCTTAGGCTGCATGCTGTGACCTTCGAGTGTTGACCCTTGCTGAAGGAGGTATTGTGTTCTAGGCTATCTTTGGATTGACTACCCAGAGAAATAGGGAAGTCCTTACAGGGAGCTAGTCAGGCGATTGTATTCTTGCCTGGGGGCTAGGGAAAGTGGGATTACAATAGATCCTGTTGACCTTGCTATATAAAGTCTTACTCCTCTGCATTTAAAAGGAGTTTTGATTAGAAATTTCCAGACTTGACTCAATTTCCTTGCGTCTCTGTCCACACCTACTCTTTCAGGTGAACCCTGGTTTGATTTGTCCCATGGCCTGGGACAGAGGGGAACTGGAAGATACAAGTGAGGAGATAACAGTAGGGAAGTAATCTGGATAAATTATTTTAAAAATTCCATTAACTTTCATCTCTTTAAAGAACCTACAAATACCAATGTGAAATCAAGGTATAATAAAATATATAATTTAAAAAAAGAAAGAAAGAAAACACATCAAGATACAGGCATAGGCAAAAGGAGAGTGGTATCACAGTGAATAACTCAAGAATCTGTAAATGGGAAATTTAAAAATTCTGCATAACAAAGGAAACTAGGAGCATAGTGAAGACAGCATACATAATCTGAGAAAACCCTTTCTAGCTGTATTTCAGACAATGAACTAATATCTAAAATGTATACAAAGTGCAATGATTAAACAGCACAAACCCATAAATCTCTGAATCAATAAATAAGCTACTGAACTGGGTAGACAAGTCTCAAGAGAAGCAGAAGAGGACAACAGTTTTTAAAGGTGTTCAATGTCTTTAGCCATTAGGGAAATGCTCAATAAAATTACATTGAGATATTATCATCCCCATCAGAATGGCTAATGCCACAAAAGTAGTGACAATGAACACTGTCAAGGATGTGTGGACATCAACATGGAGGTTTCTCCAAAAACTTAAAAGAGAGCAAAAGGTGTGGTGGTGCACACCTTTTATCTCAGCACTGCAGAGGCAAGGGCAGGTGGATCTCTGAGTTTGAGGCCAGCCTGGTGAACAGACCAAGTTCCAGGCTAGCCAGGACTCCATAATGAGACCCTATCTAGAAAAAAAACAAAACAAAACCAAACCCTACCATATGACCTAGCCACATCATTCCAAGGTATATAGCTAAAGGACTCTGAGTCCACAAACCAGAGATGCTTGCATATCAATGCTTATTTCTGCACTATTCACAATGTCTAGGAAACAGATCTAGTCTAAGCATTCATGGGCAGGTGAATGTATCGGTAAATGTGGTACATATACACAATGGAATTTCATTCAACTGTAAAGAAAAATAAGATTATAACTTTGCAGGAAAATGTCTAAAACTGTAAGTTGTTCTATTAAACAGTGTAACCCAGACTCAGAAATACGAATATTATGTTTCTGCTCATGATCCTAGATCTTAAATTTTACATATGTGAGTATAACTGAGGCAGGGGACCCTGAGTGGGGAAGGGAAAGAGTATGTGACATGAAAGTAGAATGGGGTGGCACTGGACAGAAGTGTATGGGGGAGGGGGGGCAGCAACGGGTTGGAAGAGCAGAGTGGGGGGAGGGTCAACATAAACAAAATGTGCAATAACAAGAAATGTGTTTCTGTCATGCTTAGTCTTGGTTGTCAATTTAACTGGGTCCGGTTTCAATTAAGAGACAAACATCTGGGCACAACTATGAAGGTTTTTCTTAAATTAAGTGGGGAGACCCACCTTAAATGTGTGCTGCACCTTCTGGTGGCAACCCAGATATAAATAGGTCTAAGGGTAAAGCTTTTGGGTTTTGTCCATTTGCCTTTTGTCTGACAAGACTTTCTACCTTGTGTGTGAGTTCATCTACCCTGCTGTTGCTGCTACTGCTACATTCCTTTGCTGGTATCAGAACCTGGCTTCTTCAAGCTTCCAGTGTAGACTAGTTTGGACTGAAGACCAGTGCCTCTCTAGGAATCTACTAGGCCTCTAGTACCAGCTTGGGAGTGCTGAGGCATCCAGCTTTGTTGTTTCAGTGTGAAGACAGCCGTTGTTAGACTCCTCTGACTGAACATGTAAGCTAATCTAATAAACCCCTCTTTAAGCCATGCTCGTCTATTGGTTCTGTTCGTCTACAAAACCATGTACTTTGAATGCTAATTAAAAAAAAAATTTTTTTTAAACCACAGGAACTTCTGCTTCCTCCAGCTAAAGGTTTGACTATAAGATCTCTTTAAAAATGATTTTTTACCCAGCACCAGTGAGCAAGCTAGGAAGTTCAGGGGCTTTGTTTGTTTGTTTGTTTTGTTTGTTTTTTGCAGTGCCAGATTGTGTGCCTCTATAGCTTGTTGAGCTTTCTTTACTCTTCTGCTTAAAGCTGTGCTGGGAGTGGGGACCACTCTTTGTCCCTCCCTACATGTCTAGGTTTGACGTTAGAGTTCCATTTCCTTAACAAATCTAAATTTTGTCCATATTTAAAGGTACATCTTCATCTAAAAGCCTTGCAGACCTATCCAACCATGACACAATATCAATTTGTATCAAACATGGTAGTTCCCTTTAATTATAAAGCTAACTGAATGCAGCCTATATTTTGAAAGCAGCAGAAAAACAAAACATTTTTACAAATGCTCCGGAAATGTACATCTGTGTGGAAAAGAAGCTTTGTCCTGAGATGCAATGCAGCAGAAGATGAACAGAAATAAGTCTCTGAGCAGACTGTTTTAGGACATACCTGGGGGAGGGGGAACTAAAGAAATGTTTTGAATGATGTTTACCCATCATTTAGTGAGCCAGAATTGCACTTTGGAACCTTTGTGTTTTGCTTAACTCTGTAGCTGGTGAGGGGGCTCGGCAGCGAAAGGAGCATGAATAGATCTCTAGGCCCTGAAAATCCATCAGCTACTACAGCGCCATGGCTTCTCCGGTGGGCACAGTTAGCTGCTTTAGGCTGCTGAGTCAAATTAGGTGGATGGCTGAAATGAGCCTAGTGGTTATGGGCATGAGTCTATACATTAGACAGAACGTACGATGTCCTGTGTACCATGTAAACACCACTTGAGTTTCCAGCCATAATGATAAAGTCCAAATAGGTAAATTTCAAATGCCTACGTGGACTGTGGCATTTCTAGTAGCATCTTCTTTAAAATGTATATGACAAAGTAGGAGTCACTAACTGCTAAGCTTCTCTTCGCCATCATAAAGCTCTGAAGCTGCTTGTGACTACTCTGCAATGTAGTTCATGATCGAGCACCCACAAGCGCAATTCCAAGAATAAATAGTAATAGATTAGACATAGTAAGATTTTTTATTAAGTTAGCATAGTTTCTACATCTCGGTCACCGTTGGTGTTTGTTTTATCATTGACTCTTGAAAACCAAGTTACGGGATACACGCAACAGCCAGCTCCGGTTTCGTGCATCCTATCTGACAGCATTTATCTGCGAAACCTCTGGGTGCCCTTTGGAGATAATCTCCCTCCAAGGCATTGATTTTGTTTGTGCGTTTCTTCTGAAGTTTTGCACTTCCACCATAGGCACTCATATCGTGGGATGAGAACTCTGCCTTAGGAAGCAAGTTGGCCTTCTCAGACTGATAGTCAGGCTGGGATTGAACTTCCCAAGTGTTTATTGCTTTCTCCTGAGAGGCACCTGCATGGGCTGATGAGAGACAATGGAGAAAAGTTCTTTTTATCCAAGCCTTTTATTAGATACAAATTTAATATGAGAATACTAAGATCAGATAATTATTAAAAATCACTTTAAATCAAGGTTGGAAGCTACAGTTAGTAATAGGCCATGCGCTTTTAAGTAAAATAGTTGTGGTGGTTTCCTATGAGAAAGCTTAGCAACCCTTGAGTATTTTGCAATACCATTTTTGATTGGGAATACCCCGCACAGTGTGTAGAAATCAGCATTTACAACAGTGAAATCAGTGAATCCTAGTGTAGGCACAAGGTTGTGCTGCCATCACCACTAAGTCAAGAACATGTCTCTCACCTCTCAAAAACAATAGAAAACAAAACAATCAGAAGCCATAACTAACAGTCCTACCTGTCATTCCTCTTACAATAAGGCAACCAGTCATGTATTTTCCCCCATGAATTTATTTATTCTGTACATTTCACACAAGAGGTAACATCTGGTATGTGGTCATTCTTGTCTGCCTTTCTAGTAACATAACATTTTCCACATTTATCCTGGGTGTTGTGTGCATCCCTCCTCCTTTCCTTCCATGGCTAAATGCCTTCCTTTGTGTGGGTTTCCCACATTACATTTCACTAGTCTGTCTATCAGGTCAGGGGTATTTTGGTGGTCTTCACTTCTTGGCTAATATGAATATAACACTGCCATAGATATTCACGCCCACATTTTCATGCATTCATGTTTTTAGGCCTTTGGGATAGAAGTGGAATTACTGGAGTCTCAGGTGATTCCGCACATCATCTACTGGGCTTGCACGTCATCTTTGGAGAAATACCCATTGGATCCCATAATTGTTATTTGTTCATTTGCCTACACTGTTTGCCTTTGCTTATTTCCAGAGAAGCTCTTTTCATGTGTAGGTTATAAACAAGTAGCTAATAGAAACACTTTGTTCTTTAATATAGAGAAATAAGAAGTGGAGATGTGCTTAAAGTACAGATTTACTGTTATACTGTTCCTGTTTTAAAAATCGTATTTTATGTGCATTGGTGTGAGGGTCCCTTGGAACTGGAGTTACAGACAGTTGTGAACTGCCATGTGGATGCTGGGGAATTGAACCCAGGTCCTTTGGAAGAGTAGACAGTACTCCTAACCGCCAAGCCATCTCTCCAGCTCTCTTATATTGTTCTTAACTCAATCAACATTATTGGATACTAGAGCATAGACACTAAAAAACCTCCTGAATGTAATTATTCAGAGACTTTGTAGGTGTCTGCTGTGGCCACATTTGTTTTGTTTTTTGAGACAAGGTTTTTCTGTGTAGCCTTGGCTGTCCTGGACTTGCTTTGTAGACGAGGCTGGCCTCGAACTTACAGCGATCCTCCTGCCTCTGCCTCCCCAGGGCTGAGATTAAAGGCATGCGCCACCACGCCCAGCTTAGTTTGTATGTTTTTAAAGCTGTATTTACAGGTAAGCTAGGCACAAATTGTTTCCTGCAGAAAGATCAAAGTCAAGGATAAGAAACGCACACTGATGAACACACAAGCCCTCCCTTCAGAATTTTACCTGGGTTTTTGAATCTTCCCCAGGCCAAAGATGGGATCCGGTCAGAGCTGAAGGTTTTGGCATTTTGTGAGGATTGGGGAGCCAAGTGCATCATAGGAGTTTGTTTGCTCATCTTGAACTGGCTCCAGTCACCCGTGCCACAGATTCTTATAATTTCTAACAGCAGATGCCTGCCGCACAGCTTCCTGAGTTTGACTCTGTCTTCATTTATGTCGGAGAGAGCAGGCGGTAGGAGTACAAGCCACAACAGACAAAAACAGCACAGGAGCTTCATCTCTGGGCTACACCACAGAGCCAAGCAACGGTCGTTGCCACGCCCCGCCACGCCCCTCCAACGCCACGCCCCTAGCCACGCCCCTCCGCTCTCTGGCTGCCGTTCTGTACCGGCAACCTCCTCAAGAACCCTTGGATGTGTTCCAGGCTTGCTTGGACTTCCGGCTGGAAGGAAGTTGAAGTTAACGCTCTTCTTTACTCAGGAGTGAAAGTTAAAAAGTCTTCTTTCCCTCACTTTTTATTGATTCATTTTCTTTGTCGTCTTTGCCAGGAGACTGCCTAATGAAATATAGAACACAGGACCCCGATTAACCAAAATGTACAAATGAAAGTTACTGCATCGTCCACTTGGACGACCCCTCTCCCCTCTCTTCCCTTCCAGAAGCTTCCTTTCATTTCCTTCATGGATTATATATTTTTTTAACTTAAAAAAAAAAAAAAACTGGTAGTGGAGCTAGAGAGCTATCATGGTAGTTAGGAGAACTTGCTGCTTTCGCAGAGGATCCGAGTTCATTCCCCTGTCCCCACAAGGCAGTTCACAATAGTCTGTAATTCCAGGTCAGGCCGCCATCAATACCAGGCATATACGTGGTACAGACAAACGGGCAAACGCTCATACTCATCGAATAAAATAAATAAACTTTAAAATGACTCATTTGCTAGGTTAGCATGGCATCTTCTCACGTCTATAGCATTATATACTCTAGTCTCACTTACTGGCCTCCTTACTACCCTTCCTTCCCCGCACCTCCCATGGGTAAGTAAGCGTCATTTAGTATCCTGCTCCCGGTACAGTTGCCTTTTCCTTAGTTAATTTCTATGAACACATTCTTCTTCTAATAAATCTTTGTTATTGTTTTGTTACATTTATTTACTGGTGTGTGTGTGTGTGTGTGTGTGTGTGTGTGTGTGTGTGTGTGTGTGTAGGTTGGAACTGGTTCTCTCCATGCACCATGTAGGTCCCATGAGTTATTGTCACATTGTCAGGTTTGATGGAAGTACCTTAACCTGCTAGGGCATCTCACTGCCCCGGAACACAATCTTAACTGCTACACATTATTATTACCAGTACAGTGACTGAATGGATTTGTTTAACTGAAAAAAAATTATTTAAATGACTAATTTTGAGTCAATTTTCTAATATTATGAAATTAATTTCAGACTTATTTATTAGTATCTTGTACTATTAATTTTATTCTAGAACATTATCATAAAATATTTGTCTTTCTGAATCAAACACACTTATTTAACATCATTTATACTTATATCCACTATTCAACAAAGGTCATAATTTCATTTTTTTCTTTATAAATGTATTAAAAAATCTCATGTGCATATGTGCCACATTTTCTTTTCTAAAAAAATTTAGTGTTTATATTTAAGTGTGTGTGTGGGTATGTGCACTTAAGGGTGGGTGCCCATTGAGAACAGAAGAGGATGATGTATGTCATATCATGTGGAGCTGAAGGAACAAGTGGTTGTGAGCTACCTGACATGGGTGCTGGGAACCAAACTCAGCCTCTCTGGGAGACCAGCACATGCTGGTAACCAGTGAGCCCAGTGCATTATCGTTACCCACCCATCGCTTAAAGGACACCTTGGCTGGTTCTATTCCCTAGCTCCTGTGAGTAGTGCAGCAATAAAAATGTGTGTGAGTGTCTCTGTGATGGGTCAACCCAGCCCCTGTGACATATTCCCAAGCACTGTAGAGCTGTGATATGGTAGTTTTCTACCTTTAGTTTCTTGAGTAACCTTCATACAGGCAACATGCATGTGTATTCTCACTAACACCAAATTTGTTCCCCTTGCTCCACATCTTTGCCAGCGTTTGTTGTCATAGGCTTTACTTATTGATAATAGCTATTCTGGTTAGACTATATGGATTCTCAGAGCAGTTATGATCTGTATTTCCCTGGTGGGTAAGAATGTATTTTTTTTTTTTTTTTTTTTTTTTTTTTTAGCCATTTCATTTCTGCTTTTGAGAGCTCAGTTCATTAGCTCATTTATTAACTAGATAGATGACTGGCTTTTCCAGTGTTTAAAATTTGCAGTTCTTCATTCAGGGTGGATATTATCACCCTGTCTAATGTGTAATTAGCAATAACTTCCCCCGTTCTGTAGGCTACCTCTTTACTGTTGTGGCTGGACTTTTTGTTTTTTAAATATCGTATGATCTTTTAATTACTGGGATTATTTCTCATGCTATTGGAGTCCTTTTTCAGAAAGTCTCAGGCTATGCTGCATCCTGAAGTGTTTTCCACATATTATCCTCTTGTACACTTTCGCAGTGTCTAATTTTAAGGTCCTTGAAAAATTTCAAATCTTAAAAAAATACAGCATGAAAGATAAGACTTTAATTTTATTCTTTATGTGGAGATCGTGTTTTCTCAGCACCGTTGTTAGAGGCTATCTTTTCTCAAAATATTATTCTAAATACCTTTGGCAAAAACTAGGTGGCTGTAAATGCGTACGTAGCTTTATTTTGGAGTCTGCTATACTATTCCATTGGTTCCTAGTTCTGTTTTTATGCCAGGACCTACTGCTTTTGCTTCTAGGACTCTGATACAATTTGCTATTGCATATTGTAATGCTTCCAGTATTGCTCCTTCTGCTAAGTATTTCTTTAGCTGTTCAGTGTCTTCTGTGTTTCCAAGTGAATTTTAGGGTTATCTTTTCTAGTGCTGCCAGGAATGGCACTGGAATTGTGATGACTAGTGTACTGAATCTATGAACACCTTTTGCTGGTAAGTCATTTTCACAGATTAACTTTGCCCATGAGCATGAGGAGCCAGTCTATTTTCTATCATCGTTACCAATTTATTCAGTGTTTCAACTGTAGAAGTTTTTCATCTCCTTAATTGGCTTTATTTCTAGCTATTTTAGTTTTTGGAAGTTATTGGGAATGGGCATTCCTCCTACTTTTTTCCCTCAGTGAGTTCATTACTATTCTACAGTAAGGCTACTGATTTCTTGTATATTGATTTTATGTCCTGCTACCCTGCTGCACATACTTATCAGTTCCCAGTGTCATCTTCTGTTATGACATTCATTTAGTGTTTTCACACTTATTCTATGTACCCTTTAATGTCCTAATACATTCTGTAGTAGTCTTTATTTTCAGTTTCATAATCATTGGTGCAAATTAGTAGATTGTATGGTTTGATGTTCTTGCTGACACAGCAGTTTAGTCCTTTCTTGGCAAGCGGTGTTGGTGATTGAGCCTCTAAGAGTAGGCTGCTCAGTAAGAATATTGGCCACCAAATCGAGAAAAGGTATTCCAATCAACAGATTATAGATTGCCACACAGAAACACAAGAAACAGAAAAACTGATCCTGTTGTTGAGGACTTCAAATATTTCTGGTAAAAATTACCAACGATCTGAAAAAGACTATGGACAAGTAGACAACTTCAATCCAGAATCTAGAAAGGAAAGCCAACAACACAGAGGAGGAAAAAAAAATCACCCGTGCGCATGAAAAAAGATAGTGACATTGAAGAAAGTTCAGCAAGAACATTGACATTTTGGCAAAAAATAAAGTTACAAATGAAAATCTTAATGGGTCAAAAATCAAAACCAAATAAACAAAAACCAGAGTTGGGGGCGGGCAGTGAGAAATGGCTCACAGACTCAACCAGGCAAAGGGAAGAAAACAAGGGGAAGTAAATAAGCTTGATGTAGTAGCACTCAAACACCAATAAGAAGATTAAAAAAGAAAGAAAGAAAGAAAGAAAGAAAGAAAGAAAGAAAGAAAGAAAGAAAGAAAGAAAGGAAAAGAAAAGCATTGACCACAGCATCCAAGAAGACAACCAAAGAGACCAAACCTAAGAATCCACAGGATGGAGGGAGGATCACAGAGAAATACTAAAGATATAGGGACTATATTCAATAAAAATTGTAGCACCCCTAAATCTAGAGAAAAATTGCATTCAAATAGCACAAGAGACATTTTGAATCCCAAGTAGACATGGCCAGAAAAGTTTCTCTCCCCAACATATTATCGTCAAGATGTCAAAAACGCTAACTGAAAAACAGTATTAAAGCCGAAATACCAACCCTCCTATGAAAACAGAAGCAGAGTAACATCAGGGTTCCTGTAAGCAACATTCTTAAGAAGGAACCTGAAAAATGATACATTTTAAGACCTGGAATTAGAGAACTACTGACCAAGACGGCTGTGGCTAGCAAAGTTATCTTTCAAAGTTGATGGAAAAACAGGACAATCTTTAGTGTCTCTTAAGCATACGATGATCCAGCAGGGAGTAGGGGTACTTTTGACTTCATGCTTTCATATGTATATCTCTTGTATTTCTTGTTCTTGTTGTTCTAGTGAAGAATTTTAGCACTATATTCAATTCAGTGAAAGCAACCTTGTTTCCTTTCATGTATTAGAGTAAATGCTCTCAGCTTTTTACCCTTTAGCATGATATTGCCTGTAGATGTGTTAGGTTGAGATATGTTCTTTTTATTCCTAGTATCTTCAGGGATTTCATCATGATGAAAAAGATGCTGAACTTGGTGGAAGGCCTTTTCTACATCAACTGAGATGATCTTATAGTTTTTGCCTTAAGACCATTTCTGTGTTTAGTTAAACATATTGATTTGCATATGTTGAATCAATCTCTTTTTTGATTCACTGAGTTTAGAGTGGCTTGAATGGACGTGAGTTGGTTACTCACTGTAGCATGGGCAACTTGCCAATGACCACACCACTGAAAAAATCAGCACCTCTCAGAGAGGGATGAGGCCTCAGGACCATCCCACGCCCATTCCCTGGTCCTTGGTGGAATGCTGAAAGTTCCTATTCTGTGCAGGTCCATGTCCAGAAGACAGCATGTCAGAGCACGCCCCCACATTCTCTAGAGCTTTAGGGTTTCCCAACTCCACTCTTCCATGTCATTCTATGGGCCTTGGTGGGGGTCATATAAGCTAAGCACTTAATAGTCACTTCTTCCCTGTACTTTGACCCATTAAGAATTTCTGCATTGATATCTGCCTTCTTTATAAATTTTTTAAAAGATTTATTTATTTTATTTATTGCATATGAGTGCTTTATCTACAGAAGAGGGTAGCAGATTACATTGTAGATGGTTGTGAGGCACCATGTGGTTGCTGGGAATTGAACTCAGGACCTCTGGAAGAGCAGACAGCGCTCTTAACCACTGAGTTATCTCTCCAGCCCCTCTTTATAAGTTTTAATGAAATTTTACTATATGAAAGTAGTTTCATCAACTTCAGAATGCCAGCCACAGCTACAGAAAGGCATGAATTTAGTAATAGTCTAAGTGCTTCTGGTTATATTTTATTTCTCATTTCTGTCTTCTGACTCTGTCTTTTCTCCATTTTCTGTTCCCGTAGTTTTGTCCTGAGTTCAAGTGGCATCCGTGAATACTGTTAATTCAACTGACAGTCAGAGTTTTTAAGGACAATATATAAAGATTAGGACATTTTCATCACTTTTCTTGAGAATCAATCAACTGGGCATGTGTTCTAGTCAGAACTCTTTAAGGGAAATTCCGAGAAAAGCGTACACTTATCATATCTAGATGGAGATTTAAAATTTCAAGACAATCTGATTGACATGCTACTCTGTGCTTTCTGTCCTGCTCTGGCTAGTCTCTCCCCACCCCCTGCCTACCCCCACCCTCAAGATGTGTGCCACCACACCCACCTTTTTTTTAAAACTTGTTTAACTTTAAATTTTATGTGCATTGGTGTGAGAGTGTCAGATCCCTTGGAACTGGAGTTAGAGACAATTGTGAGTTGCCATGTGGCTGCTGGGAATTGAACCCAGGTTCTTTGGAAGAGCAATCAGTGCTCTTACCCACTAAGCCATCTCTCCAGTCCTGCTCTGGCTAATTTTATGTCAACATGACACAAGCTAGAGTCATCAGAGAGGAAGGAGCCTCAGTTAAGAAAATACCTCCATAAGATTAGGCTGTGGACAAGCCTGTCAAGCATTTTCTTAATTAGTGATTGATGGGAAGGGCCCAGCCCATTGTGGGTGGTGCCATTTCTGAGCTGGTGGGCATGGGTTCTAAGAAAGCCCTGAGGAGCAAGTCAGCATGCAGCACCCCTCCATGGCCTCCACATCAGCTCCTAACTTTAGGTTCCTGCCCTATTTGAGTTTCTGTCCTGACTTCCTTTGACGATGAACAATGATGTGGAAGTGTAAGCCAAATAAGCCCTTTCCTTCCCAAGTTGCTTTGGTCGTGCTGTTTCATCATAACAATAGTGACCCTAATTATGACCACAACACTGTCCCATTTTATACTTTCCCATGCCACCCATTACAAAATGGCATGCAATAGACGTCACTTCTTTATCTGTTTACTCTTTTCCTACCAGAATGTGTTCTCCATGCAGGTTAAGAATCTTCATCTGATTTATTTACTATGACATCGTCCTTGCCTTGAACCTGTATCAGGAATACAGTAGGCTCTTAACAATAGTATAGTGTAATAGATACAATTAACAATATTATCAACAAATAATTGATTACATGCTAGTAATATTTTAATATTTGGTAATTTAATGGATAAGTGAATAAATGAGAATTTATGAGTTCCTTTGTACTGTTTCCCTACTTCTGTAATCATTTTAGTTTATTATTGTACTATTTAATGTTTAAAATTCTTTCAAAAAACTCATTAGTGAATTGAGTCATCTGGTGCCTCCTAAGTTGAACCTTAGTGGATATCTGTGAAAAAAAAACACATCTAACTAGCATTTATTATTAGCACAGTTTAATGGATTTATTAAATTGTTATTTAGATGTATTTTATTTTATTATGACTTTAAATTTTTATGTGTATGGCTGCTTTGCCTGCATGTATGTCTGTGCACTACTCTTATGTGTGGTGGGTGCCTGCAGAGGCCCAGAAGAAGAGTCAGAATTTCCTAAGAGAGCGTTGGATTAGGGTGAGCTATTATGTATGGCTAAGTGGTAAGAATTTGTAATCATTTAACATTAATGTCATCCAAAAGCAATAAGACTGTTTTAAAAAAAAAAAAAGGCAAAGTGAGTTTTGCGTAAAAGTATTATTAGCAGAATTACAATAATGCAAAGAACATTTCTTTCACATCAAAAGGACAAATCCACACGTAAATAATGATTTCTCAGGTCACAATAAGTAATCAAAGGGACCAGAAAGAGGCATCAACCAGGTAGCGAGAATACGTGTGAACACTGGACGAGTTGTGCAGTTAGCTCCATATCAGCAGAGTTTAGCAACGGCTCTTCTGGTACAACTGAAGTGGCAACATTGCTTGCTCAGCAACACCCAGAGTGCCTTGTTCTCCATGAGGGAATATCCGAGAGTAAGTATTTAAGTCCTGGAGGACTGTTGTCTTTGGCGTCACCCTGAGTATTATGGGACGTTTTCTTAAATCCTTCCAAGCTAACACCTGAATCACTCAACGCAGGTGCATAGTGTAGTAGCTCTGGTAATGATGCAAGCCCCTTAGACGCTGCTGCCTTAGGTTCCTCTGACAAATCTGGAAGACATTTCAACATCATATCAAAAGGCTCTGCCTCTTTGAGGATGAAGGATGGTACAGTTTCTGTCAAGTGAAAAAAAAAAGGGGGGGAGGAGAAAATAATCACTTTAAGGAGCAGTTGGGAAAGGACAGACATTTGTATAGGGGAAAAAAAAAAGCATTTTACCTGGATGTAATTAAACGCTGAAACAGGGTCAGCAAGTATTGACTTTCTAAATGGTTTTGCTTGCTGGGCAGTTCAAAGTGCTCCAATCTTACCAAGGCTCTGCTTACTGCACATGGCTTTTTCTGCATCAGCCCTCCTGCTTTTTATCACAGTAATTTTCATCCTTTGACACTGAACTCTGATTTTTCTCAAATCATGTTGGTCATTGAAAACACCAGTTCTCATGTTTTCTAGCCAGGTGGGGTGCTGCACGCCTGTAATCCCAGCACTTGGGGAGCAGAGGCAGGTGGATCGCTGTGAGTTTGAGGCCAGTAGGTCTACAGAGTGAGTCCTAGAACAGCCAGGATTATGTAGAGAGACCTTGTCGCACAAAACAAAACGAAACAAAATGAAACAAAAACCACACTCATTTACATGTTTTCTAAACTAAAGTAATTTTCTTCATGGCTCTTGAGGCACGAAAGTAATCCTTAAAAAATATTTTCATGATTTAAAGATCTTAAGCGTCCCATAGTGTCAGGTTACTGCTTCAGGATAAAGTTTAAAAGAGAATTTCCAACAGTTCATCTCTGACAGAGGATGAGCTATGTCTCTAAATACTTACGGGGCCATCTTTCTTCCCCAGAGAGTTTGCTCCAAATCAATGGTATTATATATTCAAGAAAGAAACAGCCTAAAAGGACACTTCCCAAGCCATGTGTCTGTGTGTGTCCCGCACCCCCTCCCGCCTGCAGATACCAAAGTGCAGAGTGTGTGTTTGCTTCAGTGCTGTGGAAAAACTGCTAGAAACGCCTGGCCCCTTCCTTTTTTGTACATATTTACAGTTCAACAATCGGTGCCTATTTCTACGAGCAATGTCAGTTAGGAGATTAAAAAGAAGACATTTTTTTTTTTCTGCCTACAAAACCCTTTAACACAAACCCTTCCTCCTGGCTCCCCCCACCCCACCCCACGGCTTTAACTATTCCAAATGCACACATTAAAAGTGTCAGCAGAGAAAGAAACTGGAAATGCTGGCTAAGTTGAAGCAACAGTGCAATGGCCCAGGTCCTGCTGCCGTTCTTCATCCAGAGCAGAACAGTGTGTCGACTTATCAATGAGTCATTCCTTTTGAAATAATAAAACCAAAGAATCCAAGAGATACAATGTAGGCGTGTGAGGGGAGATGTCTAGTTAGTGACAGGCTTACCCTCTACAGGGTGTCCTGGGACACAGATCCTTCCTAAGAATCCTGCGGTCCTTCCAGCCAACAACAAACTTCAGCAGATGGAATATGGCAGAGGGAAAGCGATAGCACTGTCGAGGAGTTGTCTTCTCTGCTCCGACCGTTCAAGGTCTAGACCGGCAATGGCAGGCGACATTCTATAGCACTTTTGTGTGTATCAGACGTTTTAGCTTTCTTTTTTCTTCCAGTAAGACATTCTAACTTTAACTCATCTTCTGGATCCCTCCTTGCTCTAAGACTTCATCCAGATATGGCTTTATTGGCTGCCAAGCTGATGATACTTTTTATGTACTTAAAAATCAGTTAGCAAAGACCAGTTGTAGTTTGGATCAGAGCAAACTTAACAGGGCTTTGAGCCTTGAAGGTCTTCACTTAAAATTATTTTTAACTTACTTTGAAATCTGTATTTTTAATTTGTAGATACTAGGCTCAACTATTACATTATACTCTAACTGAATCCATACAGGCACACAATTTTTAGTCACTGGGTTTTTTTAATTAAAGTATCATTTATATTAGCACCAATGAGTTTTTGGCCATAAGTCTGAAAGCAAGCCTCCCTTCTCACCGGTCCCCTTCACTTTTTATTTCGGTCACTTAGTCACTTTTGTTTCTCTTGCACTTCTCCACCCTCTCAATAGAACTGCAAGACCCAAAGCAAAAAGGCGCAAGGCAGGGTCAGGCTCATTGGACGATGTGCCTTTAAAAACCAGGAGCCAGGAGTGAGAGTTCTCCCAGGCATACTCCAAAACCCAGATTTTGGCTCCCAGTAAGACCAAATGCCACCACCTAGTGCGAAGCTGCTGGCTGCAGCACATCCAACTCCTTCTGATGGGTTTTCGCTGGAACTCTTTAACCCAAGCAAGTTGCCAAAACCAAACCTGAGCCTGGCGGGTCGCAAACCACCAGCTGAAGGGGGGTGGCGGTTCTAATTGTTAGGCAGCCAATGGAAAGCGTGGGAAAACTGGTGCGTGATCAGAGGGTACTCACCTGTGGTTGGCCGGGATGGCGGAGGAGCTGGCTCCTCCTGCCTCAAAGCCAGTCGCCCAGTGGAAGCCCGGCAGATTTCGATCCATGCACGGGCATATCCACCGCCACACACCTGAATGACTTGATCCATCCAACCCTCAGAGACCCGCGCCCTGCAAGGCTGGCTCAGCAGCAGCCAGAATCCTAAGAGCTGGAGCAAGAATCTGGAGGACATCCCGGTCCGGGCTGCTTCGGGGAGGCTCAGCCTTGGAGGGACCGGACTTCTGTTGTTTTCCTAGTGCTTCGCCGGGCTTTTATATCTCTTGGGCGCTCTCAGGGTTGATGGTTCCAGCTCCGCCTCCTTTCTACCCACGCACGCAAGGCATTGCCTTCTCCGGTCTTGTTCGCCTTACCGCGTTGGTTCATCGTGCCGCTCTTCTGTCCTCTCTGCTCTTAGCTGCAAACCATTTTGTATGCCAAAGTTACTCTGGATTTGAGGCTTTTCCTTAATTGCAGAATAAGACATGACCATTGCTCTAAGTCACTTCAGCAGTAAAGTCGAGACCACCTCTTTTTTTTTTTTTTTGACATTTTTTTATTAATTTATTCATATTACATCTCAATTGTTAGCCCATCCCTTGTATCCTCCCTTTCTTTCCTCCCTCCCGCTTCCCCCTCTACTCCCTTCCCCTATGTCTGTGACTGAGGGGGACCTTCTCCCCCTGTATATGCTCCTAGGGTATCAAGTCTCTTCTTGGTGACTTATTATCTTTCCTCTGAGTGCCACCAGACCTCCCCATCCACGGGACATGGTCCGATATGGGGCACCAGAGTTTGTGTGAAAGTCAGATCCCCTTCTCCACTTAACGGTGGAAAATGTCCTGTCCATTGGCTAGACTGGGTAGGGGTTCAAAGTTTACTGCCTATATTTTCCTTGGCTGGTGCCATAGTTTGAGGAGGACCACAGAGCCCAGACACGCCTGTAGTTTTCCAGGACCCTCTGGATCCTTCTATTTCCTCATTCTCCCAGGCTTCTCACCCCTAAAGTCTCAATAGGATTTTCTCCCCTCTGACCCACTTTCCTGGTAGGTAAAGTTTTTCATGGGGGTGTACCCCTTGGCCTAGTGTCTCGATATAAGTGAGTATATACCATTTGACTCTTTGTGCTTCTGGGTGAACTCACTCATGATAATTTCTAGTTCAATCCATTTGTCCACAAATTTCGGAAATTCCTTGTTTTTAATAGCTGAGTAGTATTCCATAGTGTAAATATACCACAGTTTCTTTATCCATTCTTCTACTGAGGGACACATAGGTTGTTTCCATGTTCTGGCTATTATGAATAAGGCAGAGATGAACATGGTTGAGCATATGTCCCTGTTATGTGGTAGTGCATCTTCTGGGTATACAAACAAAAGCTTGCCAGTGTGAACATTTGCCACGCTACCTTTTAACCCCTAAGGTTATAATTGCAGTGGCCATAGAAAGAGTAATCTGCCCTAGATAAACTGTTGAGGGGGGGGGGCCCTGACTGACAACTTTTCACCTGAATCCTGGTAGAAGACACTGAAACTTGGTGGGTTGTTTGTTTTTGTTTTTGTTTTGATTTTGTTTCTTGTTTGTTTTTCAGACGTGAACGGGGCTGCTTTTTGTGATTTCTTTTCAGCAAATTCATTATTGCTGCTTTAAAAATGCTGTTGAGTTTTGTATGTGGAGATTCTGCTAGTCATAATGGAGTGTTGGATTTTCTATATATAAAATTATATCCTCTGCACCATTTGGCCTCTCTCTGGCTAATTGTCTTCTGTGCACCTTGTTGCCTTATTGTTCATCCCAAACTCTTCAGGACTATATTGAACGAGAGCAGTAAAAACCAATGTCCTTGTTGTATTCAAAATATCAGAAGAAATAAATGCTTTCAGATTCTCCGCATGCAGAATTACACAGGCTGTGGCTTGTCATGTACTCCCGATTATGTTAGGTACAGACTTTCTACAGTTTGTTTTAAATCATGAAGCGATGCTGAATTTTCTTATGTTGAGATAATTTGTATGATTTTTTTTGCAATTCATTCTGATGACATATTACATTTACTGATTTGCATATGGTAAAGCATCCTTGCACCTTTTTGATGCATCAACCTTGATGACGTCTTTTTGATTTTTTAATATTTTGTTGAGTGTTTTTGTGTCCACGTTTATCAGTGGCATTGGTCTATAGCTTTGATTATTGTGTCTTTGTCTTCTTTTGGTATTAGGGTGATGCTGACCTGGTAGAATGAATTTTGATTCTTTAGAATAGTTTGAGAATAAGTGGTGGTTCTTTAAGAATCTGGTGAGAGCCTGGCGAGGTGGCTCATGCCTTTAGTCCTAGCGCTCCTGAGGCAGAAGCAGGCAGATCTCTGTGAATTTCTAGGCCAGCCTGGTCTACGAAGCAAGTCCAGAACAGCCAGTGCACTGTTACACAGAGAAACCCTGTCTGGTGGGAAAAAAGGATCTGCTAAGACTCAGTCACAGAGCTATCTGGGGCAGGGCTTTTCTCTGTTGGCAGACATCTTGGTTACTCTGTTTCATTAATTGTCTTAGTCTGTCCTGGTTTCTATGTCCTCACGATTCAATTCTGATAAGTTATCTATATCCAGAAATTTATTCATTTTTTTCCTTTTCAATTTTTAAAAATGAAATTGATTTATTAGATATTGTACATAGCATATAAGGCCTTTTCAGGATTTTTTTTAAACGTTATCCTCGATGAAGCATGATAATATTTTGTAGCAAATATAATTTAAAACCCAAAACCAAACAAAGCCACCTCAGGTTGTGTTGTCTCAGCCTTGAGGTCTAACCAGACTAAAGACCCAAAAACCTACAACATATTTTTAAAAAACAAGCCTGGAAATCAACCAAACATTCCTAAC
>OU015757.1:48788966-48809243 GCA_907169655.1 Acomys percivali
CCCTCCCTCCCTCCCTCCCTCCCTCTCTCCCTCTCTCCCTCTCTCCCTCTGTCCCTCTGTCCCTCCCTCCCTCTCTCCCTCTCTCCCCTTTTCCTTCCCCTTCCCTCTCTCCTTCCTTTCCCTTCCCTCACCCTCACCCCCAGCGTGTGCTGCCCCTTCCCTTTCTGTGCCGCTTCTAATAAACATGCATTTATATATTATAGCTTCATAACCATTTAGTTTATACTGTTTATTTAATCAATCGGTGTGACTACAGGTGCCTGTCCAGGTCAGAAGGACATGTCTGATGCCCTAGAGCTGGAATTATCTTTTATTTTTCAGTGTGACTAAATATGCCACAGGAGGGTCAATTCTGACAAGTCTATGTGGAGTTCTATGTGCTTTCTTTCTTTTTTTTTCCTATGTGCTTTCTATGCCTGCATTTCTATCTTTGAGATCATGGGACTTTTTCTAGCTATTAGTTCATTTAATAGGTTTTTGTTTGTTTTTAATACTTTTCTGTATTTCTTTGGTTTCTGGTGCCCAGAATGTGAATACTTATTCCTTAAAAATGTCTCAATAGTCTCAGATGTCCTATTTTTTTCCTCTTTCCCTTTTTATTTTCTGTGTGAGGTATTTTAAGATTGATCTTCCGGCTAAGGCATTCTTTCTTCTGTTTGAGGTAGTCTGTAGTTTACACCTTGTTCAGCCGCATTTTGAGGTGATTTATCAAGCTCTTCATTTCTAAGATTTCTGTTTGGTTCTTTTCAAAAGTCTCAAGCACTACACTTTAATGCTCACACATCACACGAATTGTTTTTCTAACTTTTTCTACTGTGTTGTCTTTAATTCTGTTTGACTACCTTGTACTCATGCTTTGCAGTTGGATTCTTTATCAGGTATTTTGTCAGTACCCTTTGTATCAAGGTTTATTGCTTGCGTGTTCCTTTTGAGGAATCCTGTTTTTCTGGTTTCTTGTGACCCTGAGCTGATATTTACACACTGATGGGCCCATTGTGGCTTTTGTAGCACCTTTTGTGAGGTGTCAGTTTGCTAAGACTTGTTGCCTTTTGTTCCAGTTGGGCCTGTGGTACAGGTTCCCTATAGCTTCAGCTGCGATTGGTGGCTTTGAGAAGGATGTGTGTGGTTATGGGGGCTGGGTAAGCCTTCCTGTCTCTGGCATCATCATGAGTTAAGAGATACTCCAATGGTCCAGCGGGTGAGGTGTTTACAACTGTAGGGGTGAGGTTGCTAAAGACCAGCTCCAGCACACAGGGTAAACCAAGGCGGGTCACAGCATAGCGAATGACCAGCCAGCTGGTGGCTGGTGTTTCTTCATACACTTTAACTCTTCTTCTTTCAGGTTGATTGGTGGCCTTGCTATTTATGCCTTAACTCTTAAGGAAAAGGGACATAACTAACTATTCCTGCCTTCTGGTTTCTCTGCTGCCACAACAGCTCTCTAGCTGAGAACCTTTGTTGTTTAGCAACAGGAGGGCGTAGTCAGCTCAGCCAGGTGGCTCTACTCAGGTAATAGTGCCTTAGTGAGTGAGCTCAAGGAAGTTCAGCTGTGTGTGGCCTCAGTGCTCACTGCGCTGACCCCCTCCCCCCCATAGGATTTTGGCTTGGGTTTGATTTGGTTTGTAGGTTTACTTATTTTATTTCATGTGTATAAGTATATTTTGCTCCAATGTGTGTCTGTGCACGCCTGGTGTCCTAGCAAGTGAGAAGTGAGAAGAGAGTTTGAATCCCTCTTGAGCTGGGGTTGGGGCTGGTTGTGAGCTGACACGTGGGTGCTGCAAATGGAGAGCACCTGCTCCTCCTCAAGAACAAGTATTCTTAACCATTGAGCCATCTCCCTAGCCCATTTCTGAGAGCAGTTGGCCACTGAAGTATGTCTTTATTGTGGTTTGTGGCTTTAATGTTACACTGGGCACCGACAACTGTGGCACAATTTGATTTCCGGCTACATAACTCAACCATTACCACAAACATTCTCCGAACATCACAACCACAACCCTCTCCCTGCCCTGTTACAGAACCTGGATCTCATACTTAATTTGGGGGGAAGTGCTATCGCTAGTAACTAAATAAGCCTATGGAAAGACGGCAAGAGCCTGTGACTAGGACCCTAGATAAGATACGACACTTCTGATTACATAGTTGCCACAAACCCTTCTCAATTTTCACCAAATAAAGCTCTTTGGGGACATATTGCAAGCCATTGCTGTGGCACCCAGCACCACTGACTGATGATAACTATACACACAAGACCTGCCAACCATGTACACCTCGTGAGCATTAGCCTCAATAGTCTAAGTCGGGTGATAGGGGACAACCATCTAGCCTTGGGCTGCATTGGTTAGCCTCTCAAATGGGAGCATTTTATGTCCAAGGAACTACTTACTGTGCAGTGGTCAACAATATTGGGCAAGGGGCAGCAGCATTTTGGTTAAATAAAAACATATTTTATACCAAGAATCCTGGAAACCACAGATGTTTTCTTTTGGCTGCCCCAGAGCAAGTGGAGCCAGTGGCTCTCCACAAGTTTGTAAACCCTGGAAACAGTCATCCTAGCAATAGTGGCTGTCCTTCCACGCATCAGATGCCCGTTTCGCCTCCTGGTGAGCCAGTGATCGCCTGTGAATATTAGTCATTAGCAAGGTTTAAACTGATGTCCAGTTATTAAGAGGTCAGCTTGGGTCTAAGGCCTAGAAGGAATGGCCAGTGAGATCACGTGCTGCCTTGATACCAGGCAAAGCTGAAGGGGCCTCAAATGGCCCTCAAAAGCTACTCTCCCGCTCCACTACCACAGGCAAAGTCTCCCAGCTAAACGTCCTTCCTTGTGAAGAGAACTTAGCACCCTTCCTGCTTGTCCCAGAGCGGTGACCTTTGGTTCCCTGCCACCCTGCTGGAGTATTCAAGTAAGCCAACTGCATCCTCTCAGGGCACACAGGGCTCGCTTCGCCCTCCCGATACTACAAAAACCTGCCTCACACAGCCCTTGCTTATTCAGTCTGTTCACACCTGACATTCCTGTGTGACCCACTAAAGCATACAAAACCCATGGCCCAATCCTGTAGCTATATGGTTAACAACTGCTATCTCTTTTATCCTCTTTGGCAAAGTGACTAGAAGATGATTCAAACCACCCACCGCTCCAATCTACCATTTCCTCCTCCCCCATGGGGCGTAGGTCTTCCTTTAGACTTCATAACGTTTTCTAAGATTCCTGCGATCTTCCCTATATCCCTTGTACCCCCTCCTAAGAGAGAACCACCCACCAAAATGGCTGCATCCGCTCCTGCAGGGGATGGAGCACCCCACTGCTGTATTCTCCGCCAGCAGCAGTTTTCTTTTCTTTTCTTCTTTCTTTTGGCAGGAGCCTTTCTAACTAAAGTACTGTACTGTGGTTTTGATTTGTAGCCAATACTTCTGGTCGTTAGGGTGATGGCTGAGGCTTCCAACTGTTATTTCCACCATGTTTGCACTCGGAGATCTGGCCATCAAAATCTGGAGCTTCCCTGCACCCGAGATTTAGTTCATTTTGTGGTTGCTCTGCTGCAGCTGTCCATTTTATTTTATTTTATTTATTTATTTATTTATTTATTTTTTGAGACAGAGTTTCTCTGTGTAGCCTTGGCTGTCCTGGACTCGCTTTGTAGACCAGGCTGGCCTCGAACTCACAGCGATCCGCCTGCCTCTGCCTCCCGAGTGCTGGGATTAAAGGCGTGCGCCACCATGCCCGGCTTTTTATTTTATTTTATTTTATTTTATTTTATTTTGTTTTGTTTTATTTTTGTCACTGGGGCTTCAGTTATCCACTTGCCAGAGAGCCCAGCAACGGGCTGGCAAGTTCCACATGGGGGCCCCCTCCCACCCCATCAGTTGCAGGAACTTTGGACAGGGAGCTCTGCGGGCAGATGCCGGGCCTTAGAAGTAGACCTTGAGCATACCAGGCTGGCTCCTCCCTTCCAGACCAAACTTTCCATTGAAATGCCAAGACTGAGGGGGCTCAGTCACACAACCCCACCATGTCACATGACCCCACCACGGTGTGCCTTCCCTGCCATGATGGATTGCACTCTATCTGAGCTAAAATACTCTTCCTCCCTTGAGCTGCTTTCTGTCAGGGATTTGGTCACAGAGATGAGCAGCTAACATCTGTGGTAGCTATGGGCTTGTTGTATGTGGCCTTGGATGCACAGAGGTACATTCCTTATATGCTTGATCTGTTGAGAATTCTCCTTTTGGACAGGCACTAAATATCACTGAATACCTCTCCGTATCTGTTGAAATGACTCGCACTTTGTCTTTTCTACTCTTAGCTTGGTGTGATAATTCCATCCCCGCCCTCATCGGTGCTCTGCTCAGGTTTTCTGTTTCTTCCTGATTTATTTGCAGCGTGTAAGTACTTAGGAGTCCACCTGTTCCTTATATGCCATCCAATTAGTTGGTTTTAGTAATTCACAGCAGCCTCTCATTTTTAGCGATTTACTTTATTTTTAGCTCTGTGTGTGTATGTGTGTGGAGGGAGGTATGTGCACATGAGTGCAGGTATCCACAGAAGCCAGAAGAAGGCATTGGATCCCCTGGAGCAGGCAGTTGTGAGCCACTTAACATGAGTTTTGGAAACCGAACTCTAGTCCTCCCAAGACATCCATTGCCATAAACTTCTCTCTTATAAATACTTTTGCAACATCTATAAACTTTGGGACATCGTATTTTTATTTTAAATATTCACTTTTTTTTTTTTTTTTTTTTTTTTTTTACAAAAAAATTCTTTTCAGATAAAATTGCCAGTCGGGAACATATAGTTTAGTTTCTGCAAGTTTGTTAATTTTCCATGATTCATCTTATTGTCAGAAAAGGTATTTGGTATGACAGCCCCACAGACTTAGTCTTGAAGCACTCTCGAAAGGACTACAGCTCTGGGGTCTAGGATAGCGATGGGACTGTGAGCATCAAGCTTCTGACAGCAGTGTGTGATATATAGGTACTGGTGAGCCCACTAAGGAGTCAAGAATAAAAACACAGGCGGACACCAAGTTAGAGTCAGGGGCTCCTGGGTCAGTGTGGAAAGGCTGGTGCCTAGAGCATGGCCATGTCCAGAGAAACACTGGGGTCCAAGTACAAGTTAGTTCCATATAGCAATGAAGCTAGTGTCTGAGATGTGAGCAAGGCGATCTAGTCATTTCTGGAGCAGCATGTGTGGGGATCAGGGCACAAAAGGCCACGAGAAGTGGTGGGGAATATGCCGTCAGGTTTCCCTCTTTATGGTTTCCAGGAAGGAGTGGCTGTTGACTACTCTGTGGCAGAAGTACTGGCATCCATTGAGGAGCAAGGAAGCAAGCAGGCAAGCAAGCAAGGAACACAGTGATTCCACCATGCTGTGCAGCTGACATTAAAGAGCTTCTCGCCTTTCCTTTCTGTTACTAGGCGTCCTGGTGTCTCAGATGAGCATCAACAGGCCCATCGATATAAATGTTCCATGTTATTCTGCTCCTCCATGTTACAGACTTTTTCTTTTTAAATTTTTACACATACATTCATATTATATGTTACAGATATTTAATGGGCCCTCTCAAGGTTATTTTGTTTTAGAAATAACTGCATTTTTCTTGTGGGAGGGTGAAGGCTTCTACCTCCTATTTCATCATATTCATGTCACCTCTTGGACTCAGGTTGTGTTTCAAGACTTTTTTTTTTTTTTTTTTTTTTACCACGTTGAATGAATCCCCTTGGATATTATAGGTTTTTTTTTTCCCCACTTAACATTATATTTTTGTTATTTATGTTCTCTAATGTATGTAGTTTCAAATGTCTAGGAAAAAAAATCAAGTTTGTTGACCTGGCAGATTTAGAAAACACCTTAGTTTTTAAAAAAAATTATTTATTATGGAAATATGTATCATATGAATTGTATATGTCACATATAGAATGTCCACTTACTGATTTTAGTGACTATTGTTCTAACATTCTTTTTAGTTTGTTTGTTTGTTTTGTTTTTCGAGACAGGGTTTCTCTGTGTAGCCTTGGCTGTTCTGAATTCACTCTGTAGACCAGGGTGGCTTCTAACTCATAGAGAGCCACCTGTCTCTGCTTCCCAAGTGCTGGGATTAAAGGTATGCGCTGCCACCACCCGGCTGTTCTAACATTCTTATTTCACCTGTATCTACAATTTCTCTCTCTCTCTCTCCCCCCTCTCTTTGTGCATACATAAATACATATCCACACACTATCACATTGTATAATTATTATAATTTTAGATAATATACCTTGAAATGGACAAATATTAGGCATGCAACTTTGACAAAGGACACTGGTGTACACCATATCTTTATCACGACATAGACAGTTCTATTTTCCCACATAATCCTTTCTGGTCAATCCTCAGCTTTCCAGGAAAATGCTGTTATGGCCATCTGAGGTTACTGTTGCCTTCGACTTCATGAATCACAATGCATGAGCTTTTTAATCTAAAGGAGTCTTTGCCAGAATGGGTCTCTCATTAAAAAAAGGAGAACAAGAAATGACAGAGAAGAATGAAAGTTATGCAGTGAATAGTAATTGAAGCAATTTAAGTGATGGGTACTAAATGTGCTCAGAAAAAGCTGAGCTACTTAGGTTATCCCAGGCCTATGCTTCCAAACAGAAAAGGAGTGAATGTAACACCAGCAGCACTGAGTTTGCAGCTAAGACTTCGGGCAGCATTTGATGCTTAATTTCACTTCCAGAATTCAGTAGAAAATTTATAGTAGAAAGAATTTGAGGTTCTTCTTTGACCTTAGGTCAGTGGTTCTCAGCCTATGGTTCACTACCTCTTTGGGGGTCGAGCAACCCTTTTATAGGGGTTGGATAACAGATATCCTACATGTCAGATTTTACATTAGGATTCATAACAGTAGCCAAATTTCAGGTATGAGGTATCAACAAAAATAATTTTATGGTTGGGGATCACCACAACATAAGGAACTGTATTAAAGGGTCTCACTGTTAGGAAGGTTGCTGATGTATATTATATCTTATACTGATGGAAGATATAAAACATTCAAAATTTATGAAATACAGTTCTATTATTTAGGTGGTTTTTATGCTTAGAACAACAAAGTCAGAGCAGTAGAAATACAAGTGTGTTTGGGTCAGAAGAAATTGCATTCTTCATTGACTATATAAAAGTGAACTGACCTGTGAGAGGATTCCACCATGACATTGGCAGGCATGCATGACCTGACCCCTCCCCTCACAAAAACTGCTTTTCCCTACCCCCCCCCTTGATTTTTAAACCTTCCAGATTTTCCGGAGTTACCTGTATACCCCTATGACCCAGGAACTGCTCTGGTCTTCGTAAGTCACGAGACTGACCAATGTAGGTATTGAGAAAAACAGTTGAGATCTGAATAGTCCACTTTGAAGAAAATGCCAGAAACAGCCTTCTGCACTTTGGGGGCATGCACTGTCTTCCTGAAGTCTCCTGCGGGTGCCCACAAGGCCAAGATCCAAGGAACATTTCCAATCCTCTTGCTGAATAGACATATCCAAGGGCAAGAAAGGGCAAGAAATACCACAATGTTTAAGTAACAGACTGTATTTAATAATGACTCCCAGCAAGAGCCTATTCCTTTCTCAGAATGGCAGAACAGAAAAAAAAAAAAAAAAAAAAAAAAAAAAAAAAAAAGTCTGGGTTCGGGTAATAGTTTCTAGAATAAACATTCATGTGTTGGAATTGTTGAACTCTATACACCACATCAATTAGATTGCCTGTTTTGGATTGTTCTGGTTGCAGAGCTTTTGAAATTTGACATGTGTGTGCATGTATGTATACATTATATATGCCATATATATCATATGAAGTCTCTGCCTCTGTCTGTCTCTGTCTGTCTGTCTGTCTGTCTGTCTCTGTTTCTTTCCAGTGCTAGAAATTGAACACACTAGCCAACCACTCTGTCACTAAACTACATGCCCAGCCCAGTTTTTATAATCTGAGTCTGTCCCTTCTCTATTCTCTTCTAACCCATGTACTGTTTGGTTGCTTTTTGAGAGAGAGTATCATGTAGCCCAGGCTGGTCTCAAAATCACTATGTAGCTGAAGATGATGGGGTAGCCTGTGCACTTTTGATCCATTTTCATACATTTTATATGGTCCTAAGACATGGCAAAGGTGATTTTTTTAAAAAACATATTCATTTATGACATTTTTGTGTTTCCTTTGTTATTATAAACATTGAGCCCAGGGCTGATACACACAAGATAAGAACTCTATCACTGAGCTACAATCCCAGTCAATCACTGGGTTTAAAACTTGATTTGGACACTATTCAGATACAGCCAACATACTGTAGTGAAGAGATTCTGGACACCAGTGGTTAGTGGAAACTATCCATTTTAGACATAAAACATCAAAGAGTTTTGGAGAGGGACAGTGCTCTCCTTTGGTGTAAATTTAAAACATTGAAAATGCTTAGGGGTGCTGGAGAGATGGCTCAGAGGTTATGAGCACCGGCGGCTCTTCCAGAGAACCTGGCTTCCATTCCCTCTTCACACACAGCAGCTTACAGCCCTCTGTGACTCCTGTTCCAGGTTCTCTGCCGCCCTCTTCTGGCCTCTGTGGAACTGCACACATGTGCAAGCAAAACCCCCATTCACATAAAATATAGATAAATCTTAATAACGCTTAAGTATTAAAATCTCATAAACTATCCAGGTATGGTGGTGCACATGCCTTTAATCTCAGCACTCAGGAGGCATAGGCAGGCAAGTTTCTGTGAGTTCGAGGCCAGCCTGGTCTACGAAGTGAGTCCAGGACACAGAGAAACCCTGTCTGGAAAAACAAAATAAAAAACAAATCTCATAAACTAATTTGTAATTATTCCAAAAGCAGTTGCAAAGTCTTTCTGCTGCAGCAGACTCCTGGATGCTCACTGATGCCCTTCATCCCTGAAGGAGGTTCCTCACGTAGGTAGCTTTGCTTTGCTCTGCTAGCATGTCATGGGAAATGCAAAGCCACATGGCGAGAGTCCCACCCCAACTTTGTCTCTGGCTGTTGGCAATGAGCTTGGGTGAGGCTACTGTGAATCTCTAAACTTTTGTTCAGAAAGCAACTTCAGTTTCTTTTCTCTCCTAGTATGTTTTCTCATGCTTTTTTTTTTCTTGATTCTTCTTGAAGCCACACAAAAGTCCATGATAATAAGCGAGCTATGAAAAGACCATAGCTGTTTCAGTATTTGGAAATTTAATAAAAGTTGTAATTAAGGTGTACTAAATATCTAATTAACATAAATGACTAAGATAATACAAGAGTCACAGATGAAATGTGTGTGAAGTCAGTAAAAGGATGACGTAATAGGAAGAAGGGAATCATTGAATAGCCAGCAATTCCAAGGCCAGTTGAACCAGGTTTTAATATAGCTGTGCGTAAAAGCAGTTGTTTAGACTGGCTTTGGTTTTGCCTCTCTGTGCACATGGGAGAGACTATTATAGCAGTAAATGTATGCATGTGAGTTATCAATGAACTCAGGGTATACATCAAGGCAGGGAGCCAGAAGGAAGGGTCTGATAATCAAAGAGGACCAAGGGCCTGGCTAGATCACACAGTAGCTAAACCTTCTGTAAGGTCTTTAGGTAGCACAGCCTTGAAGGGTCTTAAACTACACTTGATGAACCCTGATGTCAGCAAAGCTTGCATAACAAAATAATTCTAAATTTAGAACTCTTGATGAACCATTCTGGGCACCAATTACACCCCCGTGTTATGAGCTTGTGTGTGCGTGCACACGGGTAACAGAGTGTTGTTATGTTGCTTGGCCTGGCCTCAAACTTAACCTCCTTCCTCAGCCCACTGTTTAGTTGATATTATGGTAGTATTCCACCATGCCTGGATCCATCTCTTTCCTCTATAATTTCTTTTATTTATTTACTTATTTATTATTTAGCTAGGTGTGTTTTTATTGTTTGAAACTGCCGTATACCTATACAATAAAAATGTGACCATATCAATCCATTCCCGTCCCAATTGACCCCCATATGTCTCTTTCAACTTCATCATCTCTTCTTTCTCCTCCTCTAAACAGTGAACACTGTAGTTCATTGTGCATTGCTGTTCTTTGTGTGGGACTGGACATGATAACAGATGCCTATGAGACTTGAATATTGAGTAGGAAGTCTATATGACAGAACCTCAAGCAGTAGGACATTGGCGTGAAATTCAGAACAATATAATTTATTGACTTTGCACTTAGATAATTGTAAAACACATGTACACACAAGAAGTTTGAATGTTGTTCAGAATACTGCCATGATTTGGTTGAGTCCTAGAAATTTTATTTTAAAAGAGTTCATCAAATTCATTTTGAATTTTAATATTCTAAAATAAAAATGGATTGTATCAAAATCTTGATCATTTAGAAAACTGTAAACACTGCGATTCAAGTCAGCAATTCTGTGCTTTGAGACGCAACATGTGCTCTGAGGATAAATGTGACTTTATTTGTTTGCAAAGAATCTGCTCTGCTCTCTTCTGGCTTTTTCAAGGCTTTCAAAGGTGATCATTCCTTTTGGCAGCTCCAACTTAGTCTTTTCCGTTTCTAATATGTCTTCAGCTTCACCTTAAATAAAATGCAGAAATGTGTAAGGTGACAAAGGGGCCCATCAGCATTTCACAAGAGGACGTGATTGCTGTTCCGGGGACATGCTGTGGGTAACACTATGTATGCAGGACTTTAAAACCCGGAGCTAAGCATTTCACTCAGAAGGAATACACTACGTAGGGGAAACACAATGATGGATTCTGAAAAACCAACTAGCTGGGTGTAGTGGTTCATGCCTATAATTTTAGCAGTCAGGACAAGACAGTCATGAGTTCAAAGCCAGCCTGGGCTACATAGGGAGCCTGTGTCTCAGCAACAGTACATAAACAGAAATGATAAATGCATGAGGAGATAGATACAACTACCTTGATTTGGCTGATACATAATATATACATACAAGCAATTGCAAAATGACACTAAAAATAAGTAAGTTGTCTGTTAAACAAGGATACTTTTAGAAATCATTAGACTTCTTTCCTAACGGCTTACTATGTCAACATTTTCTAATCTCTGGTCTAGGCGATCAACAGAATAGAAGGTTGAGCCTTGATTTGGTGTTTGCCAGTTTCCACGATGTACATACTCCCACTTGACCAATCTCAAGCCACCAATGGGTGCCACTGAGGCTAAAGCTGTGGCTGTTCTTTGCTGCATCTGTATGCTGCATGTGCATTCACATAATACAGATACAACTGATACAAATAATCTATAAGTACATAGAATAGAAAAATAATTAGAAACAGATTGAGTTCTGAATATTTAATACCTTTGTTTTAAATGTAATTTATTGTTTATTATAATTTAATTAGAAGTCTGTAGACTCCTATTTAATTTAATTTTAATAAGCAACTGTGCCTCATATATACCATGCAAAATTTCTAAACACCACGTAGCAGTCAGTTCTTATGAGCTAGTAAGAGCTGACTCCATGCCACAGTGTTGGAAGAAGTAGAGGTTCTGGTCCTCTGCATATTAGGAAAATGGTCCTATCAGAATCTATGTAAGTCAAAGATAGTGTGTGTGTGTTTGCACATGCCACTGTGGGTGTGTGTTCATGTGTGTAGACTTGCATGTAGAGGCCTGAGGTTGACCTCCAGTGTCCTCAGGCATCATCTACTCTGTTTTTATTTTTTTGTGTCTGAGACAGGATCTCAGACTGGCCCGGAGCTTCCCCAAGTAGGCTAGCCAGGTGACTGTCCCGCTGCCTCTCCCCCAGAACTGCCTGTCTCTATCTCCCTGTCAATGAGATTACAAACTTGCACCACTACGCCCAGCCCAGCTTTTTCACACAGGTGATGGGGATTGAACTCAGGCCCTCAAACTTGCAGAGTGAGCACTTTACTGCCTGAGCCATCTCCCAGCCCCAAGAGGAAATCTTGAGCCATAGATTAATTAGGACACAGAAACTCTGGCTTAGGAAGACTTACTTTTCATTCTCTGTAGGAGCGTTCCATAGCCCAGGTCGTACTGGTAGGTGAGGACGAAGCTTAGCGGAACTATAGGAATGAAAAGGGCTGGGTTCTTTCGCTTTATTGCTCTGTTTCAGAAACAGAAAGGAGAATGTCAACAGTAGCCGGTAAATGCATATCTTATCCTTGAAAGAAAAAAACAAAAACAAAAACAAACAAACAAACAAAAAACCCCACTGCTTGTTGGAAGAATGAATTCCATCTCATAGGAGGTTATTTAATTCATCTGAGTCATCTATAGAAATTGAATTTCCTTGTCCAGCACACCTTCGGTTCTTTGGTTCTCAAGGGGAAGGTCTATGACTTGGTAATCTTACTTTGAGTTCAAGGCTTAGAGTCCTCCTTTTAAAGTGCACAAGTGTTGAGAGCCTGCCATTCAGAACCTCGGGGAATAATAAGCACAGAGGCTGTCCGTCTTTTGTCAAGCGAGCCCCCCTTAACTTCTACACTAGAGAAAACGGCAAAAGGGATATGATGGCAGAATGAACTGTTACTGCCCTTGTTCTAGAGGGGTAAACTAGGGGAGGTTTCTTTACATAAATACTCAAACTTCAAAGCTCTAAGTCCATCGGCCGACATAACTATGCTATGATCCTGGCAAAGACTGTGTTATTTCACCAAGTCTTTACACAGTACACATACCCAGCTGCCAGAGAGACGGTTGCAAGGCCAAAAAAGGTTCCAAAATATTTGAGGAATTCCCGCGACCAGGCGATCTGCATGGCCATCTGTCTCTCCCTCATCTCGTTCTGCATGGTCAGCTGCCTCTCCAGCTATGCACAAAAGATGAAGGGCGGTTATTCACCTTTCGTCTTGGAACAACGTTACAATCTGCTTCTCCTTCTCCATTTGCTCTGCTGCAGTTTTGTTTTGCTTAAGTCACAGCAGACTCTCACTAAGTTGCTCTGAATGGTTCTGTGCAACTGTCCCTTTTGGCACTGACAATTCCTTCAAATAGATACAGGACACCACTCCTGCTCCCTGAGGTCTTGACTGTATTTTTGTGAATCCAAGCCATAGAGATATTTCCAGGCTTTTCTGTTTCGTATAAGGAAAAGATTTATGGATCACTAAACACACACACACACACACACACACACACACACATACACACACACACACACACACACACACACACTTTGCTGGCCCTCCACTCACATTGCCTTCCAAATGCACCCAACTACAAGCTGAAATGCTGGGTCAACCTTCAGGGATGAATAGGTGTTTCATCATATCTCTTTTTTGCTCTGTGCTCTTTCTCAGCTCTGAACAGCTAAAACACAAGAAACAATATTTGTTTGGACTTTAAAAAGAAACACAGAATCAGTAGCAAAATGAAAACTTTAGTCCATGATTTGAAAAGAGTTTGATTCTTCAGAGAGAAACCTGTTGTCTTTCCTGACGTTTCAGTTCTAAAACACATGATCGGCAAAGCTCAGAAACAGAATGAAAGAAAAGTAACATGACTCGGTTTCTGGTCACGAGAAACCAAAAAAGAATTAAAATCCATATCTCAGGGTCACTGAGGCAAAGTTTTAAGAAATAGGCTTAAAGGCCTGGAAACAGCTGTAAGGAGGGCTGACCTTGCCACATTCCCTCCGTGCCCACCAGAGATATGGTCACTAGGAAACCAGACCAAAGGGCCCCCAGCTCGTGACTATAGTCACATAGCCCTGCTGTGCTATCGGCTCTTTCCCTTGGCAACAGCCAGTTGTTGTGGGACAGGACACCACTTCCCCCACTGACAAGAGAGAACTCAGAATTCCAGAGTGGTTTGTTTGTGATTTTGACCTCTCTCATAACCTATCTTTTAAATACAAGACCCTCTTATGTATCTTAACCAATAGGTGATTGCCAAGCTTGGACCCCCTTGCTTTGGGGGCACCTGGGGAGGGAGGAAGGAGACCTATAAGTTACCCTGAGACCAGAGTGTGGGGTCGCCTCTGGATACCACTGAGTTGGTGACACTCATGGCCCAACTCAAGCTGTAAATAAAGATCCTTGTGTCTTTGCATCAGTTTCAACTCCTGGTGATCTTTGGGATACCTGAGAGATGGGCACAACAGTCATGTTCTCTTTCTACTGCAGCAGGGACTGAGAGAGGAGGATGGGTTTTGGTAAAAGAATAAAGCTTGACCACTCAGCTCTCCTGGGAGTTGTATAGTACAGGAGAATGTCAAGTAAGTGCCAGGTGGGTCTGGGGGAAATCCTGTGAGCAGAGAGGATTATGGGAAGGGGAACCAAAGTAGAGAAACAATGGTTGCAGGGCAGATCTGGGTTCAGAGCAGGCCTGAGAGAGACAATTGGGTTAATCTCAGCTACCCAGTAGTCTGCATGGTTCCCACGTCATGAAGAAAAGTTCCCAGGAGATACCTAAAAATTAGAAGCACAGGTAGGTAGCATACCAGAAGGTCACTAAATCCTAGGGCCAGGAGAACTCATATGAGATACTTCAGTAGAGAATATAAGGCAGAGGTGGTTGGAGAGTGCAGTTGAGTCTCTCAAGGGTCCACAGCATTGAGAAGTGTAGAAGTCACAGCCAGAATCGCCTGGAGAAGGCTCAGTGACCTCAGGACCAATCACCTCACATTTCCTAGGTGGTTATAAACAATAGCAGAGAAGCTCCCCTCACCCAGAGATGCCACTTCTAACGCCTGTGCCACCTGAGGTTTCCTAGGCCAGGCCAAGATTGTTCCAAGGAAAAATGAGCAGAGAAGGAGAAAGAGAAAGAAGGAAGGAAGGAAGCCGTTTTGCCTTGCTAAATTTTGCCTTTATCCGTAGAAGCGGAGGCTCATTTTGAGTTTTGTTAAATATAAACAATATGACTTTGTATACCTGAATATTGAGTGTGTAAAACCTATATAAAAAGTCATTTAGATCAAAACAAGATGCAGAACAGCCTAACACCAGTGTCCAGAGATGTAAACAGCTGTAGAGTTCTTCAAAGTCCCAGGATCCACACCAACCCCCAAAACAGTCATTCCACATGTTAACTGGAGGTTAGGTCAATACAAGTTTAGCTTCAGTTTACTTTTTTTTTTTTTTTTTTTTGCAGGGATCTAGGTAGTTCTAGTATGCAGCTAGAATTGACAACTACTGCCTAAATGAGCTATCACAGGACAGATCTCTATTTTACCCCCCAGTAAACATCAAGTGGGTATAGTCTGAAACTGATGCCTGGGAACTATCAAAGGTAGTGAGCAGAGAGTTTTATAAAGTTGATTTGAAATGCTGTTTTGAACACAGAAATACACTCTGTTGTTGTCATATGAAGAAACTTTTACAGAAAAGAGTGTGGTCAATGTATCAACATCTTATAAATCAGCCAAGAACTCAGCGGGTGCCTAAGATGGGATGAGACTGTGACAAGATCCTATGAGTGCCTGACAAGCACATAGCATAAGGGGAAGCGCACCATCTCACTATGCAGAAATGGTCGTCAAAGTGAAGGTCAAAAGGACTGTACTCAAACACTGGGCTCTAGCTGTGAAGCTCTGTCTCACAGGGCTCAGGTTAACAGCTCCTCACCAGGCTTAGTAGTGTACGCCTGTGGTTCTAGAACTCAAGAAAAGGCATTGGGCAGAAGAATTGTAAATTGGAGGCCAACTTGGGCTACACTGTTGTCCTGTCTCAGGGGATAACAACAACAATAACAACAACAACAACAACACACACACACACACACACACACGTGTTGATGTACAGCAGTGTGGGGCACATGGTAAGTAATACATAAGTATTAAGTATCTCCTGTGGTATTGTCAATGTTCTCCGGCTAAAGGCATCAGGGATAGACCTATGGTTGAACATCTGGGCTTTAGTGGTTTGTTGCAACAAAGGAGACAGTGCAGTGAGTGTCTTAGTAAGAAGGCATCAGAGAGGCCTCAGGTGGAAGGGAGGCTGAGAGGGAGGGTGGGAGAGAGGGAGTGACAGAGGGAGGGAGGGAGATAATGACATAATCTTTCATTTTACTGAGACTTTGGAGTCTTCACGTTCAAAAAATTTTTAAGACAAATAAAACTTGAAGTTAGTTTTTTCTTTTGGGAAAACATAAGTGAAAATAATTATGTCTTAATAGTGTTTGACATCTAAACAATGTATAATGATTGAACAACTGAAATACACCCAATTAAAAAAAAATTCAGGTCTCCATTGGCAAAGCTATTATAATAAACAACCACCTTACCCAATAGCTAGATTCATTAAATATCCTAAACAAAACCTAACCCTGAACCTAAAACTAAATCAGTTTTCCTACTAGATTCAAACGTGTGCTTATTAAGCATGATCCTAATATTTTTCCTCTATGAAAAGTCTGACATAAAATGTTTGAACCATGTCAGAACAGAGAGAAAAGCTCTCAGCCTCGCTTTTTCACATTTATATCCTCATTAACTAGCCAGGGTCTGCACATGGGCCAGCACTAAGTAGGTACTGGCTAAAGGTGTGACCTTTAGAAAAGCTTCTGGCCTTCTGTCTTTAACAGGCATGGTAATATATATCACTCTCAGTTCCTAATACAGCACTGAACGCATTGGCTGCCATCTTTACCCCGTTCAAGAATGTGTGCTCCCTCGAGAGAAGGCATCGCACTGACCACCAAGGTGTTTTAGCACCTAATGCATATGCACGTGAAGGGCACACCACAGGAGTTTACACAGATCGTGGACTGCGGTAATGTCTAAGAAAAGTCCCTCGCTGTGTCCAGAGGTTGTTTCTTTTTATTACCACATTTGGAGCTGCTCTTGTTTGATTCTGTGACTGTGATAAAACACCGTGACCAAAATCAACACTGGAAGGACAGGGCTTATTTCATTTTCCAGGTCACAATCCTTCATTGAGGGAAGTCAGGTCTGGGACGAAGGCAAGGCTGGAACCTGCCCAGGATTGAGACTGCCCACAGTGGGCGGGGCCCCTCCCACCCACTCCCATCAATGTCTCATGACATGGCTACTGGCAGATCTAGTTGAAGCAGTTCTTCAACTGAGAATCCCTCTTTGTCAGGGGACTCCAGGATCACATCAACAATACAGATTAACCAGGGTAAAAACATCACATCTTCCATTGGCAAGATCCAATTTCACTAAAAAAAAATCTACACTGCCTATGTTTTCAGCACATAGACAGGTCAAGGTCTGGCTCTCATGTTTGATTGGCTTTTGTTTTCTCTCATGCTGTTCCCTGAGCACAAATAAACATTTACTGCTCACAAGTCTTTGCACAATCACAGTGTGTCGCCTAAAGCCCCTCTGTGTAGCACAGGCCAGCAGCACAGTAGGTTCCTCACTTCCGTCCTACATAATAACATCAAGATGCTTTGCAGACACTTGGGTGCTATAAGGTTGCTTATGTGTGCCATCTAGTGGCATATTCATTTTTAACTGTAACAGAAGTGAGAATAGGCGGTAAAACTGAAGAGTGATGATGACATTCTCCCTCCCCCTCCTCTCTCCCTCTCCCTCCCCCTCCCTTCTCCCTCCCCCTCCCCCTCCCCTGCTCCCTCTCTCCCTTTCTGGTATAGCAGTACTGGAAACTGAGCCTAGGACCCTGTGCATGCTAGGCAAATGCTCTACCACTGAGCCAAAGCCCCTAATGCATTGTCTGAAGTTCTCAAAAACTAATTTTTGAAAAGGAAAAACAAAAACAAAAACAACCCAAAAAACCCTTTCGTTTTTTGTGGTTCCTGAGGAGGAAAACAAAGACCTGGTATATATTAGTCACTGGACATCTGCAAAACTTTATGATCTCCTGAAACTAGTGTAGGGACTCCACAGGACTTACTCTTTGAATAAGTACAGAGTAGGAGACTGAGCCCAGATCATGCACACAGTCAAGTTGATGCGGCTCCATCCAGGCAGTCTGGTTTACCTCTCCCTTGGCCTGCCCAAGACTAGGACTTCCTGCTTTTAGAGCCATAGTGGACCACAGGGGCCTCATCAACATTCTCTAAAATCTTAGCAAAATAATTTGGGTCAAACTTTTATAACATTCAGTTGTGCCTTATAATGTTTTAAAATGCTTTGACAACTTGTATTAGACAATTCAGAATCTCTTTGGTTTTTTTTTTTCCCCCTAAACAACTACTGTATAATCCAAGGTCAAGTGTCACAGTCTATAACAGCTTCCTAATGTTGCTTTAAGAAATTATTATCTGAGGTTAAAGGGCCAAAATGGGTTGGCATAGCTCTGTCTCTCTGGAGGCAGCAGGGGAAACGCTGTTTCTTTGGATTTTTCCCAACTGGCTGTCTGCACTTTTTAGCCCATGGCCCTGACTCACTCCATCTTCAAAACCAGTAGAGCACTGCTGAGCTTGTGCTTAAGATTTCTATGTGTAGCGGTATAACATTTTAAATTTCTCCCTCCCTCTCTCTCTCTCTCTCTCTCTCTCTCTCTCATACACACACACATACACATTGCTGTATATATCAAAGATAATGAATACAATGCTACTAATTACACAACAGGAATTGTATAGGAACTTATAAAGGCCCTGGGAAGTACAATGGCTCCACATGGATAACCCAGGATAACACCTCCTTAGATGAACATACTGTAAAGTCCCTTTCCATGTAAGGTATCGTATTTCTAATACACTCACAGGTTCTAGGAGTCTGGGATACTTTGGGGGAGGGGCATATTCTGTTCATAGCTATAAGCAGCTACCTGGTAGCGTGGAAATTTTGACTCAAGTACTGGATTGGAGACAGGAGCCATTGGCCAGCTAGTCGTCCATCCACTGAGTCTTGTCTTTGAGAACGGAGCCCATGAACATTTAAATAAAGGGTCAAAGGGAGTCCGAAAGAACCTACCTCTAGATGAGCAAGAACATAACATCTTAACCAACACATACCTGAAGTTGAGCATGCATAACCATGAACTCCTGTTGGCTTTTCATGTTTTCACTCATAGATTTTGAGAACAGAAAGCCCATCTTGACCTAAAGGGTGAAAATGCAAGACAACTTTAAATAACATGCTCTGGGTTTCTCTCAACAGTGATGGCGTAAAGAGAGAGAACACATTTAACCTGGGGAGTAGTGCAAATTGTAACTAGCTGTCTAACCTCAGGCATGCTTACCCAACCTGGGCACCGTGCAGACCAGCTGACTGAAATGACTTCCCATCTCTCCCTGCTCTGTAAGCTCACAGTGACATGCCTCCTCATGTTTTCTCCACACTACAAATCTAACGCTAGCCACCTTCTTCCCATCTGTTCAGGGAGACAGTAAGACCTTGCATCTGAGGATGTGTGTTCAGGAGGACTTTTGTTTATCCGTCACGAACTTGTGTCGTAAGATCTAGGAGCCTCGGGGTCACTATGCCAGTATTCTTCCTGACGTCTCACGCTCCCAGGCCTCTGTGGCACACGTCTCACTCCCACCCCCTAGCCTCACCTCCATTCTCTCCGTGTTACCAAGGTTCTCAAAAGGAAGGAAGGATAACAATGTTTACAAGACCTTGCAAATGCACTTTAAAAAAAAAAAAAAATCTCCACGTGTGGTGAGTATATGTGCGAGTATGTGTATCCATTCACGTGTGTGAGTGCAGGTGGGTATGTGTGCCACAGGACATGTGTCCAGCGCAGAGCATAACTCCAGGTTTTCACTTTCCACAGTGTCTGAGCCAGTCCCTTCCCATATGCTGCTCTCAGCTGTGTACTCCAGGCTAGCTGGCTGGAAGGCTTCCAGACAGGACTGTCCTGTCTCTGCCTCTCATCTCACCACTGGGACTGCAGACATGTGCTACCATGCCCAGCTTCTCATGGATAATTCAGAAACGACTTTTATAAATGACTACATTGTAGAGTTTCTCCATTATTCCTGATGGAAGTCACAGCACAACAAACTCCTTGTAAGTTGAAAATGCCACTGAGAAAAATGCATTTACTACAGCTAATACACCAAACATTCTGGTTTGCCTTAGCCTACTTTAAATGTACTACTCAGAACACTTACATTAGCCTACAGTAAAGTATAGACCTCTTTTTTTTTTATAATAAGGTGTTCAATGTAACTTATTGAATATTACAGAAAAGTTAAAAATAGAATGGTTCTTTAATTCCAGTACTTGAGAGGCAAAGGCAGGTGGATCTCTGAATTCAAAGCTACCCTAATCTACAGAGCTAGTTCCAGGACAGCCAAGACTACACAGATAAACCCTCTGTCTTGAAAAATGAAACCAAACCAAACATACAAATACACACACACACACACACACACACACACACACACACACACACACACA
>OU015757.1:48809253-48826689 GCA_907169655.1 Acomys percivali
ACACACACACACACACACACACACACACACACACACACACACACACACATACCAGAATGGTTGTTTTCTTTACTAGCCTGAAAAATGAATTAAAAATCTGAAGTTTGTTTTCTTATGTATCATTGCTACCTTAAAAATTGTGACTTGAGCCACCCTCCACATCAGGTACCATCATTTTTTAATCTTATTATCTTAACTTCTCTAACAGCTACCTAAGAGTGCTATAAACTGTAAGTGGCTTAGAACTCCTATTTTTTTTTTTTCTAAATTCAACAGAGTATGTGCCGAAAACATTTTATTTAGTTACTAGTTTTTCTTGCAGAAGACTCTAAGGCCCAGGGTAACATCACAACTTCTCTACTCTCGGCGATGTTGTTGTAGTAGTAGGCTGTTGAATACCTTCACACCACAGTAGCCAGACTCAATGCTTTGCAGCCAGGATCCCAGGCAGCAGCTATTTTCACATTAAGGAAATCCTGGGTTTAGAGTACCTCAAGAAATAAACAGGGAGGACAGAGGTATTTCATGTCAACTGAAACAGTGACCCTGTTAGTAGAGCTCCAAGTGAGTGTGACCTGACAGTCAGATGTCAATGACTTACCTGTATTCCATCAAAAAGCACAGTCTGGGGTCACACAGCAGAGGCTGAACTGCTCGCTAGGAAGAAATAGCAAAGGCCCTAGTCGGGCCTGGGAAGTCATGAGGAGCCTTCCCTGTCTGTCACGGTTCCACTCAGCACCCAATGAGCAGAGTCAGGGGACACTCACGAGGAAAGGGGGGCGGGGAACGTCCAGCAGTCTACTCTGTTAGCTAAGTATTGACAGACCCTGTGAGTCATTTCCAACTGAGCTTGCAGGAGAAGTGTTATCATCCATTTGATAGTCCCGTGGCTTCTACTTGACGCAAACACTTGCGCAGAAGAAAAACTTCGGCTCCAGCTGTTCACCCTTCCTTATTTTTCCTCTGCGTGTAGGAGTGTAGGAGTGGAAGGCTGAAGTTTTCTTTCTGCTGCAAACACCTTCAAAGAACTTGACTGTTTTCTAGTCTACACACACACACATACACACACACGCGCGCGCCCCCCTGAGTTTCTTGGCGTACTCCTATTTATAAGGGGGTGAGCTCTCCCTTGAAGTGGTAGGACAATCCTCATGTCAATCATCTAGAGAGAGAGAGACAGAGACAGAGACAAGACAGAGACAGAGACAGAGAGAAGAAAGACACTGTGGGAAGCTAGGATTTATGCTTACCTCTCTCTGGACCTTGCAGCCTTGGAGTTGGACTTTGGTTATGTCGGGGCGGGGAAAAATCTCAGTAGCGCAGGTAAAAGTAAAATGCAAACAGGAAGTGTCCCTCTGGGAAACTACACCTGCAAATGGGTATACAGCACACACCTTGTAACTTCACCTTTGAATAGTGTTTTCAGCCTCTCCTCTCCTGTACGTAACAAAGCCATCTGCACCCTTTCCTCGGGATGTTCTAAATACCTTCGATTTTCTCTCTCCCAGAGACAAAATACTATCAACAAACAAGAGTGTCCTCAGATGGCCCTGGTTCCAGGTAACACAGGGAACCAGGGCGTCTTAGAGGGCTTAGAATATTAACGAGGGTCCAGGCTGCGCCTGGTTTTTGAGTTTTGGGGTGGGGAAGGGAGGGCGCGCTAATGCTTCCGCTCTGAACACCTAGTATTCAAATTGCTTTGGAAAGAGGTGTTTCTGGGTGAATGTTCATTGTGCAAATCCCAGACAGACTTTCTCTGGTCACCCTGGGAACCAAAATTTGATTTAGAAGGAGAAAGATTTCCGCGATTTCTGCTGTCCATACGTCTGCCCTGATTTAGTACCAGAGTCTGAGGCTGGTCACATTATCGCAATCAGTCTCAAAACATCTTCCCAACTCGTATTCCCCCAGCAGGAAGCACATAACCTCTGGACGTGTTTTCTGTCATTGTTTCCACTCTCGCTCTGTGGAGCCAGTTTACTGTTGTTTTGGGTATTTCCCCTAGAGACATCCCATTTCCCTATCCATTGCATTCTGCAGGCTCGTCCCAACTTGGGGACGATGCTACCGAGAGATCACACTCACTGAACAGGGCTGGCAATACCTGCCAGCAACCAGAGCCCAGGCCTCCCCTGCGTAGCCGTAGCCGGAGCTGCAGCTGTGTGGGGTCATGCAACCGAGCCGACCCTCTCTCCCGGCTGCTTGTAGCCGGGTGCACTCACGCGGCGCGGGGCGGGGGCGGGGATATGGGTGACCACAGCAGAGACTTCTAGCCAGAGCTCCAGATCGAGCAGGGCACGGACAGTACCTTGCTCGGCAGAGCCTCAGGATTGGCTCTGATGGTGGATTACGCGCTTCAACCAATCAGCGTGGCCTTTGGCTCCGGTAAGGGCTCTCGTTCCTGCCGAGGTCTAAGATGTCCTTCCGGTGCAGGGAGGTGGGTGGGGCGGGTCAGAGCGGCAAGTTCCAACTTTCAGGGACTAGTATAGAGGATGGTTTTGAGGGAAGGCCGAGGAAGCAGCATGGAAATGTCATTTCAAGCCCTCAGAATCCCAAGCCTGTAAAAGTGCCACTGTCAATGGCTTAAAGGGAAATAGGCAACAAAAGCAGTGGCCAGAATTTCCATATTACCGTATGTCCTTTCCATATTACCTACTCCTACCAGCAATGTCTGTCTACAGTAAGGCTCCCTAACCTCACTGAGGAAACACCCGAGGTAGCACATTTACACTTCCTACTCAAAGGGTGGGGAAATAGTATGTGTTTCACAAGCTCTAGCCTTTAGTAAGGGCCCTGCCTTAGCCTTGACGGACATCACTCCGTAGAGAAAGCATCTAGCCTCCCAGGCTTGCTCACATGGTCTCAGCTTCACTCCTCCGTATTCTGGCCTTTAGATTCCCCCATTTCCAAACATTAGTTGTTCAATAGCTGGAGGGGAAAACAGCAGTGATATCTTTATTTCTGTTTGGGGGAGCAGGTGTGTTGCCAGGAGCAAACACTTTTAAAGGGAGATGAGCGGCAGATCCCTGAGGTGAGATGTAGTGTCTATGCCTGTAGACCAAACATACCTCAATTCAGTTCCCAGCTCTGTCACCGACGCCCTCCCACTTTGTCACTTTGGTCTCCTTATTATTAATCAAGCCGTCTAATTATTGTGCTGTGAGGGCTAAGTGAAATGATATACCTAGATGCAGACACTGTGAACTGCCGGCATATAGTTTCCATAGATCATAGCTGGCAACAGTGGCAGGCTGCTGCTACCTGTACACTGGGAGGGACCAGGGAGAGAAAGAGCTGTTACTAAAGCCAGGTGAATGCTGGACTGGAGAAGAGGAATCATGTTCCTGAGAGGATGCTGCGCCCGCTTTTAGCAGAGAAGGTGGAAAGGGCAACCTGTAGGGGGGGGGACAGAGATCCCCCCTACTGCAAATAAGCAGTAGGGGTAACGAAGAATGCTAAACACGCAGGGTTGTATCGAAGAGAGAGCTATATACAACCTATTTCCTGCCTGGAAGGTGGTGGTGGGTGGAGGTGGTTGACTTCTGCGCTGTCTGTGTGGGCGAGACCACATCAGATCCTCACCCCGACCCCATACTCTTATCGTAAACTTGTTTTCCTCAGTCAGTCTCTAGAACCCATCTTTACAGAGAATGTCACATGCAGTCAATCTATAGAACCCATCCTGGTCTATTTTCGACTTTTTCAAAGACTTGCTTATTCTAGACAGTTTCATATATAAACAAAATGGACTTTTATTGGCTTCTTTACTTTCACACGCTATTCCGTGTTCATCTAAGTTATAGTACAGGGGGGGCTGGTGAGTTGGCTCATGGTTAAGTGAGACCCACTTCTACCCCTGGGATCCACATGGTTGAAGGAAAGATTATTTCAAGTCATCCTTGACATGGCTTACTATTACTGACACTTTTAATCCTTATTGTGACTTCATCTTATTAATTTGAAGTTGTTGTTGGTTTTTTTTTTTAATGATGTTGTAGCTTGTCAAGGTTTGTCCCTGAAATGCAGTGATGGAAGAGGGTAGGAAAATCAAGGAGAGCTGCTCTGAGTAGGGGCAGTTATACTTCAGAGTGTAACCTGAATCAAAGGAGGCTTCACGTGGCTCAGCTGAAGCATTTCATAGCTTCCCAAGAATCATCAACTTGACCGGGGAAGCACTGGGGGAAAATGTTGAGGGTGTGGACTTTAATCTTTCTCAGCTGTATGTAAATATGTTGCGCAGCAGATGAGCAGGAAAGCTGTGGCTGATTCTCTTTTTTATGCTTTTCAGCTGGGATGCCACAGCGCTTGACTGAGCCCCTGCGAACTTCCTTCTTCTGTAACCCATGCGACTCACATGACCCTGTTCTCAACCTGTGAATCTCAACCTCCTATCCCAAGAACTTCAGCCTGCTCTCCTCCCCTGAGAGATCTCCTCCTCCTCCTCCTCCTCCTCCTCCTCCTCCTCCTCCTCCTCCTAAAAAATGGCTTCTGAATTCTGAGAACTGTGGCTGGAGAGAGAGAGAGAGTTCATCCAGTTAAGGGCACCCGTAGTTCTTCCAAAGGACCAGGGTTTGATTCCTAGCTCCCATAGGGAAGCTTACCCCTGTCTGTAACTCCAGTCCCAGGAGGCCTGAAACCCTTTTCTGGCACAGATATACAGGCACACAAAACACCCATACATATGCTGTGTCAAATACCTTTAATCCCAGCCCTCAGGAAGCAGAGGCAGGTGGATCTGTGGGAGTTCGAGGCCAGCCTGGTGAGTGAGTCCAGGACCCATAGTGAGTCCAGGACAGCCAGGGTTTATTACACAGAGAAACCCTGTCTCAAAAAACCAAATAAATAAATTATATATAGATATTTATAGATAGGTAAACTGTGCTTTATTACATGCGATATCCTGAGACAATATGAATATATATATATATGCTTTTGGTTTCCCTCCCATTTTCTGGCATATAATTCCTAGAAACTGTTGTAATTATCTGATTAAGGGTGCTTGGTAATCTTTTGTTCTGAAATATGACCTACCTACCTACTACTTCTTTGGAATTTCCTGAGAGATGGAAGAATCTTTTGTTCTAGGGAAGTGACTCAACTTCCTGGACTTAAGCTAGTCAGCTGAAAGGCCAAACTATGATCAGAACTGTGGCCATTTTCTTCCCAAACTCCTGTCCTCCACAAAGGGGAGAAGGGCTGAAAGCTGAACTGGTTGCCAATGAGATCTCTAGAAAGTTCTCTGAGCCAGAGGACTCAAAGAGCTGGGTTGCATAACATCAGGAGGTTCCTGGAGTGTAGTGAACCAAAGAAGAACTTGGAAGCTGTCTCCTGCCCCCATCTGACCATGCTTTTGCCCAATGTCCATCTTCATCTGTATCTGTATCTTTACAATAAACTGGTACCCATAGGTGAATTGTTTCTCCCAGTATGTCAGTTACTCTAATTAAACAAACCAGAGGGAGTCATGGGAATCCCAGTTCATAGCTAGTCCATCAGAAGTTACTTAGGAGCTGGGTATGGTGGCACACACCTTTATTCCCAGCACGTGGGAGACAGAGGCAGGCACATCTCTGTGAGTTCAAGGCCAACCTGGTCTACAAAAAGTAATTCCAGGATAGCCAGGGCTACACAGAGAACCCCTGTCTCCAAAACAAAAAAACAAAAAAGAAGTTACTTAGGATTGGCATCTGGCATGGGTCCATCCTGTGAGGCTTTTCTCTTGACTTGTGGGATGTGACTTTACTTCCCCATAGGTGGGACTGGAATTGAATTGAGCTATAACTGCATCTCCTTAATGCTCTCAGCTTCTGTGAACACAGTCTCCTCCACCCACTCTCTTCAGCTAGCTAGACTCCTCTGCCTTAAACTATCCAATGACTTTTCATTACAACCAGAAACCAACCTTTCTCCTTAACCCTCAAAGCCTTCAGTGGCATGATGAGCACCAACCTTTCAGTCTAGACTCCAGCCACAACAATATGCTCTGCAAGGACTTGCCACGCTTCCTCACCATCAGTCTTTGCACTAGTGCCTCTTGCGGTTGAACATGTCTGTTGTCCCGCAGATTGCTCCTGGTTAGCTCCAGAACTCACGTTGTATATTGCCTGATCCTTGCGATGGTTGGTCCTCATCATGAACTAAGCTGTGCATGAACAGTAAGGAGAGTTTCTCTCCCCGGAATGACTAGGGCAGGTGGGGTCTGCACAGGAAACAGCAAGCTTAGCTTAGCGGTAACATTAGACATGTTCTGCTCTTCAGCCCCGGCCTCCACTGTTTTCCTTTTGTCTGTCTCTTACTCCATTCATTTTGTCCAAATCGCAAAACTCAAGTCAATTTCAGGGCTCCTTCTCTCCTTACTTAGGCTATTTTTGGCTTACATGTCTTTTGTTTATTTGTTTGTTGTTTTTATCTGTTTTGGTTTTGAGATGATAAAATATTTTTTTCTTTTTTTTAAAAAGTCACGTCCTGCTTTTCTATTTCTGGAGGATACAAAAACTTCATTAAGGGGCATGATCTACTTGGTGGGAAGACAGAAGTGTGAGGAGTAGAAACAGGTGGAGAGGTGAGGGGGTTGCTTTTAAGATCACTCATATGCAAATCAACGAAAGCAGGAGGCTAGGGCTGAGAGCTGGTTCCCATGGACTGACTCAGAGAGACCAGAGACCAGCCACCACTTGCCTTCTCTGTAGACGGTTCATATAGCCTCTAAGCAATGCTTTTGTAAAACAAACAAAAACAGAACACCTCACCCCTGCTAGCTTTAAGAATAAGTCATGTCTTGACTACACACAGAGAAACCCTGTCTCGGAAAAAAAAAAAAAAAGAATAAGTGATGTCATAGAAACTACAAAGCAGGTATGATGTAATCCTCACCACTCAAATCATTATTTTACCAGGAGAACTCAGCTAATTAGTGAGCCTCTGGAGTGAATTTTTCTAGACCTGAGTAGTCACAACCGCACTACCATATCATAAAGCTTAAGTCCTGGGTCGTGGCTATACTTTTAGAGAAAAGACCTACTAACTAGTAATATGTTTGTCTGTGCATGTGTACATACACACATATATGCTTAAATTGGATTCCCACATGTAAAGTCTACATTTTATTTTGTGTCAGCCAACTAAAATTAAGGAAACTGCTTTATTCTACTAGTTGGGGTTCAAAAGACATTTGGAAGGGGGGTCCCTATCTCAGCTGAGGCTCTGAAGTCTATTCTAGTTTTACTGATGGACGTTGAGAGCCCCACATTCCTTATAGATCCTTAAGGCAGTGTCATTCCTCAGTGTCTTCCAAGTTAAGAAAGAAGATGCTTTGAGAATCCTGTTACAACCAAGCCAGTGGCCACCCCAATACTCACTCAATGCACTACTTTAGGATAGTAATTTTGGTGACTACGTGGGAAAAGCAACGGATGAAGGAGACCCTTGAAGCCCAACAGTGAGGTATCTACGCGATGACACAGCTCTGTGGAGTGCCCATGGTTTCATCTCGGAAAAAGCCCACATTTCCAGTTCCCAGAAAGGCTTTCTCAACTTCACCTAGAGTAGACTTCCCCACCTGGCGGTACAGTAGATTGACAGCTTTCACAAAGGACGTGGCCAGAGATGGGAAGTTCTTGAATGGCAAGGCCACTCAAGTTTCATTATGTCGAGGAACTTTGAGGAAGTCACCAAATCCACGATTTAAAAATATATTTCCTATTATACAGACACACCTACTTTCTAGAATTAAAGCCCGAGTCATTTCTTTGTTGTTATACATGCTGTGTAACTCTATAATGTAAAGAAAGAACATCAAGACTGGCATGCATCCAGAAAGGGCTTGACGCAAGTGGAGACTGAGATGGTAATACATTAAGGTGGTCGGATTCTGAAGATAAAATTGAAGACTGAGAGCTTATGACTTTAGATATTTTGTTTTCAAAGCCCTTACTGCTCAAGCATGAGGATTTGAACTTGAGTCCTCAGCACCACAATAAAAGCAGCGGTAGCTCTTAATCTGAGACCCCAGTGCTGGCAACAGAGTGGGGGAGGGGAGGGACGCAGCCAGCCTAGGCAGCTGCTTCGGTTAAGAGAGACCCTCTCTTAAAAACCAAGGTAGGGGAGCTGTAGAGAAAGGTCCAACCTATGTGAACTTCTGGCCTGCACAGTCACCCTTCCTCACCCCACCCACCAGTCCCCATGTCAAAAACAGCTCTGCGTTTTATTCTGGACTTTCTTTTAGGAGACCTGATTTACAAGAAAGCTAGGTCGGAGCTTCACTTTCACTTTTAGTTTCGCTTCTTAATAGTTTTTGTTTGTTTATTTGTTTGTTTGTTTTCTTTCTTTCTAACGACCTAGTCTCTAGTAGCCCAGTTGTCCCTGAATTCGCACTGTAGACCTGGATGACGTCCATAGAGCTGCACCCACCTAGTCTCCCGAGTACTGGAATTAATTAAAGGCCTGTCACACCGGACGCTATCCTTTTTCTATAAACCGTGAATATCTATTCCAAAGCTGCTGACTCTAAAGTCATCAGCACGAAATCCCGAACTGGCTCCTCGGAGCTGCTGGCTTTCGGTTTCGGGTTAGAGGAGACCGAGAGTGGGCGGGACTTAACTAGACATAAGACTCGCGAGTTGGGGGCTCAGCCACAAGCCTAGCAGCTCTCGCTGTCGCCGCGACAGTCTCTCGGTCTACAGGTAGGGAGCGTCTTCTCGCGGAGTCCGGGAACGAGGCTTGCAGGGGACTTTAAAGCCAGAATCCCTAGACCTTTTGAGGACGGTGTGGGGAAGAGACTACATGGAAACACGATGGGTTAGCAAGGCAGTAGAGTCCCATTTCCTGGCACAGTTAAGACCCCCGGAGTGTCTAGTGACAGGGCACTCGCTGTTAGCTTTAATGTCAGTTTTGTATGTGACTGACTGTGTGTTTATCTATAGGATCTTGGGGTAGGTAGCTGGGGAAGAAGAGTGAATAATTGTTCCTAGCAGGACTTTGTTCACTAGCAGTGACTGGGTAAGTCATCCCACTTGAAGCATCTCCTGAGGTCCTTTCTCTGGCAAGGTCCAGGATCCTGGAGTCTAAGATTTTTGACTCTATCAGCCCAGAGGACCTAAAGGAGTTCTAGAAGAAAATGCCAAAACATTTCTTAGACACACTGACCTTGGCTATGCCAAAGTTTAGGTTGGGATTGTCATAAGAAATAAAAGTACAGTGTTCTGTCTTATTTTTTTTTATCTGAATAAATTATTGCAGGTGTTTTCCTATGGATACATAGACAGTTTTTTTTAATATTGCTATATTCTATTGTTCTGGATAATTAAAGGGTATCAGTCTCCATTGATAGATGCCAACCAAGGTTACTTATAGCCCTCCACATATCATCACTATATAAGTAACTGCCTGGAACATGCCTGTACACTACACACACACACACACACACACACACACACACACACACACATCACATCACATCACAGTATTTAAGAACTTTATACTCTGACAATATTATTCTTTTCCAGCTGAGGAGGCCGGGACAGCAGTTACAGTCTTTAAGGTGGAATGGAGAGGGAAGGAATTTGAGCACAGGGCTTAGGATCATTTGATAGGATTTGAAAAAAAAAAAAAAAAAAAAAAAAAAAAGAAGCTCTCATCTGCTTCCCTCCTGCCCTGGGAAGATAGAGAAGTGGTGTTCCTGATGTTCTAGTGGACTTCCCCCGGGGGACAAACCTATTTCCCCATCTCGAATGAGCCATCTCTTTCTTCCCCAGCTCATATTTTGTCACTCTATGGACGCCTCTGCTCTTGTGTGGGAATTTGTGAAAGGTTAGCTCTTGCCTGAGGAAGATGACCCTGTGCTCTTCCGCCAGCTGAGAGGTGCAGGTTTAGAGGTCAAGACCCTACTGATTTACATGGCTCTTGGACTTCCTCTTTTTTTTTTTTTTTTTTTTTTTATCTCCTCCTGCTCACAGTTGCAGTCTGCGAGGCAGGGAAGAGAGGGTATGGTATTGAATAAGGTGACTATCAGGCCTAACCCAGCACCCTTCAGTAGGCTTTTTATACTAAGCTTTTAAAGGAGACTCACAATAAATAAGTGTTCCAACTGAGTCTGCCATCAACACTGGCAAAACTAGGTGTAGGCCTGAAGTCCTCCCCAGCCTGTCAGGTACCTCCATGTGACTCTCCAGTGTCTGCCTTGGCCATTTCTCCCACAGCCTCATTGCGACAACTCTGTGTCCTCACAGACCTGGATGCCATCCCATCTCATGTCCTTGGGCAGAGGAACTAGAGAGAAAAAAAATTTTAATCTGTGCTTAATATTAGCAAGAGGGTAATGAGTCATTTTGTTTTTCTCTTTTCATAAATGTCCTTGTTTTGTTTATTTTGTTGTTGTTGTTGTTGTTGTTGATGGTGGTGGTGGTAGTGGTAGTGATGGTGGCGGCGGTTTCATGTTTTTTTTGAGACCTAGTTTCACTATGTAACCCAGGCTGGCCTCTAACTCGAGATTCCCTTGCCTCGGTCTCTCGGATGCTCTTCCATCTGCCCTTTTCTAACATCCAGGATTCAAAATAGTTAATAAGAAGCTTATGCCCTTAACAGACAAAATAAGTGATCGCATCTTTTACTAAAAATAAAAGAAAAAAAAAATTCAAGTTGCAGTTTTAAAGAATTGAATTAGGGAGGAAAAGTTAAAAATAAATAAATAAATAAATAATGTTAGCACCAGGGAGAAGATGCGATGGTATCAGTTTTCAGAGTGTGTCACGGATTGGGAAAATAGTCTTTCTCCATTGATCAGCAATTCTCCTTAGGGAGAGCTATCATACAGACCTAACCCTGGACACACTAGGCACTCACCAAACACTGGCTGAATATACAAATACTTATGATATTGAAAAAAGGGGCAAGAAGACCCAACACCCAAGAGTAAAGGAGCTAAATCTTAGGGCCCATTAAATAGAGAACTTACAGAAATTATGCCATAATCTTAAATCTTAAAAATTGCTATTAACTGTGTAGAACTGGGGCCGGGGAGATGGCTCAGAGGTTTAAAGCACTTACTGCTCTTCCAGGGGACCCACAACCATCTATAACTCCCTCTCCAGGGAATTTGATGTACTCTTTTGGGCCTCTGTGGGCACCGGGCACACATGTGGTAGGTACACAGACATACAATCAGAGAAAACTGTCTTAAACATAAAAGAAATAAATCTTAAGAACGTGAAGGAAAATCACATCTTTTTTTTTGAGAAAAGACTGAAAAGAAATTACTGACAGATGTGCTCAGAGTGGTCACAGTTTCTCCATGTTCACACTGGTGGCCCTGTAGGCCACCTCCGACTCTGTTTCCAGGTGCTGGCCTATGCCACATCTTGGTAGCATCTTGGGCCTCTATTTCATCACACCAGTAGCAGCTCTCATTCTTCCCAAACAAACTTTGGCAACCAAATATGTTATCTGATATTACCAAATGCTTCTGGAAAGAGAGTGTGTGTAAAGCGCTTACATAGTTTTTTTTTTTTATAACAACAACAACAACAACAAACCATAACAAGAAACAAATACAGTCATTCTACCTCAGTGAAGGTGCTCAAATTCCATTTCTGGGGTCCTTACTCAAAAATTTCGTAGGGGAAATGATTTTCTTTTTCTAATAGTAAAAGTAAAATGTTTATCCACTCATTTCTAAATTGGACACACACACAAGAAATGAAGAAACAATTCTCTCTTTCTTTTTTCCTTTTAAAAACCGTGCAACTGGATGAGACCTTACCTATCCCCCTTTAAAAATCACAATTTACTTCTGTAGACAATCACTGTCAGACAGGATCTTCAGATAGGGATGGGGGTTGTTGTCTTAAAGCGCCTGTGTGTTTCTGCTTCATACGCTGCCCTCCAAGTTCCTTCCTGCATCTTTGCAAACTCATTCCTTATGCCTATGTTCAATTCTGTCCCTCACAGTACTTTGAGTATATATATATATGTATTTTAGCCATTAGGCTAAATGGGGCATTTCAAATCTGAGATTGTTATTAGCTGTGTCATCCCGTGTGTGTGTGTGTGTGTCTGTGTGTGTGTGTGTCTGTGTGTGTGTGTGCATGTGTGTGTGTGTGTGTGTGTGTGTGTGTGTGTGTGTGTGCATATATATGTTTTTTTTTTCCTAGGGTGAATTTCTAAGCTGGGGATAGAGAGGTCATATGACATACACAGCTAAAGTTCTAACAGATTACCAAATTGACCTTTTAAAAATACTATACAATTTCACATCCTTACCAACGAAGGTCAAGAAATCTGGTCTGCCTGTATCTTCACTAACACTAAATATGAGGCATCTATAGTTCTGGTAGAGCAAAAGGTAAAAAATGTTATCATAGATCTTCAATATGCTTCTTATAGAAAGAGCCTTTCCTATGTTCACCATTTTTATTTATTATTCTCTGAATTATGTGAGACCCTTGTCAGTTTCCTGTTGACCTATGGATAGTTTTCTTACTGTATTTTAGAGACTAGATTCCAGAAGCCTTCTGGTTTGTACACATGTTGGATAGATTGTGTATAGTCACAGAGCCAGAGAAACACTAAGAAGGAAGTCTGACTTTCCTATGAAAGTTGTAAACATGTGAATAATACAGAAAAGAAAAGGGGGCTTATTTTGAATGTACATTATCAATCAGAGGGTGCTTATAACTCAATTTAAAGGTGCTCATCTCACCGTGCTAATTTCTTTTCACTCGGTTCTATATGGTTTTGAGTTACAAAATGAAGGCGTTCAACTTTGCAGCTGTGTTTTCACATGCCTAACAAACCAATCATTGGCCAACTATTAAAACTGCTGGCTCACCTGTGCTTTCCGTACTGACCTTTAGGGCTTATTTATCTATTAGCAGGAGAGATCTATTGGTGTCACATTGTTCAGCTATTGAGTTAAACAGTCCTCTTTCTGTGTTTCCCATCACTAGATAATTCCAGAAACATGAGGACATTTTTCATCACTATATTCACAGCCTGCTGTCACTTGCTAAGGGGTAAGTCACCAGATATTTTCAGTGGGATCTGTATTTTCAATATTTTAATTGTGAGTTAAAAGCAAGTAATCATGTGTGTGTGCATACAAAGTGTATGAGTGGGGTGGGGGTGGGAGAGGTATGTGTGTTCATGCATTTGCTAGGCACCCGTGTGGAGGTCAAAGGGCAGCCCTGAGCATTGGTCCTCACCTTCAACCCTGTTTGAGACAAGGTCTCTTATTTGTTACTCATTGCTGAGTACTGCAGGCAGGCTGGCTCAGAACCTGGGCATTCTCCTGTCTCCACTTCCCATGCCACTCCAGGAACACTGAGGGTGTAGGCACATGCTATTGCACCTGGCTTTTACATGGGCTCCGGGGATGTGGACTTGGGTCCTTATGTTGCACAGCAAGTAGTTCCGTTACTGAGCAACCATCCCAGCCCCTAAAATAATTTAAGGGAATATACTTTGCTCATAAAAAGCACATTCTAGTTAGTTTTCCTTCTTCATAAATAAATTACTTGTATCATTGTAAAGGATGAAGGAAAATACAGGAGCTGTGGGTGTAGTTTAGTAGTACAATGCTTGGCTGCCATTATTTACAAAGCCCTGGATTCAATTCCAGCACTGGAAACAAATGAATGAACAAAAACAAACAAACAAACAAACAAAAACCAAACAACAGCAACAACAAAAAATGGGGTTGGGGTGAATATAATACAGGTTATACAAAACTAACAGATTATCAATTTCCTATGAATAACTACTAAAAATTCCCAAGAACTAGCCCACTGGTATGGTTTCTTCTAAACAAGCCTGGGACCATACTATCTAGGTTGCCCGTGTTTTCCCCAGTGAAGATATTTTAGAGAAGAATTTTAGCATTCACATGCTTCACTAGCTAAAGTGGTTATAACCTTTTCCGCATTTAATGGGATTGGAGACATGTCCCGTCTTCTGAAGGCTGGTCCTCTTTCTTTTTAGCATTTACCATCACAGCTCCCAAGGACCTGTATGTGGTAGAGTATGGCGACAATGTCACGATTGAGTGCAGATTCCCAGTGGGACACGAACTGAACTTGCACGCATTAATTGTGTACTGGGAGAAGGAAGAAAAGCAAGTCATTCAGTTTGTGGATGGAGAGGCAGACCTAAAGCCTCAGCACAGTAGCTTCGCGGGGAGAGCCTGGTTGCCAAAGGAGCAGCTCTTAAAGGGAACCGCTGCCCTTCAGATCACAGGTGTGAAACTGCAGGACGCGGGCGTGTACTGCTGCATGATCAGCTACGGTGGCGCTGACTACAAGCGAATCACACTGAAAGTCAACGGTAAGAGACACTCTGGGCAAGGAAGGCTCCGTCTTTACTTAGAACATCTTCCTAGTGTTGAGAGCTTTTCATCCTTGGAAGCTCACCCCTGCTTCTCCCAGAACAACAGCAGCCTGTTCGTTTGTTCATTCGTTCTTTCATTTGTTCATCCAATCATTTGCTCATACACTCCACCGTGAGTACTCCTAGCACCTTGTGTTTGACAGTAACTTGAGATCCAGTTCCAGATAATACACAGCCGTGCTCTGCAGTACCACGAGCTTGCAAAGAAATGCCATGTGTTTGCGGCTTATTATAAGTGCAATACACACTCACACAAACACATACACGCACACATATTTGCAAGTAATCAGGTATCATGGAAAGGAATAGAATTATCAAAATGTCCCTCCTCCCTTCAGCACCATCTTCCATGGAATGCATATACAATAACTACTATTTGTGTATCCTTCCAGAACCTTTTAATTTGATATATTTTTTATTCTATTAGTCTTAGCACATCTTCCTTTGAGTATTTCCATACAAAATCCTCTGTGTGTGTGTGTGTGTGTGTGTGTGTGTGTGTGTACATATCTCTCCTACTGTAAGGTTTACATTCAAAAAGACTTACGGTTAATTTATAAAAGATGAAAACTGTTGATGTTAAGAAGCCATTCTTCCACAAAGATGGTGCAAGTTATACTCACTGGGTATCCATTCATTTCCAGGGTTTGTATCAATGTTCTTTTGTGTTGAGGAGGAACCAGGAGTGTAAGTTCCGGGATAATTACCCACAAAAATGTCATCAGGTCACTTGAGTTCAAGGTTTTGGGTTGGACCTAGCTAAGGAAAGGAAAATACCTTAATAACCACCCCTGCTTTCACTGTTGGGTTTCATAGAACTGAGAGCTGCACCCATCCCAGGAGTGCACACAGCCAATCCCAATGCCCACCAGGACCAGAAATCCCCCATCTCTTTTCTTTGTATACGTCCCACAGTGGTGTCCCTCCAGTGTGGAACCCCCATCCGTGGTCTGCTGAAACTTCTCCCTGACTGACAGTGAGCTGAACTGTCTTCTGCAGGCATACATTTGGCTTTTTGTTTTGTTTTGTTTTCATAATAACTCTTAAAATATTTGACTAGAAATTTAGATAATCTCCTTTTGTCTTCTTATTCCTGAACTTGTGTAAAGGTCAATATTATAAATAGAGAATATTCATATTTCTCACAAGGAATCATGACAATTATTAACTCAAAAGTATGTAGACATTAGGAGCAATGTGTCCATTTTGTGGGATACGCACGGGTCTCTGAAGCTGGGTCGCTTAAAGCCACCATGGTTAGGAAAGTGTCACTTGCCTTCTTTTATCACGTGACTTCACCTTCACTATCTTTTACTTATAAGTCTTCATTTGTGACATTCATGAGAGAAGACTCGGGATGTGGTTGTCCACATCTTGAACACGTGTTAGCACACCAGGGAATAGGAGGTGGCATCTCTTTTATTCCAAGAAATTACAAAGCCTGAAAGCCAGGAACAGACAAAGTTGCTTAGCCTAGGGTTGGGCCACGCACACCATCCTGGCAGACAGGAGGAAGCAATCAGCGTCGAAATCTCTGTGTCCAGAGCTCTCTCCTGCCTTGTTGGGAGTAGCCGATTTTGTGACAAGGAAGAATTTACTCCCGTTATCTTACTCCGCAATATCCTTGATGCACAAGGCATCTTTCTGGGGTTGATGGTGTCCCCATGGAGGGGACTTTGATGGGGCACGGTGATAAGCAAGCAGACTGGAAGCTCTGCTTGTTTTGACTATTTTCTTTTCTTTTAGAATTTATTACATTTGCATGCAGTCAAAAGTTTGGGGGCTCAGCTGATCTAGAGTGAGAATCTGAACATTGGTTCTGGTGGGTGTTGTGCCTCAAATCTGTATTCCCAGCTATGTGGGAGGCTGAGGCAGGAGAATCGCACCTTGTCTGCACTGCGTGTTATATAACATGCTCAAGTTCAAGAGCAGCCTGAGCAACTTAGCAAGAGCCTTTCTCAAAATGAAAATTTAAAAAATGGGACCAGGACTGAAGACATAGCTCAGTGGCAGAACAATTGCCCAGCAGGAGTAGGACCCTGGGTTCAATTCCTAGCACCTTAGTGCCTGGCATGTAAGAAAGCCAAGGAAGTAGAACTCCTGAGTCATCTCCTATGCAAATGATTTCACAGCAACACTGCCCCTCTTCTCCCCCCATGGTAATGAAGCTTCCCCATAGGGGGTTCACTCACCATGGAATTTTAAAGGTGAAGCATTTCAAAACTGAAACCTGAAAAAGTGTACTTCAGGATTAACTCAGTTTTTATTGTCTCTTTGGGTGCTATCATACTTTGAGAAGGTTGCAAAAGTTAGCTTTTGAAAAGTTAGCTTTTGTTACTAAAATTAATATCAGAAAAAAATGAAATGTCCATTTAATATTTCTTGGGCCTCAGACAGTACTAAGCAGCTGTAAGAAACACGTTAACCATATGGATCATGATTAAGGGTTGCCATGGCTCACCAGATCCCCCGGCCCTGTTTAAACCTTTTCTATATTCCTACACTAGGGCCAGGGGTTTTGGTCTGTTTTCTTGGTGTGTCCCTTGGCCTTGGCCTTGGCATATAATGAGGTTCCAGTATAGTGAGAGAAGAAAATATTTGTTGAACGTGTGTCTCAAAAACAACTGGCTTAAAATGTTTGCTACCCCAATAGGCTTAAATATTGACATTTTTATTTCCAAGACTGTTCCTCGTGAGGTGTGGGAACTTTCTTAAGACCCACAGATGTAGTGATGAAAAAAACAGAGAAACAGCTGTGCTCATGGTTGTCCTAATCTGACTGGTAATGGTGGGAGTAGTTGCTACAATTAACACTCACGCAACACCTGGTAGGTGATAGGTCATGCACTGGGCTTCTCACTCGTATGAATTCATTTAATCTTTAGTATGCTACTTGCTCATGGCCATGGTATTTTTCTTCCTATTTACTATCTTTCAAATCTGACTGTGCCTTTCAATAGGTGGCATCTTAGATTCAATGATATGTAGTGTTACTCTTCCCATTTCAAGGCTTGAGAGAGAGAGAGAGAGAGAGAGAGAGAGAGAGAGAGAGAGAGAGAG
>OU015757.1:48826699-48838411 GCA_907169655.1 Acomys percivali
GAGAGAGAGAGAGAGAGAGAGAGAGAGAGAGAGAGAGAGAGAGAGAGCCAAAGAAATAATGCAACTTGCCTAAATTCTGCCTAGGTAAAATTATAAAGCCAGATTCTAGCTCTAACTAGCCCATCTCTAAAATGGGTGCCATCCATGTTTGGTTGCCTATCTTTGTACCTCTGAGCGTGTATCAAGGTATCAAGTTATACAACGGCTTTAAAAGTAACTTGAACGTTTTGTGCTTTGGATTACTATAGTAGCACAGTGTTCCAGAACTAAACCAGAGGTTTGAAAGCACAACAAACAAAACATGTCTACTCTGACTTTAGAGTGCTATAAACTTGTATGTGGTTATAATGAATATATTTGGTACCAGTACATAGCTTGTATCATAAGAAATTGTCATTGTGAAGATCAATAGAAAACTCACTGATTTCATATGGGTTGGTTCAACCTAATACATGAGACATTCTAGAAATATACAAAAACAAATATTCAGAAGAGGAAATAAATGGAACAAACAAGTCAGCATCAGTGTATGTTATGGTGAGATTCGTCATTAACGAATGGAGATTGTCTCAGGAATCGTGACGCTTATTTCAGCCAATGCTTTATCATAGCCAGCTCCATATCTGCTTCTAACTTCAGAGTGTGGTCAGTAAAGTCACTTCTGACATTCTGTTTTGCTTTGTGTTGCGTTGTTAGCCTTATCTTCGATCCTCACTTTCTTTAAGGAGACTTTTTGAAGAAAGTGAGTTCAGCTAAATAAGTAGACGAGGCCAGGCCCAGTGGTGCACGCCTGTAATCCTGGCACCCGGCGGGGGGGGGGGGGGGGGGGGGGGGGATGGAAACAGAGGCAAGTGGATCTTTGTGAGTTCAAGGCCAGTCTGGTCTACAAAATGAGTACAGGACAGTCAAGGCTATAAAGAGAAACCCTGTCTTGAAAAAGCAGAGGTGGGAAAATGTAGATGAGGGAATAGCCCTGGAGAGCAGTTGGTAGAATTCTAGCCTGTCATTCATGACGCTCTGGCTTGGTCCCCAGCACAGCATAGAATGACATGTGATGCCACACAGTTGCCTGTGATTTCTAACACTCAGGAGGTAGAGGCATCTTACCTTTGGCTACATAGAAAGTTCAAGGCTAGCCTGGTCTACATGAGACTCTTCCTCGAAAATACAACAAAACAGCATAGACAGGAGTATTTGAAAAGTCCATAGTAACACAAATAGGAATCAACACCCTCCTCCCTTATTTCTGTGCCAGACAATCAGACCCAGTGACAGCCATCCACGTTATGAGACATAAATAATTTAACAAGTGCCATAGCAAACATGCAAGCAGAGATCCTAGCGTTTTCCTCCTGTGTCTTCATGCCTATGCTCATCTCAGAGAAGAGTGCTGCCGAGGGTTGGTCAGCTGCGGATGGGTCCACTCATCAACTGTTCACCATATTCTTCCAAATGAAGCACCGTTCCCCTTCAGTCAGCTCCCGTGAGAAATGTAACAGAAGGCAGAGATTTCACTCCTAATGTTTTATCATTGACAGTGGTTTTAAATTTAAACCTTTAACTTCCTAGAAAAAAATTAAGTCATGTGCCATGTGGTAGGGTAGACCCTATTATGGTGACATTATTTCACAAAGTACCTGTTTAATAATGTATAATCAGTGGCTTCATCTTTAGTTGTTCCTCAACGTGATAAATACAAGACCAGGACCTCAAGAGCTCATAAAAGCCATTCTTGTGTGTTTCGAAATCATAATTATACCTATTTTTTTGGTGGTCATTTTCTTGATTCAAGGGCAACAAAACATTGTGCTATTTCAGCTTTGCTTTGTCCTAGCCGTTCTGTATCAAGTTTCTGTGAAAAAACTTATAACAAAGCTCTTATTACGTCTTTGGCAGTGGAGTAGGGAACTAAAACTCTATTCTGGGCTCTAAGTGGGCTCACGAAAGCACAAATGGTTACTAAATACGCTGATATATTTCATATTTAGGTAGAAATAGCTGTGGTTTCCAGGTGATGGTTTATTTCATTTAGTTGACACATTTAGTTTGAGCCCAGTAAACACCCCGGTGTGGTTTTTATGGTAATGCGGTTGTTCCTGAAGCCCAAATTTAGGCCAGACTTGAACAGACAACCTGAGGCAGATTAGCACACATTCCCTGCTGCCAAAATAGCTGAGTTGGAGACACATCTTTCTAGTAGCCAAATTTACACTCTTTGTAAGCAGACAACACCGAGCCCCATGTCTAGCCCTGTGACGGGTCAGAGCCCTGCCTGACCTCTTTTTGCTCATGACTCAGCCCCATACAGAAAAATCAACCAAAGAATTTCCATGGACCCAGCCACATCTGAGCATGAGCTAACGTGTCAAGCTGAGGGTTACCCAGAAGCTGAAGTCATTTGGACAAACAGTGACCATCAACCCTTGAGTGGCAAGAGTGCCGTCACTGCGTCCCAGACTGAGGAGAAGCTTCTCAATGTGACTAGCACTTTGAGGGTCAATGCATCAGCCAATGATGTTTTCTACTGTATTTTCCGGAGGTTACAGTCGGACGAGAACCACACAGCTGAGTTGATCATCCCAGGTAAGCTGCCTACCTCTGTCCCCTGTCCCCTAGCATGAGGACTGTCCATCGTAGTCATTTAGTGGTAGTTGGCTGAGTGGATGAATATATAACACTGACATTTGCTAAGTGTGTGCTATTTCCTCACTTCCTGTCATGCAAGCCGAACTGCTGCTACTTCATAAACACCCAGCGAGCATTTATTGAGTATTCACTCATGGCAAACAGCATGTGCGTCACTTAGTACTCATAGGTGAGTCGGACATAGGTCACTGTGCTCCAGGAAACAGGTGGTAGCTGCACATAGGAATTGCTCTTGGAGCTGGGGCACCATGTGGAACACGAGAGCAAGAGGCAGCTTACGCTCCAGGAATCTGAAGCAGATCACATCAGCGCTGCCCTCTACTATGCAGGCCTTCTGAAGTAGGAAACAAATGCACTGCCTTTCTGTATCTTATTCTCGATAGGACAGAACCTTTCCCCCTGTGTCCCTCTTCAAGGCATTCTCTGATGTGTAGACTCCAGGAAGTCTGCCTTGTGCATAGGACATGAGGCTAATGTCTCTTGGTAACCTACGAGCTGGGTTATAACTCACCAGGCAGAGCCTTATAGGCATAGAATGAGGGGCAGGGTATGAAACTTGAGAGTTCAGTTGCTCCTTAAACTCATTACCTTACAGAAATAGGTGGGCTTGGAGCAGTCTGGTGAGAGGCTCCGAGCATTATGAGACTAAAAATCCAGACATACTCTGAGGAGAATGGGGTCTGCCTCCACCCATCCCCCAATGTACCTTGACAGTAATGCTCTAGGAAGTTTAGGGAAGATAAATAAAGCGATATAGAAGTCAACCGATAGGAAAATACATGCCAGGATGTGTTTGAAACCAAAAGGAGCTCTCACAGTTAGAAAGCAAGAAAGGCCTCTGACTGGAGGTAGGACTGCTTCATGGAAGCTGTATTGCTGTTTTCTGCTGTTAAATGCTGTTTTACCAGGCTGGAGCTTGTAGCTCAGGTGGGACAGCCCTTGCATAGCATACACAAAGATCTGATCCTCAGCGCCGTATAAGTCTTGGTGATGTAGGGTTCACCTGTAATCCAGACACTTGGGTGGTGAAGACTGGAGGATCAGAGGTTCAAGGTCATCTTCAGCTTCATAGCAAGTTCAAGGCCAGTATGGACTACTGGAGACTCCGAGTCAAAGACAAGACAAATAAACACCATCAAAATAAAACAACAAAAAGGTGTTGTCTGGTCATCTATTTGTGAGGTAACCGGACCTCTCTGAGTCTCTTCTCATCTGCAACTTGGGTTTTTTGGTTTTTGAAGAAATACTTGGAAGGCCAAACTTACAACGTCATTTTGAAATGCAAATCAAATACATGTGAACAAGATTTATAAACCATGCGTAGTTAAGTGTCATGGGTCTCCGTTGATTCATAGCGGGATCAAATAGGAGCTGACTTATGACAAGAGATGGGAGGAGCATCCTCGTGCCATGGGACCTGGTTTCCTTTTCCACGAAACTCCAGGCCGAGAAACTGGAGAAAGAGAGAAGCCAATGACTAGGATGTCCAGAGAGTCCAAACACAGAAGAATAGCAAGCACTGGTCCCTGATCATGACCCCAGGCATGGGAGGCAGGTGCTGCCTAACAGTGCCCAGTGGTCTCCCATGTCCCAGAGCGGCCCTTCCATGCCATATTGGCTGTTAGCATTCTGGATTAAAGAGTGCACAAGGAAGTTATTTTACTGATGTTAGCATTGAATATTGCAGCCACTTTTTGTCACACTATGCTAAACATGCCACAGGCCTGGAGTTCCACTTCTCAGTGCTGCTCCCAGTTTCTTAGGAGTCCTGTCTCCCTCCTTCCAGCCCTTAACTGACTATTAACTTTTAGAAATTAAGATGACCCTAAAACCAAACTAGATTTCAAGAATGATCATTCTCCCGACTATTTCCCCAGCAAAGCTTTATCTTTAGTTGGCTTTCTTTTTATCCTCTTTTCCAGAACCACCTGCAGTCTTTCAGCCATATAAGAGGACTCATTGGCTACTTCTGGGATCCATCCTATTGTTCCTTGTTGTTACATTCACAGTCTTCCTCTGCTTGAGAAAACAAGGTATTTTCTTCCTTGCCTCGGTCTCTGCACTGCCCTTGGGGAAATGCATGAAGGTCCTCTTACCATTGAGCAGGCCAGTGCCAGAGATAGTGCCTACCCTGGCCTGAGCAGCGCAGCCCCGCCTCACAGGGAGCTGTCCGACCCAGCACCCAAGGAGAACCTCACTAGGAAACAGACTGGCATTAGTTATACAAAGTTAAGTTTTAGCCGGGAGACTCCGGTGTACCTCGTATTCCTTAAGTCCTGCTCATGTGGCTATTTTGCAGCCTCTCCTACCTTGGAGTGTGGTGTTGAACCCTGTTGTAATTTGGAGCGTATGACTTAGACAAGGGCTTTGGGAAGATGAAAGACTTAGTAGCTAGCTTTCGAGGTGGCCCTGTGAGGTCCACGGGTCAGTAGATCACAGTTAAAGCTGGGCAGCGCTGCTGTGTGGCGTGCGTGCGTGTGGAGATAAAAGGTAGGAGGTTGCGGAGCAGTGGAGGCTGAAATAGAAAGCCGGAAGGTTTCTTTTCACATGCAAATACCCACAGACTTTGAAGAGAGAGCACAACACCCCGGGGTGTGTGTGTGTGTGGGGGGGGGAACCTGTGGGGCTCAGCTGAATGCTCAATTCAAGTCTTTTGTTCCTTGCAACATCCTGTTGAGCTGGGTTCTGGGTACCCTAAGTAGGAAAACATTTCTGTCTAAGATGAGCTGTGGTTTCTTTACCACAAAGCATTGTTTTCCCAAGATTTCTGAAGACAGTATGACATAGTTTTTGACAAAAAAACTTCCATATATTACTTCAGTGCTTGCCCGTTAGAGTGATTAAAATCTAGGAAAATGAATAAATTCAGATACGCCTTCCCAGTTGTAAGGTGGCTTAGAGTAAACTTTCCCCCCAATACTTTGACGTGTGTATCAAGTGATCCAATGACATATGGATTTGTCTGAAACCAAATGGGGAAATAAAATACAGGCGGTGATGCCAATCTTCAGAGAGGAATTCCCCACCACCCCTTTGAAGGATGAGTGTATGGGGAAAATGATGCTAAGGAGCTGCCAACCAGCTGCTCCTGAAGTATAGGCCTTGGACAGAAAGGAGAGCAGTTCCAGGCTGTGGGGATCAAGTTTCAGTGACTCATCTGGATTGGGACTAGACCAGGACTTGCACAAAGAAGTAACTGTTGCCTGGTTGCACCTGGAGGGATTGGTTGGGAGGGAGAATGGCAGAGAATTGTTAGGTAGGAAAGTAGCTCAAGACCAGGACAGCTCTGAGGGAAGGCAGGCAAACAAAGCAGACACTCTTTACAGGCCATTGGAGAATGAGAGCATGTGCCCTAAAGTGTTGAATAATGAACTTTGGGGTTTGGAGCCTGGAATAAGGAAGTTCGTGGACTAAAAGCCTGATGATTAGGGAGTGATCAGTGTCTCTCATACAAACCTTCACTTGAAACTCGAGTCCCTGTGGGGTGTCCGTTGTGCTGTATGGAATTAAGATTGCTTTTTTTCTTATGTAGTGAGAATGCTAGATGTGGAGAAATGTGGCATTGAAGATACGAACTCAAAGAAACAAAATGGTAAGTATGAACAACAGAAGGAATGGGCAAAGGGAAGGAAAACACAGGACAAAGCAACCAAGCATGGTCCTCCAGGGCGGCAATTCCAGTAGGCCGAGGCAGGAGAGTAGTCAGTTGCCCGCCAGCTTGAACCACATAGAAAAAACAAACAAACAAAAACAAGCTATTTGACTACAAGAGAAATCTGCTTGTCATGACCTCTCCTCCTTTCAAAGGAGGCTGTTTTTGTGGGCACTGCTGGCTCCTCTGCCTCAGAGCACCTACATCTGAGGAACTTTTGGGATGGCCCTATAGAGTAAAGAGTGGCCAGCAGCTTTATACAAAGAGCTAGGGAGTGAGAAGAGGGGCGGGGCGCTATGGCTGCTGCTGCTGCTGCTGCTGCTCTGCATCCAGGGGCAGCACTGGCTTATATGAATGGGTAATTAAGCAAATGTTTCTACTGTGTGGTTAGCTGTTAGTATGGGATATGGCATTTCATTTCACCACCGTGCTCCCAAAAAAATCAGATAAATGTGAGAGTCATCTCCATATTATAGCAGAGAAAACAGGACTGAGAAGCTAACATGAGGTGCGTAAGAACGCAGCCTTCCTTCCCATGGACTTTTGTTTTTAACCTATGTGCTTCAATGTATTCTTCTACTAATGTCTATATTTATAAGATTAGAAAACTCTCAGCCAGCCAACTGAACTAAACTTGTAAATAAGTTGATTTTGTGAGCCCAGGCTTAAAGTAGTCTAACCACTGGGGCAGACCCAGGCAGGGTCCCTCATGGGCATTACCGTATATACTGTTGAATCACCCCAGGAAGCAGCCTTGCTCGTTCAGGACTAAGGGTTTCTCAGCCCTGCAAACTTTCCATTTTAAAGCCAGGGCAGCCCCAGATAAACCAGGATGGTTAGTCATCCTTCATCATGCAAGTGGAGTCAGACAGAACCTGTCGCTCTCTTATTGTCACATTAGTATATGATCTAGCAAGCATCGACTGTATCAACATATCACACGTTTCCCCCACACAGTCCCTGCCCCCTATGAAATTGCTATACTGTGATCACTCCCCAGATACACACTTCGAGGAGACGTAGGCAGCGCGGAGTCCTCTGATTGTCAAGGCGGGAATGGCAGCTTGTCATCTGTGAATGAAGGGGGCCATGGAATGTGTGTCCATGGACTCAAGATAGAACCCGGGAAGAGAAGAGAACAAAGAGAAAAAGTGTTGGAAAGGGAGCCTGAGACAAAGGACATTTCTCCAGCAAGTTTCCATCATCAGTCATCTTCGGAAAGCGGCTTGAGAATTCCCGATTTAACAGCTGGTCCTTGCAGAAGTACCTTTTGCCTCCACTTAGGGCCTGGATGAGATGGAGAGTCACGAGTGTTGAAGTATGAGTGTCTTCTATTTATTTTGAGTCTGTGTGTTCTTCTCGCCAGAGCGTGGTGGTAACATGAGAGATGTTAAAACGTAGTTACCAAACTCAGCCGCTGCTTAGCATCTTGTCCACAGGTGGAAAAGCGCACTAATCTGATGTCCTTCGTTAACTACTGACACAAACAGTGTCATGGAGGACACAGGATTGGGTTAACAGGCTCTTGCTGTTTGACTTGAATATTCATTAATAGCAGTTGTTCCGTTTAAGTATCAACTTTACAAATGTCTAATACTGTATTCATTTCAGCTCCATAGCAATCCCCTTGGTAATTTCTATTATACTCATTTCATATCCCAAGAAGCTGAGTGACTAAGTACCTTGCCCACAGAATAATGGCTATTAAATTTCTGTTCTTAAGCCATTGTCCTTTCAGGATACAATTTGTAGCAAAAAAATTAATTTTACAAACTGTTTATTAAGTAGCATTGTCCATCACAACATGCGCATGCACCATGTTGGTCTTTGAGCATGGAGATGTAAGCCGGTTGGATATGCTTATGAATGTTCAATACTCAAAGGAGTCTATATTTAAAAGACTGGAAAGTAACTCTTGAGTTCCTTGTCTAGCATTATACTTATCCTTGATTTGTTCATTGCCATATAATCTCAGAATTGTCTAGTATTACTCAGTAGTTCTTTTTTATTTTTCTATTTAAATGATATCAAGGGTTGGAGAAGTAGCTCAGTTGGTAAAATACTTTCCTCACAAGTATGAAACCCCGAGTTTTATCCCTAGAACCCACATAAAAAAACAAAAAGCCCAAAAACAAAAACAAAAAACCAAAAACAGTTGGGTTTGTCTGCACATGCTTTGGATCCCTGGGGAGGGAGAGACAGGCAGGTCCCTAGCTCTCATTGGCCAGAGAGCTTAGCCTGCTTGGTAAGCTCCAGGTCTACCAAAGCTGATGTCTCCAAAATGATGTTGCCAGTGCCTAAAAAATGATGCCTTCACACACACAAACACACATTACACACACACACACACACACACACACACTCCACACTCACTCACCTAAGTGCACCCTCATGCACATGAACACATACACAGTCCAAATACATATCAACAGGGAACTGATTCAGATGGCACCAAAGACAAAAATTCAAACCAACTCAGCCCGACTCTGTTCCATCACCCTAGCCATGCTATTCCCTTCCCAGAAGCAATGTGTTTTGCACATGTATTTCCCCAAAGACAGTTAATATGTAGCGATATATTAAAGTATCTGTCTATCATCTGTCTATCTATCTGTCTGTCTATCTATCTATCTATCTATCTATCTATCTACCTACCCATCTAATCTTTTTTTATATTCCTAAATGGTAGCTCACTGTGTGTTTCTGTGCACTTTGCCTTTTATGTTTAATGTATTGATCCTTGTGCAGCTGCTGGAAACTGATTGGAAGATCCAGGAAGAGAACTAACTGCCTCATTTCTAGGTTTTCTTTCCCATTCCTCTAGGTGCCTCTCACAGCGTCTAGGCCAGGCACCGTGTCTGCTGTCTGTATCTGTAGACACCACATATATGAACCACTTACTCACTACCTGAGTTTGTGTTTGGCTTATTTCACGTCTGCTCAAAGGGAGACCCTGAGTCCCCAGGTAGCTTGAGTCAACCTAGCACCCAGGGGAAGCCTTGCTTGTGACTTCTGTGACAGAAGCAGATCTGGAGCGGTGTCATTGTTATTTCCCCCTCTACCTCTTCCCAAACACAGATGCTCCACCTGCTTACTACAGGCTCTCGCTGGAAACCCCAGCACTGTTGGACTGCCGCCTGCTCTGGACCTTCGCTTGTACCAGGAAAAGCCCACTAGCTCTGTGTGAACCCTTGAAGGCCGTTGCCTCTCGTCACCACCACCCGGGGCCTCTAAGATATTATTTCCCAGAGGCTTTGAGGATCCGTGCTCTCTTGGGCGAGACGGGGAGGAAGAGCCCAGAGGTTTCTTTCAGTCTTGTTTTGTCACATGTCAAGACTGCAGAGACAGGATGGGTATGGTGGTGGAGGTCTCTAACTCCAGACAGAGGCAGGTGGATCTCTGTGAGTTTGAGGCCAGCCTGGTCTACATAGAGAGTTCTTAGCCAGCCGGTCTCTGAAAGGAGAGACTGAGAAATCAGAACCCCCAACGGAGCCCCTGCTGTTACCTGTTCATATGTATTTATTTGGGGGATGATTCTCATGGCACTGTGTTGTTTGCATGAAGTTTAAGACAGAGCTGGTTGAGCAAGACTTTCTATTTATTCATTTTATTTGAAATCTTAATACTGCCTCATGGTGTTGGATTAATTAGGCACTTTATTCGTTTGTGTTATGTGTCGCCATAAACGGAAATTTTATTTCACATCTGATTGTCATTGTATTGCATTAATTTAATAAAATATTCTTATTTATTGAACATCTGCTTTTTTTTACTTAATTAAACTATTCCCAGTTTGACCTCCAGTGAGAAAAGTCACTTAGAATATCTGCATTCCTAGCTTTATTCTTTTTCCCCACACACAGCTTTTATGTTCACATAGCATGTTATTTAATCCTGAATGATGAATACTATCAAATTAATTTATTTAAAATAATTTATTAGGACATGGAGAGAGTTCTGTGGTTAAGAGCACCTGCTGCTCTTGCAGGGACACATGTTCAGTTCATAGCTGGTTGCTCACAACCATATTCCAGGAAGTCCATCCAATGCAATGCCCTTCTCTGGCCTCTGTGGGCACATGCGTACACAATCATGCAGGCAAACCATTCAAACCCATAACATAAAAATAAACCTTAAAAATCTATTCATTAATTTCAGTCTCTTTCTGAAGTTATATATGTTTAGGAAAATATGAAGAAAGCAGTGAAAAGTCTTCCATCCAAATTGAAGCTCTGGCGTCGGGTAGGAGGACAGAGTGGGACCCGGAGAAGCAGGGAAGTGAAATGCTTTGCTCTAAGAGTACTCTCAGATCAGCGAACTTGGAGGTGTACTAGCATTACACCATGAAAAGGGCACAAGGTTCTAAAGGGGAAGTGAGAAACCTGAACTAAGTAAAGTTCAGGACTTGGACCCAAGACTTGCCTGGAGCCATAAGGAAATCTGCAGGTTTTAAACAAACATCACTCACCACCAAGGACCGTGTGGACCTTCGAATGCGTTGTTGCTCTATTTGATTACTTCCTCAGCATTTCAACTTAAAGAAGCTTTTGGTCTTCGGATAACTTCTTAACATCAGATACTCTCGGAGCACGGTGGCTGTTTCTAATAACACAGGCTACAGCTGTTTTTAAAAGAAGATCTGTATCTTTGTAGTAATATGACACAGTACGCGAGCCCCCACACAATCAGTGAGTTTACCAGCAGGAGGCTCCATGGCAGGATGGTGTCATGTGCCAACATGTCGATAGATATTTTCTCTGAATGGTTCTTTGTACCTCCTCTCCTCATCTTTGCAGTCTAAGGGTTAACCTTCCTCTCCTGGCTCCCACCAAAGCTGAGATATACAAAGTAGCATTTAGCTCTAGAAATTAATCTTCCATTTCCACTACAAACATCTCAGTGAGTCCCCACTACATTGAAATAATCCACGCCTTTGTGAAGCTTCCAGTCTTGCTGAAGAGACCATGTAAAAATTCATTTAGACCGTTCATTTACATTCATTTAATTAAATCAATTAAATTTGCTAAACATTTATTTAAAACCGTTCATTCATGTGTTAGGATATGAGAGTTTAGGGTGATGCCTCAGGACAGTGAGAAGAGAAGATGGTGAGTCCTGAGCAGATGAAGTTAGATTTGTCTATGGTTTGTCCCCTCAAGCAGTCAGGAACTGGAAGCTCGGTCTCCAAAGTGGTGGTATGGAAGGAATGGAACCTTTAAGAGGTGGTGACTGGTCCTGAAAGGGAATTGATGGTTTTCTGTGGGAAGTGAGTCAGGTCATATGGTTGCTGTGGAAAGCCAGTCTCAACTCTCCTTGGATGGGATTCATTCATATCGTGATTGTTCTAGTGAGTTGTTTCCTTCACTATCTCTCTCTCTCTCTCTCTCTCTCTCTCTCTCTCTCTCTCTCTCTCT
>OU015757.1:48838421-48870971 GCA_907169655.1 Acomys percivali
TCTCTCTCTCTCTCTCTCTCTCTCTCTCTCTCTCTCTCTCTCTCTCTCTCTCTCTCTGATTCCTTCTGTACATGGCTCACTGCTCCCATGTGTTCCTGCCATGTGATGCTACTCACTGTGAATCCTTCACAGACAGATTCACAGATCTGGGAATCTTGCAGACTCTGCAGGGTGGAGAAGATGCCAACCTTTGATGGCACGGAAAGTGACTTCTTCCAGATGGTATAAATGTATCGAAGAACACCTGTTGTGGACAGTGGGACATTAGGTAGCACTGGCAATTTCTATCAGATTACAAATGGCTTAGCATTTCCATGCATGCCAATTGTCACACATATAAGCTTATCCATTATTGTACCTTTATCCAGAATGACCGAACATTTAAAACAGCCCAAATATCTTTTAACAGGAAACTGATTAAATAAATGTGGGGACATCTAAGCAATAGAACACTTTAGTAGACAACTACAAAGCAAATAAGAAATCCTTCTTGGAGAAATATGGGAACAATCTCCAAAATGTATCTACTGCTAAGAAAAATATAAAGGAAGGGGTAAATTACACTACATCTAGGCATTATATTAATTGTTTATGGAATATGCATCCTACAAATATTCACTTGCTTGCTGAGTGCTAAGTATGGATATCTGTATACTTAATTTATACATTATCGGCTCTCTGTGTCTCTTCAGCAAATAGAAATTTTGTACTATGGGAAAAGAAAAATGTTCATTTTGTTTGTATTGGCAAAAATACATATTTAGAAGGATGAGTGAGAGGCTGATTAAAAAGAACAGCAACAAATGCTTCCTTATATAGCAAATTGGGATCCTGGTAGGTAAATTTCTCCAAATTACTCTTTAGTGAAAAACAAAAACAAAAAATAAAACTATTTTTGCTTTTGAATAGTTTCCTTTTTTCTCTCTTTTTTTTTTTTTTTTCTTTCTTTCTTGTTTATTTTTGACAGGGTTCTCTGTGCATCTCTGGTTGTCCCGGAACTCACTCTGTAGACCAGGCTGGCCTCAAACTCAGAGATCCACCTATCTCTGCTGGGATTAAAGGTGTGCACCACCATTGTCCAGCTGTTAACCTTGTAGACATATCCATTTCAAATAACTAAGTTATAACTAAAAGTCTGAGTTCAATTGTTTGCCTTCCAGGGTCTGTCTTTCATTCGCTTTTAAGAAAATGTTAACTCTTGCTAATATATAAGGAAAATATAAACACTGGCAGTTAGAGGCTTTAAAAGCTTAACTCACTGTCCCTTGAATTTCAGCATGGACCTGAACTCAACTGAGTCAATTCTTATTCTTATTCTTCTTTCTTTCTTTTTCATAATTTTTTCTCTACTTTTGACAGGTCTATTTCCCTGACCTATGGACAGATAAACAGACTGTTTATTTATGGGATCTCATTACATTGTTACAGTGTTGGATCTGCATAATGGTCAGTGACACTGGGGCATTATGGAAGAATAAATGTACCATACCAGGCCGTTCTTTATATGTCCACAGATGAAAGAATTGAGAGGTTTGGATCCTAGCCAGGTTATAGGAATGATGCTCGCCTATTTTTGCACAGTCTTTGGAAGGACCTAGTAGCTCCACTTCTAAAGTTTTCTACGTGTGTAAATTGTCACATGTATAAGCTTATCTATTGCTCCTTTATTCAAAATGACCAAACATTAAAAACTTTACTTGCAAGTGAATTTTGGCATAACAGAGGTGGGGCTTTTTTGGTCAGTAATTTGGGCCTTTGTTGGGTCTTGAAATCCCCTAAACCTAGGCTTTCTCTCTCACTTAGTATCTTGGCTTTTTCCTAGGAAATTTGGCTGTCTGCTTTGAGATTAGGTATCCAACCTTCAGAAACACAAAAACATCTTATCACCTCAAAGCTTGAAGTGGAGACAATGAACTGAAAAAAGACTATGAGATGCTATCCTTTCAGTGAAAAAAAAATCTACTATAAATATGGTGGCTTTTGGGTTTTAACAAATCATTATCTACTCTTTCCCTAGAACTGCTAGGTCCTTGAGATCTGGGAGGAGGTGAATTTTATTTCAATTATGGCAATCACTGTAAGGCAGTATGTCAATTTGATTGTCATATAAACACTATAGGTGTGTTCATAACTGTACCTTCTTAGGACATTTGAGCTCAGTCTCAGTGCTGCAGGCAACTGGACTGTTTCACATTAGAGTCCTGTGCAAACACCCAAGGTGCATTTCTTGTTCTCTTGGCCTCCCACTGGCTTTCTGACTGGGCTATAACTTGCTGAGGGCACAATGTAGGAGATGCCCGTCATCCCTTCATTTCTGTTCATGGCCAAAACTATGGGAGTGGCATGAATGAGCCTCCTCTCCCCACTCCCCGCCGCCCCCCCCCCCAAAGAACTCAGCCACTCTGAACCTAGCTGCTGCTTTGACTTGTATGTATGGATGGATCACCAGATGAATGAATGAAATAAATAAAAGGAGAACATGGCTGCTACTAAGGTGTTGAGGTTTTTATTAGAGATATAAGGGAGGGCACAGGCAGAGGTTGGAGATATTTGGGACACTCCAGAATGAACATGACCAGCAAAATAAACCAGGGCCATGTGGTGAGATGGGGGAAGGGAGAGGGGCACACCAGAAACCAAGAGGCCAGGAGTTGGGGAACCAAGAGACCAAAACAAAACAAAACAAAACAAACAAACAAACAAACAAACAAAAAAGACCTGTGTAGCCAAAATGGTTGGGTTATCTAGGGAAGATCAGTTGGTAGTAGGGCAGCCCAGCCCAGATCCTGGGCTGGAGACGTTTAGGGGCCGGATGTGCCAGCCGTGAGGACCCTGTGTCTGGGAGGCTGGAGGGATTATGGGAGAACCTAGCAGCCAGCTTCAGCTTTGATAGGCACCCTTCACCATTTGTCCTGGGTTTGAGACCCAACAGCTCTAAGTAAGTAGCTACGATGAGATCCATCTTCCACTGAGCTACATGGAAAAGGACATCTGAACAAAGTCATGGTTTTGTCACATGGTGACAAAGGAGGTTGGTTTGAATGTTGTATACAACAATGGCGTCATCCTAGCAGCCTCTAATTGTAGACAGCTCCTAACCAGTTTCTGCTTCCTGGTTTCAGTTCCATTTTTAATTTTTCAGTACTTGTAAGAAGGTCAGCAACGTCCTCAAACACATTTCTGTCATCAGACCATCTCTCGTGGTCTGGGAGCCTGGGTGGTTTCATTGATTGAAAGACAAAGCCTAAGCCTGGCGGTGGTGGTGCACGCGCCTTTAATCCCAGCACTCGGGAAGCAGAGGCAGGTGGATCGCTGTGAGTTTGAGGCCAGCCTGGTCTACAATGTTAGTCCAGCATAGCCAAGGCTACACAGAGAAACCCTGTCTCGAAAAAAGAAAAAAGAAAAGAAGAAAGACAAAGCCTAAATACCACCACCTCTCTATTCAAGGTCTCCACAATCAGACTCCAGCCTACCTTTCCTTCTTCCCTCTTTCTTATTACAGGGGTGGGCAAACATTTGCTGTTGGGGGGGACACACAGGGGAAATTCAGGCTTGAGGGTCATATGGACTCTGTCATAATTGCTCATTTCTGCGCTGGTAGTGCAAGCAGACATATAGTGTGTCGGTCAGCTTTGGGTCACTGTAACAAAAATACTGAGAGAGATTTTTTAAAAAAATCAATATAAAGAAGGGAAAGCTTACTTTGTTTCACAGTTTCGGAGACTTTGGTCCACAAGTAATTGGCTCCTTGTTTCTGGGCCTGAGGTGAGAAACAACCCTGTGGTAGAAGGCATGGTGTTGGCAAGCTGCTCACTTTGTGTTGGCCAGGAGGGAAAGAAAAAAAAAAGAAAAAAGGATAAAATATACCCTTTAAAAGAATAAGTCCAGTGACATGCTTCCTCTAAATAGGCCCCCACTTTCTATGTTTCAATTAGGAGTCCAGCGAGTATAGACAAAGCTTTCAATATACGAACCCTTTGGGGGGACTAGACAGGATTTCCCTCTTGTTGGTAGTTTTTGTGGTGCCATAGGGCAGGTTGTTCTTTGTAAGGTATCGATTAGGTCAACCAACTGACTTATACATGAGAGGTGTCTCTAGGGCTGTTTCTTAACATTTCAGCTATGTTACCTGAATCTATTTTGCTCCCAAGACAAAAGGTTTATTGCCTCACCGCCGTAATCATGCAAATCATTAATTTTTTTTACCCTTGCATCCAGGTGGCTACCCTAACCATGAAATCTTATCTCTGATCCCTCTTAGTTCTAAAAGAATAAGTGACACCAAGTGAATAAACTTACAGGTAGCAATTAAGATTATAGATAGGCTTTCTATACCAAATGCTGTCTGAGGAGTAATATGTTGAATGGCATAAGCCCTCCAAGCCAAAAGTCAAAGTATTGCCCAAGGTCCTTGAAAACACAAACCGGTTAGAAAGACTAAAGTATAATTATTTATTTAGCTCATATGAAAAAACCTGTATCATCAAACAATGTGACAAAACACAGAATAGTGGGATGACCATGAACTAGAGTTAGATCTGATTTGAATTACATCTATCCTACTGCTTATTTATTTAAACTCAGATTTGTTATCTAACCTGTGCCTCAATTTCCTCATATATGTATTGGAGCCAGTGACAGTTTCTGGATAGAGGAGTTGTTAGGGTAATTCCATGAATTAGTACATGTAAAAACATTGTTTAGAGTAAATATAAATTGGTAAAATAATATGTAAGTTCTGTCTTAGACATGAAATAAAATTCACATCAGCAGAGTCAATACACCCACCTAGGGAAGCAATGTGCTCTGTGAAGTCATTCAAGGACACTGGTGAACAACAACTTGAGTCCCTTTAACACAGGATTTTGAGTTCTTCTAGGAGTGCTCCATACAATTGTTCGGACTAAAAGCATAGACAATCTCGGCCAAAGATTGTACAAGGTTTGGAAATGGCACACAGAATTTCTCCACACTGCACTGGTTGACTGTCACATGATATCACAGGACCATTCTCTGAGCCAAACTACCAACATCTTCTTGAGTCCAGCTATGCCTACCTGCACAAGATGTCCACAGCTGGGCTTGTTGCCTGTTGATATTCCCTCACAGAAGGAGGGGTGGAGAGGGAGAGTCATGGGACTCTCCTGAGTCTCAGCTTCACCTCTTGCTCATGGAATCAGGGAAGGACTAGAGTACAGAGGCTGGGTAGGGAGGGGACTCCATCATGGGGGAGTCATCCATGCTGGGTTCAGAAGATCCAGTGTGGCTGCTCTAAGGCATTGTCAGGCCCTGACCTCCTCCCTCACTCATTGCTCTGTAAGTAAGCATAATGCACATACTGGTTCCTCCAGAGTGAACGTGAGCAGCACTGTGTCTCTGTTTGTTGTTGGGAGCTTAGACAGATGTTTGTGTCTTCTTGAAAAGAACTTTTAGTAACACCTGGTGGAGCCTCATTACAAGGGAAGATGAAAAAGAGTCTAGTTGCCCAGGAGAAAGTGGTAAATGGATGGAAAGTGAGGGCAAAGTGGAATAATAGAACTGACAATTACTCAGTGCCTATGTAAAGTCTACAGCAAATCATAATATTTATAGAATTTAGGCTCTATTGAGTCTTTTTGTGGTTGTTTAATAACAATTTTTAAACATTTTAAAATTTTTACTTATTATCTTATGTGCACAAGTATCTCTAGAATGTAGTTCTGTGCAGTTTGTGTGTGCAGTGCCTATTGGAGCCTCTGGGACTAGAGTTACAGAAGCTTATGAAGCACACGATGGGTGCTGGGAATTGAATCCAGGTTCTCTGGAAGAGCAGTCAGTGCTCTTAACTGCTGAGTCATCTCTCCAGCCTTAAAACATTTTTTAAAAACTGTATTACTCCCTATAGTCTAGGACTACTAATGATAAATCCTTCATTTTTATTACTTTATTATTTTTAAGATTTAATAGGAAAATTTTCTTTTTGGTCTTAAAACCAGAATACTGGTGATTCCTCAAGTAACTGGAAATATTGTCAGGATTGGCTTAGAAAGACCAGAAGTAATTTCATTCTTTCATCCAAATAACATTTATGGGACATTTACTAGATGCCAAGCTTCCAACAAGATACTGAGAACAAGGAAGGAAGATCCCGAGGGATCCAAGAATAAAGCCTCCCCCCACCCCCGTTCTCCTGGAATTCACATTCTAGGTGAGAGATGACTGTGCAGACAAATAACAGGGAAAAATGAGCAAAAATATCAGTGCAAAATACTACCAAATGAGGGGCCTCCATGATGGGTGGCAGAGTTGGGAGCCCACTTTAAGTAGGATGGGAGGGAGAGGGGCATTCTATAAAAAAAACCCAATGAAGCCCTAGCCAGAAGTACAGCACCCATCAAAACACTAATAAAGTGGAGTTGGCTTTAGCAAGTTTGAGGAAAGGAACTGTTAGGCTGGGGAGAGTGATGAACACGGATGTGGAAGACACAAGATGAGTGTCTAAAGCTCCCCACGCAGGTACCCAGGGCAGATAGTACAGTTAGTTCGATTCTGTTCTCAACGCAACGGGAAGGATTTGAAGGCTTTTGTGTAGGTGCGTTACCAACAGCGCCGTGACACTAGTCCTGCTAGGGAACAGGCGTTTTGAGGGCCAGGGAAGCAATGAGTAGCTGGGGCCGAGGGTCCTAGCTAGGGAAAAGCTAGCAACAGGTAGGCATCCTTGGTGAGCCCATGGATCCTGACAGTGAGCTTGTCCTCCTGGTGTATCCCCAGAGAGGGATTTGCCTCAGACTCACTGTTTTTGTTTCTCTCTCCTCTTTAGCCCTACATCTGGTCTAGCACGCCTTCTTAGATGATATAGATCCTTGTAAATGGCTTAAGCCCTTCCTGAATCCTAGAATAATATCTATTATTTGTTCAAAATAAAACAATGTCATGATATAGCCTGGAAAGACACGGTCAGGTTTCCTGGCGGGTGGATTTAAGATTTAAGCTGTAAAGACTATTGGAATGTGATGAAAATGGTTCCATAAATCCCACGTTGCTACAAAGTAGGAATAAATGTAGATCATGGAGCCCAGAAAAATGTTCTTATTTGATACTTCCCTCAATTGTGGGAAAGAGAGCCATCGGGAAAGTCTGTGGAGAGGCTTCGGAAGGCTCAGGCTTGCTGATTATGAAACCAGGAGCTAAGGGTGAATGTGGGGAGGTGAGGTAAGACAGGAGGCTACTTCCTCAAATGTGGAGAGGATTCTGAGAATGCCCTGCCTTGAACTTCAGGTTACTGGAAATGGAAATTACAAGCACATGCGTGTGTATGCTGCATGCACACCTATCAGAAAGAAGAGGTACCAAACTATTTTTGTTGTTAAAAGACCATGTCTAGCCAATGCAAATATCTTGATAAGAGAAAGGGGCTGTTGGCTAGTGTGTGGGTACCGTCAGGGACTGAATACCTGGCCATCGTGTCTGTAAGAGAAGAGTGCTATGGCCCTGCTCTAGACCACCCATCCCTCAGGGTATGTCAGTCTACTCCTTACCCATTGCATGGCAGCTTTCTGACCTTATCCTTTGGTCACCTACCTGTCTCTTCATTTTATTTAAAAATACTATTTTTATTTACCCTCTGAAATTTTCATACATTTATGTGTTGTATTTTGATGATATCCCTCTACCATTACATCTCTCCAACTCCCGTATGCACCCCACTCTGTCTCCTCTCCAACTTTGTTGTTGTTATTAATCCTGAGTCTGATTAGCAATGCCCATATAGAAGTGGCATAAAGCCACATTTTGGTGTGACACTCTATCATCAGCCATGTGACTAAAGGAGAGTGACCATCTCTTAGCAGCCATTAATTGCCAGTAGCTCATTTGTCAAGGGTGGCATTTTGACAGGCTTGGTCTTGCATAGGTCTTGTTCAGGTAACCACAGCTACTGTGAGATAATATGTTGTTTGGGATTTTGTTTTTTTGTTTTTGTTTTTGTTTTTTGTTTTTTTTTGAGACAGGGTTTCTCTGTGTAGCCTTGGCTGTCCTAGACTCACTTTGTAGACCAGGATGACCTCAAACTCACAGTGATCCGCCTGCCTCTGCCTCCCAAGTGCTGGGATTAAAGGCGTGTGCCACCATCACTACCAAGAGTCCTCTAGTCTTACCCCCCAAGTGCTAGGTTACAAACATGAGCCACCAAAACTAGCTTCTCTTCCTTCTTAGCACATCACATCAAAGGGCATCTTAGAAGGGTCCCTGACCCTTACATACCTCATTTGACCCAGTTGTTTTCCTGAGTAGTAAGGTCATAATATGAACTGGACATGTGTTCTAAAATGCTTATTAAATCAGATTACTTGCTCACACCACTAGAAAATTAAATCTGTGCAGACAAATTGTGTGTGTGTGTGTGTGTGTGTGTGTGTGTGTGTGTGTGTGTGTGATAGATACAGAGACCGTGCAGCTGCAGGAGAAATTAGCAGTGCGTGTCTACCGCTTGTGAGGTGGTTCACCTGTGAAGAGAGTGAGGCAGAAAAAAAAAAAAAGGAACTGGAGTTGACAAGGAGTGAGAGCCAAGACGCCCTTTCTACAATCCTAGGCTTGATGCAAAGCGTCTGAAGGTCAGGCAACACTACACAAACCCACTTGCTTGCTTGCTTCCCTCCCAGGCCAGGTGATCTGTGTTCAGTCTTCTCGTTTGAACAACTTTTGAGAATCATGATTGCTTTTGTTGTTTGTCCTTCTTATTCCTGTTCGTTTTTTTTGTGGACCTTTGCCTGTTGAGGGACTGGGGTAACCATACACTACTATGCCAGGAAGGTGTTGTTGTTGTTGTTGTTGTTGTTGTTGTTTGTCACTTTTGAGGTTTCACTTGAGGCAGCGTGCTGAAGACTAGCTTTTCTAGAGTCTCCCTGACTGCTGTGTTCTTCCTGGGGGAGGACCTAGATGAGGAGAGCGTCGTAGATGCCATTATGACCAGCACTGTCTTAACAATGAAGAGCAGCACTGATGAGTAAAAGATACCCAGAGTCCGATGCTGTTCTCTCATTCACTGTGCAACTTTCAACGGTCCTACCCACTGAGCACCAGCGTCCGTACTCATACAGTGGGAACAGTGAGGGTGCCTGTCTCACTGGGTTGTGGGGGTGAAATGGGGGATATGTTCAAAGCAGTTGGAACTGTCTGGCAGCGTCTACATCTTCTGCAGAGCTTAGCCTGTGTTTCTGGCTTTCTCCTTAGGAATGACAGTAAGTGACAACTGGTGACATGACAGCTCTGGGATGGGATGCCACTGCTAGATCTCTATGGTTGTGGTGCTTGAGAAGGGAGGTGGAAGGCAAGAGGAAGAGGGGGCAGACAAACTGACCTTTGGTTTGAAAGTCCTGGCATTGAATCAGCTTCCCCGCCTGTGGGAAGCGACAGGCTAAGTTGACCAGGCCTTGCTACAGTTGTTACACAGCCCTGTCTTCCCTTGATGACCTCCTCTTTTTCTACTCTCTAGCCCGTAGGAGCCAGTGCATCTTCCAACCACCACTCCTGTTTGTGACCTAACATCCTGGCATCATTTGCCAAAGAGTCATCACCAGGAAACAAGGAAAACTTGGAAATTCATCATCCCAAGCTTGGTTGGGGTAAAATACCCTAGACATTGAACACTTAAAAGGTTCCTCAAAAATTACATGACATTTTTTTTTTTAACCAATTAAATTTCCCTAACCTCTTCCTAGAAAAAGCAGAAATTCAGAGAAAACAAAACTGTAGGGCACAGGAGGCTGACAAGATCAATTGATTCCTCCCGCCTCAGCCTTTAGAGCCATCTGCCTTGTTAAGGTCATGTTTAGAACACTTGAGCAGGTAGAGTCTCCAAACATTCGCCTGCTCATGCACTGGCCACCACTCTGCAGGCTTCCGCATAGCTGCACCCTGAGCTGTTGCAACAACAACAGCCTTGCCAGTCTCACACCAGCTGCCAAGTCAGTCTGCTTCCCACTCGTGTCTGTAGACACACAGCCTGTCCGGATGGAGTAGATCAGGGTTCAGAGTCGGTTGTGCAGTGGTTTTGAACTGCCATTGTTTTTTTAGGCATTGTGTCAGAAGCGAGCCAAATGGTCAGGACTTGTAATGGCTTAAATAAATTCTGGTGTCAGTTTCTACAAATACTTGTAGGACCTGTATTAACTGACAGGCTAGATGGCCAGAGTGTATTTGTTATTGGTTCACTAAAGTGCTTTCTAACATAATGGCACTTATTTAGAGGTACATTTCTATGTATGTGTCCAGCTAGGCACAGAGTGCCTGCCAACCATGCCTGCCAAAAGCCAGAGAGAAATTATCTGGAGGTTTACTCTTTACTATCTTCTTTATAATTTACTTTTTTTTTTTGTATCTTAAAATAGTTTTACAATGATACATTGTATCATTTTGTGCCCAGGGAGGGAAAAAAATCCAAACCATAACATTTAAATGTTGAATTAAGTAAATGAACTAAATCACTCATATTTGAGAGATAAGATCTAGGTTGGTTGCTCCATAAGGCTAAAACAACACAGAGCATAGAGTACATCTACCCTGCCCTGAGGACCTTCCAGGGTCAGTTCACGTGTTTTATGATCCTCATTGGACAGATGATGAAATTGGCACTTAGAGAAGGAGTCATTTGTCTAACATCTCTGGCTGATAATGGGTGAAACAGAGCTCCATCTGGTCAGAGGCCTGCTTCCAAAGCAACGGCCACAACTCTGTGTCTTTGGTTTGCAACACCAATTCACCTGTTCTGCATGGAGCATGAAAGGGACTGAGGGCTGAGCAGGATGGGGTCATGGAGTGGGGAGAAGGCAGAAGTAGAGCTATAAATTCAAACTGCTGTTCCTGGGGGCTCCTGGAGTCCTGCAGGCCACCTGTTTCCTCAGCTCTTCCCAGCTGTGTTTCCTCTTTTGTTAACTGGGGGCCATCTTCTTAGGTACCCCTTTAGAGATAATTACTTGCAATGGGTACCTGGCTCCTAGCTACTCATGTTGTGTCACTTCGCTGCTCCTACTATCTCCATTAACACCTTGTCTCAAACCAAAGAGTAGGGAGCTGAGGAAGCCCAATGTGAGTGAAGTCCTGAAGGAATGTGCATTATAACATGAGCATAGGCTGCCAAAGCCCCCAAGACCAGTTGACCCATAAGAAACTGGAAGAACATTCATCGAGAGTCCAGATATGAGTATTTATGGACAGCTGATAAGTGTGTGCAATGACTAGCCATTGTGGCTTCCTCCTCCTGGATGTCTGCAACCTGAGACTACTCACCTGCAGCGACCTCCCACCTGACTAGCTAGCCCCTCCCCCTGTGCCATACCTCATAATCATGCTGAGGTTCAGGGTAATGGCCATGGTGGTGGATTCGAGAGCCCCACCTGATCCCAGGTTCACTGTATGCATTTCTATACTTTCTTCAGTCCCTTGCTGGCTCTAGCTAGAGCTCTGGGCCCCGGAGCTGAGTCTGCCTCTACACTGAGACACAGATTCCCAGGTAGACAAGTTGTCCGAACAAGCTGCAAGCTAAGCATTCCCTCTCCTGTGGTAATTTTGTTCATTTGTCATTCTCTTATTGGGCATAAACCCCTGCGGCTGACGCAGTGCCTCATGAACACCTCTATCCCCAGTCTTTGGAAAAGAACGTTCAGTAAATGAGCATCCTATGTTGAATAAATAATTGAAAGTTACTCACAAGAAGCCTTGCAATTATGGGATAGCAAGTGAAGTGGCATTTGTTAATTAGCTTGTTTTTGTTTTTTAACTCTCTATTTTCTACTTACTTGGCTCAGAGTTCTGACGCCAAGAAGTTGCTGATTTTTAACATGTCACTTAAGCCAGAGGGATCAACTAGTAGGCCCTACTTTCTACTAGACACTCTAGTGAAGAAATCCAAGGTATTCTACATACATTATAAGCTATACTTCGCAAAGCTCTGGGCTGTGGCCAGAGGTTTGAGCAGTCAGGATACACAACTAGAGCAGGCTGGAGACTGGAGGCTTCTGCCAGGAGCTACCCACTCTAATTTCCCCATTGCTCCCTCCTCTAGAGTTTTGAAGAACAGGCTGCTATTAACTCTGCTGCCTACGCTCGCCTACACCCACTAGAAAACAACTTGCACTCAAATACCATCATCCCCTTGCCCCATTGCTGAGTCGGAGCTTCCCACATGAGCTTATCTTGGAGAGAGAAGGTAGACAGAAGCTGCCTTCGAAAACAGGCAAAACTTATCTTGTGGCCTCACCGCTCCTTCCTCCCTCTGACTCGCCTAGCGATTTCTGTCAGTGGGCATCAGTCGCATGGATACCCTGAGGCCGATCCACTCAATTGGAGCAAGGCCAACTGCTTCAGAACCACCTGAGAGCTTTTGAGAAACGCAGAGATTCCAGAGTCCCAGGCAAGGTGTCTGGGTAGTACCCAGGCACCTCTGTGCATTCCAACTTCCCCTGGGGATTCTGGTAAGCAGCAAAAGCCACAGGCTCGAGCCACTTAAGGAACCACTAACTTGACACTTATGCATGACTCAGCTGCCCCGTCTTCTACTTTTGAGTGCATTTGAAGAGGTAACTCACCACTTCACTTTCCCTCCCCCCAAACTGAAACCTGAGAGTCACTGTGAAAATCAGATTCCATTCACTTGAGTGTTAGTCTACACGCCTCATCTGCTTGGGCCAAGCCCTTTGTCCACTTCCAGGTCTCAGGGCTAAGGGACATGGGCCCAAGCATCAGGAACTATATCCCTTTTTCAGTTTGGTCTCCGGGACATGTCATAGCCCTAGCTAGCTCTGGTGGAGGAAGCCCTGGGGAGACTGGCTGGTTCTGAGGGTCCTTCAGTCCCCAATCGTTGGGAGCTTCACATATTGTCTCATTCCTCAAGTCCTTCTCTTCCTCTTGCTAAGTCCTACAAGCAAAGTCAGGCCTGGCTCAGCATGGGGTGCAGGAGGCCGGGACGGGGGGTGGCTTTTCTCTGTCAGATCTAACCCAGACCTGCTTGAATCAAACCTCACAAATACACATAAGCATCCGCACAAAGCTGAGGCTGCTACCACAACCCAAACTGTGGACGGGATCAGGGCCAGGGCTCCAGTCAGGTCACTCTTCATTTCTTATCTGCTGCTTAGATGGGTGAAGGAGGAGACACGCCCACTATGAGAGGCGCTGAGGAGCACAGTGAGCCTGGGGGCTGCTTCCTGGTCCTTCTCACCCTATAATCACTGACTTGAGGTGACTCAATTCATTGAACTGTCCTATTTTTAAAGTTGCCACTAGCAGTCTATCAGACTCTCCTTACCTGTTGGGTAGAGACCAACTATATTCCACCCTGAGCGTTTTATTTCCAGGCCACTTGTTATGACTCAATCTGGTCTTGTGTTTTCTATCAGCTCTTGGGAGATGATTAACATACAACACAGTTTACCCAGGAAAATGGTTTTATTGTTATGTGCAAAATAGTGTGACCTGTGCTACAATCAGATTGCAGACATTTTTGATCCAAACATGAAGCCATGTGCCTTTTAGCAGTCTCCCCTAATGCTTTCCAACACTAACCAGCCGCTCATTATTCTCAGTCTCTATGTGAGTGTGTCTACTCTGGATGTTTCATAAATATGGAATTATATAACACACGGTATTTAGTGCCTGGCTTCTTTGTCACAGAGAGCTTTCAAGGTGCATCCATAACATACTGTATAATATCATCACATCATATGTCAGTGTGTCATTTATGGAACACTGTGTTTTAGTACTATTTCTGGGTATTTAGGTTGTTTCCACTTTGGGACTATAATGAATAATGCTGCTATGAACACTGACGTAGATTGTGTGTGGATGTATATTTTCAATTCCCTCGTCGCGTATACATTGGTTCAGTAGAATACTAGGTCATACTGGAACTCTGGGCTATGATTTGAGGAACTGACAGTCAGCCCCATTTAAAACTCCACTTCTATATCTTTTCAACTCATGGCTTTTCCAAAGCAAGCTAAGCTTATAGCTTTCCTGCCTTAGAGCAAAAGAGAGACATGGCCATCTTAGGCTGGTTCCAAGCACAGTTAGTGGCTTTAGAGCCCTATGCCATGGGTGTCCCTCCATATTCACTGTTGCAATAGGTGTTGAGGTTTTGTAGTTCTTGTGGTCCAGGCCTGGGAACAAAGGTATTCCTGTTTCCTTCATCCCTATGAACGACTCCATTTCCCTTTACAAGCATAGGCAGGATAGTGAACCTCCAACCTTCAGAATCTTCAGGTAGCAAGCTTTGCAATGCCCTGTCAAACTTCAGGGCACCACATCCAGAATGCCTTTCCTCTGTCTAGGAACGAGGCTCCAAGAAAGGTTCATCAGATGAGTCCCCTCCTCTATTTTTTATTGTAGAAGTCCAGGAGACAAGTTCCATTACTTTTCCCTTACTCCCTACTTGACCTCTGACCCCTGCTCCTGAGACACATTTTGGGAGAAGCAGGTCTGACTATGACAATTATGGGTTAGTAGCTTGTGTTTTTACCCAGGAGTCATCACCTTAGTTACTTTCTGTTCACCATGCAGAGGGGGTGGGTGACTTTGGAGCAGGAAAGCACTTTATTAGTGCCTACCACCAATCCGGTCACTTATAATACACCTCACTGTACTTTTTGAGCCCTCATCAGTGGATGAGCCAGACCTAGACTTTGGTCCTGAAATGAGCATCTCAGATACTTTGCACAGGGCTTCAGTCTACACCTCTCTCTCCCTCATTTCAAGATCAGGCCTCCCTCAGTAGAGATCTGATGGAATTCCAAGGCAGTGTGCATACAGAAACTCACCGGCCTCCAGTCCCTGGGCTGTACTACAAGAGGCCAATTTTCAGGCAGGTTTCCAGATGTGAGCCTCTGTCTTCTCCTTGTCCCTAGTTGTTTTAAAGGAACCAGCCCCGCCTCCTTAAGGACCCCCATTAAGGGCAAAGTCTGGGAAAAGTTGGCCTACCCAGTCCTCCCTTAAGGACCCCCATGAAAGCCAAAACATGTAAATTTCTAGAGGGTCCAGCTTAACTCAAGGACAGCCAGCTTGTGTAGGGTCCAGCTTGAACCAAGGACAAACAGTAATATCAGATCACTCTGTGTGTGTGTATGTGTGTGTGTGTGTGTGTGTGTGTGTGTGTGTATGTGTGTGTGTGTCAGGGACAGGAAAAAACCTTGAAGAGTCCAGCTTGACTCAAAGACATCCAGTCTGTGTTACAGCTTGTGTTTAGAATTTTCCACTATCCCTCCCCAACTAAGAAAGTCCCAATGCCAGTCTATTAACCAATCAAGTTTCTCTGCTAAGTTCTGCTTCTGCTCCTCAGGGTCTGCAGTTTGAAAGAGCTTGACAGACCCCGACATATCGGCTCAATAAATTCCTGTGTGTTTTGCATCAACATTGGACTCCGTCTCTCACTGGGGACTCCGGGAATAGACTAGAGATCTCTCTGGAGTTTATGACCTCTCTTCTACCCACAAGTCTCTATTTTCCAGAGGAGGGTAGCCTCTGTCCCCTTTTATCAGGTTCTAGATAAACCAACATCTGAATCTTGGTTATAGACTTTAGGAAAGGCGAGAAGACCAGTTCTAGACTAACTGCTGGCTCCTCACAGGTGTCACGGCTTCTCCAGCTCTTCCAGAACAATTCATGCAAAAAAAATTGTGGGTGCAAAAGATGTACAAAATCTTGGCAAAAAAAAAATCTGGCATAAAGCTGGGCAGAAATTTCTAATAAAATTCCTGGATGAAAATGTCAGTCCCAAATTTCAGGTGACAAATGTAGTCTAAAATTACAGGCACAAAGCCTAAGAGCAAAGAAAGACTAGGCAAAAAGTTGGGTCACTTAAGACAGGTGAAAATGATGGTTGAAAATATTTGGCAAAAAGGGTGGCCTAAAATCTGGGAGAAAAGTTCAGACAAAACACATGGGCAAAAGAGAATGGGAGCACAATCAAGGTGAAAAGACCAGCACAAAGTCCGGGAAAATCCTGGGCCAAAATACAAGTGAAAAGGCAAAGAAATAGACCCAAAAATCCAAGTGAAAAATATTCCTAGAGAAATAAAAAAAAAAAAAAAAAAAAAAAAAAAAAAAAAAAAAAAAAAAAAAAACAAAAAAAAAAAAAAAAAAAAAAAAAAAAAAAAAAAAAAAAAAAAAAAACAGGGCACATAAAGGTCAGGACAAAAATCCAGGAGAAAATTCAAATGAAAAATATGAGCAGAATGTCAGGAGAAAGGCTTGGTGAAAATTTAGGGCTGAGTGGAAATGAAAAATCCTGGTGAAAATGATCAGTAAACGGTGGAAAGGGTGTGCCAAAAAATCCTGACAAAAGGGCAAAATAAAATACAGGGACAAAACCTGGGAGCAGAATCTAGTTAAATACACCAGCACAAAGCTGAGTGGGAAAAAAACTGTCAAATTTTGAAAGAAAAGACCGGATAAAGAGGTCCAGATCAAACTACAGGTGAAAAATTCAGGGAAAAAAAAGTACGCAGAAAAGCCAGGAACAAGGCTAGGCAAAAAGTCTAGGCTCCAAAGCTTGGTGGAAAATCCTGCTAAAAATGCTGGGTATAAATGGTAGGCAAAGAATCTTAGACAAAAATCTAGGATATAAATTCAGGCCAAAATTAAGGCAGAATAGCCAGGGCAAAAAAAAAAAAAAAAAAAAAAAAAAAAGAGGCAGAGTTAAAAATACAGAGTATATAAAAATATAGATGATAAAAGTTCAAGCAGAGAAAAGTAGGAAAGTCTGAAAACGGTGAGTGAAAATATAATGGGAAAAATTGCAGGATCAAAATGCTGAGTGAAAAGGGGTCAAAATTTTACTTTTTTGCTCCCAGGCCCCAGGCTCCTGAGATAATGACTCATGAGACTCAAAAATATATTTTAAAATACCTAGGCCATATAACTAGATTCTCCTCTGACTAGCTCATGACTTAAAGTAACTAATTTTTATATACGTTCTGCCATGTGGTTGCTCAGGTACCAAGTGTCTGTCCTCCTCAAACCTTTCTGGGTGAATCTCCCATGCCTGGCTCTATCCCAGAATCCTTTCTGCCTGACAGGTATTCTACCCTCTATTCTCCCCTTCCTATAGGTCATAGTATTTTTAATTGACAGGCAATGCATTCATACAATACACAAGGTATTATCTCTACAAACATTTCCCCCCCTTATTCTCGCATTGCCATGGATCACCCCAGCCGGGTGTGGGGTTCCCTGGGACGAGGGTCCTGAAGTTTAGGTGGGTAAAGATTCGGCAATGACAAACAGAAAGCAAACACAGAGGCACTTTGAATTCTGAGTGTGCACTTTGCAGCTCTCAAACAAGGATTTTTATACAGAATGAAACAAGTATTACAACTCTTAGAGGATGTGTTTAATGAAGCGATCATGAATAGATCATAAAGGATGTGTGTAGCGAAGCAATCATAGGTAGAACAAGAAACATCATTATTATTTGGCACAGGAAAATACAAAATTACCCAAGGTGAGCAGGTTAAAAATTCTTATGGTCAGTAATATCTAACCTATATGACTGTGAATCTTCAAAGTGTGATTTTAAACTATTTTGAATCGTTTTAAGGTCCCTTTAACCCTATACCAAAGCCCACTTTCGATTACACACATACAGCCATATGAAATTTTATTGTTGGGAAAACTTTCAATCATAACTCTATTTCGTAAATTATTTATAAAGTAAAGCGCTGGTTCTCAAGGAAATAAGTCTTGGCTAATGACTCCATCTCAAAGGATAGTCTCTTCATCAATTCCTCAGCCTAGGCTATCAGGAACATCTTGTAAATAGGAAGAAGAGCAGAATTAATGAACTGTGATGAGAATTACAGCTCAATATTTTTTCTCCAGCTAAGTGTTCCACAGCCGGTTCCAGGAGACCTCCTTCCTCTGAAGTTAATGCCTCAGTCTGTAGAACTTGTCACACAGAATCTACTGGAGGTTGTGTGACATCACACTATGTGCTTCCCCCCTTAGGCCAATCAGAGTAGGCAGGGCTGAACAAACTATTTCAGAGTGGTGCAAGCCGTGACAGTGCTTACTTAGCACCTGCTGTGTGACAAACACCATTCTGGGTGGCTGATGTAAACATTTCACTCTGTGTTATGTTTGTTAGGTGACATCAAGTTCCATACATTAAACAGCATTTTTTATGACAGTGCATTTAGAATAAAATGTTTTAGAGATAATGCAGAAATGGCTGTGACATATCTTTTCTGTTTTGCACTAACCCAATAAATTGCTCTATACATTGGAAGCCAATGGTAAATTTTATACAATAATGAGATCATTATTATGCATATTATAAGGGCATGTTTTCTGACCTAATTTGTCGTTTTGTCGTTTCCCATTACCAAGTATCCATACAATATTGGAAGGAGTCTGGTCTGGTCTCTCTCTCTCTCTCTCTCTCTCTCTCTCTCTCTCTCTCTCTCTCTGTCTCTGTCTCCTCTCTCTCACTACAGTGAGTTATACCAGGTCGTACCCACCTAGATGCTGTAGAGAATCATTGTTTACTCCCCACCCTCACACACCCAACCCTAGTCATACCCTAGACCTAGAACTTCAGAATTTACTTGGAAATTGAGGATTTATAGATAAAATTATAATAGATCAGGGTGGACACTAATCCAATAGCCGATGCCTTAGTAGAGGGGAAAGGCACAGAGATAGACACACAAGAGACAAGGGCTTCATGAGCACAGAGGACAATGCTCTAAACACGGCAAAGGTTGTCCAGGATTGCCAAGTGGCTCCCTGGTGGGAAGCTATGGAGACACCAGGAAGTGTTCTTGTTTTATTTATTTTTCTATTTCTGATGTGTGTGTGCATGCATGTATGTATGTATGTGCATGTGTGTACATGTATGTGTGTGCATGAGTGTGTGTGTGTGCGCGTGTGTGTGTGTGTGTGTGTGTGTGTGTGTGTGTGTGTGTGCATGTGAATGTGTGTGGGCATACCTTTGTCTGGGTGCACTTGTGATTGTGGAGGTCAGAGGTTGATGTTGAGAGTCATCCTCGGTGGTCCTTCCACCTGATCCAATAAGGCAAGGCATCTCAGTTAATACTTGGAGCTTGTGATATGTTAGTCTCGGCATCAAGCTTGCTGTGGGTATCTCCATGTTACATGTGGACCAGGGGTACAGCTAAAGGATAATGGGCAAAGGGCTGTAGCTCCAGGGTGACTGACAGGCATGTGGCCTGAGAGTACCTATAGTCAGAGCAGCAGTGCTGAAAGCAAAACCAAAACTTGCTTCCAGGAAGCACCCTCCAGTTTCTCAGAAATCATCCCAGTTTGAATGACAGCCTCACACCCTCCTTTTTATTTTTTTAATAGGAAAACCAAGCTTCAAGGATCATGAGCACCTCTTTTGCCCCTTGTCAAATATATCTTAGTCGCAAATGTGAGCGTTTTGTTGTACCCTCCAACCAGAGAGAATGCACTCGCTGTTCCTGCTGTGGGCAGCTGCAGTTGTTGGTGTTATCAGCTTCCAAAGGGTCTGATGCAAAGAGCATCTGTGTGCTGCTTTTTCTCCGTGTCTGCCTGGGGAACTGTGCTGAGCCCTCCTGGGAGGCAGGGAACTTCTCTCTCTTTCTCTTCCTGGCAGGAGAATGGTGGGCACATTTTTTTTCTTTAAATAACATTCTGTCTGAAAATGGAGCTTAAAGTGCAATTTCTTTCTATCTTCCAAACATCAGTGTTAAGAACTTTCTGTATTAAGAAAAAATGTTCTACTCTATAGAAAACTATTCTTGTTTGGGGTTTAATTTTTTTTAATATTGTACAGTGGTTGGCAGTGTGTACCATAGCACATGTGTTGAGGCCAAAGGACAACTTTGTGGAGTCAGTTCTGTCTTTCTACTTATATATCGTAAGGAATGGAACTCAGCCTTGAAAGGTAAGAGCCTTTGTCACCATGGCATCTCAGTAGCCTAGGGAGGTTGCGTTTGTTTGTTTCTGTTTTTGTTTTGTTTTGTTTTTGTTTTTTGAGATTGCCTCCCTCAGAGTTTTCGCAGTGTTAGCAATTTAAAAACTCCGAAAACCTAATTTTCTAAATGTGACATCTGTGTGTGGTTTTCCTTTTGGACAGCAGCCAATATTCCCAGTGGGCCTATGTTTATAAATCCACTATTAGGGAGAGAATTTTTTTAATGATTACATTCCATGAGTATAAACATTTTTCTCAACTATTTTTTAATTTCAAAATTACAATATAATTAGAACATTCCCTCTTCTTATTCCTTTCTCAAAATCCTTCATACATTCCACCTTGCTCTCTTTCAGATTCGAGGCCTTTTTTTTTCTCATTAGTTATTATATGTATTTCTAAATACAACCTGCCGAGTCTGTATAGTGGTCCTCAGATGCATGTTTTCAGAGCTGGCCTTTTGGTACTGGATAACCAATTGGTGTGCTCTTCCCTGGAGAAGACTATTTCTCCCGGTCTCAGGATGTCTTAGTTGCCTGTAGTTTGTTGTGTAGCACTGAGGCCTTGTGGATTTTCTCCTTTCTCCTTTGGCATGCCTGCGGTTGCCCTCGGTCAGCTCACGTTTTGGCAGTCATGTTGCTGAGACTTTACGGGTATAGATGCTGACATTACTAGGAAATCCAATCTCAAAGCAGACTCCCTGATCCTCTTTCCAACCCCTTTTCCTCAATGTTCCCTGTATAGGAATGCACAGGATATTTTGTAGATGTATCCTTGGGAATCGTCTCTACAACGCTGCATTAACCATTATTTCATTTAAAAAGTGTGATTGCAGCCTACTAATTAGTTTATTTTTTTATATCAAATAATCAGAAGAGAGCTAGCAAAATCAGAGCTGCGATGATTGCTGTTTATTGGCATAGCTACCTAACAGGAGTGCTGAGGCAGCAGGTGTGTGCGTGGTGAGCAAGAGGTGAACTGGAGGGGAGACGTCCTACCAGTCAGGACTTCTCACCTGGAAAGTTTAGGACTCCATAGAAGGGAATGATAGAGAATGACAGGAATTGCCAAACTGCAGAGTGCAAGTATTTAGTGGGAACAGTAACCAGTTGTCAAATAGCAGCCAACCGGCATGCTCTTCAAGCCCACTTCCAAGCCTGAGGTCCCAGGAGCAACGAGCAGTGTCCTGCAATGGAGACACCATTCTCTTCGCCTTTGTTACCTGAGCTCCTGCCATCAACAGCCTCTTCCTTGTCTGAAGCTTCTGAGTGTCTTATCTCCAGGCGCCATCTGCCAGCCTTTCCTGCTGACTTGGAACACCTTGAGAGTCTCTTGAGTCCTGAGTGCCTTGCACAGCGGTTGGCTGTGATAGCTATCCGTGTTTGTCAACTTCACTACATCTGGAGTTAACCGAGAACCTCCAAATGGACAGATTTCTCCTTAACCTGAGGTGGGAAGAGCCACTTCTAACCTGGATCTTTGAGGTGGGAAGACATACATCTAATCCAGATCTTTAATTCAGATGGAACCTGGGCCATGCCTTCTGCTAGAAGCCTATATAAGGGCACGGAAGAAGGAAGCGTTTGCTCTTTGCCTGTTTGCTCTCACTTTCCTAGCAAAGTCTATTTCTCCAGTGGCATTAGAGCCAACTTCTTCAGGATTCCAGTATATACTGAGACGTCCCGCCTTGTGGACCAAGCCACTCCTGGATTCTTGGACATTCCGTTCAAAGCCAGCCATTGTTGTATTATCTGGACCACAGCCTATAAGTGATTCTAACAAATGCTATATATATCACTGTATAAGCTCTGTTACTCTAGGGAACCCTGACTAATACAATGGTTGTAAGCATAGGCGCTCACTGAATGCTGTTGTATTACTGTCTTAATTTATTCAGTAAAACAGCAGGCAGACCACCAGAAATAAAATGGAATATACAAGAGGAACTTCGATGGTGATTTGAAGACAAGACACTGGAAATGTCCCCAGATGGTGCTGAGGTACCACCAGGCACTGAGGAACCATGCTTCAGAGTTGATTGGCCTTTCAGGACAGTTTGCAGTGTGTTCGTTTACTAGGACAGTTTCTTCAGCCCCCATTACTAGCTACCGTCTCCATGTTGAAAGTGACTTCTTTCTGTAGCCCTAACATCTTCTGGCCTTAAGACCCCAGGTATCCTCGCTGCTTCTCTTTTTCTCACCTGTATGGGTGATCAGTTGCCAATTGTTTTGTCAACTCTCCTGTGAATAGTCTTAGAGTTTCTTCTTTCTCTTTCTTGCTTCCCTTTTCTGACTCTAAACAAGGACTTTATGATCAAGCACTTAGAAGACAATGTCCCTCAATTATACCCCTCACTCAGTTCTACACACACACACACACACACACACACACACACACACACACACACAGCTGATCTAATCTTGTTCACAATCCTTTGGCATTTTAACTGTTTTGGGGTGACAGGCACTTACAACCTCATTATCACCTCTGCCCTAGCACTAAGCACATAATTGTTTCAACTTGAATTTCAGGAACCACTTTCCTCTGCTGTGCCCCCTCAGCTTTCCCATGCCTTTGCACTGCTGAGGCTTCATACCTGCACTTTCCAGGTGCCTACCCAAAGAAACCTTCAGGCCAAATTTCCCAGAGGGTTTAAAAGCCACTTCAAGTCCTCCTTTCTTAGAAAATCTCCATATCTGTAGTCAGTTTACAGGGAGCTGGCTCTGTCACCACTCAGTTTATCCCAGCTCCTACTTGAGTGTGACCTTTGACCTTCTAACTATGTTATAATGCCTTTAGCTTGCAAAGGGTCTTTTCTTAAGGTGATTCTTCCTACAAATTCCCCACAGTCTGACATAAAGACTCACTTACAAAAGTCAGTGTGTATATTGAGGGATCTCAGTGTTTACTGAATGGAAAATTGAGATGCAGTGTGAACCTAAGTATCCCATTAATTGAGATGAATAAAATTTTAATATAATATATTATTAATCATATTAATTATATATAATAGATTATATTATATAAATATAATATAAATATTTTATTAGTTAATACAATATGAAATAATGTAATTTAATTTAATTAACTTGTTTTAATTTAATTTAAAATAATATAGGTTGTCCATGTCACAGATGATTTAAATATGACATAATTATTCATATACCCATAGCAACAGGACACTGGCTCCTCCCCCATTATAACTGGCTATTAACAAAAATACTTCAGTCCACATAGGTATGATACAATGAAGAGTGACAGACTCTCTCAGGGTCAGTTCTCCATCCTTTTGCTGAAAGGCACCAAATTCAAATTATTTTCAGACATTGCTAACTACAATTTCAGTCTTAGATACTTGATCTCAGAATAAGTAACTGACCCAGACAGTTTGAGTTTACATGCCTAGTTAATCTAGGTTTTCACGCACACTTAAGGCTGTGCCAAACACTTGGGGGATGGGTGGAAGTAATCCAGAGAAGACTGGCAATGCTTGGTAAAATTGAGGCGGTACACACAACATGATCTGGCTGTCTCCTGGCTAAAACCAAGACACCCAGGATCTGTTATCCTGGTCCTTATTACACAAAGAAACAATCTAGAATTCTTGAAATATTTCCAGAGTGTCTGTGCCTGGGTTGTTCAAGGATTGAGGAGAATTTCTCAAACCTGTTAGCTGTATCTTGCATTCTGTAATGAGAACTTGGCACTTAGTAAATGTTTTGTATAAAATAAAGAATGAAAGTTTTTCTGCACTGCTATAATAACACAAACTTAATTTGTTTCTTTGCTAATTTGTCAGATAATAGAAATAGCAAGCTACTAAACCTACAATAACCAAGAAGTGAAACTGCCAGCCCCGCTATGACTTTTGATTCTCTTACATATTATTCTTAGAAAAGTTTTTCTCAACATACAGAAGTTCTCTTGATTTCTCTGGAAATAGGCAGCTTCCTAATACAATTGAATAAGCTTATCTAAAAGAGCTAAAGTTCTACTAGAGATCCTGGTGTGTTGGCTAATGCCAAAATCCCAGCCCTCTGCTAATAAAGAAGGAAGATTAGAAGTTCAAGGCCACCCTGAGCTACATAAGACCCTGATCTTAAGAAAACCATGCAGTAATGCTGTCATTACTAATGACTATACTAGGGAGAAAGTTGAATACAAACTACTGAAAATAAGACAGACAAGGAATACACCGCAGGTGTAACTGCCCTGCAAACATGTGCTTTGAAAGCCCAGGGGAGGCTCCTCAAAGGAGGTGGCCCTGTAAGTCACAGACATCAGAGACTATTACTACATGAACCTTTAGTAGGTTGGCAAAACTGAATGGGCAGATAAAAGTCATGCAATTTCTAAACCTAAGATCACCTGTTACCTCAGAAGTGAGTGATATTGGCAGTAAATGCAGAGAATAACTGATCGTTTACAATGTATCATCCAGGTACCTGCAAGCATCTCTGTTCACCTCCTGAGGTTTGATCAAGAGATCCAGGTGTTAACAAACCTGAGGATTTCTAGTATCCATCCCTCGACAGAATAACTAAGGTTAAAAACAGAACCCAACAAGAACAGATGGTAGGGTTCTGACTTAGACAACACAAGTGAATTTCAGAAAGGAGTCTAAAAAGATAGACTGGTTACCTAAATATTTCATTTGTCTGTGTCATCGCAGTGTTCATGAAGGAGTGGATGCTCTGTAAACAGTGAATTTATTAATTTTGGCTGTTAGTCATTCATTCATCCCACACATCCTCCAGATGCTCCATGCATCCCACACATCCTCCAGATGTTCCATGCATTCCACACATCCTCCAAACTCTCTTCATTCTAAAAAACCCTCTAAACTCCTCATTCACTCCATGTATTCTCTAAGCTGTCCAGACCCAGCTGGCCTAGCTATACAATTCCATGCTTCCCTCACATTACTGTACTTGATTTTTGCTTCCCTAACTACAAAGGCTCTAAGGACCCATTCATCCAGATAACATGGGTCTCACAAAGAACTCAGAAGACAAAGGTCATATTTACATTGAGTAGAGTTAGAAAACAAGTTGATAATGGAGAGGCTTGTGATGCCTGTGCTGACAACCCTGGAGGCACTGAGAGGGGACCACTTTCCTTCTATGGAAACTCTTGTTTCAAAGTGGGTCTTTGTCTTAAGTGAGTCCTAGGATAATGTTTGTCTACTTTGTGACTAGCTTGTTCCGTTGTGGCCTTAACTTACAGGAAGTTCTTCCTAACATTTCTGCTTATCTAAAATAACAGAGATCCAAGTGGGAGCCAGACTCCTGGGTGAATGGTCATGCATGTGAGCAGCCATGTATTGGCCAATTAACAAAAGTCTGAGACCCTAAATAAATAGCAAAAGTTTTGGTTCTAGTTGAGGAAGTCAAGGTATAACCACTTTACGCACCAGTAATGAGCTCCATGCTAGCATTAGAGGTGGGTAGGGTCCACTCAAGAAACAGGGAGCCACATAATGCACTTAGGAAAGGTTTGTGTTGAATGTAGAACTTAAGGCCTTGAAACATGACATAAATAATTCCATACCAATCTTTTAAAATGTATAAATAAACTGAGGTTAAGCTAAAAAAAAAAACTTTACAAAGTAAATTGAGATTAGAATTTTCACAACTACCATAGGTCCTGTTCATAGAAAGGGCACGGGTTATTATGTGATGGAGGGGGCAAGAAAGTCCAGGGCAGGATAGGCTGTCCTAAGGAAAACGGTGGCACTTAACGTTTTAAAGGTATTACTCTGGCTGCTGTACTGGGCATCAGATGTCAGACAATGAGATTACGTGAGGTCCTGGAATCTTATTACCAGAAAGCTGCAGAAGTCATCACAAGAGATGATACTGGCTCCAAATAATATGGAATCTCTGGGGTGGTGGGAAGTGATTAGGTTCTGAGAGAGAGAGAGAGAGAGAGAGAGAGAGAGAGAGAGAGAGAGACAGAGAGAGAGAGACAGAGAGACAGAGACAGAGACAGAGACAGAGACAGAGACAGAGACAGAGGGAGAGGCTGCCTATAGGATTAGTTGATGAATCAGAAGTAGGATGCGATAAGAAAAACGTGAAGACTAATTGATTCCAGGGTTAATGCTCTCTGCCTCAACAAGGCTGGTGTGGAGGGAACCAGGACATAAAGGGGGAACAGGTAGTGAGGAAGATATGCTAGGACAGAAGGAGAAGCAATGAGTGCCAGAATTTATGCCTCCAAAGATTCTGGTATAAGGTTGTTGTTGTTGTTGTTGTTGTTGTTTTGTTGTCATCGTCATCATCATCATCATCATGATAGGAAATAAGCACAAAGCTTTTCTAAGTCACCTACAGTGTTAGAGACTAATACGTTGTGACCTCAGATTTTGATTGCTTATGTGTGTGATTTTAGAGTCTGTGTTCTTACCCATTGCACGGGTCACATTTTTCCCTAGAAGAAAGACTAATAGGACTGATGTCTGCAGGCTGGAAAGTACCTTTAGAACAGAGTCTGTCCCTCAGCTTTCCAAGGAGGCAGTGCGCCAGGAAAGCCCCCTTGGATGGCTAAAGAAGAAAGGGAAGCAGCTCCATGTCGTTAAAATTGTGGTTTCTTTTCTTTTTTTTCTTTTTTTTTAATTAATCAGGAGCGGTGAAGTTGACAGATCAGAGATGGCTGCCATGTACACCAAGCAAGGGCTTGCTGCCAACCCACAAAGAAACCACTACTTAGTGAGGGTCAGGAGCTGCGATAAACTCAAAGCTGCCTTCTCGATGGTGTCATGGGGGGATTTATTTGAAGGGAGCAGAAGACACTGCTTATTGATGGTGAGAGGGGATTTTAGGGTTCCTTTGCAGATAGATGCTTACTGTGACTCTTTAGGTACCTGTATGGGCACTGCTTTTTTTTTTTTTTTAACCTATTTTATTGAGTTTCCTTATACCTCTGCCTCCCTTCATCCCAATCCCTTCCAACACCCCAACACCAGATAGGAGAGAAAGAAGGTTTGTGGGGAGAGGAGACAGAGTTCTCTTTTGACTACTTCCTGCTATTTAGGGTTGTCAGGTTTCTTGGGCCAAGTCCACTCGTCATTTCAGGATACCTCCAGCTTCTTCTCACCAAACCACAACAACAGCAACCAAAACCAGCAGCCACCTTGTTTATTTTTTTCTGAGTGCCCCTGTCTCTCTCTGGGCTCTGGCATTTATTTATTTCCTCTAAAAGTCCCCCAGAATTAAACTATCTGAAGCTGGCAAAGAACACACCCCTCTCAGAGCCCTCATGAGGCAAATAGTCTGTTGCTGTGGACAGTCTAAAGCAGTCCCGTGTCCCACACCAGGGATTAAAACAAAAACATGTTTTCATAATATAACTGAGTTTTTAAGGACACCTAAACTCCAGTTACAGGTACTTCTTTCTTTCTTTCTTTTTTTTCTTTTTTTTTGAGACAGGGTTTCTCTGTGTAGTCTTGGCTGTCCTAGACTCACTTTGTAGACCAGGCTGGCCTCGAACTCACAGCGATCCACCTGCCTCTGCCTCCCGAGTGCTGGGATTAAAGGCGTGCGCCACCACGCCCGGCCAGGTACTTCTCTCTTACCCAGAAGAGTTAGGTTTTGCAAGGAGCATTTTTTTAGCCTTTGTTGACAAAATGTCTTGACCACATGATCTGGCTTCTTCCATGATTGTCCATGAAAGCACCAGTTTCAAACTCGCCTCAAGTGGATTCTGAAGACATCTCCTGAAAACGACCTAAGTGCTTTGTTATTTAAAAAATTAATGCCTGGTGTGTCAGGCATTACTTCATTCTGCCATTGAGAAGATAGTATAATTATAAATCTCAAAGGAAAAAACGCCATGTGCCACAGGATCTCACATGGGGAAGGAACACCAGTGTTATCCAGGAAGCAGGGAGAAGTTATCCAAGAGAAAGGAAATATGTGGGCAGGTGTCTGCATTGCTCTTTCACCAGAAGAAGAAAAAGTGAGACAGGAAAAACAGATTTAGGGTGAGCTAATACAATTAATGCTGGCTTTCAGCAAGGATCAGTCACTAGTTTAATAGTGTCTGGCCATGAAGAGTAAGGCAGACAGAGTATGTCAAACTTCCCATTAAAGCAGGCCATAACACAGACTCTCAGTTGCCTGGTTTGCATTTAAACAAGGTGACATCACCTCTTAGAACTGGCTAATTTGGGAAAGGTGGTCCATTCTGAGTCAGCAAGCTTTCAATACACCAAAGATGAGAACACCCAAAGCAAAATCTATAGTTCACAGGTGAGGTACTGATATGCGGGCTTCTGTCCTTCGCCGACCTCTTCTTTGCTTGTACCCTCTCCTCACAATGGTCCAGACACCTTGCAATACCCCAGGTCTGCTGCTTCTTATTTAATCTTTCCCATCTCTCACAGCTGACGGCAGCTGTGGCCTGTGTTACCGCTATACAAGGTCTTATGTCTACCCCACAACTTAGTACCATCTGCCTTCCACCTCCTGAGCAGCTCCTCTCGGAACTCCAGCAGGCACCTCAGATCCGACGGATATTCCTAGTCTTCTAGTACCTAATGACTCCACCCAAGCCCAAGAGTTTTTCTGTTGTTGTTTTAAACTATCTGTACTGTTAGCTATTTCCTATAGGGCTTCTTTTAAATATAGCTCTAAAAAAAAAAAAAAAAGGGCTGCTCATTAGCCACACAGATCAGGCTTTATTGCTCACATTCTTTACTCTGTTCTTTCCCCAACCTTGTCTGAAATACCCGATGTGGCTGACATCCTGAAATTCAACAAGTGGAGATGGAAGAACCCAGAATTGTAAGAATGAATCTCTTCCTTCAAAAGAAACAAGCAACAGACTCGAGAGGGCAGATGATGAGGCGAGGACCCTTGACATGCACCCTACAAGCCCGGCCTTCTGACCTCACTTCTTCATACTTTTTAATTTTGTATAATCTGAAGAGATTGGACAATGTTAAGTGACCTCCCTCCTTCACATCACAGAATCTGTAATGACTGGGGACAAAGTCCTCTGCTCCCCTCTCCCATCATCCTCTACTCACTTCTCTCATCTGTAGGTCTGACTGGCAGGAAAGGGAAAAAACCTTACTGCTAGTGAGGGAAGAAGATGGGTGGAAAGTGATGAGTTCTAGAGTAAAATCCAAGGTGGTCCACGGTCTCCTGCAGGCTGCAATACATAGTTTAATCAGTGTGCCATTTTTGTTCAAATGATTCTAATTATTAGAATACACAACTATTAGAAAGCATAACTTTTAAATTTGTAAATAAAAAGTTTTAAGAGCTTGGGATGGTGAGATAGTTCAGTTGAGCAAGGCTGGTGACCTAACTTCCATTCCCAAACATCACATAAAGGAGGAAGAGAGAACCAACTTCACAAAGCTGCCTTCCAGATGCACACCATGGCACAAGAACCCACACATCATGTCCATATCAATAATAATAATAATAATAATAATAATAATAATAATAATAATAATAACAACAACAACAACAACGAGTTTCAGAAATCTTCGAAACAAGAAACGAATGGAAAGACAGACTGTATTCAGGATTTGGAAAACTTAATGTTGTTGAGCCAATTATATTCCTCTTGAATGGAGCTGTGGAGTTGATTCCACTTCAACCAAAGCACACCAGTTCCTTTCATACAGAATGGACAAGTGGACAAGTCTATCCTAAAATTCATACAGAAATTCAAAAGAGAGAAGGAAAGAAGGGGGAAGGGCCAGAGTGAGGACTTGAGAAGAAACAAAGCAGATGATCTCACTTCCTGATTTCAAACTGACCGCAAAGCTACAGTAATTAGCACTGTGTGACAGGGGCGCAGAACAGACATAGAGTGGAGCAAAATGGATGAGAGGTCCAGGAATACATCTCCACACTCATCATCAAGGATGCTGGGACAATTCTACAGAGAAAGGATAGCTTAGTTTCTTATTATAAATTTCACTGGAATATGTGCAAAAGAACCTTATTCATATACAAAATCAACTCAAAACAGATTAGAGACCCAGATATGGACAGAACATATTTAGTTCTTGTGAGAAAATGTCAGCAAGCGATCAACAAATTTGTCTTATTACATAATGGACTAACTTCGTGTTATGAAAGGAATAAAGCATTGCTATGTGCTGCACAGCAGATAAATCTTGATATCATGCTCACTGCAAGGAGCCAGTGACAAAAGGCCAAGGGCTCCTTGATATCATTTATATGAAATGTCCAGCACAGTAGTTGACCAAGACAGAAAGCAGATTGGTAACTGCTAGGGATTCTGGGAAAAGGTAGGGGAAATGGGAATTTCTCTAGTAGGTATGTTTTCTCCTTTTAGTGGTAAATTAAATTTTGGCAAATTAAATAGTAGTGTTGGAGCTGGATGTGGTGGCTCATGTCTTTAATCTCAGCACTCAGGGAACAGAGGCAGGTGGATCACTGTGAATTTGAGGCCAGCCTGGTCTACAAAGCAAGTCCAGGACAGCCAAGGTTACACAGAGAAACCCTGTCTTAAAAATACAAAAATCACAATGGACCGGACATTCACCATAGTTGAGTGGAGAGTGGGGTCTGACTTTGACATGAACTCTGGTGCCCCATATTTGACTACGTCCCCTGGATGGGGAGGCCTGGTGGCACTCAGAGGAAGGATAGCAGGCTACCAAGAAGAGACTTAATACCGTATGAGCATATACAGGAGGAGGAGGTCCCCTTCAATCACAGACATAGGGGAGGGGAGTAGGGGGAAAATGGGAGGGAGGGAGGAATGGGAGGATACAAGGGATGGGATAACAATTGAGATGTAATATGAATAAATTAATAAAATATATTTTAAAAAATACAAAAATCAAACCAAAACAAAACCAAAATAGTGGTGTTGGTCCCACAACTCTATGTATATACAAAACACCCTACTGAATTAATACTGTACTTCTAAGAGTCGGTAGTAAGTTGATACAGCCTTCTTTTGTGTGTAACAATTTTTATTAAAGCTAATGAACATTTAAAAAATACAACCCTCAACAGATCACTTCCCTCCACTAGCCCCAGGGCCCTAACGCAAGCTATGAGTGTCCTGCAAAGCCTGTGCTGCCAACTCACTCTTTCTTCTGATAGCAGGTCCATTCTCTATCCAAAGCAGCAACCCTTGTCTAAAATGCAAGTGACATCACCAGGGCTCCATAGAGAATCTCTCCACCAGCCCACTGCATTCTCTGAACAGTTGCTTTCCCGAGACTTAGATGTACAACTCTCCCCGGAGAAATGGATCCAGAGAAGAGCTGATACCAGTGTGCCTCCCCAGTTGCCTTCAAGCATGAGTACTCTGTGAATGCAGAAATCCTGAGGCCAGAAGTGACACAAGGCGTGGAGCAAGACAGAGCTGGAGCAGGGCCCATCACACCTCCCATCCCTGGCCAACCCCAGAGCTCTACTTGCTCTGCCCAAAGCTCTCAGAAACCACTGAGACTGTCCCCTCCCCCCTCCCACTCAGAATTGCTATCATCAGGCATCACCGAAACACGGCAGATGCTGGCAAAGATGCAGGCAAAATAAACCCTGGCATCCTGCTGATGGAAATGTAAATTCGTACAGCCACCGTGGAGATCAGCATGGATATACCTGGTACCACCATGTGATCCAGTTGTTCCTCTCCTCAGAATACACACAGTGCAACCTAAGTCAGCTACTAAGATACTTGTGTATCTGTGTTTACTACTGTGCCATTCATAGTAACCAAGGTAGGACACTGACCCAGGTGCTCATTGATGGGTGATAAATGGATAGAAAAAAAGTGTGTGTGTGTGTGTGTGTGTGTGTGTGTGTGTGTGTGTGCATGTACTAGAACATTATTCAGCCATAAAGAAGAATTCAAAGTCATTTGTAGAAAAAAAATACATGAAAACAGGAGAACTGCTAGTGAGGAAGGAGGCAATGGGGAGATATGGGGGAGGGACAGATAGGGCAATAGGAGTAAATACAGCCAAAGTACGTTAGCAACATGTATGAAGAGTCTCCGTGAAATCCATTGTTTTATAAAATTAAGAATAGTTAGCTAATAAGGTTTTCTATAACATGAATGAATGTAAACATTTCAGCACAGATTTTTAAATAAACTTCTTTGAAGTATATCTTAGAATAACTAATGAATTATCTCCATTTAATGTGTTCAAGAAATAAAATAAAATAACAATGTGTGGTGGCTCCTGCCTTAGAAAGTGGAAGCAGCATGGGGCTGGGGAGATGGCTCAGTGGTTAAGAGCACTGGCTGCTTGTCCAGTGGTCCTGAGTTCAATTCCCAGCACCTACATGGTGGCTCACAACCATCTGTAACAGGAGCTATTGCCTTCTTTTGTCTGATGCTCTCTTTTGTCATGCAGACATACATTCAAGTAGCGTGCTTATATACATAATAAATTCATCTTTAAAAAGAAAGTGGAAGTAGCAGCATCAGGAAGTCAAAGTCATCCGTGCTGCATAGCCAGTGGCCAACCTAGACAATGTGAGGCCCTGTGCAGCATCAGGAGGTCAAGTCAGTCCATGCTGCATAGCCAAAGGCCAGCCTAGACAATGTGAGGCCCTGTACAGCATCAGGAGGTCAAATCGGTCCATGCTGCATAGCCAGAGGCCAGCCTAGACAATGTG
>OU015757.1:48870981-48889136 GCA_907169655.1 Acomys percivali
TCAAATCGGTCCATGCTGCATAGCCAGAGGCCAGCCTAGACAATGTGAGACCCTGTTTCAATGCCCCCCAAACACTTTAAAAATAACAACTAGAAAACTCTTTTAGAGGCACATCACACAGGAGGCACCTTTGGTTGGGACACTCAAGAACTTGATGCTTTCCTGCTCAGTCGACTAGTAAGTGTTAGGGCGCAGCTCTGACCACCTGAGCCTTGCTCTCCAGGACACCCCTCCCCAACTTCCAGTCCACCTAGAGCAGATGTGTTGTCATAATTGAAAATCCCTGATCACTCTATTTTACCAGTAAAGTCTCAGGAGCCAGATGCTGGGGGTGAAAACCCTGCTAGCTCAGAGAGACAGAGAAAGGACCCAGCTGACCTTTCTACTCAGCTCACATTCCATGGAGAAAGCCCAGAGGCTCACTAGCTCAGCTGGCAGCCCAGGAAGGAAAGACCAAAACACCCAAGGCCAAAGGATTGCTAGCTCAAGGCCCTAAAAGTCAAAGGCCAAGAAGCTGAGGAGTTCAAGAGCTATCAAGCTATGAGCCAAAGAGACAAAGACTCAAGCTAAAATCCCAAGCTACAGAGCTAAAACGCCAAAGACCCCTGTACTTCTACAGGCTATCTTAAATACCCCTTCAACTCAAAGTCCCTCCTACTCTTAATAAAGAGTACCCTGTCAGCTGGCTTCTTGTTCTACCTCTTGACCTAGGGTTAACTTCATTAAACCCTGTGTACAGATAGCTCTTGGAATAAAGGTATGTGTAAGGCTGGCTGAACCACACCTTAATCACCTGTTTACAGTAAACAGAAAAGTTGTTGGATTAAAGGTGTGTTAGGGCTCAACCACAAGAAACAGGGATCTACAGTACAATCTCAGGCATCACAAATGGGACCAACGACAAATTTTTAGAGTTCACAGTCTCAGAGATCAGATTGAGACCAAATATCCTGCAACACAGATGGCTGATTATTTGGTAAACAAGGCTGGTGTTCAGGATTTTGACACAAAGCTTTAGAAAGTGACATGGGAGGCCCAGAAGGATACGGGTGACCACCATGTGGTCCACTTTTCATCTCCAGAAAAGGGCCATGCAAGAAGGAAGAAGAGCGTCTCATTTGAATCCGGAGTGCCTTCTTCCTCCTTGTAGAGCGTACCCTGTTCTCCAGAAAAGGCGCCTAGGGCTCCTCTTATTGTCTGTGCTTCTCCGCGGTCAGCCGTGTCTCCCACAAGATTTGTATCTGAGTCATTGCTGTGCTCCTGGGATGAGTTAAACCAGCAAAGACTGAGAGGAGGCTCACTAAAGCCCTGAGACTCTCGACTGTCTGTTTCAGATTGATATGGACCATGTTCCGCTGGCTGCTGTTACTGAGCCTAGGCTTGCAGCTTCATCATATAGCGGGTAAGAAAGGACAGTGGGAGGGCCCTGGGAATGACGAGCAAGTGGTGGCCCCTAGCCAAAGCTAGAAACCAGTGTCTGTGGGCTTTCTTTGAGATGGAGTATGGTTAACAGCATAGTTCAAGTAAGAGAAAAGAATGTTTCACAGGGTCAGTGGTCCCTGTCTTACAGAAGCAGAGACTGGCAGTTTTGATCCATCTCTCCCCATCACCCAAGGCTTGCAACAAAAGAGGACTAGTTAGACCATGTGCATCTGAACAGGCACGTAAGGGGGCCGTGGTTCAGTTCCCTTTAATGGAAGGGCCAAGCAGCTACCTGCTTCCTCTTTGTCAGGGACAGCTATGGGACAGTGACTGGGGGGCAAACACTCATGTGAGTTCTTTTAACAAGCAATGGCGCCAGCCACTGGCCATTTAATGCCTTAATATGGACTAAGTTGAAAAGTCTATAAAGCCCCGATAAAAACTGAATCTGGGTGCTATGACTTTGAACTTGAAGATGGGACAGCTAGCAGAGGATGTGGTTTAGAGGGGAGAAAGCAGTTTCAGAATTGACTGTTTCCCTGGGGAAGGTATTTTCAGATGACTGGTGTGTGGGCCTCTGGGCTGCAGGACACTATCAAGAGAACACTAGGATGGGGCCAGGGGAAGGGAAGGGTGTCCAAGGGACTGAATACTCTAAAGTAGATGCCCAAGAGGAATCTTGGGGAAACTGATCCTTTGGCTCTGGATAACCTTTTGATAAGTTGTTTTCCTCCCATCTCATCCTGTCCAGGAGGCCAGTCCCACAGTTCTCTTCCACCCATGTGCCTTCCTTCCCCGTGGGCCGCTCAGCCTAATCTGGAACTAAAGACACATATTTGGCACATTCTTCTCTGAAAAGACTCATCTAGTATTTTGCCTCCTTGCTGCCCTCCTCCCACCCCAGTGGAGCTAGCTGGAGGAACACTTAATGGTTTCTGCCTGGTCCTACATGAGCAAGAGCTTTTGTTTCCGTAAAGCTATAAAGGAGCCAATGGGTAAAAGAAGCTCAGAAGCTAGAGCTCGGCTCCTGACAGGATGAGGGCTTTGGGAGAGACCTGGAGGGGCACGCAACCTCTATAGATCAGTAGCTATAAAGCCACCAGGGTGGGTACTTGCTTTTTATCTTCTGTGTTTTCTCTTGGGAGAGGAAGGGGCCAAGGAAACAGGGATGGCAGGGTTTTGTTTTGTTTTGTTTTGTTCCCCCCCCCACCAAACACACTGGATCTTTCCATAGAGGAAGGACTGTTTCCCTTCAAAGAAGGTAGCACAAGGCAATTGCAGTCACGTGAGCTCTGACTTAGGTATAACAAGGGAGCAGGAAGGAGGGAGGGAAACAGGTGCGCTTACGTTACGTTCGAAAGACGGCTCATATACGCCAAACAAGGCAGTCTATGAGTCTCATTCAATCTCCACAATGCTCACTTGGCAAGCAGACAAACAGACTCGGGAAAGGTTTCTAGTGTGCCAAGATGACGTAGTTGGCATATGAATGACTTGTACATGCTGATGTCCTTCCTTTCTGTCCCCACCCCCCTAGCTATGATGATAATTGTACAGAGTAATGATGATCTGTAAGTCCTCTAACTGGGGATGGGATTTTTACATAAGTTTGAAAATGGAAACATATTTAATTCTTATTCTGAGCATTTCACAAACCAAAAAATAGATGCAATGAGTTATGTTGATGAGTTAATAAATCGAAAGCCCCAAACAGCATATCTTGCTCTTTCATAAACTTGAGATTCTTTTCTGCCCTTTCTTTGCAGATAATTTTAATCCTAATGAGCATTGAATTAGAGCCCTGCCTTTGTGTCTGTGCTATCATTGTGTGTCTAATTGAAGTAGTTTGATTTCTAATAAAGCTATTGGAGGTACCCAGAAAGCAAAGCTGAGAAATGGTGGTTGTTGATTTGGGCAAAGGGATAGGGAGAAAAAAGAAAACTACAGTATCCTTGTTTGTTTATTTGTTTAGACTTTCTAGGTAAGAATTGTGCATTTTGAGTATTATCTGTATAGTTAAAAATGCAAATTTAAGAATATATGAAAGATTTAAGATGATCCTGAGAGCAGTTGGACCGTAACACTCATTGTCCAAGAGAATACTCTGGTTATTACGGTGTCCAGCATGAGACCCCACTTCCTTAATGGCACTGTATGCCGCCCTAGGCCTGCATTCATCTCTGAGAGAAAGAATTCCTTTATGCAAGTTACCTCAATATGATTTCTCATTACCATCTATGTGCACAATTGTATTCTTTTTGTTTTGTTTTGTTTTGTTTTGGTTTGGTTTGGTTTTTTGAGACAGGGTTCTTTATGATAGCCTTGGCTGTCCTAGACTCCCTTTGTAGACCAGGCTGGCCTTGAACTGACAGCGATCTACCTGCCTCTGCCTCCTGAGTGCTAGGATTAAATGCGTGTGCCACCACACCTGGCATCACAATCGTATTCTTAAATCCAAACACCAACGCTTAGTTGTTGGAGTATGGTCTGCTGTTTTGTGTTTGTTAATTGCTTGTCCCTCCCCCATTCTTACTGTTTATGAACAAACTACCATGTTCCCCAAATATTGCTGTTTAACCTTGCCTGGAAATTATTCCTGAATGGCTGATTTTTTAAAAAAAAAAGCCAATACCTGGGCAGGGCAGAAGGAAGGGGTAGAGCAAAAGTTCATGGGCTTGTGGCACAGGGAGGGTCTGGGAAAGAAGAAGCAGGCAGGTACCACAGGAGGGAAGAGGAGACTTGCCATAGGATGGAAAAGAGCCAGGTCGGCCCAAAGGAGGGATGCCGAAGTTCCACATGAAAAAAAAAAGTGGCTCAGATGAACAACCTTAGCAAGTATTTTAGGATTGTGGATGGGAGGTAACTCAGATAGAAATTGTTAGAACAGATGGCATCGGATACAGGATGATGGATATTGGGAGGTAGTTCAGGGGGTTAATATCTGCCCAGCCCCAGGTGAAATAAGACTTAATCTAAAGCACAACAGGTGTATGTGTCTTATTGATTATGATAGTGGGTTAGATATTACCACCATAGTAATTACAAGCCTAATAATAAATATTTATTAGGCTATACATTTAAACTAACAACAACAGTTAGTTCTGCAACATTTAGTCATTACAAATGACTAGTGACATCCCTAATGGTCTAAAACAGTTAGAGAAATTTAATATAAATAATTATAAGCATGACAGTAAGTTATCCACAAACATGCTGCTGTAGCTGTGAATTTAGCAGTGTAATGCTGCATAAAAAGCCAAGCCCAGAAAGATGATACGCATCATGATGCTGTTCTCATAAGCCTGTTGCACGAGCATCCTTACATATATTGAGTAAAGCTGAAATAAGCAAGAAATTGAGAAGCACAAGACTCTGTGTCAATCACTTCTGGGGGCAGCAGATGTGTCATTAGTCATGCTCAAACTCTTGGGTAATGGGTGGGTTCCCAGATGCTCATTTTACTACCATGAGTTGCTTTACTAACTCTTCTTTAGAGCATTCTGCTGTAAAATATACCATAGACACTGAAAACCACATGACACTAATGAAAACTTGACTGAGCACTTTTGGAAACACCCCCAGATTGCTCCCTAGCTCCCCAGGAACTTACCCAATATAGCCCAAGTAGACACCTCCTCAACACACTATTCATGGCTTTCTTCTTTCATCCCAGGTCTTCATACAAATGAATGGCTGTAGATGAGTAAAAGAAATACTTCTAAGTATTCAGCCAGTATTTATTCTTTGTAGATTCTAAGCCAGTAAATGGAAGTAACCCCAAATTTTAAGCAACTACGTATTTCACTGAATATTCTGTAATTTATTTACCTGGCCCACTGTTCATGGGCAGTGCAGTTACTTCAGTTTCTAGGTTGAGTGCACCACTACAAGACTGTAGAGATACCTGAATTTTTCTGGGTTCATAATCCATTACCTATTAACTCTTTCTTTGTGTATATTCTGTAGATATACTAGCTATAAAGGGTTAATGGAATAATTAAGGATACATTTTTATATTAAAAAGTATTTAGGTTTACATTCTGAAAAATTCACTTTTTCACTAAAGAGACTGTAAATTTTGACAAACACACGCTCATATAATGACCTCCACAATAAAAATGGGATTAGATAGTCTTTATGTAATTAATTCTTCTTTTCATTATTTATATATATTATTATATTGCTTAGGTCCACACACATGTATAACATACACTGTAGATATTCTTTCTTATCTGGCTTCTTTCTCTTAGTGTAATGCATTCGAGGTTCATCCATGTTGCTGTCCATATTGATAGTTTCTTTTTGTAATTGAGTGGTGTCCTATTATAGATATATGCTGCGTTTTGTTGATTCGTTTCCCAGTCGAAGGGCATTGGGGCTGTTTCCGGTTTCTGGTGGTTTTAAATAAAGTTGCTATAAGTGTTTGCAGCTAGGTTTCTGTGTGGGCATACATCTTAATTTTACTTGCTAGCTACATTGAATTTCTAGACCATTGTAAATAAATGTATAGGGAATTGTTAGACTTTTCCTTGACAGTCGTATCAACTTTACATTGCCAAAAGCAATGTCTGAGCGTTTCAGTTATGCCTAGTCTTGGCATTGTTCTGTTATGCTATGTTACCCCAGCAGACACGTAGAAATAAATGCCTTGTTGTGGTTTTAGTTTGCAGTTTTCCAGGGACCAATGATGTTGAGCACATTTCAATGTGCTTACTGGTTAGCCATTTATCCTCTTTGATAAACTGTGTGTGCACATCATGTGCCAATTTTTAGTTGGGTTCTTTGTTTCCTGGCAAAGTGTTGAGTGCTATAAGTCCATTATCAGGTACACGGTTTGTAAATATTATTGCTCAGCTTGTTTTTCATGCTTTTAGCAGGTGTTCACAAAGATATTTACTGTGGTCTAACTTAAGGGTGTTACATTTCATGTATCACACTTTTGACTCTTTACCTAGTATCTCCCAGCTGCTCAAATCAAAGTGATTTTTTTCCTGAACATTTCATAGCTGTTCATTTTACATTTAGTTTGTAATCAATTTTGATCTAGTGTTTATACAGAGTGTAGGGGTACAAGTTGACGCTCCTTAAACTTTTGCATACCAGTGCTCACTGACTCCAGTCCCGTTGTTTTAGGTCTTTGCTTTCTTCATATGGAAGCACCTTTGATTCTTTATCACAAACCAGTCGTTCACATTTGTGTGGGTCCATTGATTCCTTCTTAGGCTAATTTTTAACTTTTTCCCATTGAACAGTAGAAATTTACTTTTTAAAAAAGCTCATGGCACCTGCCTAGCCTTTTGTTAGTATCACCTACTCTTGATTGTTGTGACTTTACAGTTAATTTATTTTTTCTTCTTCTGTTGCAGAATCTAAAACTACCTTGTAATCCAGATGCACTTAAGAGATAGCACTTATTTTTATACTTATGTCTTAGACAGAAACAAAACAATACTTTTTCTGTCATTGATGTTTCCTGCTTTCATCAGCCTCCACCTTCCAGATGTGGATGGAAGGAGGTAGGGGTGGAGAGGGACGATTTAACTGTGATGCTGTTTGAGGTGCTCTGGTGAAGTGCACACCCCAGTCATTTTTATTTTCAATTTCCAATGACTGTTAATATATACAAAGATGATGGCTGATATTGATTATCAACCTGAGACTTAGAACTACCAAGGAAACACATCTGTAAGCATGTCTGTGAGGATGCTTCCTGAATGTGGGTACCATGGGCTAAAGTCTTGGGCTGAATAAAAAGGAGAAAGTGAGTTGAGTGCCAGCATTCATTTCTCTCTGCTTGTTGACTGTGCATACAAGGTGACTTGCTACCATGCCTTTCCTGGCATGATGGACTGTCTGCCCTCAAACTATGAGCCAAGGCAAGCCCTTTCTTCCTCACATTGCTTCTTGTCAGCTATTCCGTCACGGCAATACTTAATAATACAACAAAGGAATGGAATGTGACCAGGGTAGGATTTCTGAAATGAAGGGTGTCCCATGCAATGCTCACACATAGAACAAGGCATGAGCCTAATGCGCAGAACAGTTTTCTGAAGAACAGAAGCTGTATGAAAAGCTTTCTAGCCCCTTCTCACATTTTAAGTAGACTACATAGGAGAGGAAAAAGTAAACTTCTGTTGTTCAATGGAAATGAGTTCAAACTTAGCCTAAGGAGGAAACTATCTTGGGCGAGAATGCAAATGATTTGTTTTTTTGTTTCCTGGAGATGTGTCAGGTGCCAGCTGTCATCAAGGCCTGTTTGCAAAGAAAAGGCTAAGTTGACCGCAGAATCTTCAAAAAGGACTCCAGCATTATCTGGGTTGGGTGTCCTTTGTCTAATCATTTCAAAATTTCAATTCTAGATTGAAGCTTAGTTTAGTTACTGCATGGCAAATGAAATATAAAGCAAAACGTGTTTGCCTTACCACAAAACCAAAAGTCTACCTACCTCAATCATAAGCATTGTCTCCTTGTGCTGGCAGTAGCTGGCAGCAGCCAGTAGTAGCTGACGGTAGCTTTTAGTAGCTGGTGGCAGCTGGTAGAATCACAACTGAGTCAGTTGAGCAGAGAGATGGATGCGAATTGTAGATAGAGATGAATTTGAATTCCAGTTTCTCAGCCACCACTCACTGGCCTTAAGCAAACTGTATCCTTAAAGCCCCAGGTTCCTCACCTGTTAAATCTCCCACTTTGGAGGGTTGATGGAAAAAGCTAATAAGATGGGGATATAAGAGTCCCTTTAGTGTCAGGATCATTGTGTCTAAGAAAAGTTAATTATCCCTCTTTTTCCCAGTCCCACCAATGTCCTAAGTCTGCTTCACAGATCCTCTGTGTTTGGGGCCAGCCTGAGAGTCCGTGTCTCTTCATGCTCAGGGAAAGCTGAAAGCAATATTTGCATGGCAAGATGTTTGCAATTGCAGATGATTGGTTTGCCTAACTAGAGTTGTTCAATACTGCCTGCATGTTAGAAGCTTCCAGGAAAGTAGCAAAATTGATGTCTGCTCTACCCCTATAAGAACTTCAACTAAAGAAGAGAAATTATGGTTTGAGAGTTAGTAATTTTTTAAAAAGTCTTTGCTATGGTTTGGATATGTGTTCCTCAAAGGTCCCTGTACTGGGGCTTGACCTCCAGTGCAGTTAACTTGGTGGAAGTTGTTAAGTGGTGGAGAAGGTAATTAAATCCCAAGTGTTCACATGAATATATGAGTGACATCTGTCTTTGAAGAGTGAGAAGTGATCATGGGAAGCTACCTCAAGAGTATGGCCATCCCTTTCTGCTTCATTACCAGCTTGTGACAGAGGCAGAGCTGCACAGTGGCACCAAGCTTCTTGAACCCGCCCCCCCCCAACCCCCAGCATCTTGACCCACATTATAAAGCACACAGCCTTAGGTGTTTTGTTAAAACAACACTGAAAGGGCTGAGGCAGTGTCCCCTGACAGGAGGATCCCCTGTCAGGCCTGCTGAGGCCTTCTGCTTGGTTACTCTAACACGCAGACAGCTTTGAGGAAGAACTCTTCACAGAATTGATTACGAGTGTTTTCATTTCCTCTGTGACTCACAAAGAGTCGAAAGTTACAGTGTTGCAAGGCTGTGCTGCATCTCCTAAACTAGCCATTTTATACTGAGCAATCAAGCCCAAAGCTTTGCATGTGTTGGAAGCTATAATTGAGGCAAAATCAGTCTAAATAACAACCCTCATTTTGAGGCATTCTGATGCATGACTTATGTTGGTTGATTGTTTTTTCCTCTTGTGAATGTTAGCTCCCTCTCCCCCCCCCCCAAAAAAAAAGTCTGAAAGGTAAAACATTTTATTTCTAAAGTTTGAGGCATGTACTTTGCAAGGCAGCAGGTGGGGGAAGGGTGTGTTCTGAGGAGATTGAAAAGAAAAGAGAAGCCATAAGTTTATAAAAAGTCGGGGCAGTGATGGGGGAAGTTCTGCTGTAATGACATGGGGAGTTCCAAAGGAAGTTTTAGGCTTGATCTCATGAGAAGAAAGTGCAGAGTGGTAAACAGATTAGCAGTTAACACATCTCTAAATCCATGCAGCCCTTGTTACACACTGACACAACCAACTTTTCTTTCTTTCTTTCTTTTTTATATTTATTTATTTATTTATTTATTTATTTATTTATTTATTTATTTATTTCTGAGACAGGGTCTCTCTATGTAGCCTTGGCTGTCCTGGACTCACTTTGTAGACCAGGTTGGCCTCTAACTCACAGCTATCCACCTGCCTCTGCCTCCCAAGTGCTGGAATTAAAGGAGTGCGCCACTATGCCCAGCTCCAACTTTTCTTGATACCCCTGTCCTTCACTCCCCACCTCTCTCACTGTTTTCTGTTTGGACATCTGTAATTTCAAAGTGGAAACTTATTTTACTAGTAGTAAATTCTTAAGCTAAGTGCTCAGGAGATGGCTAGTATATGTTTGATGGATGACCAATAATTATGATTTTCCCCAGGGCAGAGTGGATTTGATACTAAGTATCTTTTAATTATAAGGGAGTGAAGGGTTTGAGACGGTCTCTGTTTTAGTCACTTTCCTCTTCTCCCTGGCTGTGACAAAGTATCCAACAAAGCAACTTTAGGGAGAAAGGATTTAATTTGTTTCACAACAAATGAGAGGATACAACCTGTCTTGGTGGGGAAGGCATGGCAGCAGGAGTGGGGGGCAGCTGGCCACATTGCCTTGGCTCACAATCTGAAGATGCAGCCTGTCATGGTGGGGAAGGCATGTGTGGTAGCTGTCACACAGGAAGCGGAGAAATGAATGCTGGTACCCAGCTTACTTTCTCATTTTTATTTAGCTGGGAACACAAGTCCATGGGATGGTGCCACTCACAATCCAGGTGGATGCTCCCTGCTCAGTTAGGCCTTGCTGTAAACCCCCTCACAGATGAATCCTCTCACATACATGTCCAGGATTTGTTCCCTAGTCATTTCTAAATCCCATCAAATTGAGAAGACTAATCATCACAGTTCCCTTAGTAATGGATCTTAACATTGAGAGGGTCCTCTTATGGAAACTATGGGTAAGGTACATAAGAACTTGTTGTTTCGGCATGCAGTGGAGTCTACAGAATGGAATCATACATGAGTTCCTGAGCTACAGCGTCCTTTTTTTACTAAGGTCTTCTTAGCCTGGCCCAGCAAGGGCATAAACGATCAGCAATGTTTTGCATAGAAGCACACATCTTAGAGCCTTTCTCCTCGACATGTGTGCATCTTCTCTGTACCACAGATCTCTGTAGAAATGCGCACTGATGTTCTGGTTGTAGTCAAGACAGAGAATAGAGGCCATAAACTGACCAGTCATTTTTTGGCAAAGCTTATTTGTGCACAGCACTATCCAGTGCTGGGTGGTAACCAAGAACGGCTGATTCATATAATCTCTTGTGAAATACACCTTGGTGACAAAGTAACTACAGGCGAGCTCATATTCTTTCTCTTCATTACTCTCCCTTTCCCCTCCCCTGATTCTCCATAGCTAAGATTAAGATGCTAGATACTAGACCAATAACAATACTAGAGTGCAATACCAACCCAAATCTCATCTTATTACTAATTTCTAAGGTCCAGAGGCTGACAGAAGGGGAAACTTGGATCAGGAGAGACATGCAAGCTAAGTGTGGAACCACACCCTGGTCACCCCATGACCCAGGAGGCTAAGGCAGAAAAGGGCTTGAGTCCAAGGCTTTAACTGGGCTATGCAGAAAGGCCCTGTCTCATAAACAAAGACAGTCTAAAAGAGAATTGCCATGTGAATCATCAACCATCAGGAAAACCAAAAGTTACTCATACTATGGAGTCGGGTCAGGGAATGGACACGCATCCTGGTAAACCGAAATATCCTAGCTTGCCACAGTGGTGGTGACCACCTAGGATCTGAGGACTCAGAAGGCTGAGGCAGGAAGAGTGTGAACGAACAGCCAGCCTCGGCTACATAGTGGATCCTGTCAGTGAAAGAGAGGAAAGAGGGCAAGGAGGGAAGAAGAGAGACAGAAGGGAGGGGATGGGAGGAAAGAAGCAAGTGGGGGGGAGAGACAGACTATCCTGGCTGATACAAAATAGTTGCCCCCTCCACATGCAGATTAAACCACGACCTGAAAGAACACCTCCTCAGTGCCTACTAGCTGCCAGATGTGGGCGATAAGCGTGTTTCACCTTGCCAAGATTTTCCCACAGAACCAAAAGATAGATACAGACCCCGTTAAAAGAAAACAGAGAGTCATAGAAGTCAAAGGACAGGCCCCCACCCAAAGGTTCCTAACCAATCCTGATATTGTTGGGATTTGAACCCAGGCTTACCTGTCACTAAATGAAAATATTTAGAAAAAGCCCACAAATACTTCATGATCAAATTATTATCTTGTATGAGTGAATGAATGAAAGAGCTCTATTGAGTATAATTGGATTCCAATCTTCTGTGATGATTCAGAAACAATTCCAAGGTCTTGCCTGCTTCCATCACAGGGGTACCAATTTATTACCGATGGATGCAGCCTACAGTTTCCCACACTGTGTACATGTAAATACCATGTTCATTGTTGCTGCTCTGTTACAGAGTTATTTATACCAACTCAGCTTTTAAAGGACTCACAAGCAGGTTACTAAGTATAGGCAGAAACTCAGCAAGGCACTACTAAAACAGAAGCCAGGAACCAAAACAAAGCGTGAAAGCAGAGCAGCCTTAGTAAGTTCCCCGCCAGTGCTTCGTTTTCCTGGGAGCTCCCTGCCTTGGAGAAAGAAGACAAATCCACTCCAAGAAGACTAAGAGTCCAGTTAGAAAACGGGTACTTGAAGGATTGAAATAAAATTGAAGGAGGGATAAATTTCTCTTCAAATAATTCAACTCTTTTTAGAGTTTTGCCCCACATGAAATAAATCACCTTGCACATCTATGGTGAGATGTGTCTCACATTTTGAAATATGCTTTGCAAAGAAACTACAGCTTTTCAAGTCAAACACCAATGGGCCCCAAAGTGTAACCATGTTAACTGTGCTCTTAGAGCCAGAGTCTTTGAACAAATTATAAAATCCTAACAGCAATACATGTTTCAGGACATGTATACAGCATTCAATAACATAATGCAAATACAAAGTACCTTGTGTGAAACTTGGCTTGTAGTAGTTAAACATAGTTTTATTTTTTCCTTTGACTTTGTTGACCCAAAATAGTGAACATCTACAGTAGGTTTGTATGTCTTGGTGACGAGCAGCAAGTGAAAGTTAGAGAAATATTAGACGGTCTTAGCTGCACGCTCTTAGGCAAGTAGCTTAACCATACTGTGCCTCGTTTCATTTTCTAAAGGGAAGTAGCAATGCTGACTGTCTCACTGGCTTCCAGGGGTGCTTAACTAGACGCTGGTGTATTTAAGAACCCTGCAAGAGGTAGAAGGTGTCGTCACTATCACAGATTAGAGCTGGTGATACTTGGCAAAGAGAGGTAGAAACTTATTTCACACAAACTGAAGGAAAGCAGCCTAGATGATAGGACATAGTGACAATAAATAAAAATGGAAGCAGACCTCAGTGGTAGGACAGCCTAGGGAAGGCCATGGTTTCATAAGAGGGATGTTCTGGATGAACTGCAGGGCCCTGGGGAGCTAGTGGGTGATGTTGTTGGGGGGACAAGCAGGCCTGTCCCTCAAAAGCTCCTGCTGGGTGTTCAGGAGAAACAGGAGTGGGGATCTGCTGTGCGCGTGGGGATGTTGAGAGGAGAACACCACCTCCTCGTGCAGAGGCAAGAACTCCACTCTTTCTATATGAGATGGGGGGAGGGGGGAGGGAAGAGAGGAGACCAGTGGAATGTCCAGGGAATCACAGGGGTCTCCTGGAAGATGGGGGAGGGGTGGAGCGCTCATTCTAGAACTGAAATGTGGCATAAAAGCAGACATCAGTAAGCTGTGTGTCCCTTTCAGCTTTATTCACGGTGACAGCCCCTAAGGAAGTGTACACAGTAGACGTTGGCAGCAATGTGAGCCTGGAGTGTGATTTTGACCTCAAGGAATGCAGCGTACTTGAAGACCTAAGAGCCAGTTTGCAGAAAGTGGAAAACCATACCTTTTCTTCGCAAAGTGAGCGGGCCACCTTGCTAGAGGAGCAGCTGCCCCTGGGGAAGGCCTTATTTCACATCCCCAGTGTCCGAGTGAGAGACGCGGGCCAGTACCGCTGCCTGGTCATCTGCAGGGCTGCCTGGGATTATAAGTACCTGACGGTGAAAGTCAAAGGTGAGTGTTTGCAAGTCACGTCTGCTGGAGGGCTGTGACAGCTGCACACAACAGCGCGCCACTCTCAGTAGCTCAAGCAGAGGCTCGAAATCGGGTTTTAAAAAAAAAAGCACCTGCATGGAAATGTTTTTTTTTTTTTTTTTTTTTTTTTTTTTTTTTTTTGACATCTAGAGTAAGTAAAGGGAAAAGGGGGTTTAAAAAAAACAAACAAACATTAAGTACAGTGGGGCTATAGAGGAAGACAGAAAAATGAGGAAACAGCAGGCCTCTTCCTTTGTGGACCCGGGACTTAACTTTCTCGGCCGTGGGAAGATTTCTTCCTTAAAACGATAGGTTCCCACAGAGTCTCTAGACCAGTGGTCCTCACTCAACTTTCCTAATGCTGCGACCCTTTAATACAGCTCCTATGTTGCGGCGACCGCGCCCCCCCACCATCGTAAAATTATTTTCGTTCCTACCTCATAACTGTAATTTTGCTACGGTTATAAATTGTAACAAAAGTATCTGATACGCAGGACATCTGATGTGTGACCACCCCCAAAGGGGTCATGGCCCACAGGTTGAGAACCAGTGCTCTAAGGGACACACAGGATGGGTTTCTAGACCTTTGCTGTTCCCAAATTGATGAGTCTGAGAACGAACCTTCCAGGCAAAGCTTTTGGGGTTCCCCTGGAACACTCCCTCTTTTACTGTTGGTTTCTCTCTCTTCGTGAAAGGCCTACCTCTCCTTTACAGATGTAATCCATTGCCCCAAGGTTTAAAACCTCCACAGTGTCAGACAGAAGAGTGAAAAGAGACCCGATGCCCCACAGGCCAGCATGACTGATAGTTTTTGCAAAGCAGCTATAAGATGCTTTGTTTCTAACACAATTGTAAGATGAGGAGGAACCTCCCCTAGAGATGGCAGGCAATAATTTAAAATTAGCACTTTTTTGCCTGATAAATTATGTCTTTGAAATCACTTCCAATTCCTATTAGCTGATCCATGTGAATAAGGTTTTTATTTTTATTTTATTTTATTTTATTTTATTTTATTTTTTTGGACAGGGGAATGACCAAGATTCTTTAGCCTTTTTAGCTACAAAAAAATTAAAGTACAAATAAAATTTATAAACATAATCCATGTGCTTTTTCAGATTTGTGAATGACTTGGATGATATATGTTTCCAGTACACTTTTTATTTTTCACGATTAATAATTACCAATATCCATGATATTAACATGTATTAATAATGGTAATAAAATTATATTATAAAAGAAAATATGAAGTCCCATTGTAATAATGAAAAATTTAATTTCAGTAGCTGCACATATTTTGTTGTTACATGTAAGACAGTTGAAGATGATAAACCAGAGAACTGCCAGACATATATGTATTTGTGTGTGTGTATGTTTGTAAGATAAAATATTTATTCAAAGTATAAATATTTATAAAATACTAAATATGTATTTTCTAGTATAGAAGCTCATGAAAAAGTCTAAGAATCAAACTGAAACACAAAAGGGGACACTATGTCCTAATTATTTTCAGGAGGGCATTAGCAAAGAGCAATGTTGAAGACCAACACATAAGAGAACTTACTGTGATGCAGAACCTCAGACCTGGGGCCCTGTGAGGGATCCAACAAATTAAGTGTGAGTAGAGGACCAGTTTTGCCCTTTAATCCGGGAAATAAATATGGATACATAAATAGGTATGTAAGGCCTCTTTCTGCACAGCAATTCATAGTAAATATAGGGAAAAGAGTCGATTAAAAAAAAAAAAAACAGGAAAATGATGAGGCATAATGAGAAAAGGATCCAGAAGAGGCCATAGTTTCTGGAAAACTAGGCTGTGGGCATGTGACTAAGCCATCAGATGGCAGGAGAATGGCTGAACAGAGCACAGAGGCATGGAGAGAGACCAGGGCCTCACAGAGCTGCTGAGGTTGAAGAGGAGCGTGCAAAGAGGACTCTAGGCAGGCACAGAGCAACAGAGCCCTGGGCCACAGATGAGCCAAAGGTAGGAACAGATGAGCCAGCATGGGGAAACGGACTCAATGCAAACGCCCGAGAAAGTAAGAGAGCCACATTAGTGGCCTGAGGGTAGAGGTAGCGTGGCTCCCATTGCAGGGACTCCACCCCCATGAGGAGGACTAAGGGCCTAGAAAAGGAAACTGGAAGAGAAGACACAGGTGAAGAGGTGGCCAGCCTGAAAGATGGGGGTGGGGGGTGGGAGGGTGGGAGGTAGGGGTGGGCAGGGTGGGGGGTGTGCCCAGGGAGAGCATTGGCTGAAGTAACTTACTGATGGAGCCACGCCTCTGCCTTCAGCTCCTTCCTCCGTAGGGAACAAGGGAAGAAGGCTATCCAGACACACTGTCCTGGCTTCCCAAGCGGGGAGCAAGCCTCTGGTATTATAGTTTAACCCTATATTATTCCACAAGATGACAGTTTGAAAGCAATCCTCAAAGATTTCTTTCAGTGACTATTTGAAATTCACCTGGATCTTGTAAGACAAAGGAGTAAATCACATTAGTAACAGTCCTAGGGGCGAGGTAGATGGGCCAGTGACGCCTGTGGAAGCCATGGAACTGTCACTTGGCAGATTGTTAGTGAGAGCTAGTGCCAGGAACAAAACAATTCTCTGCTAGAGATACCATCAGAGCAGGGAGGGAGGTAAATGTCCCTTAATTCATTAGAAGGCCGAGCGTTTGAAAGACTGTGTCACCATCTTTCGGATTCTCAAGACTGGGTTCTTAGCCACTGCACCTATTACGTGTTATTTTACTAAGCCAAACAAGTGTTTTGGAGGTGACGCTGATGTCATAAGAATGAGCTTCCCAAGCGGAGCACACCTTTAATCCCAGTGCTCGAGAGGCAGAGGCAGGTGGATTGCTGTGAGTTCAAGGTCAGCCTGGTCGACAAAGGGAGTCCAGGACAGCCATGACTATGCAGGGAAACCCTGTCTCAAAAAACAAGACAGACAAACAAACAAACAAAAAAAACCCAAAAAACAAAAATAAGAATGAGCTTCCCAATGGAGGTTTAATTACTTATTATGCTTATGGCAAAGATGGCTTCTGGGAGAAGTACAGGCTTCCATTTATAGATATATTTAACTACAAGTTAGGCAACTAGCTGATTGCTAGTATGAGAAAAACAGATGTTGCTAAAGATAAAAGGCAGTGTTTTCCTTTGGTCTAGCCACAATGGGAATCAAAGTAGAGGTCCCCCAAGAGCTAAAAGTAGTACTATCGTTTAATCCAGCTATAGTACTCCTGAGTGTATGTTCAAAGGCCTCTAAGTCAGCACACCACAAAAACACACACTGTGTTTATTGTAGCTCTATTCTGAACAGCTGAGTCACAGCCTAGTTGCCCCCAACAGACAAATATATAAAGAGAATGTAGTGTAAGTGTTTAATGGAGTGTTCAGCCATAATGAAGAACAAAATCAGGCCATTTACTGGGAAGTGGAGGGAGCTGGAAATCATTGTGTAAGAGACATAATGAAGATGTAAGAAATGTATAATATGTTTGGTCTCGTCTGTGCACTCTAAGGGCAAATAGATGAGATGCCATCAAAGTAAAAAGGAACTAGCAGGGGAGAGGAAGGGATGAGAGGGAAGGAACTATACCCAGGGGCAATGGAGGGGCCAGTGCACTATGAAAATGTCAGTGTGATATATATTTTTACAAGTATTATATGCCATAGAAAGAATGGCAGGATTTTTAAAAAGCTACATTCAGAGTAAAAAAAATCAGCTCTATAGGAAGAAATGACAATTCTAAACATTTATGCATCTGATACTATAGCTCTAATATATTAAACATAAATTGGAAAGCTGGATAGTCCTCCCTGGGAGCCCTACCCTCTCTCAGTAATTCTTTTTTTTTTTCTTTTTTTACTTTTTCTTCTAATTTATTTTTATATTTTAAGATTATAATTATACCATTTCAAACTTCATTTTTATCACTCCAAACCTTCCTATATCCATCTTTTTTCAAAGCTATCACCTTTTTAAATTAACTATTGCTATCTACACATGTACATGTATATACGCACATATATACATGCATATATTTTTTTACGTACATGAATACAATCTGCTCAGTCTGTACAGTCTGTCTGTCTGTCTCTGTCTCTCTGTCTCTCTCTCTCTCTCTCTCTCTCTCTCTCACACACACACACACACACACACACACACATACACACACACTACACACCACATGTTTTCAGGGTTAACTACTTGGTGTTGGATAAGCAATTGGTGTGCTCTTCCCTGGGAAGACTGCTTCTCCACTCTCAGCATTCCTTAGTTGCCTGTAGTCTTTTGTTTAGGGTTGAGGCCTCCTGGGATTTTCTTACTTTTTCCTAATAAATCTCAGTTCTCTTTGTTCAAAAATAATTGAATAAAAGAAGAATAAAAAGCAGAAGAAGAAGAAGAAGAAGAAGAAGAAGAAGAAGAAGAAGAAGAAGAAAGAAGAAGAAGAAGAAGAAGAAGAAGAAGAAGAAGAAGAAGAAGAA
>OU015757.1:48889146-48908441 GCA_907169655.1 Acomys percivali
GAAGAAGAAGAAGAAGAAGAAGAAGAAGAAGAAGAAGAAGAAGAAGAGACTCTGTGTATATGTGAGCTTTTGGTTCATTTCTGCTATAACAGATGGGACAAAATAAACAGCGAAAGACCCAAACAATACACAGAGCCATCCTGACCTAGGTGATATGGGTAGACAGAACACCAACTGAGGAAGACCTGTTGCTTCTAGGTTGGTGTCTAATCACACTCACCAAGTTGCAAGAGGAGACACTTCTCACTGAGCAAGAAGTTGGAAATCTTGGACTTTAAAAACTACTTCCACCTCCGAAACTCTAAAATTTGCTCATCTTTTCTTAAGAATATCACCCCATCCAGCTTCCTCATTATGCATCGCTGGGGACAATACTTCTCCAGCCACTTCCCAAATGAAAAGGACGCCGTGAAAGCATTTTTGACACTGTAACTATGTAGAGTGTGTGTTCCCACCTCTTCCCCAAACATGGTAGTGGTTCTTTTAGCTCAGTGTCTGTCCCTTTCCCATGTGTCTCTCCATCTACACCTCGCAATGTCTCAGAACGCTCCTGATTCCTGGTCACTCCCCTCCTGAATCACCTCTTTGCTTGGCCAAGATCAGTTTCTTGTTTCGAGCCCCCACAGGAGTTAGCTGGACCTCACCTACAACAAGCTACTCCAATAAGTCTATGGGTTGTTTTCTTGTTTTTCAGATTTACCCCACCACCACCACCAAACCACAAAAGATAGAAATAAGATGCAGCGTGATATAATGAAATATTTCTAAGAGGATGCTGAACCAAGAGAATATAAGTGTGACTAACTTAGAGGCAAACTGGGTACCTGAGAAGCTTGCTTCAGATAGTGTCTGATTGCCAGAGACAGCCTAAAACTTGCTTTTGGGAAAGACTAGACCAAATCATTCAGTAGACTGTGTCACAGCCCAGGTCTCTTCATTTTCTATGAGTCCTGGGTTTCACCAGATCCACAACATGAATACATTCTCCCTGCTTATGTTGCTTCTTGGCTCATTGTGGAGTTTCCAATACAAAGTTCCATGATAAAATACAAGAGTTCACATCTCCCCATCATCTCTACTGTTTCCCTGTTTTCAAGCTAAGATCCCTAATTTTACCAACCTCATACAGTCCTTGTATACTTTAAATAAGATAATGTCTGGTTACAGATTACTGGGCTAGGGTCACTTAACCCCTGCTGCTCCCTAAGTCTTTGAAAAAGTGGGCAACACAGAAGACTGCCCATCCATATGGGAAGTGAACACCATACGTTAAGTGAAGAACTGTATAACCACATGCTTTCCCTGTCTCTGGGTGAGTTACATTGCAGAGCATGAACAAGAACAAAAAGCCTTTTCTCTCGCTCCCCCATCTTAGTCTAGAAACACGGATTTTCAGTTCAGACCCTGGTCTAGTTTTATTTCTGTGGCTGTAATAAAAATGCATTGAGGAAACGCAACTCAGAGTCGGAAAGGTGATTTGCCTTACAGTTCCACATTATGTTCTTTTTTAGGGGAAATCAAGCCAAGAACTCAAGGTAGCTAATTGAATCCCATCCAAAGGCAAGAGGGTAGAGAAACAAATGCACGCACACTTGCTTGCTTGTGTTCAGTTTGATTTCTCTACTTTTATGCAGTTCAGAGCCACCTGCCTAGGAGACTGTGCCACCCAACTTGGGCTGGGTCTTCCCACACCAACTTAAGTAAGACAATATCCCATAGAGGTGCCCACTGACCAACTCAATGTAGACAGCCCCTCATTAAGATGCTTCCCCTAGATGATTCTAGATTGTATCAAGTTGACAAGTAAAGACAACCACCACAAGCCCTAAGCCTACTCAGAAAAGATATAAACATCTTCCTCCTATCTGGGGATAGAGCACAGTGGTGGAATACCTGCCTAACATGTACAGAACCATCGAATTAATCTCTGGCAGTGGAAATAATCCCTGGGGACACCCAGATTCAATGGGTGTTACTGACTAGTCAAATTAGTAAGTTGTCACATGGAGACAGCGTAGAGGAAGACAGAGAGGCGAAACACATGGGAAAGGGCCTGAGCATTCGCTCCTCCTTCCTGTTCGACATTAGGTAAAAAGGATGTGCCACGGAGCTTACAGTTTAATTACATCATTCATATTTAAGGTTTTTCATATCGCTGTTAGCAATCTGGGCATGGTGCTGCAGGCCTATAATTGTTGGCATCGTGTTCTTGTGTGTACAGTTTACCCTTGTTCATTCAAATGCTGACTTCTCCACCCGGCTCTGGATCAATCTGGACATTGCATTGTGATGTTTATTCTAAGTATCTCCAGTTTCAAGTTTGTGTTAGCATGTCACCATTTGTTCTCTGTATTGTCAATAAAAAAACAAACTAGCCAATGCTGAGCAATAGCTGAGAATAGGGTGGGACATCCTCATCCAGTGAGGAGAGGAGAAAGAGGAGGAAGGAAAAGGATGGAGCCATGAGAAGAGATCAGGAAACATCAAGAGAAATAAACTGGACCTAAGAGATTATTTAAAAGTAAGCATAAAGTGGGAAAACAGAATGGGAGGAAACTATACTATCATGGAGATTTAGATTGGAGTAATGATTATGCAGCATCATGCTATAGGCTAATTAAATAGATCCTGGTCTCTCTGTGTGGTTATTTGGGTATAAAGCTGGTTGAGGAATGACCACTAATTTCACTAAAATAATAACTCAATATTAAATATCATTAATCCTTCAACATATACTCCAAGCATTTAACATGCAGAGACCAGAGGGCAGCAAATTCATATTTATCCTGGGATACATAGTGAGATCAAGGCCAGCCTAGGCTACACTGAGAGAGCCTGTCTCAAAATCAAAATCTAAAAAATCTGGTTGTTATTACTTTAATATGAAATTGTTTTCCAAAAGAATTTTATACTCACATATATTCTAGTGGTTTAAGAAACGGTTTTACCACACCAGTTAGCAGTCATGTTTCATCTTTGTGCACAGCACCTGACATGAATAGCTCAAACTTGGAGGGGGATTTATTTCAGCTCATGCATTCAGAGGCTTCACTCCCTCATGGTCAGGAGGGTACAGCAAAATACAACTCCCATCATGCCTTCTTTCCTCTAATTTGCTTCGGTCTTCAGTGCGATGGTGCTGTCAATGTTCAAGGTAGACTTCCCACACTACTTATTTCTCTGTGGGAAAGCCCTCACAGATGCACCCATAGGTACAGTTTGCCAATATTCTAGGAGCTTCTCATCCAACCAAAGTGACAAAGACTGACCATCTCAAAAACTGTTTTTACTTCGATTGCCTTTACTTCAATGATTGTGCTAAGTATTTATTTAAGAAAATATTTCCCAGGGCATGGTAATCACACGCTTTTAATCCCAGTACTTGGGAGGCAGAGGTGGGCAGACCTCTGTGAGCTTAAGGCCAGCCTGGTCTACAAAGAGAGTCCAGACCAACCAAGGCTGCACAGAGAAAGCCTGTCTCAAAAAAACAAAAAAGAAAAGAAAAGAAAAAAGAAAAGAAAGTATTTCCTACTTAATAAAAGCCAGTACTTGCTTCCCCTTCTATCAACAAAACCCCACAGTTTACTGTCAACACTTCCTGCTATATACATGTGGTGTTGGTATTTGTTATTTTTTAGGTGTGGCTTAAGATCACTGGACAGTCTTGAGCCTTACTGACCCTCCAGATATCTCCTTTTAATTTTAGATCTCCATGTTCTAGAAAGTAGGGAACCACATGAAAATAGTTCATTCAGCGCATACTACACAGGACATGTCTGTACTGAGAAGTAATAATAAACACACCCAACTCATATATTTAAACTCATACATAGCTCCTTATTTTCCTCCTGCAAATGCCAAAGATAATAGAAGGAAAGGGAAAATTTTTGAGTAAGCTGTCTACTGATGCTGCGTAAAAAGTGATGTATTGGGGTTATCTAGTGCTGTCCATTCCCTCACCTCTCTCCACCCCACAAATTATGAGACAATTTAGAATAAAAGAAGCCACAGAATATGTCATCCTAGCATAGTGCTAAAATGTTGAGTTTGCAGCCTTCTTATTTCTAAACATTGACTCTACCAGTCTTTATTTTTCTGACTTTGGAAACAACTCTCAACCTACCTGTCTTCAATTCACCCGAACAAAAATTGGGGATATCAACAAAGCATCTTTGTTATATTGTATACATTAAAACTATTTAAGATGTGCAAACTAGTGTGCCTGGTACATAGAAATATTTTTAAAGTTAAAAAAAAAATATATTACCTAAGATCAATAGTGATCTCCTCTTGCATTGAGGAGAATTCTACAGCAGTCAGAATAACATTTCTTTCTCTCCTGTTGCCCAGCTTCTTACATGAAGATAGACACTAAGATCGTATCGGTCCCAGGGACAGAGGAGGTACAGCTCACCTGCCAGGCTAGCGGTTACCCTCTGGCAGAAGTATCCTGGCAAAACATCAGTGTTCCTGCCAACACCAGCTACATCAGGACCCCTGAAGGCCCCTACCACGTCACCAGTGTTGTGCGCCTAAAGCCTCGGCCTGGTAGAAACTTCAGTTGCGCATTCTGGAATGCTCACACGAAGGAGCTTACTTCAGCCGTCATTGACCTTATGAGTAAGTGTTGCCCCCACTTCCTAGTGCTGTCAATTAGAGTTCAGGCAGGAAACAGATGGTGTGCTCACACGAGCCATTCAGGAAGTTTACAAACGGACTCTTCCTGAAGTAGGCATACAATCTAGAAGAACTACAAGGTTAGAACAGGCCATGATCTCTACCTTTGAGGAAAAGTTGCAGCTGCCCGGAGAAGGCAGCTGTGGAACAGTGCCTCTTGGAGTGCTGTGTATGAGCAGCTTCCGGGAGGGAAGTGAGGGACAGATAGCCCAACCACACCTCAGGAACTGTAGTCTCCTGCTGGTGTCTCCCATTGGCTGAACCCAGAAGGAAGTCAGAGAGTAAAGATGTCTATCTACTGGCTTCTTCCAGAAACACATCCAGTGTTACAAGGTACAAAATGGGTCTGGAGAAGCAGTAGGAATGTCTCGAGTGACTCACGTCTGGAGGGATAAATGAGGATAGATGTTTGGCTGGCAGAGATGCTGGCTAATTGGTTATGTGACCTTCCTAAGAAGCTGATCTCTCACAAAAGTCATTCAGTTTGACTGGCCTCATCGTTTTGAATTTCTGCACCAGCAAATTTTTAAACTATTCAGACAAACTAGCCACTTTTTGTGCCAGGTAGCAATATTTGTTTGATAACTAAAAACTGTCAGCTAGAAAAACAATCATTTCATAAGAGACAGGAAGAAGTTTTTTTTTTCACCACGTATGCATTTCATATTTCTCCTGTATTTAATTGCCTCAGATGCAATGGATCAAACCAACACAACTTTATTATCTTATACTTCTGAAGGTTTGAAGCCTAAAATAGGTTTCACTGAGGGTTACAGAAGTTCTAGGAGATTTTCCATTTTCTTGCCTTTTCTAGCCTCATCGGGGCATCTATACCTTAGCTTGTGACTTCTTCCTGCATCTTCAGAGCCAATAGTCACATCACCCAGCCCTCCACCCTTTTTATCAGTGTCTTTCTCTTGAACCTTGGGCTTCATTAGATGCTTCCACTTGTAGAAGAACTTGTCTACACAGGCTTGTTGGTGCAGAAGTTCAAAGGCTGAGATCCACTTTCAGAACTGGCTAGCATGGCCAGTCAAGCTCTGACTACTTTGTTTATTTCCAATTTTCATGGAAATGTCAGTGGAAGCAGTTAGCTGATGCCACAGACAACAAAACAATGTGTGTCCTGCTCACTTATGGCTCTGTGCACGAATCCAGAAATAACTAGAGTCCAACCTTTATGCCTGATTACACCAGTATCTCTTTTACCCTGCATGGTAAAGGCAAAGTAAGAATCATTGGAAGCCTTTGTGCTTGGAGAGTTAAGAATGGAGGGAAATGGCTAACATTATTGACTTGAATAGTCTGCAAGGTCTATTCAGGAGTCCGTGAGGTCCTCGGCAGAGCTCAGGATCTCCTAATGTACCATTGATAGATGCAGCCAGCAGCAGGGAGATAATCTTTGTTAGTTAGTTGGAGATGTTACCCATCCTTCTCAGCTTTTTGTTCTCATCCTGCTATTCCCAAGAGGGGATCTTTTGGGGACGTGTGTGTGTGTGTGTGCGTGCTGTTTGCATGTGTGTTTGTGTGTGTGTGTGTCCCCATTCCTCTTCCTCACCATGTGTTTCCCAAACTTGCTCAAAATGTTGTGGGAATCCACCAGAGAAGACTACTGGGACATGGGTTTAAGCCAAAAAAAAAAAAAAAGTCTGTATTAGCTGGTCAGTGACTACTACACTGGCTGTTTGGGATCCCAGTGTAGCTCTGAGCCTTTTCAGAGTGAGCCTTTAAGCACAAAAACCATATTCTGGGCTGACATACTTCAGTTAACAAGAACAGTTAGCCAGGAGAAGAACTACAGAAGCCAAGAAGCCAAGTTGGTACATGTAGAGACTTTGCCTGAACTATGGAGTTTGATGTATTGGGTCTTGGTTTTCAAAGTGCTATGTGCTGGGTTGTATGGCCTGAAAGGTACTCCCATCATGGCGTCAGTTGTGCTAAGGTCTGGGGGCCTGTTACATTCCCCACTGTCTTAGAGAATGAGTCAAATCATGGACTCATATTGATTTAGTTTAAGATAAAAGACCCCATGGTTATTCCAATCAGAATGAGAATGAGATGTCCAGTGCGTGCTGATAGAAGAGTGGTTAGCCAGGTGGATCAAGAGAACAGAAACGGGTATTAATTATCTTATTTATGACTTTATCTCTCTCTGTCTTTTTTTTTTTTAATGCTTTCCCAAACCGTGGCAAGTTTTTCTCTAATTACTCCTGATCAATTAGTGTAGAAACAAGTTCTTCCCAAAGCCAGACATAGTTTCCTTTATCTCATGAGAAGTAATGTAAGCCTTCACGATTTTGTAGAACCCATTTCTGCAAGGGAATCAAACTGTTGTTTCAACTCAGAAGTGAAACCTTTGAGTACTTCCAGGTCCTGATCAACATGTCTACTTAGTTTGGAAAACATCAGAAAAGGCATATTGCCGGGCGTGATGGCGCATGCCTTTAATCCCAGCACTCGGGAGGCAGAAGCAGGTGGATCGCTGTGAGTTCGAGGCCAGCCTGGTCTACAAAGTGAGTCCAGGACAGTCAAGGCTACACAGAGAAACCCTGTCTCGAAAAACCAAAAACAAAACAAAACAAGAAAAGGCATATTTAGTCAAACCATTACTATATGCCCACCAAATAGGCTCAGGGCTTTGGTAATATTGCTGTTATACAGATGAATTAACCATAAGGCAGAACAGCAGGCATCAGAATAAGGGAAACTTCCTATGTTAAAGGTTTGGAAATTGGGCAAGTTGCAGGCCCCTGTAAGTCCTTTAATTTGTGTTGTTTGCACTCACAATGAGTTCTGTCAGTCAGTGGGCAGTCTAGTTGGTTTGTAAAGCTATGTAGTAGGAGCCAGGTGTCTAAGCAGAACCAGCAATCCTGGCTGATTTGTGGCTGGAAATGATTCACTCTATCTTCAAGGTCCCTTCCTGTGACATAGAGCCTGATTCCCCCACATTTCCCATTTCCCAAAGATTCCCAGAATCTTTTCAAAGAATTTTTTCAAGAAGCTTCAGTTTCACAACCCTATTTTTTGCAATGGAAAAATTCCTTGTTTTCTGGGGTCCAAAGAAACCTAAATTTTAATGGATCATAGTCCAGGAGACAGTCTATTTGACAGCAGCGTCTGTGGCTCCTGCTTTCTTGACTTGGGTGCGGTGGATCCATGGTGTAATGCCAGCTACCTTCACAGCCAAAGGAGCAGAAAGAATTACCATTGTAGACCCCTTTCCAAGTTGTTTGCAGTGTCCCTTTGGCTAACCGCTTGGCCCAGACAGTATTACCAGACTTGAACAAGTAGAAACTGGAGGTCTCCTGAGTCTCTTGGATAGTCCAGGACTGGAGGGCCCATAGTGACCTGAGAAAGGATTAGAATTCTGCCAACTGCTGGTCTCTAAGCCTGAGAAGTCGTGGGAGAGGTCTTCCAAACATAATCTCATAGGTGGTAAATCCCTCCCTCTATGGGGCACAGCAAAGCAAAGCAAAGAAAGGAGGACTATGCACCCTTCACTCGACTCTAATCAGAGTTTTGTTACAGTTTCTTATATATGTATATGTATATACATGTATAGATACATATATATATATATTTACACATGCATAAAACAAACTACATACAGCAGGGAGAACCATGTGAAAATCATGAGTTGTGAGTTTCATTCACAGTGATTTCGCTATTTGTATTTGTCAAACTTGAAGTAAACATCTTTCCTATCTTGTTGGGTCTAAATTTCTGAATGAAATTCAATATCTATAATATCTCATCTCTATGGATTTAAATCCTTTATCTTGATCTAAAAAGATCTTCTCCCCTAACCAACTAAGCTTGATTGTAAAACTAAACTATCTGGTCTTCAACCCCTCTCAGAGACTTGAGAAGGAATAAAACTTAAATGCCTGAGTGAACTGGTAGTGCAGGTTAGCAGCTTCCAATATGAAAAAAAATGACCAAGGCAGTTTACTGCCTGGAACAGTCACCCAACACTCTCTATAAGGTAGGAGCATCATCTTAAGACTTCTAGCTCAATGTCTCTGCCAGACTCATTCACGAGACAGGAACTATTGAGGACTTAACCTGTCTTGGCAGAGTTCGGCCGTCCACTCTGCCTGCATCCATTTTACCTGCCCAGAATGCTGAGGTCTATATGCACATTGACGTTTTCAATCTATGTCTAAAGCTTTAGCTATTTCTTGAGATGTTTTGGCTATGAAAGTCAAGCCTTGTCAGATCCCATTGCTAGTAGGAGGCCAGATCAGGGGACCACTTCCTGGAGGAGTTTTTACAGCTGCTTTTTGAATAACATCTAGCCTCCTAGAAAAACTAGCAAATGCTGGGTTTTTAATCCCTGGCAGGCTAGATCTCGGTGGAGTCAGTTTTGCCAGTTTGTGAGGGTGTTACCATCTCATCTGGACCCTTCCCGGGAAAGGGCTCTCTGATTTGGACTTACTTGAGCACAAACCTGGCATTTGGCTGAGACATCCCACACTAGGCTGTCCAGTCTAGGTGTAACATACCTTGGTCTGAGCAACTTAGAAGTCTTGTGGGTCCTACGTGAGTAGCCTGGTGAAGGTCAATTACCACACTCCTTCCACTTGTTTCTGAGAGAATGATCTTTCCCTCTTCTCTCCTCCACTAACCCATCAACCTGTGAGCTTAAAATGTCCATTTCTTCTTTACCCATGGAATCTCAAGCAACACCAGGTCAGGGTACATCATCAAAATATTAGTAGGTCCCACTGGTCTTAGGGCCATTTGTTGGGCAGCCAGATCAGCAGCTAGCTGCTAGGAGGGCCAAGAATTTTCTGGTGTCCTTTTTCACAGGAGTGAGACGCCCTCTTTCTCTATAGATAACATGTGGACATGTGCAGTAGTAAAGGCATAGTGACTGTCCTTGTACATGGTGGCAGACTTTCCTTTTTCCTCATTTGAAAGCTTAGGTCAGATTGCTTAGTTTTGCTCTCTGGGCTGAGGTACCTGGTTTGGGCCCAAATCATTTTAGTTAAAGTAACTACTGCAGCTCTCACATACCTGTTTTCACTTTTCATCTCCTGACAGTCATGGATGAGCACCTGTGGGTTGTCACCAGGCAAGAGGGTAGCAGGATTGACAGCGATGGAGTTCTCAAACTGAACTCAGGGGGAGTCCAGTGGTTGGCCTGGTACTGGGTCACATAGGCATTAGGAAGCCAGAGTTTGGGTGCTCCTCAGAGGAGGGTCTCAAAGGTGTGGGTGTTGTGAGTATAAGATCCTGACCCAGAGTTAATTTTATTATTGTTGTTGTTGTTATTGCTGTTGTTGTTGTTATTATTATTATCATTATCATTATTAATTTATTAGACTAGCAGTAACTGCCACAGCTCTTAGATGGATGGGCCATCCTGTGGCTACTGGGTCCTACCATTTAGACAGGTATGTCACAGGGTGTTTCCATGGCCCCAAAATTTGGGCTAAAACTCCTTTTGTCTTCTGTTTCATGGACAAACAGAAGAGAAGGTTTTAAGACAGCTGGAAAACCTAGGGCTGGAGTGGAAGTCAGAGCTGTTTCTAAAGCCTCAAAGGCCTTTTGTTTCCTCTGAGTCCAGGTTAGGGGCTCAGTGCCCTCCATGCTGGTGCATAGAGGCCTTGCTCTTTGCCACAGACTCTGACTCTGGCATCCAGAGGCAGCAATATCCTGCTACACCTGTCTGTCGGATCTCAGACGCTCATACCTGCCTCTTAGTCTTCGGAGTTGGGATCTGAGGGATGGCTGCAATCTACTCTGAGACAGGCTCCTTTTGCCTCCCTTCAGCTGGCAGCCAACACTTCCGATTCACAAAGCTCAGCTTTCTTAGTGACGTTCTGTAGCCCACGGACTGTAACTTTTGCAGTGTCCCCCACTGACCTCCTTTAAATCTGTTTTCCCAGGAAACCTCTGATGGGAGGGCAAAAGGTCCCTTGTTGTTTCAAGGTCATTGGGTATTGTTTAATCTGGATGATGGTATCTGCACTGATTAGTTGAACAATTATATTACTTGGTGTTGCCAGTGCCAGGAGGGCTTGGTTTCTGCCCATACTTCCAGGAACCTTTGTTGTCAATCTGAGAGGTAGTGTAGCTGTGCTCTGATTGGAGACAGGACTTGCAGCTAGGAGATATTTTTCTGATAGAGGGAAAAACACCAGCATTTTGTTGGGTATCTGTAAGTCTAACTGCATCTCAGCATTAGAGAACGTGGCCATGGCTTTCAGGTTATGCAAAAGGCCTTGTCTTTTGATCAGTTTTCTGTTGTTAAACACCTTTTTGAGCAACCTCCAGCAACTAGGGTCTACTTACACCTTTACATTTTTCTGACCTTTGTAACTTTTTCCTAATATCCAGCTCTGACTTGGTAACAAAGGAAGTCTCTTTAGGATCTGTCTTTAATCCTCCTGAAAAGGACCCAGTGAAAAATGCCTCCTTGGTCAATGTTGGACAGAAGGAAAAAATCTGTTCTGTGTAGGCTGCACTGTCCAGCAGTGATCCCCTTGCCTGGGCCTGGGATGGTTTTCCTACTTTTTTTTTTTTTTTTTTTTAAGAGAATGCTAGGTTTTCAGTTTTTCAATTAGACAGATCATTCGTTGAAAGGAGACATAAACCATGAAAGAAGGAGAAAAAGTTCCTCTCCCAAGGTTTCCTTAGAACAGGCAGAGGAAGAGCAGCAGGGGGCCCTAGAGGAGAGGCCTGCCCATCCTCGCATCACCTCTGCATGGGGACCAACCCTGACCACAAACAGGGGTAAGACAAGGAAACCAGCAAGCGCTCCTGCTCCTGGAGTGGGGCAGGTAGAGGGGTTTTTGTTTTAGTATCTTTGTTGTTGTTTGGTTGGTTTGATTTGGTTTGGTTTTGGAAGGGGGCGGCTCTCTCAGCAACCTGGCAGAGCCAAAAGGATTTGGATCCCAACAGGAGGGGACACCAGTCTTAAGCCAGGGGGTCCTCACAGCAGAGCAATCAACTGGTCAATGCAGTGAAACAGAACAGACAGAAACACATAGAAAGACACACAGAGATCCACACACAGCAAAGACAACCAAGGTGGCTATGTTCATACACATGAGCAGACAGGAAGAATCCAGTGGCATCTCATATGGCTCCCAGACATATGATCCTCATATGGATCAGCAGCTGTGTCCTACCTCTCCTGTATGTTTAAAGAGATGGGGCTTTAACCAGACTTGCCTTCTGAGGTGACAAACCAGGCGACTTTCTAATTTGTTTCCTTTTGGGGTGGAGGTGTGAGAGCTGTTCAAAGTATTAGGCTGTAACTGTCCAAAGGGAGTCCTGGGGACCCAGAATTCAGGTTTTGCACCCCCGAAGAGTCCCTTGAGTACTTTACTCTTTCTTGCTCCAAGGGGGCACAGAGACCCTCAGTGTCTTGAGGCCTAATCTCAGAGAGATCTCAATGGGACCCCCAGAAATGTTGTGGAGTACTCACCAAAGAAGACTACTTGGGCATGGGCTTAGCCAATAGACAGTCTCTATTCACTGGCCAGCAACTACCCTGGGTGTTCTGGATCCCAGTGTAGTCTCCAAGCCTTTCTCAGGGTGAGTTTTTAAGGATAAAAATCATATTCTGGGTTGAAACACTTCAGTTAACAAGAACAGTTAGCCAGAAGCAGAACTATAGAAATAAAAAAAAAAATAAAAAAAAAAAAAAAAAAGCAAGGTTGGTACATTTAGAGACTTTCCCAGAATGATGGACCAAGTCTTTGTTTTTATTTTGGCAGGTGGTGCTGTGTACACGCTGAGTTCTATAGCCTGAATGGCACTTCCGTTACAGAGTGAGTTGTGCCAAGGCCTTGCTACAATACCTTTCCCTCTTCTACCCCTTCATTGTGCCATAAGTTCCTTTCCCACAAAACAACATCACTTGGCAGCCCCCATCCCACCCTCTCCCCAAAGCGCCTCACACCACTTCAGAATACAAGGGAGTCAGGCGTTCATCTTGCTCACTGATGCCTATTACCCACATGATTTACTTGTTTTCCTATGACTGTGTGTGCCTTTTCTCATTTTTTGGATAATATATCTATATTATCCATGTGTTTTCATAGCTCACACAAGTCTTCTTTGTGTCCAGAAAGCCGAGTGTTTTGATCTTGGCAAGTACTTGGTAAACGCTGCCTTGATGGCTTTGGAGACACAGTCCTAAAGGACCCAGCTCCTGCATCTCAGTTCCTAGTCTGTGTAGACGGTCAGATCAGATATGACACACCCTGATTTGTAACACACAACAATAGCAGTAGGAAAAATACAGTCACATCCTCCCAAGGGGTCCTTGCTTCTGCTTCTTAGAGGCATTTTCTGGCTGATTTATAACTATCCTGTTTCTGCTCGTTCTCGTAAACTGAGCTGCTCACCCACTGCTGACTGCTGGGAACCCCCTCAGGCTTTCTCCACAAGTCAGTGAACAAAACAGATGTAGGAATGAGAGTCCAGGGGCAGGAAGACGCCTGCAACTCTAGAACAGAAGGCTGAATTAAATTTTGGTCAGACGTTAGGGAGTTATCACGTCATTTTCCTTCAGAGGCAGGGCTGTCCTCAGACAGTAGCTGTGTTTTCACTGGGAAATGTAACTGGCCTTGATCATGGGAGTTTCTGTAAAGTGGTGAAGCAGGCAGAAAAATGAAGCTCTTCCGGGGCATCTGGAGGCAAGTCCAGGAAGCAGATAAGAATGTGGGCTCAAACCAGACTTCAGTTTCAAATGCTATCTCTAGCTGGGCGGTGGTGGTGCACGCCTTTAATCCCAGCACTCGGGAGGCAGAGACAGGCGGATGGCTGTGAGTTCAAGGCTGGCCTGGTCTACAAAGTGAGTCCAGGACAGCCAAGGCTATACAGAGAAACCCTATCTCGAAAACAAACAATCAATCAATCAATCAATCAATCAAATGCTATTCTGCCACCTCTTGGCTTTAGAACTCGAACATCCTACAGGGCTATCCTAGAACTCAGTCTCTCAGGTGCACAGTGAGAGTAAAGGATGGTGCACATGTTAAAAAGTTACTGTGGTACTTCAATGAAATGTGATACTAAAGTGTGAAATGAAGGAAAATGATCGCCTCCAGCAGGATCCCTGACTTCTTTCTGAGTACACAAGACTGTGGTAAGAAGAGGACAGGTATTTTCCCCATTGTTAAGGAGAACACAGTTATCCTAAAGTAACACATATGTAGGCTATGCTACCATAATGAAGATACTCAAACACACACTGACCCAAGGCAACAGTGTAAGCACTCTAAGCAGCTAAATGACTACATCTTATAAGTCAGTCAGTGACCCAGGCTATTTCCATCTTGTTGCTCTGACATTCTCCAGGATACTGTTCCCTGTTGAATTGTCAAAGCAGAGTCATTGCCAAATCCATGTCTGCCTTCAGAGAAGTAAGAGTGGTAGAAGAGACCTTTGATGTCTTAAAGTCAAGTTCTAGAAGGCCCATTCTTGCTCTGAACTCAATTTATATTACAGGCTACATCTAAGTGCTGACCCAGGGGTCTAGAAAAGCAATCCCTGAGAACTGTGTGTCTAGCTAATAACAGAGAACTGGGAGGGAGGGAGGGAGGGAGGGAGGGAGGGAGGGAGGGAGGGAGGAAGGGAGGGAAGGGTAAGGTTAACAGCCAGCACGTTGCCACAATGTAACTACTGACCACAATGTAACTACTGACCAGTCGGTTTAGCCCAGGAACTTTGTCTTACACCTCTCCTGCAGGGATGCTGGGCTTCATACAGCCTGGGGGGTGGCTTAGGTACCATCTGTCCTCCAAATACAGTCTAAGGAAGCTGACGTCTTCAGGGATGAGCAGAAATTCCACAATGGAAGGATCCATGAGCAAAACTGGACAGAACAAGGGTTTCCAGAGGTACCAAGGCAGGGGCCTGACTCACAGGCACTGCATCCAGCATGCATTTAGTAGTAAAGAAACAGCGTTATCAGTCAAAGTTTTGCAAGACAGCTCAAGCAAACAAGCAAGTACTTATCTTTTTTGTGCTCAGTGTTCACATGCTCTTAGATGAAGATGATTTCTATGGAGTTTGACCTTTGGGTCAAGAAGACCTGGATCTGCAGTGCTGGCTGCATTACTTCCTGGAAGCCATGACAATAGACAGATTACTTAGCATCCCTGAGGATCCCCAGGCTCCAAAGTGACTTGGGACTAAGAAGCATCTAATCAACATCGCAGAGGGAGGGGCAGGAGCAGAGCAGTCAGCATCAAGCCCCTCCCCCCACCCCATCTTGAATAGTCATGTACAATTTTCCTGATATAACCATTAGGTTTAGTCTGTGTCCATTGCTCCATGAGGCAAAGATCCAGTCTCAGAAATAAGGCACAGGCTAACTTGCATGCCCATACATTGCTATAGTGTGAACACCCCTGTTGTCCTTTCTTCTTCTTTCCATCCAGCCAACCTGAAGGTACCCAGAGCTCTGCAAAGGTGTTTCCCAGCCTCTAAAGTACTGTTCGCATCGCCTCTTCACTAAACGGATGCTGCCCTCGGTGGCAGCACCTCAGTTAGTGCAGACAAGATAAGGGGTCCATTGTGGTCATTCATACCAAGACCTGAATGGCTAGATTTAACATGTCACTCCTGCCTGGGATGTTCTGCTTGTTCCAAAGGATCTTCCTGGTTTTAAGTTTTAAACTTTGATTTCTTATCAGTGAGGAAGAAAATAAATTTTTGAACTGAGGGACTTTCCTAATTGCATGAGAAAGACAGGGTGATGAAGAGAAAGGAGAAATGGAGGTAGAGATAAGAGACAGAGATGGGGCCAGGGGGTGAAAAAAAAGAAAAAAAAATAAGAATAATGATGCAGTGGGTGGATGCATGGAATGACAAAATGGTGAAAGGCACAAGATCTGGGCCCACACAGTCTGGACTCTACCTCAGATGACTCTCTTGCTATCTCACTTTGGGGAACTTTCTCGGCCTCGCTCTTTTTCCCCAGTCAAAAAGGGGATCAAAGTAGAGACTGCTTCACTGGGTGGTTGTGAGAGGAAATGCGCTTCTGCATGGGAGAGCGTGGAGTGAAGGCCTAAGCCATGGCAGTGTGGTGGGAACCGCTCCGGAAGCCACCTCAATGTGGCTCTGAGCTGCCCTGTGGTGAGACTCTGTTCCTCTCATTCACCCAGGTTGGATGGAACCCACCGTCCCCAGAACATCATCCCTTCACATTTTCATCCCGTCTTGCATCGTTGGTTTAATCTTCATAGCTGCAGTGATAGCCCTGCGAAAGAGGCTCTGTGGAAAGCTGTTTTCTAGAAAAAGGTGAGTGACTTGTAAACCGTATGAGCCAGCTGCCTGCCGGATTTCAGTGAGGCACCTCAAGGTTAGAAGCGCTTTGAGACTGCCCTCAGGACTTCTTTCCCTAAGAAAATGGTTCCGTCTTCAGCGAGCTGAATCCACACTGAAATTTTAGGGTTTTTTGTTTTTGTTTTTTGTTTTTTGCTTTTGCTTTTGCTTTTGCTTTAAAGAGATGTTCGCTCCTGGCCTGAAAGAGTTTGCCTTGTCCTCCAAGCTACTAGAGTGTTCTCTTTTGGGTAATACAGGCAGCGTTTACTGGTGAGACATTAACAAGAGCCTCTTTGAGGATTCTCTTAATTTCTCTCCTTTTTCTCCTTCTGGGCATACGTTGAGTTAAACCTTCCTCGTCTTCTAGAAATCCACCCCTTCTGTCTGGGTGAAGAAGAGAGAGAGAGGTCAGGAGGCATCTCAGTCTAGAGGGCGTCTTTGTGGTCATCTACTAAGCCTGGCCTTCTGATGGGAAGGCCTGCTCCTACTCTGTTGGGCTATGCCTGCAGCTTCAAGTCCTAAATAGATTTGTTCTTGTGTCTGTCTGTAGTCTGATCCTTACTTCCTGGAAGGAGCCAAACAATTAAACAAAACAAAACAAAACCACCAGAATATATGTAGGCCCCACTGGTGTTTTCCTCAGTGACAGCTGGGTGAGCAGTCAGTGAACTTCTTTCCAGGTCTATATTGGTTTATCTGTCAAAAAAGGAAAGGGTGTCTTTGACTAAGTCATTCGGAGTGGGCAGCCCCAGGGTGGGGGAGGTTTTGGTGGTTGTCATCCTACACTGATGATGACACCATCTGTGTCCTTACCAGGTGGAGTAACATGGGTTATTTATACCTTGCCTTTTGTGAACATTATCTGGGATGGCCACTGAACCTCTAACTGCAGAATGTAAGGAAGCGTTGTCAAAAGAAAGAGAGATCTCAGCTTTCAGGAGGAGCTGGACACAGGGGGATTGTCCTGTCAAAGGCTGCCTGGACTACTGAGTAAAAACAGGTGCGGGCGGGGGGGGGGGGGAGGGGGAAGGAAAGTGAGGGAGGAAGGGAGAAAGGAGAGAGAATGAAGGAGATAGGCAAGAGAAATGAGAGGAAGAGACAGGCAGGGATTCTTTTTTTTTTTTTTTTTTTTTTTAAGTAGACAGGAAGAGGAGCAGAAGAGCAAAGAAAGAGGAAATACTGAGTTTGTTAACAAAACTTTGGCTCCTACATAAAGCCCGTTCTGCAAACCCTGTGACCTCAGATTGCTGTGGCAAATGAAGCTCACTAAAGTCTGATACCCGGCCCTCCCTCCACACAGATCTTACAGAATATCTGGCCTGGGGCCCGAGGACCCCTTAATCACTTCCAATAGCCAAGTTATGGAATCAGCCAGGATGGATGGTTAAACAAGATATGATGTGTGTTCCTAACAGAACACTATTTAGCCTTAGAGAAAAAATGGGGGAAAATGTGATTTTCAAGGCAACGAATGAAGCTGGAGGCCATCATTTTAAGCCCAACTCAGACAGTGCAGACAGATATTGTATTTCCTTTCATGTATAGATCCTAGATTTAAAAAATAAATATATGGCCAGGGCACCCGCACAAGGGGAAGAGGCGCAGGGCAGGCTTTCACCTGGGAATGGATACGCTTGGAGGGTCCATGAGTATGAAAAGCTGAGATGACTCGGGTAGAGAAATGCGTAACACATCCTAGGTGTTTATGTCAGAACGTACCCATGTCATATCACATGACGTCATTAAAGCATGGTTCTTATCTCACAGCACCATCCCTTTGCACTGTGCGTGCTCTCATACAATTCAACAGCAAGGGATGCTGCAGAAACACCTGGGGTCCAGTTTGTGATGATTGTGTGTAATGATTTGCAGTCTTTTATTGTACATACAGTTTCATTGTCTCACTGAAATATAATGCTTTAATTACAAAAACAATTTTATTTTGTTTTCTTTTTTATCAAGACAAAGTCTCATTATGTAGCTCTAGCAGTCCTGGAAATCATTATGTAGACCCAGTCACCCTGGATCTCACAGTGATCTTCCTGCCTCTGCCTTGAAAGTGCTGGGATTAAAGTTGTGTGCCACTACACCCTTGCACAAAAACGCTTTTAATATTTTTCTACCATCACTCCTCAGAATGTATCAAATTCATATAACTTTATATTTAGTTGCAATAGAAATGTGATTTTATAAAATTGTTTTAATTGCTAGCTTGAGTTGCATTGAAAAGTTACCAAATGAATTTTGGTTTGCTATTTGGACAGAATTTCCAACAATTTCTTAAATGACCCTAAATATACTTCTTCTCATTTGCACTGTATATTTTATGTGAACTAGTATTCTCCACATTGATAATTATAAATACAACTAACTCACTAGTATACAAATTTTCTTTTATATTTAATAGTAAAATTATATACAACCAAAGAATAAAATAAGTTTATTATTTATTGCCAGTACATGCTTAATTTCTATAGCTATCACATACTCACACACATACAGTCACACACTACACTCACACACACCCTCCCTCGCATACAGACACACACACACACACATATATACACACCTTCACACGCCCCCTTCCCAACATACAGTCTCACACACATACAAATCCACGCACACACACTGTTACACGCACACACACACACACTCATACACACACATATCCAAAACCACGTAAAAATTTCTTGGAGAAAAGGGAAATTGAAAGTGGAAAAAGTTAGACTAATTTAGAACAAGAGTTTTTGTTTGGTTGGTTGGTTGGTTTTTGTTGTTGTTTTTCAATACGAGGTTTCTCTGTGTAGCCCTGGCTGACCTGGACTCGCTTTGTAAACAAAGCTGGATTCACAGAGGTCTGTGGGAAGGATTGTAAGCTTTGTCACAGGTCTTGGCAGGCTTTGCCCTTGGACACACCATGGATACTCCCTGAGATTAATCTTGAGAGAGACTAGGTGGAGACATCCTGGGCTTGGAATTCAGGAAGGGGACCTAGGGACTCCACTTGGATTATTGTGTTTCTAATCACCCTCAATGGGAGGAGGAGACCGGCCCTTGCAAGTGAGAGACAGACAGACAGGACGAGAGGGGCAGCAGGTTCAGACCGAGCTCAAGTGCACGTGGATCGGATAGGGGAGAAAAATCAGCGAACAGGCCGGACCAGCTCGCAGGCCAGAGACCCCTAGGGACCCGTCCCGTCCCGTGGAACAAATACTGGAAGGTTCACTCTTGTTTCCCTTTAACCTTTTTCCCCTCTTGTGTAAGCTAGTTGGGTTGTGTAATAGAGTTTAATTGTTAGGAAACAGAGCCAACAGAGATCCATCTGCCTC
>OU015757.1:48908451-48920934 GCA_907169655.1 Acomys percivali
GGGTGCTGCTTACTGGCTTGCTCCACATAGCTTGCTCAGCATGTTTTCTTATAGAACCCAGACCACCTGTCCAGGGGTGGCACCACCCACAGTGGGCTGGCTGGGCCCTCCCCCATCAATCACTAATTAAGAAAATTGCCCTACAGCTGGATCTTAAGGAGGCATTTTCTCAAGCCTGGCTCCTTCCTCTCTAATGACTCTAGTTTGAGTCAAGTTGACATAAAACCAGCCAGTACAGGAACCACCAAGGAGGAAGAAACAGATTGTGAGAGCCAGAGGTTGGGAAGGACAGGAACAGAACTGTGTCTGGACATTAGTGGGACTTCCGCGCTCATGAGTTCACAGCAGCTATGGCTGCCTGCACAAGACCCGAACCTCCCAAACAGCAGCAGCTGGGACTGGGTGTTCAAACACGGGAGCCTGTGAGGGACATTTCTCCTTCAAATGGTAACAAAATGTCTTTGCGGTGCCTTTTAAATGTCTTCCCTAGGTTATTTATTGCCAGCTAAGTCTGCCTTGAGCCTATTTTTCTACTCATGGAGAAAGTAATAGTAACGGAATCACGAGGAAGGTGACTCTAGCCCAGTGGTTCTCAACCTTCCTAACACTGTGACCCTTTAATGCAGTTCCTCGCATTGTGGTGACGCCCCCCCCCAACCACAGAATTATTTTCATTGTTACTTCATAACTGTAATTTCGCTACCATTATGAGTTGTAATGTAACTATCTGATATGCAGGGTAGCTGACATGTGACCTCTATGAAAGGGTCATTTGATCCCAGAGGGGTCGGGATCCACATATTGAGAGCCACTGCTCTAGCGCTACCTTCTTCGTTATTTCATTACTATGACTGAAGTGCTCTAACTTCATACCTTCCAGGCCTGGCACTGCACTGAATGTTGGTCCTATTTTGTTTTCTTTTCCTGCCCTCTGAAAGCCTCTTTTGTGCTCTGTCTTTCCACCTAGCTCTGGGATGAGCCATGAGTGGAGGAGATTCAGGTTTTAGGTAGGAAGTGGAGCAGGTCCTAGGGACTTCAAAGATTTCCTCAGGACTCATCAACCTGGCCTGGATAGATACAATCATTTTCATCCCTGACCTGTAAATGTTATGGGAGCATAAAGCATCTATTTATGAGCCGTCAAACATGAAAGGCTTGGGAAACCCAGTCTCACTTTTCTGACAATTCTTATTTCCCACATTATAAAATATGTGTTTTTGTTATTTTATATTTTAAAGCTTTCAGTTTAAGTGTTCTGTCCAATATCATTTTATCAATGTCATATCACCAAGATAGGCTAGCCCAGCAAAGGTCCCAGCTCCATACTCTGTGGATGTTTTCCATTTTGAGAAGCATACTACGTGGATATACATACATACATACATACATACATACATACATACATACTATATATGATGTATAAGCATGCTCCCTCTTTGCACTGCTCAGCAGCCCTATCTCTGGTTCTGTTTGGATCTTTGGGTAGGTTGTCATGGGAAACTAACCACTGGGGTGCTCAGTGGTACCTACCATCTGTTCTTCCGGCCATCCCCAGGAGCCTTGTTTCCAGGTGAAAGGCTGTGCCATTCCCTGTCACCTCTGTGGGTAGCTGGAGATGGAACAACTGTTGATTTCACACCTTGTCTTAGTTAGGATTACTACTCCTATGAAACACCATGACCAAAAAGTAGGTTGGGAAGGAAAGAGTTTATTTGGCTTACACTTTCATATCACTATTTACCATCAAAGGAAGTCAGGACAGGAGCCCAAACAAGGCAGGAACCTGGAGTTAGGAGCTGATGCAGAGACCATGGAGAGGTGCTGTTCACTGGCCTGCTCCCCATGGCTTCCTTACAGAACCTAGGTGCACCAGCCCAGCACCGCCCACAGTGGGCTGGGCCCTCTCCCATCAATCACTAATTAAGAGAATGCCTTATAGACTTGTTTACAACCCAATGTTATGAAACAGTTTCTTAATTATGGTTCCCTCCTCTCAGATAACTTTAGCTTGTGTCAAGTTGACCTAAACTATTCAGCACATTTTTCATTTAAGATTCCCTCCTTCCCGTTTTTTTTTGTTTGTTTGTTTGTTTTTTGTTTTTTGTTTTTTGAGACAAGGTTTCTCTGTGTAGTCTTGGCTGTCCTAGACTCACTTTGTAGGCCAGGCTGGCCTCAATCTCACAGCCATCCACCTGCCTCTGCCTCCCAAGTGCTGGGATTAAAGGCGTGCGCCACCACGCCCTCCTTCCAGAGTATTGTTCTGTGTGTGTGAAGTTAACAAAAGCTCAGCCAGCACACACCTGTATCTTAAGAATAGCTTTTGCTCAAAGAATAATTATTATAAAGCCATATGCTTTACTGGTAAAATATTACAATGTATTTTAATACTAAAAAAAAAAAAAAACAGAGAAAGGAAAAGTATCGATAAACATTTAGTGTGGTCACAATGTGTTTTATGTTGTTTTTCTCAAATATTTTCAACCCTTAGTTGGTGAATCCAGTGGGTGAGGAATGTGTAGATACAGAGAGGCAACTGTATCCATGGTTACGCTAATTAATTCATGAGAGATAATAGGATCCATGTACACAGAAGTGTCTTATTTGGTACCTTCATGCTAAGCTTGTTCTTGAAATTGCGCTTTGCTCCGTGTCTTTGTTGGAGAGCAAAGATGGCATCTATTTAAGGCCAAGAGCAATCACACCATTCTTTGCTCTATCTGTGTCCCTAAGTTCTCCTAGCTGATACTGCATGGGAAGTCTGTACTCATAAAGTTAGAAATACTGTCAAAATTTACTAATGAGCAGATAACTCAACCTTGGTACAACTAACTCATGGTTCTGCAGCCAATGGTGATTAAGAAATACATTGTGTCACCAGAGACCATGTGGATGTCTGAGGGCTGTGTTGCCATGGGAGGATGTGCTGATCTAAGTGGCCTGAGCTGCTATCTGAGGCCATGATGACATCCAGGCTAATGCTGCCATGGGGCCCATGTCTGGCTCTGTGGTCCTATTGCAGCCAGGGTCTGTGTTGATATCTGAGGCCTGTGTTACTACCAAACCATGCAGATGTCCTGGGTCTGGCCTGGTGCCTGAAGCTGGATTGATGTTTGAGCACTGGGCTGAGCTGGCCCCACTCCTTGCCAGCAACACCACCCAATCCCTGAGGGGGGTAGCATAAGTGCAGGAGATTTGCCTCTGCCTCTCACCAGCTGTAGCACTCAGGAGAGCAGGCCCTGTAAGAGAAAGACTTCACCTGGGCAACACAGCAGAGCTGACCCTGGTGGTGGGGGAACAGGTGAGCTGGCTCTGCCTCTTGTGTGCTATGGGGTGATATGAATGATATGAATGCCCTCTGCCCACCTACCCCTCAACACCTGTCTCAGATGAGAGAGCTGGCCCTGAAGTCATGAGAGCAGGAGAATTGTCCCTGCCCCTCACTGGCTGCAGCACCTGGAGAGCATGCCCTGAACCTCACCTGGGCACCAGCTGGTCCTGGTGGTGAAAGTGCAGGTGAGCTGGCCCTGCCCCTTCTCAGCTGCACCATTGGGTGAGCTAGCTGGGGCAGTGCTGGAGAGCTTGTGCTGGTAGTGTGGGTACAGGAGAGCTGGCAGGCTGATCAACTCAGCTAACACCCAGGCCCTGATCCAGGACTTTGAGTTGGCCCATGCCAACATCTACGCAATCTATAAACTATTGGAGTGTGAGAAGGGGCCAGTCTATATATCCAAAGCTACAAGATCTCCATAACATAGGACAACAAACAGGATATCTGAGAGGAATCCCAGTGAGGACCGAGTATTGATAGCAGAAGCCAGAGGCCTCAAACCAGACCAATGATTCAGTGCAATGATCATTTGCAAGTAAAGATGTAAGGTCAAAAGCGTGTACAGCTTCCATGTTGAGATTTCTTTTTTGTATTTTATTTTATTAATTTGGGGGGAGGTTGCAAGGGCAGGTGACAGATACTTAGGGACAGAGAGATGAATGGGAATGGGGTGCATAATTCACAAAGAATCAATAAAAAGCTTGAAAATAAAACTATTCATTATGAAGCAAAAAAATTTTTTTTCTGATCTCAAAATACTCTTTCTAAATGTCCCATTTGTTAAGTTGGATGCTTTAAATTATACCATTCTTATCATCATCATCAGAGAGGCTCCATCAAACAACAGATGGAAACAGATGCAGAGCCCCACGGCCAATCATTAGGCGGAGCTTAGGGAATCCTGTGGATGATGGAGAGGAAGGATTGAAGGAGCCAGAGGGGTTAAGGGCACCATAAGAAAACCACAGAATCACCTAACCTGGGCTCATAGAGGCTCACAGAGACCGAAGCGACAATCAGGGAGCCCTCCGCATATATATTGTAGTTGTGTAGCTTGGTTTTTGTGGGAAGAGGTCTTGAGATCCGTGCTTCTGGCATCAAATAGGTTTGGGTGTTGAGGGCAAGAAGGCCTTGTGCACGCAGATAAGCACTGGAGAAGCTAGGAAAGTTAAACACGCAGTTCGCCTCTTCAGTGGAAAATAGTTGTGCCACTGCTCCCTTGAAAGCGAGGAATGATGCAGTTTTACAACCTGGTGATCCTTTGCTGTCTGATGAGGCAGCCTCTGCCCATATCTGGCAGAATTCACTTATCCCAAACAATATCCTCTCCCCCCTTGAAACCTTGAGCATTACTTTTAGGCCATAAATCCCGTTCTTATGAGTGATGTAACTAGTGCTTTACAACAGCCTAAGTGACTTCTATTTTATCTTAGGACCAGGTTAGTCCTGACACCCACAGGCATTTATGTTTACCTCAGTCATGCTCCCTAGACCCTAAATCTTGGGTACCATCACTGACTCAACAGTACCCATTCTTGTGAAAGCAGCCATGTGTACTGTGTAAAGAATCTCAACGTAAACATGTCTTAAATTGTTGAACACTTAGGACCGAGTTCATTGTTATCTGAATACTTTTTTCCAAATTTGTGCTGTGCTTAAGTATGGCTAAAGTGAAATGGTCTGGGCCAGACTCCAGAATCCCTGGTCCAGAGCCCAGGCTGAGCCCAGTTTTTACTCTTACCTCATCCTGATTGTTTTTCCTTGCCTGCTGTAAAGCCTACAGGAGAACTGCCACACTTGGGTTCTGTGGGACAGCAGGGATGTTTAACTTTGTAAAAAGCCACTTCTTTTGTGGTCTAGCAATCGTATGGCACAGATTTGACAGAAATGATGTGGGAGAATCAGAAGACTTTGAAATGCCTTTGTGTCCGAAACTTGTAATATTCAAGCTACTCATTGTAGAACTCTGCAGTGTATAAGCATCACCAGTTGGGAAAACAACCCTAGGAAGCCCTCACCCCATGCATACGTGATGGTAACCATCAGTGCAAAATGTGATGAAAGAGTTAACATGGGTTCCCAGCCCTTTCCCCATGCCTACCAACAACTGGTCTGAGAGCAATTACTATAGGCCCACACCCTGGGTTCAGAGCCAAGGAACAAAGGTGGCATAGGGCAGTTCCACACGGAGATCTGAACACACTGAGCTCTGAGTCAGTAATTAGAATTTCTTGACTCAGCAAAGTTTCCCATCAGCCCTGGCAAGCCTGATTAATATGTCCATTTCTTCAGAAATGAAAATCCCAATTCCTATAAAATGATATCCCTGACCCAGAGGCACTTGCTTGTGTAAGTCCTTAGAGGCTCAGTGTCTTTCTTTACGTAATTCCCTCAGCTGCTCCAAACAGGAAAGAAAGGGGATGGGCCTGAGAGCAGAGGTGAGCAACTCCGATCTCTAGCAAGCATGTGATGAAATGAGTGAAGGAGGTCTGAGGTAACCACAGAGGGAATGGGGAACCTGCCAGCCCAGCTCTTCTGTCGAGGCCAAGAAGATGGAAATGTAGATATTCATGCAATGTCTGCTAGTTATTAAATGCTAGATTAAAAGATTACCAAATTAGCCAAATTGTACACAGGGGACACATCTGTAGCTTCAGAGCTAGAAGTAAATTACTAACCGCTATGATCAAGGCATAGACAATTCAGGGTATGTAAAAGTAACTTTATTCTCCTGGCTCAATTGTTGCCTGGGAGGCTTACTACCTCCTTCTGCTAACCTAGGCCTAGTCCTGGAAGCTTCTAGCCTCTGTACAATCTAACCTAGACCTAGAATGTTGTCAGCCTCTGAGACTTACTGCTTAATAAGCTTACCCTTGTGCTTTCTGATCTCTGTGCTGGCAGGTTCAACTCAGCTATTCTGGCTCAAACTCTTCTCCCAGCTAATTTATTTAATCTGGCTTCTCTCTCGTCCTTGAATTGCTCTGCTTGGCCTCAAACTAACTCAGCAATCTGCTCTAATCTTCTGGATTCTTCTCATTTTCTGGCTCATTCTGTTTTCACCTGAGTTCTCTCTCTGCAACCTGTCTCTCTACTTCTGTCCTGGTAAAACTGCCTCCTCTCTCTGTAAAACTGCCTCTTAAGTAGCTTCCCTTTCCACTCTCTTCTCATGAGAATTGGGCTGGGTTGAATCCTATTCTTTCAAATCTTCTCTGATTTGTTACCTTTCCTCCCACTCAATTAGACATCACTTTCAAAGATGGGTGCTTCCTTCTACAAACTAACTTTACCTTCCTTTGGGATTAAAGGCATGTACCACCACACCTAGACCTAAGCTTGTCTTTACCTGCTACTTGTTCTGTACCAGGCTGGCCTTGAACTCAGGTCTGTTTGCCTCTGTCTCCTGGATTAAAGGCATGTTTGTATTCCAGCTGAATCGCACAGACCTAGAAGGTCTTTGGATATGATCTCTTGCCAAAATGGCTATGTTCTGAATTAACAGTCCTCTACAAGGGTAGAAACATGTATTTGAGGGCTCAAAGGCCACATAAAGATGTGTTCAATCTCCCGAATGTCTTATCCTCTTGCATGGCCACATGTACTGCAGCATTAGAACATCAACAGTATCAATAGTATTTTGTAATAAATATTCGTCCACATAATCAGAGAAGTCTGAGTCCTTACCTGATGTTCATAACAAAACAAATAGTAGCGATGTGAGATGAACAGGAAATCTGGTCCCTGTTGTTGGGGACCAGGGTCTCTCCAGAGAAAGAGAGCCTGGAGTGGTGGTGGGGGAGGTGAGTAACAGCGGGAAAGAGGCAATAGATTCATTTTAAAGGACTGGCCTCCATGATTGTGGGGACAGTGAGACTGAACTTGGTGGAGTGGGCCTGCAGGCTGGAAACTGAGGCAGCGTTTTCACATTACAGTCTCCACGTAGTTCCTTTGTCTCTGGGAACGGGGTTTGTTTTCAGGGCCTCATCTGATTAGAAGGAACTTATACTTTGGAATATAATCTGCCTAAGTTTTGCCTGGTACTACATATTAATTACATCTGAAAAGCTCATGGAAACATCTAGACAATCACTTGATAAGAAAATGGGCCTTGTAACCTAAGTATATGACATAGAAACCAAGAAATGAGGGATCAGTCTTGGCCAACACTTGGATTATGCCAGCCTGTAGGAACTGCCAGAGCCTTTAAAAACAGAAGTAAAGGTCCTGGAGATGGCTCAGTGGTTAAGGGGGATTGCAACTATTGCAGAGGACCTACGTTCAGTTCCCATCATTGATGTTGAACCACTCACTACTGCCTGTAACTCCAGCTCCACAGCATGTGACACCGTGTGAAATGTTTCATCATAGTGTAGCTGTCTGGGGTCCACAGAATGAAGGGACAGGCTCCTTTGATAGTACTAGGAAGAAACTTAAATTGGGGCGATAGTGGAGTGTGGCATGAAAGGCTTTGAACCATGCTGGTTCAGATACACGTAGTATTTTCTTAAGGTTGTTTTTCTCTCTCCAGTCTACTTTGAGTTTATATGTGCTCTAATCAGGACAATGATTTATTTATTTTTCCTTTCTGTGGTCTCCTCTTCCCAGATCTGGACCTGTGGTCTTGGGTGTTGGGGGTGATCTGATGGCACATCCTCAAGAAGCTTCTGGACACTGAATGAGGATCGCTTGGCCTTCACAACCTGCCATTTGCACTTTCGATTGCATTGGATGATGATGACCCAGCACTTTGATCAGGAGCCTGAAGGACTGTCAGGTTCCTTCTCTGTCCCAGGACTCTCTCTGAGCAAGCACAACAGCACTTTCAAGTCACCTTTGGGATCCTGGACCCCAGTGAGGGCCTGAGGCCCCTCCTGGATGCCAGCGTGAGAGCAAAAGGGATTGTTTCTCCCTGACTTTCCACGGGGACACATGGAACTTTCCAGTTAGTAAAATAGACTGTCAATAGAGTTATTTATATCCATCATTTCCTCCGGGGGCTGGCAGCTCCAGACATAATTGATGTCCCATAGCTTCCTCGAATCCTGGCAGCCTTCCAAGTTCTAATTAGCAGGAGGCATTTAAGCACACATTAAATACACAACTGTGGCATTTGTTTCGACTTTTTTTAAAGGTCTGAATCACAAAGTATTTGTTTTAACCTGTAATGTCACTATGTTTCTTGGTTGTTTTCCCTTTCAACTACATCTTTTCTTAAAACCAAAGGTTGAGAGGGTTTGTCATTTGTTCTTTTGGTGGTGGTGGTGATGGTGGTATTTTTCAGTGGTGTCACCACAAGAAAAAAAGTCATCATGCCAATGTGTTGTGCCTTCAGAGATTTCAGACGAATAACTGTAATGGCCAGTCCCCCAAGCTAAGCCTTCTTCCTTAGCCATCTGCGTGATTCTGCCCTGAACCTTCTAGTTCCTGCAACTGTAATGTGGTGGTGCCCTTATTTGGGGAATTTGATGATGGGCATTCTGGAAGTCCTCTCTGGTCTCGTTAGTATTTGGAGGGAGAATGCTCAGACTACATAAAAGTGCTAACTTTGGTCTGTAAGCTGGCACCAGAAAGCTCAGCAAATTAACTGACCTGCCAACTATCCAAATGTGTGCTTTAGCTACTGAGGCCATTGCAGGTTAGCGTGAAGCAAGCTCGGTCTAAACTGAGCAGAATTTGGAGTTAGTGTAATGAAAAGATGTAAAATTAAGATTTGAATTATGCATCTTACTTTATCATCCTCTGCCTGCACTAAACAGAGAATGTCTTTGAGGCACAAAATGTAACCATTTATTGGAAACCTCTGAGGTGTAACCAGACGCCTTTCCAAGCAAAGTGAGTCTCTCACTGACTCCATGCCTTAGCCTAAGATTTCCGTTGGAGAAGCAGATGCTCCCAGTACCAGAGAGAAAAGTCTTTCCTGGTATACAAACCTACCTATGCTGTACCCCACCTCTCAGAGGTGTGATTGGCAGGCTGAACACTGACTGCCAATCAGTGCTCAGTGCTTTGTTTGCCTTACTAGGAATCCTGTGGCATAATGGATTCTGACAAAATGCAGCCCTCCTTGGTCCTTGCTGGGGCTGTTTTCTGGAATATCAAACAGAGAAAGGGCCATTTAGAGCCAGTCTCCTAAAATCCTGAGAGGAGACTGAGGTAGTGTGTGTCCCCCTGTGAAATTGTTCTGCACTCTGATCTATCACCTTAATATCTAACAATTACAAAATACTTACTATAAGCATTGGAGTGAATCCTCTCAAAATCCTCAGAAAAGGTCACTATTAATGCCTTCACTCCATAGGGAGGGAGCCCAGAGAGGTTAGGCAGCCTGGGGGAGGTTTTGTTTAGAAGGAAGTGAACAAGGACACCAAACCCATATTATTACAGCCCTCAGTGTGCTCTGGTTTCCTGCTGGATGGGACTTCAAGGTGGAGTTTCTCCAGCTGCATATTTTGGCTGGTCAAAGATTAATTTATGCTTCCTGTTTCAGAGACAAGTCCAGGTTGGGGGGCGGGGCAGGGTGGCAAAATTAAAATTCTAGCTTAACTGTGTAAGTCTTTAGATCCACCAGCTGACTTCCCAGAGCATTAATTTACCTATCTAAAGAATGAGTGGTAAAAGAATGATACTTATCACTTTCCTTTATCGGGCACTATCATGTGCGGTGTGCAATGAATATTTGATAAATGTGTCAGCGTGAATCCCCCAACACACAAGCCACTGTCCCCACTGGAAAGACTGCATAGCATTCAAGCATTACCAGGTGATTTACTGGCAGCAGATTTCTCCGAGTCCCACTAGAGAAACTTCCAGCCTAAATATGTTGCATGGGCTTCCTGTCCCAGGACCTCCTACTCAGGCCTCAACTTCAGCATGGTCAAAGTGCTCACTGGGCCTCATTATCTTATAGGGCCCCTCTACCCTGGAACCTCAAATCTTCCTGGAAAACGCTTGTCCATGATTTAACCATTACCTGTACTAGGAGATCTAGTCTTTTTCATTTTCCTCCAACTGAATGTGAGTTGTCTTTCCTTTGGGCACAGAAATGCACACTCTCTCTCCTCTCTCTCTCTCTCTCTCTCTCTCTCTCTTTCTCCCTCCCTCCCTCCCTCTTCTTTCTCCCTCTCCCTCCCCTCGCCCTGCCTCCCAATCCCTCTCTCTCTGCCCCACTCACAAATTGTTTTCCTGTTTTCATTTTTGATCAATGAGGACTAGAGAACACATTCCATCCCACCCACTTGGACTCCTGGAAGGCAGAGAGAAAGTAGGATCTTCCCACTTCCCCAGTACCATGTATGACATAGGTGTTTTGTGTGTGAATGGCTCTGAAACTTCATATATTAAGGATAAAATGGACAACTGTTCATCTTACTTTTTATGACCTTAATGTGATTGGCTAAAAAGTGACACTTAAAATTTTAATTCGAATATAATATTACATCTGTTCTTCCCTTTTTACCCTCTAATCCCTTCCATGTCTTCTCCCTCCAACCCTTCCTATGGTCCCCACTCCCTCTCAAATCAATGGCTTTTTTTTTCTTTGAATATTACTGTTACTTATGTATACACATAAATATATAAATACAACTTGCTGAATCTATGAAGTGTTGCTTGTGTTTATATGATGTCAAACTTGACTGCTTTGTATTGAATAATTAATTAGGGGGCTCATCCCTGGGAGGAGCTAACTCTCCTCTCATTGGTTACCTGCAGTTCTTTGTCTAGGACTGGTGACCAATGAGATTTCCCCCTTCCGTGTTTGCCCTTGTTCAGGCCTTATTTAGGCAGCCTTGTTGGTGAGGTGTCACAGCTGTAGCTTCCCAGTCATGTTTAGGAGACATGAGGTCCTCTGGGTCTTACATCCTTTACTGCCTCTTCCGTGACATTCCTTCAGCTTTAGGCTCAGGAGTTCTGTTGTACATGGATTCATCGGGTCTGGGCACCCCATGATTGGTATATCTCTGAAAATATAAAAGGCAATTGGGGGGATGGGGTTCGAGGCAGGGTTTCTCTGTGTAGCCCTGGCTGTCCTGGAACTCACTCTGTAGACCAGACTGGCCTCAAACTCAGAGATCTGCCTGCCTCTCCCTCCCGAGTGCTGGGATTAAAGAGTGTGCCACCACCTTAAAGAAATTATAAAAGGCAAGTTTAAAGTTTCTTTAAGGTTTGAATTTGTATATGCATGTTGGTAGGTTTGTGTATGTGTGAGTCCACGGAAGCAGAAAGGGGTGTTTAATCCCCTGGGGCAGCTGTGAGAAGTGGGTGCTGGGAACTGAACTTGGGTCCTCTGGAAGGGCAGGAAGAATTCTTAACCACTACGCAATCTCTCTAGCCCCTATAATGGCAATTTTTTAAAAAAGTATATTAATTAATTCTTTCTTTTTGGTATTATTTACAAATGAAGTAAAATAGGACTTAGAGTATAAAGATTTGTGAAAGAGCAGTATATTATTATGCTACATGTGGTTTTCTGTCCTTTAAAAAAATCTCTTATGAACCTTAAGCTAGCACATATGCTGCTGGCTAGTTCTCCTAATGATCAGTTCTGGGAGCTATATGATTCTCTTCTGGGCGGCCATGTCAGCCGTTTACTTAAACTTCCCTTGACTTCTGGAAGACAATGGCCAGTGACTTTCTGCCACCTCAGCTGAAGCACTGGACGGTCACATCTCCCACTGGCCTCTCCCAGTCAACGCTGAGCCTTCTTCTCCAGCTTGCTTTGCAGCCCACAGGACTGGTGTGCATGGAACTGTGACCGTGTGTTCCCTGTTCAGGTCATGGGGGTCAGCCCATGGGGCAGATCAGAGGACTAGAGAAGGGTGAGTGGAGTATTTACTCCCCTGGGACCCTGCTGGCTGTCTCACCAGAGCTCTGTCAAATGACCCTCTCCACATGGCTTGCTGTGCTGCTGCGTTCCAGTAACGGCTCCCTCCCCTTCCCCTTTTCAAGACCAGGTGCCTAGGTTTGCCTGTCTATCTGCCTGCCTGCCTGCCCGCCCTCCCGCACACACACACACACACACACACACACACACACAGAGAGAGAGAGAGAGAGAGAGAGAGAGAGAGACAGAGACAGAGACAGAGACAGAGACAGACAGAGAGAAAGAGAGACAGACAGACAGACAGACAGACAGACAGACAGACAGACAGACAGACAGA
>OU015757.1:48920944-48937862 GCA_907169655.1 Acomys percivali
AGACAGACAGACAGACAGACAGACAGACAGACAGACAGACAGACAGAAATACACACTGCTATCCCTGTGGTACTGTACTATATCCAGTCCACACTTTTGCAAAGACTCCCCTTAGTTAAATGTTCACATTATCTAGCTTAGGACCTTGGCTGGAAGCTCATGCTATTTCAGAGAATACATTTCTTTCCCTTAGCTGAATGCTGGGTACTCTAGTTGTGCACTGCTCTGGTTGTTCTGGAAACTGTTCCTATGTAGGGCACTTTTACTAAGAATTTGTAAATATGTAGCTTATGTTGTTGTGATGGATATTGTTATCATGGGTGTAGATAGTGCATAGTCATCAGAGTGCAACGAGATTTTAAGGTCTTTGAAATGTGCTTCCTGTCTCATGGCATATGATGAGAATGAGGGTTTTTTTGTATGTGTGTATTTTGTTTTGTTTTGTTTTTATGGCCTCTTCTTAAAACAGAACAATCTAAGTGGTGAAGTGCAAACGGATAGCTAATTCTTTTCATTCTGTAGACTCACATGACCACCTCACTGCTACCTATCGAATGTCATCATCCTCTTAAGACATTTGGGAGTGTTTAAAGAATGAGTCTGGGCCTGGTAAGATGGCTCAGCAGGTAAAAGTACTTGTCACACAAGCCTAATGGGCTGAGTTCAGACCTCAGTGCCCACAGTGGAAGGAGAAGAAAGAACTCACCCCTGTAAACTGTTCTCTGACCTCCACATCTGTGCCATGGTGTGCACATATGCATACATACACATACATGCATGCACACCAGACATGAATGAGGCTGATGCAAAAACACTCACAAACTTCTGCATGACAGAGCACAAAGAAAACTATATATGAAGCTGGGAGTACTCGGGGAGGCAGAGGCAGGCAGCTCTCTGTGAGTTTGAAACCAGCCTTGTCTACAGAACAAGTCCAGGACAGCCAAGGCTATACAGAGAAACCCTGCCTCGAAAAACAAGCCAAAACAAAAAACTAAACAAAAACAAAACACCAAACAAACAAAAAAAGAAAGAAAAGAAAACTACATATAAAAGTCACTACCCCATTGCATGTTTTTTATTACTTTTAGAGTGAATGTTAACCAAGTATTTCCTTGGAAGTTCTAGAATGTTCCCTAAGTTCAATTCTTATACACTGAATTTCTGGTTGATTGGTTTGGATATTTTTGTTTTGTGATACGATGTAGTAAGGTTTTGCTCTGTTTCTCTGAGGTGGCTATGGACCGGAACATGGATTTGTGGGGAAGGTGAACTTCTCAGATTTCAGGAGGACCACTTCCTTTCAGAGGTGCTTTAAATTCATATTGCTACTGGAATGTTCTTCCAGCTCTGGGGATGCTTAAGCTTAACTTTGCCAACGTGACAGGTTAAAGCAATGGTGGTTTTGTTTTGTTTTTGTTTTTGTTTTGAAGTTTTCCTGTTTTGATCACCCCTGCTTTGCTCCTCAACCACCACTGTTCGTGTGACCTTCTTACCTTGGAATCTGTTCTTCTCTGCAGCCTCTAGTTAAGTGTTTTGTGTAACTCAATAATCTCATCATTTTGATATGTTATTTAGTTTTTAAGCTACAATGTCTTCACCTATATATATGAACATCCTAAGAATAATACCCCTTTTGCTGGACTTTCATATGAAGATTATGTATACATGATTTAAAAACTGTCCAAGAAACATGTATTCCTTTCCTTAACAAATATAAATTGAGAATAAATAAATTACGTAAATTTGAACAAACATTTGTATCAATTTTCTTCGAAGTTCATGTTAAGACCTGCCTCATAAAATAGTAGTTTAGGGGATAGAGAGAAGGCTCAGAGGTTAAGAGCATTGGCTGCTCTTTCAAAGGTCCTGAGTTCAATTCCTGGCAACCACACAGTGGTTCACAAGCACCTATAATGAGATCTGGTGCCCTCTTCTGGCTTGCAGCTGTACATGCAAGCAGAACACTGTATACGTAACAAATAAATAAATCTTAAAAAACAGTAGTTTGGTGATCTAGACAGTTCAGTACTATCTGATTTGTTCTTATATTATGTGACTTTAGATTCTTAACTACCTTAGACTAAAATCTCTGAATAATTATATTTTAAATTTATTTTTATTAGTTGTTATATGTCTCAGTAAAATATTCTCTGACTCATACCAATGTTGTAATAGAGGAAGAAGGTGGAGTCTCACTTGTGGTAAGCCATGTCTGGTTTCTAGTCTGTAATCCAATGTGGACTTTACAAAGGACACAGCCACTGATTCTTAAAGCCACCAAAAAGCCGTGTGGGTTAAAATCTCAGAGTGCTCATCATTTCCCCTGAAGAGGATGTTGGGTTCCCCTGGAAGTGCAGTTACAGGTGGTTGTAAGGCATCCTGTAGTGCTGAGGGTAGAACCCAGGTCCTCTAGGTGAACAGCCAGTGCTTTTAACCACTGAGCCATCGCTCCAGCCCTAGTCGCACCACATTTTCTAATGTCTTATGGGTCAAAGAAAGTGTAAAGAGGTGCCATGAAGCCTGAGGAACAGAAATACTGAGCAGTCTAAAACGTCGAGTCCAAAGTATCGAGAAAGTGACAGTCAGGGTTAATTGGGTTTCTGCTCCATCCAATGTTAGGGCCTGTTACTCGTTAGTCAGCTCTCCAATCTAGATTGAAGAAAATCTTGTGATTCTCTTGGAATATGAACCTGGCGTATAGACAGAAGAAGAATGTATCCATGTTGGTCCTGGTGACTATGCTCAGCAGGTACGCTCTCTCCACTATCAGTCTGCTTCCTTCCTGTTGACTCCAGGCTCATGTGTCCTCTTATGCTCACAAGATGGTTGCCAGTAGCTAATAGACCTGCCATGTTTAAACCCACTGGACTCTATTCCTCTGGAATTAGAAGCCAAAATAACCCCCATCTTCCCTAAGTTGCTTTTTATCAGTTTATTTTCATCACAGCAAAAGAAAAGTAACCAATGCATCTGTGAGTCACAGGTAAATACAACCCAGAGGTTCACTGGATGTGAAGACAGAGCATCTGTGGACTTTTACCAAAACATGTAAGCAAAGATATTGGGAGTCTGTTAGTTCCTTCACTGCTGTGGCAAAGGCCACTTAAAGAAGGAATCGTCTATTCTAGATCTCAGTTCAAGGGGAGAGTCAGCTATGACTGGGACAGGACCCCTGAAATGTGGGGTCATATCCAGTGAGCTTCCATTGGAGAAAAGTAGTTTTTCCTTTGCCAGTGGCTGAGAATCAGAGATAGTGTCTGTACTGGGATGGGAGATCATATCCACTTCCTCTCAGCACTGGACCCCACCTGGTTTGGACCTGTGCAGGACTTGTGTGTGCTGCCACAGTGTCTGTGGGGTCACATGTCCATCAGTCCTCTTGTGTCTGGAAGACACTGTTTCCTTGGTGTTTTCTAGCCCCCTTGGCTTGCACAGTCTTTCTGCCTTTTCTTCAGGATGGCCCTGAAGGGAGGGAGGGAGGGGTTAGCTTTCTCCTTTTTATGTGTGCAGTCTGAAAACTCAGCCTATGGAATACTGCTGTCCACATTTAGGAGAGGTTATCCCACTGTAGTTAATTTAATCTAGATAATCTCTCACTGCTGTGTACAGAAGCTTGGCTCTGCTGAGCCCAGATCCTACCAAGATGTCAGTCAATATTAACCATCATAGGAAAAAAAAAATCACTATCATCCTAAACCCCTGGGGGAAAATATTTCTGCTTCAGACAAATTAACATAGACTCAGAAGTGGTTGTGTCATTCTTGATAATGCCCAGCCTCAAGTTCACAGGATACATGCGTATTAACATGGGTTTTACACTCCTCCTTGGCTGGGCTTGAAACATTAGATTGCCCATGCAACACACCCAATATCTAGCACAAAGGGAGATAAAAATTTTCGTTGTAGCTGTCATGCCATTCCAGTATGTCATGGGGGTGGGGCACGGGGAGGGATGGTTGGTTTTATGAAAGTAGTTCTCATAGCTCAGACTGGCCTTGAACTCCTGACCCTCCCTTGAACTCCTGATGCTCCCTCTTCTACCTCCCATGTGCCAGGAAGGTTGGTATGTATCACCACACCTAGCCATTGTTTTAATATCCTCACAGGTGCTTGATGAATCTGACCTCATAATTCAATAAAGCAGGGACTATTAATTAAGCTCTCTTTCTTTTTGTTTTACATAGTCATGCTAAGCTAGAATCCACTGAAGTGAAATTAAATTGTTTCCGACATCCAGCTAGTCAGTAGCATAGCTATTTATATCTTAAGATTCTTCAGCCAGTCGTGTCAAGAAGACATCCTAGATCTGTTACAAAATCAAGCTCACATAACGTGTCATTTTGTAATTACATCTATGGCTGATTGTCTATAACAGCCTGCCGGGTACTTAGAAGCAAAAAATCTATTTTTTTTTTAAACTTAATTTTCATACTCACAGATCCAAAAGCAAAGATTGACATTTAGAGAATACTTTAAAATACATTGCTCACGGAGTCTAGAGAAACGAAGGCAAGAAGGAATGACGTGTTAGTGACTTTCCTGCCCGACCACTAGACCCACATAGTTGTACCAGCTGTCAGAGCTGTTCCTTCAGTGGCCTCGGAATGTATCAGATTCACACAGCCTTTGCCATCATTCCGGGGGGGAGCCCTCCCTCCCCCCACTGCATCTCACCCTCCCCTGCATCCCCGGTGCCTGAGAAGAGAAGCGATTTGGCTCTTCATATATACATTTCTATAGGAATAGCATATTCTGAGGCAATGTTGGACCTTCTTCTCTGTGGTGGCAGAAAAGCATTGGAGGAGTTTTGTTACCATAACCCAGATTGTTAATTTAACTTTGAGTTTACTGGGCCTAAACTTCTTATCTTTGTTAAGTGTGTGTGTGTGTGTGTGTGTCGTGTATGTGGGTGTGGGTGTGTGGGTGTGTGGGTGGAGGCCTGTTGTTGATGTTGGGCATCTTCCTTGACTGTTCACTTATGTATGGAGGCAGGCTCTCTCCTGCTGAGCCCTGAGCGCTTTACATTGGTTAGTCTAGCTAGCCAGCATGCTCCAGGGACACCCTACCCCCCCACACCCAGCTTGCTAGGATTACAGGTTGACTACCACACCCACCTGCCTTTGACACTAGTTCTGGATCTCAGTTCTGGCACTTGCTTTTGGGGGGCAAGCACTTTACCCACTGAGCCATCCCCACAGGCTCCGATGGTTCCATCTGTCAACCTGATTATACTGCAAAGCTCACGACTAGGAGACTAGAGAAGCTTATCCATGGGTGTATCTGTGAGGTCACAGCCAGGGAGAAACCCCTAAGAGGGGAAGACCTGAGCTGGACCTGGATGGCACCACACTGTCCTGTAGACTGAGGGGCCCAGTCAAAGGAGGGGTGGAATACGGACAACCCTGGGGAGTGGGCTTACTCTCAAATGTATCCTGCCCCTGTGCTGTCTCCCTCCCTCCTTGTTGGAGGTGTGGGTCCACCAAACCACGCCATACTCTTTCTGCCATAATCATTGACACTCTGAAACAGTGAGGCAGAATAAATTTCTCCTTCCTTGAGTGGTTTTGTCAGGTATCTTGTCACAGAGAAGAGAAAGATAATTAATATGTTAACAGAATATCTTCTATTGACCTTTGAACCAGGACCTTGTGATGCTGGCAAGCATCTGTATCCATCCTGTAATGATGCTGTGGCAGCTCTCGCCTGCCCACTGTATATTCTAACAGCCAGGGCCTCCTACAAGAAGACAGTTCATGCTTTCTGCTCAGTTCTGCTTGTTCTATGAAAATGGATTTCCATGTTATAACAGCTGCAGCAAACAGAGAGGAAGCAACCATGCCCAGAATGTTCATCTGTAGAGACAGAACGGGAAAACAGTCATATTGCTTGTCAAATTGGACAACTTTCCAGTATTCAGATCCCCTTGTTCCAAGATCCTAAAACTGAAATAATTAGCTTACCAAGTAATTTAAAATTTAAATAGAAAAATATCAAAAATTTTAATCTAGACCAAATTTGAAGAGGCTTTTTTCCATTGTTACACTGGCCAAGACCTTTCTTAATTGTAACAGTGGACATGTACTCTAAATATGTTAATATACTAAATAATACACCAGGCTATATTAAATTGGTAGTTTCATGAATTGTTAATGGCAGAATAAATTGTCACAATGAGGCATTTATAGTATTTACAGCATGGAGGCTAGACCATTTGTCCTACCTGTCAAATCTCTCCAAGGAAAACGGAAATGGGTTAGCCAGGTGAGTCGTGCTTATATTACAGGTTACCATCTAACCACGGAAGTGTCAGGTACAAAACTACATAGAAATGCAAAATAATTGTTGGATGCCATTTGAAGTCTCTATATGTTGATTACTTACTATGAAATCATCACACAATTTACATATATCATTTCCCCGTCCTTACCAGATTCTATGGGAGGAGAAGGTTCAAACCTTAGATAGATTAAAAAATGGAGACAGGGTGGCCGAGTAACTTTGCCAAGTTCACACACTTAGTAGAACCAGGACTCAAATGTAAGTTCACTGACACCAAAAGCCCAGATGAGAGTCAAATGTGTTGTGTGTGGAGGTGGGGTACATATGAGAAAAGGGGGGGGAGGGCAATGGTGCTGTGGTCCTACAACTGTACATCAGCACCACTTGGGGTGCAATGCCAAACCCAGGCTGGGCGGGAGTACACTAGGCTGTCAAGAGGGCTTTGTTCAAACACAAAGTTGTGTATGTTCCAGGTGGAAAAGCTGGTGTAGAAAACTCCTTATAGCACAGCTGCTGGTCTTGTGCAAACTCACAATTTTCTCAAGAGTATGTTCTCTAAAGCAGACTGGTCCCTGAAATGCTATGACATTCACAGCCAAAAATAAAACTACTACCTCAATGTTGTTATTAGTAAAATGTTTCTCTCATTTCTTTACAAAATTTGGGGGAAATTCTTCCATAAAATCCTTTTGTTAACATTGGTTATGGGGGATAAAATCTCACATTCCTCTTGTTTTCTTTCCTTTCTTCTCTTTGGTTTCTCAGCTGTGTAAGAAGAATAGTACTGAGACTGTGAGAAATATTTATTTTGCTACATTCTTCCTATATTTGAGATGTAGACACACTTTGGATATGTTCAGTATAAAAAACATTAAGCCATCATTTTTTAAAAATATGTTAACATTTTAGAATTTTGGTGTTTACAAAGGTCATAGCTATGCTGGGGTTTTGGCAAAATTTTATATGTACAACTTGTGTTTCCCTTATGTCAGGCACGGATTTTTTTTCACCTGTGTTTTTATGATAATCTAAAAAGAAACTAAAAGATAAATTGATCAAGTGAAAGTTTGAGCAGGCATCGGGCTTGCCGGCATCCTGACTGACAGCCTCAGGAGATGTCACAAGGACCAGAGCACACACGCATGACGGAGCTGTGGCTGACTGTGAGAGACATGTGACAGGAAGCGAGGCACGTACCCCTGCCAAATAGTGCTTAGGGAAGTTGTCTTCAAGAACTAACCCATGGCAGAAAATTCATGTGTAGGGAGTGCAAGGGGCCTTTCCAGAAAAAAAAACAATTTTTTTTTTTAAAAGTATTCTCAGAATGAAGAGAAGGAAAGGGTAACTTCACAGATGACTACTAAGTGGTAGAAGTAATGTTTGAGGGCTGCTGGGGAGGCAGGCTGGCCCTGAGGGACAGGTCAAAGCCAGATCAACCAGAGCTTTTTTCTTTCTTTCTTTCTTTTTAAATTTAATTTAATTTAATTTTTTATTTTTTGAGCATCAGGGTGACAGGGGGAGCCACTGGACCATCTCAGCAGCACTCTTCCTTTTCAAGGGTATATGGGGTCCACCTATTCCCCAGGGCCTATTACACTCTATCTTGCGATTGGAATCATCCATCAGCTCTGTGTCATAAGGAATACAAAACACTATATTAGATAGGCGTCCCGCTGGGGGCTTTAAAGAAAACTAGAGAAGTCCCTCACCCATCCGGGAAGTTGTATCCAAGTCAAGATTGCCTGTCTAATGAATGGAAGTAGATTCCAAGGAGTTCTGAACAGATGGGAGCTCCTGGTGGGAGGCAGTGGCACAGAGGCAGGGATGGGATGGGCGAGTGTGCTGAGCCCGCATGGTCTCCAGTGATAATGTGTGGAGAGAAGGATGCTGAGAACAGGGTTGGTACTCCAAAAATCCACCCAGTTGCCCAACCACACTCCTGGGCACACGAGATGGCCACTGGCAGAAATTCCAGAGAAGCGCCTCAGAAATGGCCTTGCTGAGTGAGGCAGGAGTTACTCTTGTGGTTGTAGGTTGTGAGGGTTTCTGAGGGACCTGGAAGAGAGACAAGTCCCAAGGAGACAGTCAGCGCAGCAAGAGCCACCCAGGGCACTTGGGGAAGTGGGCATTTCACCGTCACTTCTGTCTGTTACAATGATGCAGCCACAGCCCTGGGTGCTCGCAGGAACTCAACCCTGCTCTGAAGCAAGAACATTTCAAACTTGCTCTTATACCTGGCGTTTCATTTGACCTGCCTGTCTTATCATCTGTCAGTGTAACAACCCATTCATTTGTCTATAGTGGGTCTATAGATAAAGATGCAGAAGAGAGAACTGGGCTGGGGGGCATTCACTCCTTCCATTTGGTCTCCCAGCCCCTCTAGGTGCCCTGCTTTTGATAGCATCATGGCTACTAAAGGACAAAATGAAATTATGAGCTTGGCTTTGAGGCAGTAGCTGGGGGCTGGGAAGGGGGAGGGTAATCGTTTTAAATAAGCACCCCTGGGCAGATTCAGACAACATAGAGAGAGAGGAAAAAAAAAAACAAAAAAACATGGCTGCGTGTGAATATGTCAGGAAGTGTAGTCAGATGTTCTGGCCTTCCCCTCTGTGCACACTTCCCTATTCCTCTGTCTTTCTGCCTCATCATCCACTGTGGGGACCATTTCCTTCCAAGACTATTTGGGTTCTGAGAAGGTCTTTATCTCTATTCCTCAACTCAACCAGGACAGTATTATATGAGGACTTGGGGACAGGGCCTTTTTTTTTTTTTTTTTTTACTGAGATCGTCATCAGTGCTATTCTGGGAAGTTGCAGGCATGAGAAACTCAGCCTGTTGTCTTTTTCGTTTATCACACCATCCATTGGGTATTGACAAAGTCTTAAGCAACACGGATCCAGAAGGGGTAGCCCACACCTCTGTTGCGCACACGGGGCTTAGGTCACACGAGTGAGTGTTCTCGGATGCCTCCAAATTGATTTTCAGGCTGGAGAATGCAGGCTCATTTCAACACCTAGCATCCAGCTGTGTCAGCAAGGAGATGAGACCATTCTACACCCTTTCCTGTGCCCTGCCCCTGGGTAAGTGATATGGTCACCAAGGAGACAGGCCAGGCGCAGCTAGCCCATCCAAAGGCACCAGAACCCCACTGATGAAAATGATAGCATAGGCTCTAGAAGGACATTGCCTTGAACCTTCCAGTCAAGCGGCAGGCATTTTTCTGGAGTTCTGTATTTCTGGAGGTCATTTTCAGAACTAAGGAGAAGTCATTGTTGCAATACTGGCAATGAGCTAAATTTTCTCAGAACTTTTTTTTTTTTTTGAGGCTTGGACAGAGGAAGAGAGATGAAAGAAGTGGCATGCGTTAGCAGTCCTCAGACACCTATCACCCCAGGGCAGTGGAGGGGGCCTCCTCCATCAGTAACAACATCTGACTTTCACAAAGACTTGCAGGTTTGCACCAGAAGGTCATGGAAGTGAGGCGTGGAGCTCAATTTCACGGATCTTGCTAATTGACTCTATACGATCCTTTACCACCTACCCAGAGCCTGGAATTAGTGTATAGCAATTCTTAATGTAGCATCTAGAAACTAATATAAGACTTTTTTTTTTTTAATGGGATAGCAGACCTTGTTCAGCCAATCTTGATCCAAAAGTGAAAACCTGGAATATTCAGAAACATGGTCTCAATAAATAGTAAATGCCCTGTGTGATGAGGTGCACCAGTTTAGTCTGAGGCCAAATAGCTCATGAATATTTAATTTTTAAAATTCAGTAAGTTGAGAATGAGGGTGGGGAAAAGCTGATTATTTCCAAGTTGGCAGATTATTGAAATTATCTAAAATGGAAACAATTTTTTTTCGAGACAGAGTTTCTCTACACAGAGTTTCTCTGTGTAGCCTTGACTATCCTGGCCTTGCTTTGTAGACCAAGCTGGCCTCGAACTCATAGTGATCTATCTGCCTGCCTCTGCCTTCCAAGTGCTGGGATTAAAGGCGTGCACCACCACCGCCCAGCTTAACAACTTTTATCTCAACATTTTTAACTACAACAGAAAGAAAAAAATTTTAATTTACATGGGAGATTGATTAATGGGGAATTTTTAAATAAGCACTTTAATTAAATAAATGTATAGCAAAGATCCTTATCTGGAACAGGAAGGCTGAAAGGCCATTCATTCAGTGGACAGCCATTTTTTGAGCACCTGCTATATCCATAAAAGGCAATGATTACATGGAAAGGCTGTCTCTACTGTAAGCGCAATTTTGGCCCTTGATTCTCCTTCCTCTGGCATTTGAGATAGGGTGGCACACACCATACACTGGACTGGATGTTTGTAAGAGGACGGATCCTAACACATGGCAGAGGGATGGGGAATGGAGAGCAATCCAAAGGAGTATGCCTACATCTCCTTCAATAGCATCCATTCTGTGTTTGGAGACATCACAACATTGATTTCAGAGGTTAGTGATAGCTGGCAATAAGCAAGCATTCCTTGGGAATTCCCTGAAATCCTTGGGGAAAAGTCAGAGTAACCTTATCACAGTTAGACAGGAAGATGAGGCTCGAGGTTATTTGGACATTAATCAGAAATGTGAACACTCTGACAGGTGTTACACAGGTCGCTGTGAGTGACTCAAGCAATCACCGCAAAGCAGAAGGACATATTCCCATGACCCAGGTCACCGGGCATGTGGATTTGAAACTCCAAGGTAGCCTTTCATTCCTCGTGTGTGTGTGTGTCTCTGTGTGTGTCTCTGTGTGTGTGTGTGTGTGTGTGTTCATATATGTGCACGTGAGTGCAGGTACCTGCAGAGGTACAGAAGAGCATATCAGATGCCCTGAGACGGACATATTCCCATGACCCAGGTCACTGGGCATGTGGATTTGAAACTCCAAGGTAGCCTTTCATTCCTCGTGTGTGTGTGTGTCTGTGTGTGTGTGTGTGTGTGTGAGTGTGTGTGTGTGTGTGTGTGTGTTCATATATGTGCACGTGAGTGCAGGTACCTGCAGAGGTACAGAAGAGCATATCAGATGCCCTGAGACTAGAGTTACAAGCAGTTGTGAGCTGCCCAACATGGGTGCCAGGAACCAAACTTGTGCCCTCTGCAAGTGTAGTTCACACCTGTAGCCACTGAGCCATCTCTCCAGCCGATCTGTTCCCTTCCTCACTCCTTCCTCTCCTACATGCTCTGTGTATCCATCACTTAAGCAGTGAAGAAGCCAATGCTGTATCAAAATTTGCTCTGTCGAACACCGATTAACTGTTATGCATGAATTCTTTCTTTTTTATTTTATCCTTTGTACTAAGGAGGCAAAACAGATGGAATTATCCTCATTTTGCTAATGAGAAATGGGTGCTCAGGGTGCTATGTAACCCAACCAAAAGGTAGTAAAGAGTGCCAAGTCCAAACACAGGGCTAGCAAACATCAGAGTTTGCCACACAACCACATAAAGGATTTTAGGATTCGCCTAAGCAAAACATAATTAAGAAGAAAAGTGTATCTGGGGACATGCTCACTAGGTCTGAGCAGAAGTAGAAGGCGGACTGTCCACGGACACTGACCTTCGTCAGCTATGACGATGTTCCCTCTCCACTGCCAAAAGTTAAAGAGAAGTGGGAAAAGGCAGTTTTCAGCCAGATCATGGCAAAACCAAATGAACCTTCTTGGATGATAGGCATAGAGAAATGATAGCTACTGGGAGCAGAGGGGGGTTGCTTTCTTAGAAAGTTAATAAAAAATGTGAGGTTTCAAACACAAGTTGTTTTATGTATCTGGGGTCCAAGAGTTTATCCTTGAAAACACCCTCTGCCCATTCTAATCCTATTTACAGATAATGGTGCATTTGTAGCCCAAATATAGGACAAGATGGACTTGATACTGAGTCAGGGCCATTGGTAAATCCGGAAGGCTACTGCTAATGCCACTAACAAGTTGTAGAAGAGAGCTTGTCTTCTATTTTGAGGCAGGGTCTCACTATCTGGTTTAAGCTCTATGGAATTCATGATGCTCCTGCCTTGTCTCTCATGTGACGAGACGTAAAGCCTAGACAATCAGGCCCAGCCACATACCAACAGTTTTATAAACCATGATAAAAATTAGAAAGGAAATAAAATAAGCCAAGAGGTTTCAAATAGCAGTAGGTTTAACAGACCGGAATTACTCTATCACGGTTCTCTCGATGTTTCTGAGCACTCTGACCTCAGACCTCTGCAGAGCAGTAGTGCTGCCCGAGAGAAGGCATGCAGATCACACCTGCACACATGCCAAGCCTCTTTCCCTTTCAGCCTCACTTAGAGCCACTTGGCCCTGGGATCTCCATCTACCAATTAATTACATGTGATTTCTTGTCTTTTATTTTCGGTTTTTGCTTTTTAAACATAACTCAAGCAGTATACAGCCCCATTCAAATCAGCCTTTACTCACCAAGGACTTTCTAAACCTACATTATTTTTCTGGTAATTGATATATAACTAAAACTGCTAGCTCTATCATCATAAAGATGGCTAAACTTGCCCGAGGAAAAGGCAGAGTTGAAAATAGATATTTGCATGTTTCTTCTCTAATTTCCCCTCTCCCTGGACCTACACCCACATTCTTAGATGAACAAGATAGCTGTTGGGGAAAGACAGAGCATACGAGCTGATAACTCTGCGTGTGGTAAGCACCCAAATGGGCCGTTGGGTCGTTTCCTTGTAGAATTTGATTTCTAAAAAACTAAACAGGCACCACCATATATCCCTGTACCTTGGTGCCACCCCTCTTTTTGACTGTCAGCAGTTGATGATACGTGTGTAGCCTTTTGGGTGTTCTTTGCTGATTTCCCAGAAACCGTTTGAGGGAGCAGTGTTGTTTTGCTTCTGAGCCTCCCTTCCCAGAGGCCCTTCCTTGTGCACCTCAAACTTGCCCTCCAACATGAACTTCTTTATTTCATGTTTTTAGCCGGGGACTTGCTATGGGAGCTGAGGGTGACCTTGAACTCCTGACCCTCCTGCCTCTTCCCAATAGTCCTGGGATTCACCGCATGCACCACCAGGCCCTGTTTATAAGCTTCTGAGATAAAATGTTGCCTTGTAGGGATCCACTGAGCTTTGACTTCAGTGACACAGCAAATCAGACCCAACCCCACAGTCAGCTCCAACCAAGGCATTAAACAACTGTTAAAGCCCTCATTAGATCCTAGATGTTTTGTCTTTGATTATCTCTCATGGAGAAAAATAATGAGAGATGTCTACACGAGAAAGCAAAGCCTTCTAGCTTCAGTTGGTTTTAGTGTTCTGAGCTACCTGGGACCAGAAAGAGAGGCCAAGCCTCAATGGCTTTGAAGAAGGCTAGGGTCACTAAAAAAGTCTAGAGGGTCCTGCAGTCACTCAAAAAAGGAAGTCTGAGCCTGGCAAATAAAATTTCACACGCACGAGAGAGAGAGAGAGAGAGAGAGAGAGAGAGAGACAGACAGACAGACAGACAGACAGACACACAGACACACAGACACACAGACACACAGACAGACAGACACACAGACACAGACACAGACACAGACACAGACACAAACACAGATAGACAGACAGACAGAGAAGGAGGGAAAGGGAGGGGGAACTGAGTGTGAAGGAGCAGTTGAGTAGCTGGATGATGCCAGGGAAGCCGGACCAGGGTAAACAGACATTCACCTTTCTTCCTAGCATTTACTTTAGGGTTGTTTCTGCTTTTTCTGCATCACTCTACCCCCACCTCAGCCTGCTGTCTCAGGGTAATGCTCAGACACCACCTTCAGGCAGAATGGTTAATAATCACCCCTCCTTCCAACCTTAGCAGTTGCTAGAATAAGAGTATAGCGCCTCCCAGGTGGAGATCCAGGCTAAACAAACCGGAGTACAAAAACCAAAGACACTCATTATGATCATTTCTAGATCAATCCATTTGTCCACAAATTTTAGAAATCCCTTGTTTTTAATAGCGGAGTAGTATTCCATAGTGTAAATGTACCACGGTTTCTTTATCCATTCTTCTACTGACTCAAATGGTATATACTCACTTATAACTGGACACTAGCCCAAGGGGCAGGTCTCATGAAAGTCTTCACTTACCAGGAAAGTGGGACAGAGGGGAGGACATCCTATTGGGACTCTAGGTGAGATAAATATAGGAGATAAGGAAATAGATAGAGGGTCCTAGAAACTACAAGAAGAACACTATGATGGGCAGATCTCGGCCCAGGGGTTCTGCTTGATCTAAGGCACCAGCCAAGGATAATACGTGCAGTCATCATCAAACCCTCCCCAGATCTAGCCAAGGGACAGAACATTCTCCACAATTAAGTGGAGACTGGGGACTGACTTTCACATGAACTCTGGTGCCCCATATTTGGCCATGTCCCTTTGATGGAGAGGCCCGATGGCACTCGGAGAAAGGATAGCAGACTACCAAGAAGAGACTTGATACCCTAGCATCATATTCAGTGGCAGGAGGTCCCCCCTCAGTCACAGTCATAGGGAAAGGGAATGGGGTGAAAGCGGGATGGAGGGAGGAATGGGAGGATGGGATAGCAAATGAGATGTAATATGAATTATTTTATTTTTCAATTAAAAATGTGTAAATAAAAAAAATAAAACCAAAGACAGAGAAGAAAGAAAGTTTGTGTTTTCCCCCTTCTTTCTGTCTTAATTAGCTGGTTGCTAAAGGCGAGTTAAATTCTTCACGTGTCTGTTTTCCCCAGCTGGCTGCTTTAGTTAATGCTCCCGAGGCACCCTGAAGACAAATGCATCTGCAGAAGAATACAGAGACACCAGTACCCAAAGAGCACTCTAAGAAGCAAACCTCGAGTTCTCACTAGCTCGCTCCAAAGCCAGCGCTACTCAATTTTTACTGTGCACATGAACTGCTGAGTGCCTTAAAATAGTGATTCAGTGCATCTCGTCTCGAGCTCCTCAAGAGTCAGCAGTTCTAACAAGTTTCTTGGTAAAAATGACACTGCATTTGGAAGGGCCACGGGTCAGCAAGGACCCATTTCCTGCCATGTCTCTCCCACCTCCATCCACTCTACACGTGGCATCCTGGCCCTCAGCAATGACTTGGAAAGCCCCAAACACACCGTACTGTTTTCCCGCTGTGTGGGTTTCGTGTATCTTCCCTGGGCCCTTCTCTCTCGTCTCTCCTTAGGGGACAGTCTCCTTCATGTCTCTGCTCGACCTATAGCCTCTGCCATTAAACCTCCTCAGGTTTCAGTCCTCCCAGGTACCCTTTAGCCTTTTGCTCACCACACTGTGATTCTATGATGTTTGTGTATCGGGAGCCACAGCATAGAGTTGAGACTTACATCAAGTCTCTCCTGGCTAAAGAGGCAAGAAGGGGCTGCGTTCAACTCTACTCTTCACTTGCCACGCCTGACTCCTGCTGTAGATCTGTGCCTCAGGATGGAGGGCACTTCCTAACACACACAGACATGCATGGGCACTGCTTGCCTATATGTTTCTACCAGACGTGAAGTGTTTGAGGGAAGACCAAGACTCATCTTTCCATCTCGTGCAACAATGTCTATCTCAATGACGTCTCACTGAAGCGAAGTGTTCGTGGAGTAAATGAATGAATGAACGGGAGAAAGGAATGAGAAGGTACTGAGAGGATGCACAGAAAACAATTCCATTTCACCCTAGAGGTAAACCAAGTGAGCTGCAGGTGAGACTTGGGATGGATTAACACGCCTCTGAGAAGGCAAGGCGCCAACACTCTGCCTTGCTAAAAGGACTATAGTGGGGAACAATGAAAAGGAGTAAAGGGAACTATTCAGAATCTCAGGGGGACTCAAAACTAACATAGAAACCAGCTACCCAATACCACCTGCTTCCTCTGGAAGAGCAGACAGTGCTCTTAACTGCTGAGCCATCTTTCCAGCCGTGCATCCTTTATTCTAACGAAGAGCTTCTTGGCGGTCAGCTAGATAGTTCATAATGAGATCTGGTTGAGCTTTTCGCGTCTCTTTGGATCTAAGGGAAGATGAAGGAGACTTGGGATCCTTGTGTCATTGCTAGAGTCCACTGAGAGCCATTCTCTCTCTCTCTCTCTCTCTCTCTCTCTCTCTCTCTCTCTCTCTCTCTCTCTCTCTCTCTCTCTCTCTCTTTAAGGATTTATTTATTTATGTAGATAATGTTCTGATTGCATGTGTGCCTGTCTGCCAGAAGAGGGCACTAGATCTCAGTATAGATGATTATGAGCTAGTATGTGGCTGCTGGGATTGAACTCAGCAGGACCTCTGGAAGAGCAGACAGTGTTCTTAACCTCTAAGCCATCTCTCCAGCCCCCCTGAAAGCCATTTCAATGGTTTAAAAAATGTGCACTGAATGAGAAGATGTTCATAAGAGAATCCTTCATTTCTTCATTATGTGCCATTTTCATTCACCGGGAAGGCTGCCCAGCACAAGAAGAGGCTGCTGCTGGTTTCTGCTCTCAGTTCCTGATACCCTTGACATTTCCCGAGTGATGGAGATGACAGGTGCATCATAAACAGAAGTCCTAAAGTTCTTGGGATTTCCTGAGTCTAGGATCATCTTTGGTTATTTTTCCATCATTCATTTTGTGTGTATGAAATCTACTGTGTGTGTGTGTGTGTGTGTGTGTGTGTGTGTGTGTGTGTGTGTGT
>OU015757.1:48937872-48965030 GCA_907169655.1 Acomys percivali
TGTGTGTGTGTGTGTGTGTGTGTGTGTGTGTGTGTGTGTGTGTGTGTGTGTGTGTCTGGTTCCTAAAGCGGATAGAAGAGGGGGGCTGATCCTCTGGCATTAGAGTTACAGGTGTTTGTAAGCTGCCATGTGGGTGCTAGAAATCAAACCTGGTTCCTCTGGAAGAGCAGACAGTGCTCTTAACTGCCGAGCCATCTCTCCAGCCGTGCATCCTTTATTCTAACAAAGAGCTTCTTGGGGGTCAGCTAGATAGTTCATAATGAGATCTGGTTGAACCATGACTTAAAGCTTGGAACCTCTGAGAAGGGAGTATGGGCAGGAGATATAGTTATGAATCAATCATACCCTAGACTGTGGTGTTTGGAGATCTCTGGGTGACAAACAACCACCCCCTGAGCCAATCAGGTGGGGCAGCTGGGATCTCCAGAGCAGCAGAAGGTCCTGCAGTATTCTCAGAGACTTGACTCTTTCACTGTATCTCTAGTCTTTGATCACACCCTCCTAAAATAAGGCAGTGGAAGCACTAAACTCTTTCCCTCTGTTCTGGGAGCCACTGGAACAAGCTATTGAACCTTAGGGGTCAGAGTGTGGGAGTCCCTACTTCCTGCCTGAAGTAGAGACGGAATAATGAGGACCAGAATGTAGCATTGGCATCCAGAGAGAGGCAGTCCTGTGTAGGTGCCAGATCCTAGGCAATGTGGGCATGAGCTGCATTTTAAGACACTCAGTTGGTATCTGCAGAGTTGGCCAGGCGATGGCCGATGAAAGACAAGCACATACCTGGTGCCCGGCATGTCATCAGAGGAGCAATGCCATTTTTATTTTAAGGTTAAACTGGGAAGCAGTACAAAAAATGTGTTGAATTATAATTGGTGAAGTTGCCCCAGTGGCTGAGGTCCTTGGCATTTTCAAGAGGCACACAAACCAGATGAATAAATACTTTAATATAACCTTTTATGAGAGATTAGCTTGTAGTTCAGAATCCCACTGCCTCAGCCTTCTGGGATGACAGGTGTTATCTCACCATTCCTGGCTTAATAGAGCCTTAAAAAATATTTTATTAATGTATTTATATTACATCTCAGTTGTTATCCCATCCCTTGTATCCTCCCATTCCTCCCTCCCTCCCGCTTTCCCCCTACTCCCCTCCCCTATGACTGTGACTGAGGGGGACCTCCTCCCCCTGTATATGCTCATAGGTATCAAGTCTCTTTTCCTCTGAGTGCCACCAGGCCTCCCCTTCCAGGGGATGTGGTCAAATATGGGGCACCAGAGTTTGTGTGAAAGTCAGTCCCCACTCTCCACTCAACTGTGGAGAATGTCCTGTCCATTGGCTAGATCTAGGTAGGGGTTCGAAGTTTACTGCATGTATTGTCCTTGGCTGGTGCCATAGTTTGAGCAGGACCCCTGGGCCCAGATGCACCCCACATAACGTTCTTCTTGTAGGTTTCTAGGACCCTCTGGATCCTTCTGCTCCACCACACAACAGGGACATATGCTCAACCATGTTCATAGCAGCCTTATTCATAATAGCCAGAACATGAAAACAGCCTAAATGTCCCTCAGTAGAAGAATGGATAAACAAACTGTGGTACATTTACACTATGGAATACTACTCAGCTATTAAAAACAAGGAATTCCCAAAATTTGTGGACAAATGGATGGGGCTAGAGATGATCATAATGAGTGAGTTCACACAGAAAGAGTCAAATGGTATATACTCACTTATATCTGGACACTAGCCCAAGGGGCATGTCCCATTAATAGAGTCTTTTAAAGGTTTATAAGATCTCCTTTGGATTGGGTTTGGTGGCGCACACCTGTAATCCCAGCACCCTGGGAGGCAGAGGCAGGTGGATCTCTGTGAGTTGGAGACCAGCCTGGTCTACAAAGTAAGCCCAGCACATCCAAAGCTATACAGAAAAACCCTGCCTCAAAAAACCATTTTAAAAAATCTGCTTTGACAACCTCCTCTACCTTGTCCAGGCAGGTTTCCCAAACAAGACTGCAAGCTCTTAGAAGTTTGGGCCAAGACTGAAGCACCGTGTATGTACATGCGATTTGGGTTGTTGAAGGTACTGGATTTGCAGGGAGTTTACATGGGTCAATGACACTGATGAAAATAAGGAAGTGTGATATCCCTCAGCCAAAAATATCCAGAATTTTACTCTGAGGCCGTGAAAGAGATTCCTCTGGTAAATGAACTGACATCTTACAAAAACCACAGCCTGGGCTCTGCTTTCTTACAGCATCTCCTTCTCCTTCAGGCCCATTCCTGAATATATGATTCTGACTTTTCGGTGAGAGGAACCGAGAATAAATGAATACTGTATTGTATCATGTGACGTCAGGATAAAATGTTATCCAAGCCGGAACCTTAGTTAAACACACTCACGATAGAGGAAAGCAAGCGGGGTAAAATATAAGAATTGCCCTTTTTTCCCCTTCAAAGTTTAATCACAGGCCTCCATTATTTTTGAACCATTCATTGCATTGGCAGCAACAGTTGGGAAGCTACTTGGCAACCTGTTGCTCCTTGTGGTATCTCTTAGATCCCTGTACATCTCTTAGAGGTTTGCACCCCAGGTACTTTCTAGTCTGCTCTTCTAGGACTAGATGTGTGATCAGAGTGATACACGGTTGTTGAGAAGGACAGCCATGAGGTCTCCAAGGTGTCACACATTTCAATACTATGACCCCCAAGAACCTGTTTATGCCAAAGTCAAAACCCGAGGGCCTGCTGTTTCCTCTTTTAAAGACAATAAAATATGCTGACTGTGCGTGTGTGTGTGTGTGTGTGTGTGTTTTCCTCTGGGCTATTTCTAGAATGTGATGAACTAATCAGTTTCTTTTTGCTTTATGAAAATCAGCAAAGGGGCTGGAGAGACGCCTCAGCAGTTAAGGACATTTGCCGTTTGTGCAGAGGTCTGGAGTTCAGTTCCTGGACCCATGTCAGGCAGTACATAACTGCTTGTAAACTGTAGATCCAGACCTAAAGGTTACATTATGCACTCCTGACCTCTTTGGGCACCAACACTCACACATGAAATAGCAAATAATTTTTAAAGAGTTTCAATAATTTAAATTATTTTAAAATTTATGTGTGTCGGGGAAGATTGTGCTTGTGAGTACGGGTGTCCACTTAGGCCAGAGGCATCCGATCCCTGGAGCTGGAGTTACAGGCAGCAGTGAACTGGCTGACGTGGGTGCCGAGAACCAAACTCGTGTCTTCTGCCAGAGCAGGGCATGCTCTTAACCTCTTAGCCATCTTTCCAGTCCTGGGGTTTTAATTATTAAAAATCACTTGCTCACTTTGAACATTTTAAAAAGCTATTTTAAAAGCGTGAAGAAGAAGAAGAAGAAGAAGAAGAAGAAGAAGAAGAAGAGGAGGAGGAGGAGGAGGAGGAGGAGGAGGAGGAGGAGGAAGAGGAGGAGGAGGAGGAGGAGGAGGAGGAGGAAGATCCTTCCAACTGTCACCAACTAGGCAAAACGTACCAATGTCTTGCTGTGGCTTTTGAAGTCACAGAGAAAATCAATACTGAGTTCGGTGTTCAGTAGAGAACCACTATTGTCAACACACAGATAATCAATAGGGCACTATAAGAAAAATGGTGCAGAACTCTTACATCAAATAGAACTTATGATTAGCCGGGCGTGGTGGCGAATGCCTTTAATCCCAGCACTTGGGAGACAGAGGCAGGCTGATTGCTATGAGTTCGAGGCCAACCTGGTCTACAAAGCAAATTCAGGACAGCCAAGGCTAATATCGAGAGACCCTGTCTTGAAAAAAACTAAGTAAGTAAGTAAGTAACTAACAAAAACCCACATGACTATTCACAATTACTCTCAATGGAAGCTCATGTTTTATGGCATGCCATTTCATCTATATTTTCAAGCATGTTAGAAAGGCTGATATATTTATTTACTGTTCTATACCTTGAAAGAAACCAAAAGTACTCCACATATTTGTTTTCCTAAATCTATGGTATTTTGCTTAACATAATAATTTACAGCTGATCCGTTTTTTCCTGGAAATGTTACAATTTGGATAGATAAATAAAATCCTGTTGTACAATGCCCAACAGGAGCATTTTCCTTATCCATTCACCTGACTGGCTCTGTTTCTTAGCCACTGGAAGTGGTGCGGTAGGAAGATGGCTAGGTGAGTCTCCACGATGCAGTGGCATAAAGTCCTTTGGGTGCATACATGGAAGGAGTATAGGCGGGTCATTGTGGTCCTATTGCGAGTTTCTGAGCAACCTCCATATTAATTTCCCCTCAGCAGTGAACAAGGTCCACTCTTCGCTAACCCTCACGATACTTGTCGTCATTTGCCTCCACCGATGTCGTCATCCATTCCTGAGTGTTATTAGAAATCTCTCTTGGGTGACCGCACAACAGAAGATGGCCAAATCTTTTTAGTGTATGTCATGAAATTGCTTCAGAGTTGAGTTTTAAAACTGTATTGGATCACACGAACTCTGGTGCCCCTTTTCTGACCACGCCCCCTCTATGGGGAGGCCTGACGGCACTCAGAGGAGCGATAGCAAGTTACCAAAAAGAGACTCGATATTCTAAGAGCATATATAGGGGGAGGAGGTCTCCCTTAATTACAGACATAGGGGAGGGGAGAAGGGGGGAAGTGGGAGGGAGGGAAGAATGGGAGGAAACAGGGGAAGGGCTAACAATCGAGATGTAATACGAATAAATTAATAAAAAAAAATAAAATATAAAGATATATTCTATCAAGCAAAAAAAAAGTCATTCGTAAAAAAAAAAAAAAAAAACTGTATTGGAACACTGGAAACGTTTATGTCAGTATGCATGGCTTGTGTGTAAAAACAGTGGCAGCCACAGCACAGTCTTAAGTTCTCACCATGTATCAGGCATGGTCTATGGATGAGTTTTTCGCCGTAACAATTCTCCTCCTATGTGTCATATATCATCATCGTCTCCATTTAAAAATGTCTTTTATGATTTTTACTTTTAATCATGTGTGTGTGGAGGCGGGTGTGCAGACACAGGTGCACTGGGGGCTGGCAAAGGTTGCTGCATTCCCTCAACTAGAACAAAAGGTAGTTGCACTGGAGTCAATTCGGACCACTGCAAGAGTAGTTTCTGCTCATAGCTGCAGAGCCATCGCTCTGGCCCCACTGTTTCCATTTTATGTATGCGGCACAGAGGCAAACGTGCTGGAAGTCACAGCTAACCAGTAGGCCTGGAGACCATCTCCAGAGTCCACAAATATTGATCAATTGCGGGATGCAGCAATTGATTTCCCCGGTTGAAAAAAAAATCATACTGTTTCTTCCCTCCCGCGATCCTCCTTCAGTATATCTCCTTGAGTAATCGAAGGTTAAAGTCAGTGGTGTTTTCTCAGGCAGCTTTCCCTTCCCAAAGTGCATGGAGAAGCTGGCTACTAGCCCACGAAGCCTGGCATGAAGGGGCCTGAAGGAGCCTAACTGACCCTTGTGTCTTCAAAGGGAGAAGGGGAGTCTTTCCATTCACTTAGCATGAAGCGTCTAAAGACGCTAAAGTTTGTGGCTTTCCCTTCCCCCAGCCTCCAGTGCAGCCAGCCGCAAGCCAGTCTCATGACCAGCCTAAAAGACAAGTCATGTGCTCCAGATGCTCAAAGATCTGGCCCCAGCCTTGCTGATAATTGCATATCTCATCGATAGGCATTTAAGGAAACAACTGACCATAAATTAGAAGAACTCACATGCTTGTTGATGCAGATAAACCTAATCAGTTTTCATTTCTTCTGTTGGGGGTGTGACCAATGTTATTTAAAGAAAGAAAGAAAGAAAGAAAGAAAGAAAGAAAGAAAGAAAGAAAGAAAAAGAAAAACCTCCGAGTCACTGTATGGACCATCATGTTCTGTGAATGAGAAGATGTCAAATCTTGGGGTGGTATCTCGCTAGACCAGAAATTCAAGCCCACCCCTTGCATCATACAGGCAAGAAAAACACCTTACCATGCTTATGATCCACAGCTAATTTGTGACTTTAAAAAAATTATAAATTTTTTGGCTAATTTTCTTGGAAAAATGAGGAAGAACAGTGGGAGGGAGAGTGAAGGGGCAAGAGAGAGAGAGAGAGAGAGAGAGAGAGAGAGAGAGAGAAACCTAAGTAGCCTGCCTGGTAGAAATGGCTCCTAGAATAAGACTCACAGCTTAGAGTGAACATTTTCATTAATTTAGACAGAACTTTATACTCATCCACCTCAGAATTCTAGGGCACTAGCTCACACAGTGTCTTGAAAGTGGAGGCATGTCTGGTCTTTGGTCTCTTAGGTGCTATGCTGCTATCTACTTGTCCTTTGGTGTCTGATGGGACCTTTTATCTTGGCAGTGTTCCGAGATGCTGTCGTGAGAGCCCTGTCTTCTGCTCACAGGTCTAGCACTCAGGTCATGCCCCCACAGGTTCCATCTGTGCTCGTCCGGCATGTGGTCTCAACCTGTTTGAGAAACTGTGAAAGATGAGACCAGTTCCCCAACTCTTACAAAGTCAAGTTCCAGTCTGACTCTCCTACTGTGACTCGTTTTCCACGCGCTTGCCCATTTCCCCTCTTCTTAGGGTCAGGCTAAGGTCCCCTCCAAACACCCAGTCCTCAACACTTCTCTCCCAGTTTGCTTTCTGTTGCTATGATAAAACAATCTAACCAAAGCAACTTGGGGGAAGAAAGGGTTTGTTTGACTTCTATCTCGAGGTAACAGTCCATCATTGAGGGACGTTAGAGCAGAAACTCAAGGAAGGAAATGAGGGAAAAACTGTTTACTTGTTTCCTCCTCTAGATTCCGTACACAGGCCAGGCCCACCAGCCTAGGAATGGTGCCACCCACAGTGGGCTCGGCCCTCCTACACAAGCGAGGCAATCACCACAGGCCCTTCTGATGGAGGTATTCTTCAGCTTGGAATCCCCCAAGTGACTCTACAGTGGCCCCTGGAAACCAAGAATTGGAGGTACGGTGGTCTCAGAGGAGTCAGGAAGGGGGAAGGGTAAAGCTGAGGACTACTAAAAAGAAGTAATTCATACGATTTAAGAATACATGCCAGGGGCTGGTGAGATGCCTCAGAGGTTAAGAGCACTGTCTGCTCTTCCAAAGGTCCTGAGTTCAATTCCCAGCAACCACATGGTGGCTCACAACCATCTACAATGAGATCTGGTGCCCTCTTCTGGCAGGCAGGCACACATGCGAGCAGAATGTGTATAAATAATAAAAATAAATAAATAATAATAAAAAAAAAAAGAATACATGCCATATGAAGTCTGTGAAAGAGATCATCAGTCAAGGATGGTGCTGAGATGGTTTAAACGACCCAGCTGGGTGTGGCGTGTGCTTCTGAAGCAAGATGGTGCCTGGTTTGTTGGTGATATGCACGGTGGGGGCTTATGGACCACAAGTCTGATAGAGAATGTTAAGAAGGCTGCTCTCCTGGAAGGATGCCCAGCTGGCCAAGCAGGTGGGTGAATGGATGGGCCTCACTGTCTTTAAGAACATGAGAACAGGAAAATAATAACAAAATTGTGATGTAGGAAAGGGAGCCCCAGAAACTCTTATTCCTTGGGGGATCCATTTCAAGGATCCAGTCTCCTAATCTATGGCCACACTTTGCTTTCATGAATTGATCTGATAAATCACTTATGTGAAAGGCAGGCTACTTACGAGACAGCCGTGCACACTGCTGCACACCGCTGGCTCTGCGTGTGAATGCCCACAGGTGAGCAGGGCTGGCTCGGACTGCAGGAATGCTGACGGTGTTTTCGAGGCTCTTCCTGGTGCTAGGCACTATTTCAACCCACGAGAAAGGACTCATCTTATACATGGAGAAACTGAGGCACCAAGAAGCTGTGACTTGCCCAGGCTCACAGACAGTGACTAATGGAGCAGAAACTGCAATCAGACACCACAGTTCTGTGCTCATAACCACTAAGCTGGGGATAGATGTGGAAGGGTAGACATTTTATAAGAACGCAGTTTGGAACCAGATAGAGCGACACACACCTGGAGTCCCAGCTCCATAAAAGGCCTAGGCAAGAAGATCACCTCTGTTCACAGGTTCAAGACCAAGGTAGACAAAACAGACAAAACCTATTTTGAAAAGAAAGAGAGAGGTGGGGGAGAGCAGAGGGAGATCGGGCAGTGGGAATAGACAGCGTATGTCATGGGGGTAATATCCTGCAAAACCGAGCAGAGGTGTAAACTCCTACTTCTGGTGATTGTGACATGGGCAATTTCCTCAGTCTCATACATGTTCCCAGACAAACAAATGTCAGAGGACAAATGAATGGTCTTTATACAATTTTATTTATTTATTTTATTATTTTTGTTTTGTTTTGCTTTGTTTTTCAAGACAGGGTTTCTCTGTGTAGCCTTGGTTGTCCTGGAGTCACTTTGTAGACCAGGCTGGCCTCGAACTCACAGCAATCTGCCTGCCTCTTCTTCCCAAGTGCTGGGATTAAAAGCGTGTGCCACCACGCCCGGCCTCTAATGTTATTTCTTATGGCAACATTTATAATAGTAGACGTCTGAAAATAACCTTCATTTCTACGGATACGGAGCTGGCTAAAAAACAATTGTATTTCTATAAAGTTGAATATAATTCAGCCACAAATTGGTACAAGGAAGATCTCTGTGTACTGCTGTGGAGAGATCTTTAGGATATCTTATCTAGAAATAAAATCATGGGGTGCAGCAGTCAGGTATGCTATAATTTGTAGTAAATAGAAGAGGTGTTTATCTATATGGTTGCGTGTTTATAAGTATAGGAAACCAAAAGAATCGATTTACTCAGAGAGAAGAACTGGGTGCATGCGGGACAGGAACGTGAGGAAGGAGGTTCTAAGCTGGGAGCATCCCAGGAGGCAGCAGCTATAGTCAAGAAGCACGACCACACGCGGTTTCCATGGGTGTGGACAGGGCTAAGAACAGGAGGAGGAGGATCACTTCTGTCCGAGGCTCAGAGGGACAAGGCGGAGGAGGGAATTAGTGAACCCGAATCCAAAGAAAGCTTTTGTTGGTGAGAAAGAACAAGAAACAGCCGCTGTCAGTCCAGTCCAGCAGAGGAGTTGGGAGAGAGGGACCCATTCCACGCTCCCCTGCTCGAGGATCCCTGACTAGTGCCTCCTAGTGGGCAGACCGCTTCTGGGGTCCGCGCTAGCAGCGGCAGCGCGGAGTCGGTTTGGAGTACACAGCGAACAGTCTTCATCACTTTGTGGAGTTCAAGCACACGAATACAAGGCATATAAAAAGTAGGCAACTTTTGTCCACACACAATAACGACGACGACGACGACGACGATGACTATGATTTAAAAATCCCCAAGTGACGAGTTGAAGTATACGCTTTGTAAGCGAACATTTCTTTGAAGCACAGTTCACCAAGTCTCAGTCCATGGCGCCACCTAGCGTCCATGAGACGCTTCACACGCTCAGTTCCACTCCACCTGCCTCCAAGCCCCTCAGGGCCAATCAGACCGTCAGTTGGGAATGATCTTCTCCCCTAAAAGGCGCAAATATTTTGAAACCTAAAATATTTGAAGTGATTTTTTTTCCTTTAAAACAATAGTGGAAAATTATCTACATTGACTTTTGGACTGACTCATTACGATTTCTTTGGCAGTGCGTGTTTCAAACTGTTTATAGAGTAAATACCATCTCTGACCCACAACTAAATATTCTGTGAGTTGCTTCTGAACTTGCCCTTCCCGTTTACTTGTTCTTAACGCAGCAGTCCTGGCTGCAAAGTGCTCACGTGGACAAGCTCCTGCTGGAGATTACGTTCTCATTGGTTTGCGGAGGGAAAGCACCGCTGTAGCTTTAATGGGCCACTGGGCCAGTTCATGCTACTGAGTGGCCCTGCAGCAAGGTATGCACCTGCAGCTGCGAGGTGCGGGCTCCCATAATGGGAGGCCCAATTGTAAGAATGTTCTAGCTCCATGTGCCTGGCCTCCTCTTAGGCTGTCACCGATCTTACCCTGTATTCCGGGACCTGCCTCAGGGCTCCTTCCTCTAAGACTCGCTTTGTCCTCATCCCCAACGTTAGAACCTCTGAGGGCTTTAAAAATAGCTTCTGAACCAGGCATGGTGGTGCAGACCTATAATCCCAGCACTAGGGAGGCAGAAGCATGAGTTCGAGGCCGGCCTGGTCTATAAAGCGAGTCCAGTACAGTCAAGGCTACACAGAGAAACCCTGTCTTGAAAAACCAAAAAGAAATAAAGACAACAAAGAAAAGTAACTTCTGTGAGTCTTTTTTTCATAATAGAAACATGAAAGTGATAGTTTTGGTATGGAGGTCACTATGTAGCCCAGGCTAGCCCAAAACTCTACATCTATCTTCTTGCCTCAGATTCCTTGAGTTCTAGGATTACAGACCATCATGCCCCACTAGACTATCTCTTTTAATGTGCCAACTTTTAACAGTCAAAAAGTATGATATTTCTGTGAGGTGTAAATTAAACTCTCTTTGAAATAGGAGTGTGAACAAAGTGAGGAGACAGCCTGCAAACTAGGGGAAATATTTGCCAGCTATAAATGTGGCAAAAGGTTAGTATGTAGAATACAAAAGAACAACAAAAATTAAACACTCCATAAATGATTTTCCAATCAATAAATGGGCCAATGAACTGAACAGAGAGTTCATGAAAAAAACACAAAAATGTCCAATAAATATTTTGGATATAATATTTTATCAAATATTTCACATTTTATTAATATAATCAAGCTTTATTAAAGAGATACAGAGATAAAAAGAATATGGTATTAGCACAAAGCCAGAGATGTAGACAAATGGAAAAAAAATAGAAGACCCAAATTCAAGTGCATATCATTACAGCCATCTCATATTTGGCAAAGATGCCATAAATATAAAATTGAGAAGAGACAGCACCTTCACCAAACTGCAGGGAGACCCGGATTTCCACATGTAGGAGAACTAAGTTAGACCCATACTTATAAACCTGCACAAAAATTACCTCTAAATGGATTGAAGACCTTAATGCAAAATCTGATATGCTGAAAGAGAACACAGGCAGTATGCTGCAGGTTCTAGGTATAAGAAGCGACTTTCTGAATTTATCTCTATTTGCACATAATATAAGGTCAGTAATTGACAAACAGAAGTTCACGAAACTAAAAAGCTTCAGCACATTAAAGGAAATAATCAACCATGTAAAAAGAAAGCCCACTGAAGGACAGAGAAGTTTGCCATGTATATATCCAGAAGAGGGTGACTGTCTAGAACATACAGAGGACTTTTTAAAAAACTGACCATCAAAAGACAAACCGCTCCATATTTAAAATGAGCTATGGAGCTGACAGAAAGGTCTCAAAAGAAACACAGGTGGTTACTAAACATTTGAAAAAGGTGTTTAACATCCTTAGCTGTCAGGGGGAAAAAAACGCAGCTTGAAACTACTTTAAGATTCCATCTTGCTTTTTTTGAAATGGAGTTGCTGTCAGAACACAGGTGTTGTGAAAACCATGGCTAATTCAAAGCCAAGATGGGAAAGGAAAAGACTCACATCAACATCGTAATCATTGGACACATAGATTCCAGCAAGTCTACCACAACTGGCCACCTCATCTACAAATGTGATGGAATCCACAAGCGAACCATCAAAAAGTTTGAAAAGGAGGCAGCCAAGATGGGAAAAGGCTCTTTTAAGTATGCCTGGGTCTTGGACAAATTGAAGGCTGAGTGTGAGTGTGGTATCACTATTGACATCTCCCTGTGGAAATTTGAGACCAGCAAATATTATGTGACTCTCATTGATGGCCCATGGCACAGAGACTTCATCAAAAACATGCTTAGAGGCACACATCTCGAGCTGACTGTGCTGTCCTGATTGTTGCTGCTGGTGTTGGTGAATTTGAAGCTGGTATCTCCAAGGACGGGCAGACCTGTGAGCATGCCCTTCTGCCTTATACCTGGATGTGAAACAGCTGATTGTTGGTGTCAACAAAATGGATTCCACTGAGCCACCCTACAGCCAGAAGAGATATGAGGAAATCGTTAAGGAAGTCAGCACCTACATTAAGGAAATTGGCTACACCTCTGACACAGTAGCATTTGTGCCAATTTCTGGTTGGAATGGTGACAACATGCTGGAGCCAAGTGCTTAATAAGCCTTGGTTCAAGGGATGGAAAGTCACCCGCAAAGATGGCACCACCAGTGGCACCACACTGCTGGAAGCTTTGGATTGTATCCTGTCACCAACTCATCCAACTGACAAGTCCCTGTGACTGCACCTCCAGGATGTCTGTAAAATTGGCGGCATTGGCACTGTTCCTGCAGGCCAAGTGGAGACTGGTGTTCTCAAACCTGGCATGCTGGTTACCTTTGTTCCAGTCAATGTCACAACACAAGTCAAGTCTGTTGAAATGCAGCATGAAGCACTGAGTGAAGCTCTTCCTGGGGGACAGTCGGGGCTTCAATGTAAAGAACGTGTCCATCAAAGATGGTAGACATAGCAACATTGTTGGTGACAGCAAAAATGACCCACCAATGGAAGCAGCTGGCTTCACTGCTCAGGTGATTATCCTGAACCGTCCAGGCCAAATTAGAGTTGGCTATGCTCCTGTGCTGGGTTGCCACACCGCTCACACAGCAGGCAAGTTTGCTGAGCTTAAAGAAAAGATTGATGATCACTCCAGTAAGAAGCTGGACGCTGGCCCTAAATTCTTGAAGTCTGGTGATGCAGCCATTGTTGATATGGTCCCTGGCAAGCCCATGTGTGTTGACAGTTTCTCCAATATCCTCCACTGGGTTGTTTTTTGCTGTTTGTGACATGAGACCGACAGTTGCTGTGGCTGTCATCAAAGCTGTGGACAAGAAGGCTGCTGGAGCTGGCAAAGTCACCAAGTCTGCCCAGAAAGCTTGGAAGGCTAAATGAACATTATCCCTCACACCTGCCACCCCAGTCTTAATCAGTGGTGGAAGAACAGACTGAACTGTTTGTCTCAGCCATTTAAGTTTAATAGTGAAAGACTGATTAATGATAACAATGCATCGTAAACCCTTCAGAAGGAAAGGAGAATGTTTTGTGGGCCGTGTGTGTGTGTGTGTGTGTGTGTGTGTGTGTGTGTGTGGCAGTTTTAAGTTATTAGTCTTCAAAATCAGTACTTTTTAATGGAAACAACTTGGCCAAAAATCTGTCACCGAATTTTGAGACCCATTAAAACAAGTTTAATGAGGAAAAAAAAAAAAAAAGATTCCATCTTACCCTAGTCCATGACTGTGATCAGGAAAACAAACGACAGAGAATGCTGGTGTCAATGTTGGGAACTGGGGACCCTCATATGCTGTTGGTGAAGTGTAGACTGGTGCAGCCACTTTAGAAATCAGTCTGGGAGTCACTCCAAAGACCAGTAGAGCCACATGACCCCACCGCATCCCTTCTGAGCATGCACGCAAAGGGCCTTACATTCTACTTCGGAGACACTTGTACGTCTATGCTCATGGGTGCTCTGCTCACGATGATAAAGAAATAGGGTCAAGCTAGATATCTACCAGCTGGTGAAAAGATAAGGAAAGTGTGGTACATTTATAACAGGAAATATCCAGCTGTAAAGAAAAATAGAATCAAGAAATTTTCAACTAAACGGATGAAACCAGGAAAAAAAAATTATACTAAGTGAGGTCACCCAGGTCAAGAAATACAAACACTGCAATTTTTTTTTCTTATAAGAGGATACTAACTTCAATTTATTTAATTTTATTTATTTATTTATTTATTTGTCTTGTGTGTTTAACTTGGGAAACAAATGGATCTAGAAAACTGGAAACGAGCCACTGAGGGTAGGCATTAAGGGAGAGAAGAGAATAGAATATAGTCAAAACAAAAGTAGAGAGGAAAATAACAGAGGCTGGAAGGCTAAGCACGAAGGGGGCGGGGCCACGGAGAAATGAGTCAGCGGGGAAGGGTTAACCAAAATGAAGGGTGTAGGAAAAAGCTGTTTGGAAACCTATGATCTGGAAGTCCCAGTTTAAAAAAAAATATATATATATATATATATGGCATAGTAGAATGCACGTGACATAAAAGAACAGGAAGGGAACCCTGGGGGTTAAAGGTTTAAGTGTGGCTGAGGACCCGGGGATGCAAATGAGGGGGTGGGTACCATGTGAGTTAACCGAAACTTAGGGAAACCACAAGTAAGTATGCTAATTTAAACTACTTCTTTCTTTCTTTCTTTCTTTTTTAAAGAAACAGTCTAGATGTAGGCCCTCTGCTTCAGTTGTCAGAGCTGCTTCCAAAAGACATGGGCTATTTAAAAACAAAAACAAAAAACTTCAGTGTCAAGCTTAGAATATATTAATGAGTCGGGCGTAGTGGCACACGCCATTAATCCCAGCACTCAGGAGGCAGAGGAAGGCGTATCGCCAGAGTTCGAGGCCAGCCTGGTCTACAAAGCGAGTGCAGGACAGCCAAGGCTACACAGCGAAGCCCTGTCTCGAAAAACAAAACAAACAATAATAATGATAATAATAAATTATGATGATGATGATGATGATGATGATGATGATGATCAGGGAGGCCCCAAAACAACACAAGCTACTGCCGTGGTTCTTGGTTGCCCACCAGAATTAGATGGTAAGATCATTTTGCTGACGACACCACATGCTTTGTATGCCGGACATAGGGAAATTAGTCTCGCTGACTAGGAAACTCTCTATCCGCTGGCTAGCTTTCACAGTGATGCAAGGAGCTATGTAGGCTGCTGGGGGAGAAAAGACAGCAATAGTCTTACCCAACACTGGATCCTGCATGTTGCAGTACTAACCTACCAGGTAAGACACGCCCACTGCTGCCATAGTGGTCTGACTTTTATGGGAGGGCGGCGGTTTGATTAAGAAATATTCTTTAATAGCCTCAGGCGTTTGAACACTAGATGCCCAGTGGGTGGCACTCGCTATCTGGGAGGCTTAGGAGGTGTGGCCTTGCTGGAGGAAGTTCCTCTCTGGGAGTGAGCTTTGAGGCTTTGTAACTTCATGCTATTTCCAGTTCTGCCGCCTCCTTTCTGCTTCCTGCTTCCTGCTTCCTGCTTCCTGCTTCCTGCTTCCTGCTTAGGCTGTCATACCTGCCTGCTGCCACGCCTCCCTACCCAGGACGGGCTCTGGAACCATAGCCCATATAAACTCTTCCTTCCGAAAGCTGCCTTGGTCACATGTCTTATCACAGCAACAGAAAAGTAACTAATAACAGTGCATAACCAATGACCTTCTAAATGGAGTTGAGACCTGCTTCACAAGAGGGATTTCATGCCTGGTACTGTGAACTCGACTAAAAGCCCATGCCCACGTCTGGGGAGGGCACAGACCCTAGAAGAGAATCTACTTGTTTTCTAAATGGTCATGCTGTGAAACTGCCTTCTAAATATCTGTGTTTACACCCATAAAATTGTGCTGCTCTCCACCTTGGTCAGAGAAGTGTCTTTTTGCAGTGGTTAGTGGTTAACACAGAGACTCAAGCCTGATCAAACAGCTGAGAATAAGTGACTCTGAGTGGTCAGCCACAGATGGACTGTGGATATCAACCTCACCCCATCCAAGGCTTAGGGAACACCGAGGAAGAAGGGAGCAGAAAGAGTGAGAGAGCCGGCAGCTGGGAAGAGTCCTGTGAAACGTTTTGGGGGACGGGGTACTACCAGGCTTCGGCACTCATGAACTTAGAGCAGTTGGGGTGACCCGCACAAGACCCACACAAGAGCGAGCCAGCCAACATTCCCTCGCGAGGGAGGGGGTCCTGAGACTCCAACCCAATTGGAACTATTATTGGCAGTCGATGGATAATGAGGGAGAGAAAGTTACTTTTCTTTGGGACTATAGTTGTTGATAGGTTGCCCATGGCAGCAGTCACTGTACTCTGTGGGTTAGTAAACTAAAAAGGAAAAGAGCATTTGGGAGGTAAATATGCTAAGCGTTTATGGGAAGAACTGGAGAAAACGGGGTAGTAAGTGTGGGATGATCAAAATACCCTGTATATACCCATGACATTTTCAAAGACTAGATTTTAAAAATACTGTTTGGAAAAAATAAGCCACAATATGTAGATTCGGATGACTTCACTCTGTAAAAGCATAAGAATTGGGTGAAATTTCATACTACATGCTTTTCTGTGGTGTGATTTTCAGTAAAAATGCCTTATACTAAATCAGGTCAGTGAGAAAAATCTAGTTTCATAAAATAATACATTAGAAAGCTATTGTTTAAATTTTTTTCACAGCATAATTTGCCATAAAAATCATTAAATGATCAGTTCCACTACTGTTTTAATAGTTTAATAATTTAGTATAAGTTGTGGCCAGTTCTTTAAGAATGTGGTTTCTGGGCTGGAGAGATGGCGCAGAGGTTAAGAGCACTGGCTGCTCTTGCAGAGGTCCTGAGTTCAATTCCCAGCAAACACATTGTGGCTCACAACCATCTATAATGAGCTCTGGTGCCCTCTTCTGACACACAAGTGTTCATGTAGGCAAAACACTATAAATAAATAAATACATTTTTAAAAAGAATGTGGTTTCTTTTTAAGATTCATTCTATTTTGTGACTCTGTAGGGGGTATACGCTGTGCCTACAGAAACTACAAGAGAGGGTCAAATACAACACACACACACACACACACACACACACACAGCTGGAGCTGCTAGTAAGTGTTCTTAATTGCAGGCCTATGTTTGTTGGGCCTCCTCCCTCTCTGTGTGTCTTTGCCTCCCTTTCTCTTTCATTTCTGTTTTCAGAAATGAATCGTTACTTTTTTCATCTTTAAGAATTTTGTCACCTTTTTGTTGAGTCTTTTACACAAATTTTAAGATGATTTATAATAAATGACCTGACAGACTTGTTTTTATGAACACTGTACTCACTCATTTATGCTCTGATATCACTATTTTGCATAGATCTCAACAGAGACACAAACTTCCCCTACAAAGGATCAAGCATCAGTGGTACCCCTCAGCCAAGTTCCACACACAGGCAACAGGCTGCTTTCACTTCTTGCTCTGAGCCCTTGGAGTCTAGACTTGTGGACTTACCTAGATCTGTGTGGGTTGGCTCTGAGCATCCATAGACTGGTTCTCAGAAAAAATGGTATGATGCAATTTATTGTAGGGGCAATTTATCAGGGAGAGCCTGTGCCTAGGAAGAAGCCCTGCTCTCCATTCTGTGCCAGGGGAAGACATATCCAGGGGCATGTAAGATCCATTTCCTTTCTACATAACGGTTTTCTTTCTATAGCCAGCTTTGGAAAAGAGTTTATTTTTATTAAGAAAGGCAACATTCTTCCAAGGGTGGTCATGTAAGCCTGGAATCCCAGTGCTTAAGAGACAGACAAAAAAGAAGAGGCTCAGGAGTTCAAGGTCAACTGGGCCACAGGAAACACAAAACAAAACAAGAAAAAAAAATTGCAGTTAGCTTCTTCACAACCCATGACTAGGATACATAAACACCACCCTGCACTGACATATACTATTCAATATGTTATGTAAATGTAAACTTCCTTTTACAAATTAAAAATTTCGTGCTTTCTTCTTGCCCTCACCAAGTCTTATTGTAGTTTTAGGTGGCATCATGAGGGCTTTTCATGCAAATAACCTCCTTCCAAGTCTATTCCAAATGGTCAGAGAAGTAGAGATGTTTAACGGCAGACCAAACCCTAAACAAGCAGGCCTAACCAGCTTTCAGATTGTGACTTGGGTATCCCCAAAAGTCTGCTCTTTGCTGACTGAGCAGTTGGAGAAAAATGCATTGAGTGTGTGCCCTGTATAATTTCAGTTCAGCTGAGGAATTCTAGAAAGACTTGCTCATTGAGAAAGTGGTTGTGCTTTGTGTTTTCTGTTAGGCTGTGTGGCAGAGGATGAAGCAGAACTTCTTTCTTCCCTCTTCTTTTTCTCATAAACATAAAAAAAAATTAAAAACTATTTGAGTTGGAGAGGTAGGTTAGCTGGCTCAGGAAACGGAGCTACCCAGAAGCTACTCCATCCTTGGAAGACCTGGGCATCTGTAGAGCCTCACACAGCGTGAGCCACTGTCTGTCCTGCTGCCGATACTTCAGGGGCTTCTTCTAGCCACATATTTGAGACTACTTACTTGGATCAGGACTCAGGGATGCTGTCAGTTTTGCTCACTGATGCCAGCTTAGATACCGTGCCAAGCGCGGAATTCGATCCCCTGCTGGGCAGGGTGGCCAAGCACAAACATATTAGGTCTTCTTCAACTTTATGTCTCTCTTGTTGGACCCTAGAGTCCACCCGGGTGGGGGGGTCATCGCGAGAGACCACTCAAGAACCACAATGTTGATGCAAAGGCACAAGGTTTACTTCTGGCATGCGTCAGGGGGCCCCCGACACTCTCTCAGGAGGGAGGGAGGGGGCGCACCCCGAGTCTCTGTAACAATGACTTTTTAAAGGCTAAACCACAAAGGTTAGGAGGGGCCGCGTGCCCTATGTTAGGATTGGCTCTGGTGGTCGCTTAGGGTGCTTGTCTAATTATTATTGGCTATTGCAGGGAGGGGTGTTGGGGAGTTTCCAGAGATTTTCCAGATGGTAATTGTTTACCTTAGTTGAAATTGTTTATCTCGGTTGGCTACCTTGATCTCAGAAACTGAAGCTGAGCTGGCCTTCAATTCTTTTTGATTCTTTTTGGGTCATTTTCCCAAGCTTGCCTGGGTCACGTTCCCAGGCTGGCTGAGAGAGAGAGGGCCTTACACTCTGATGTATTAAAATGAAGACTAGCGTTTGGGGGGGGGGGGGGATCTGTATTGGTGCCAAACACAATTCCAACTACTTTTACATGAATTACATTGTTTAGTCTCTACAAAAGTCTTTATGGAACTTTGAAACTTAAATTAAGAATCTAGATTTTTTTTTTTTCTGGGCACAGTGGTGCACACATATAATCCCAGCAGTTGAAGAGGCAGAGGCAGCTGGATCTCTGTGAGTTTGAGGCCAGCTTGGTCTACAAAGACAATCAAGGCTACGCAGAGAAACCCTGTCTTGAATAAACAAACAAAAAATAATCTAGATTTTTGTTGCTGTTGTTGCTTTTTGTTTGATCAGCCTGGGTCAAACTCAGGGCCTCCCACAGGCTAGGCAATTAATTGCTCTACCACTGAGCAACAGATCCAAGAACCTATGCTCTGGAACAAATCCAAATCGGTATATCCTAGAGCCTTTGGTATTTTTGATTTTATGAGCCCTGGTTTGGATAATGGGTCTCAGTGTACTTGATGTCAGGTACCATTGCGGTACTTGGTATGTTGGCGCTTTTCCCAAGCCTCCCAGGGCCTTTCCAACTGCCAGCGGCTGCTCAACCTTCCCTGAAGGCTTCTGTGTTAACTAGAGTGTTCCAGCTGTGAGCATGGCCTGTGGAGGTAGAAAGCCTTCCTTCCGAAAGCTCTTAACCAAAGGCTGGTATCTGTCGATGCGGTGATATTGTAATGAGTTCTACAGTGGTACTCAAGAGCTTTTCCAGCGAGACTGAGCATCAGTTAGCCTTAGCAGTGACATGATTTCTTCTTCTCTTTTTTATATTTTATTAATTTATTCATATTACATCTCAATTGTTATCTCATCCCTTGTATCCTCCCATTCCTCCCTCCTTCCTGCTTTCCCCCTATTCCCCTCCCCTATGACTGACTGACTGTATATGCTCACAGGGTATCAAGTCTCTTCTTGGTAGCCTGCTATCCTTCCTGAGTGCTTTTTTCTTAATACATACATTAGCCACAAAAGGGAACTGAGTGAGCAGTAAGAGGCTGCTTTGAGAAGGTCCTCAGTCTCTTATCACTCAACCCCACTTCTGGAGTCTAGAAGGCTGCCAGTATGATTGCCACATGTTATTCAATTAGTGTTTGTACTCAAGAGAACACTGGGTAACCACTTACTGTTTTTAAACAATCAGGAAAGGGTGAACTGATTTTATCTGATCAATCACTAGGCGAAATGGACTTAATGACAGAGTATATATCGGCAATGGCCACTTTCCTTTCTTAATTCAGACATGACTAGTCTGAATCTATGAGTTTTCCCATCCCTAATAAAAGTAAAACCATGGAAGGAGTCCTGCCATCCCTACTGTTTTTTCCTTTGTTTTATGTTTATAGTGTTTTACGTTTCCTCAGGATCCTGCATGACATTGGGAACGGGTAGACTGTAAAAGGTAGAACATTGTCCTTCCTGGCTTGGGTCCTGCAGACGACCTTCTGATTTGGAAGCCAAAGGCAGTGGTGGCAAAGACAAGACCAGGATCAACTCCTAAGAAAGTGAGGCAGAAAGGGAGAGCTTGTCAGGAACTATGCTGGCATCTTCAGGGGAAGATGTCTAGAGCAGGGGAGACTCCTGTGAGTTTTCAGGTGTCAGATGATCTGTACGAGATCAAGTTCAAATGTGACTCTACGGCTGAGTGTTCACTCCTTTGTCTGATGTATAGCTTCCAACATTGTGTCTGGATGGTGCATTTGCTCTTCCTTCTGTATTCATGTACTCTCACCACAGAAAGTTCTAGAGAAATTGTTTATTTTCAATAATCCATAAGATCCTTTGTTTTGTTAATATAAAAAAAATACTACTTTTCAAGTGAATGTAACTTCATTTGTTTCCTTACTGGAAGAATTAAGAGAAAAACAATTTTAAGAACTGAATAAAAACCAGTAAACCAGGTTGACATAAGTTTTTATGCACACTTAGCAAAAGACAATTTGTTAAATTATTTAAAATTTGGACCCTGTACTCAAGTTTTAATATTCCTTTGTAATTCTGCAAACTCTGATCTGTGTTAAGCCTCAGTTTCCTTATCTATGAAATGGGTATAGGTATTTATCTCTTATTGTAAGAGGATAAACATTAAGGTGTATACAGTGGAACTTAACACTCAATTCGGGCTGGACAAATGCTAGTTGTTATTATTTGTGCATCTAGACCAAACATAAGACACAAAGGGGTGTGTGTGTGTGTGTGTGTGTGTGTGTGTGTGTGCGTGTGTGTGTGTGTGTGTGACTAGTTCAAAATATAGTTGTGATTTTTTTCCCTACAAGAGTGTACTACTGCTTCAAAGTATACTATTAAAGGCACATATTCATCTAGCTCCTGGTTTTGGTATTTGAAAAGAGTAACAACCTGGGTCCCAGTGTTACTGTACAAATGAGGGATATGGGTGGGCAGTCAACATGAGTCAGGCATCCACTGCAGCCTCTGTTTCCTCTAGCGGAACTCTCACCTCTTCAAAATAAGGCTCTCATTGGGAGATCATAAAGTTCCAGTGATGAGGCAGGGAGTCACGTTCACACCTCTCAGGATCCCAGAGCACCTTCTAACTCAGTTATTGGGCAACGGGAGAACTGTGAGGCTGGGCACAGAGCAGAGCACACTCTGAGAGAATAAATGGCCCTTTCTCTTTTCCCTCCTGATTGACACTTACCGGCTGTTCTGTTGTGCACGAGGTCATCCAGGGTATTTGTTTAAAATCCTAGTTCTCAGATCACACTACCAGGACATTCTAATCCAGGAAGTCTGGGATTTAGCTAGAGAACCTGCACATTTAAGGTATCTACAGGCAAAGCAGACACAGGTGACGGTGTGACCATTCCTTAGAAATGATCGCCTTGACAGGAAATGGATGTCATCTTTAACTAACACTTACTATCCTCCTGGTTTAAACACACATAGGAGATACTCCAAATATAAAACTAAAACTCATACTTAGACCTTTTAGTAATATGATTGTAAATATTTTGATAGTTGTCTCTTTAATCTTTTAAAATAAATGACAATGACTATGTCTTTGCGGGGTACCGTCAGCTATTTGGCCACATTTCCTTTTGAGTAGTTATAATTAAATATACTGGGCATTCAGCTTAGAGATATATTCCACTTATGCCAATTCTCTTGGTTTTTCTAAATGATTCTTTTATGTCTGGAGTGCATGTAAATTGACTCTAACATTCAAGACTTGTTCTAAGAAGTCGAGCTTGTAAGATCCTTTCAACTCTTTGATTATAGAGCATACTTATCTTTGGCATACGCTTTTAGGACAGACAGGCAGATCTCTGTGAGTTGGAGCCAGCCTGGTCCAGCCAGCCTGTTTAGCAAGTTCCAAGCTAAACAGGGTGCTCCATAGTGAGACCCTGACACAGAAAACAAGGCAGGAAGCAAAAGAGAATGGTAACTGCTAAGACTGTTTATCAAATAGCTTGTGCTATCTTCAAACATGACGGAGCATCTAAAAATTTATCTTCTAGAACTTAAACACAGATTATCTCTTGATCTGTGACATTTCGTGCGGGTCTCCTGATGTTATTGCCTATCAAAGGTAATAGCGACAGTTCACATTGCTGTGGGAACATTGTGGTGTGTGCTTACATAACCCTAGATGGTACAGGTCATTCCGTTCATGTGACCTTTTGATAAGATCAAAAGACATGGTAAACAGGCATGTGAGGCTGCTGCTGAAGAACACAGCATGCTGTTTTAGAGGATCTTTTTTAATATGCAGAAGGGGTATACTCTAATAAAGTAGTAAGAAAGCATAGCAAGTAATAAACCAAGATCATGGTTGGCACATAAAATATTTGCTCTACTTTTATAACAACTGGGAGCACAAGTTTGATTATACCACCCTGCAGATACATGGGTAAACACCATCCACATGAGAATATATTGCCATGTCACTATGTGATAGGAACTCCCTAGCTCTACTAGAGTCCCGCAGGACCACTTTGGTGGCTTACTTTGAATAAAACATTATCCATGCTGTAATGCTTGTAACATTTCTCTGAAGTGGCCAATAAGCTCATGTCCAACATGAGTAACCACCAGAAAGATGCAAATAAAAACTGTGAGGATATTATTTTATACCTAGCATGATGGCCATGATTAAAAACAAATCTAGGAACTAGGAAGATGGCTCAGTGGGCAAAGTGCCTGCTGAGCAGTGTGAGGACCTGTGCTCTGGTCCCCACCACCCACAGAAAAACTGGGTATGGTGGTATGGTGAGTTCCAGGTTCAGTGAGAGACTGTGTCAGAAAATCAGAGCAATAGAGAGAGCACAGCCTGCCTCTGGCCTGTTGAGAATGTGGAAGGTTGCAACACCCCTCCCCTCAGTGCTGTGGATGGGATTGTAAAACAGTGCAACATTTTGAAAAAAAAAAAATTGTGGCTCCTTAAAAAATAAATAAATAAAGGTAGAACTACCATATGATCATAGGCTCTGGGTATATGTCCAAAGAATATGAAGTCAGAAATCTCAAAGAGATATTTGCGTCCTTGTTCACAGCATTCCTCACAGTAACCAGAAATGGAGGAAATGCTTATGTCCAAGGATGGATGGATGCATTAATAACATGTGGTGCACACATAGAATGGGATATTAGTAGGTATTAAAAAGATAACTTGTCATAGGCTACATGGTTGGGACACCATGTCATGTGAAATAGGTTAGTTACAAAAAGGCAAGTGTAAGATTCTGTTTATATAAAGTATCTTAAGTAGACAAATTCATGGAAACAGAAGATAGAATGGTGGTTGTTAAGGTCTTGGGGAGGAGGAAAATGAGGTTTTTGTTTAGTGAATATGGTTTTTGCTTTTGTAAGATGAAAAATTTCCAGAGATGTTTCACAGCGTAAACATATTGTGCTACTTAGCTGTACTCTTAAACTGTGCGGTTGTAAATTTATTCCTCTCATTATTGTTTTGGAGACAGAACTGCTACATAGCACAGGCTATCCTGCAATTCTGATCCTATTGCCTCAACCTCTAAAGTGCTGACTTACAGGTGTGCACTCAGTCCACCTTCTTAAGGCTTTAGTTTATTTACAATAAAACTGTAAGTAACTAAGAGTGGTGATGAGAAAAAGAACATGATGGTTGCTTTACAACATTTTGGATGTTATAAAACATGACATACAATTAATATTGAGTTGGCCTATTGTTTTTTCATGAGAACTGTATATCTCTATAATTGTACTCCTTGGGACTTATAATTCCTTAATAATCGTATTAAACCTGGTGATGAGAATAAGAGAAAGAAACTTGCTAGGCAGTTAAGGGAAAGAGACTTTGCAAACAAAGCCATTCTGTTGTGGCCAGAAGTACCCTTGGTTCCACTGACAGCTCTGTCCCGGCCAGAAGTCTGGAGCACACTGGCCATATACACTGGTCTGAGTCTTTAGGTTTTTGTTTGTCTTTCTCCCTTAGTACAACAGTCTAATGAGCACAGCATGAAGTTAGTGGGACACAGACGCATAGACACCTCATGGGGATCTATGACTGGATAATCTAGGCTAACCAGCTCTCCTCCCCCATCTCAGCCCAGTCATTTCAAGAGCCAATTTACTTCCTCCCTGTGAAGCCAATTAACTTCTAGACAGAGCCTCTTAGCACCAACCTTCTCTTGGGACCCCTTCCACCACACGGGAACTTTGCCTGCTTCCTCTCTGCTTCCTTCTCTTTAAGCTCTCACTCTATAATAACACTTCCTTTTCAAAATTCACCCGTTCTCAGGACAAAGGACTCAGGACTCTCATGACAAAGGTCAGTGGCTCAGGGAGGTTTTGGTGACCATTAAAGCCTAGCACTGCAGTCCCTGAATTAAGCACACCTATGACAACAATGTCTCTGTGATTCTCCAAGACCCATTTCCTCCCATTTCACTCCTAGGAAAAATTACAAGTAGATATTATATTTATCCTAAGTGATACTGGGATAACACAATGGATACAGAGTTTTGGCTGACTAAAGAGGCAGAGAAGAGACTGAAAGAGCTATCTGATAGAATCACAGTGATGTTTGCTGTTACAGGGATGTGGTGAATGGCTTAAGAATGGCCCCCACAGGCTCATGTTTGAATACCTGGTCCCCAGTTGGTAGAACCATCTGGGAGCAATTAGGAGGTGTGGCCTTGATGAAAGAAGTGTGCCACTAGGGGGTGGACTTTGAGGTCTCACAAGCTCACACAGTTCCAGTTTCCTCTCCCTACGCCTCACGATTGTGGTTGTGGTCTCACCATGTACGTACACAGCTACAAATCCCACGCCTGCCTGTCTGCCTGCTCCCCACCGTGATGACCATAGACTCACCATCTGAAACTGTAAGCAAGCGCCCAATTAAATGTGTTCTTTTATAAGTTACTTTGGTCATGGTGTCTCTGCACAGCAACAGAATAGTGACTAAGACAAGGGTTAACAACATGTCTGCTCACTCCTCTTTTTAATAAAGAATACACATAGTATTCAAGTCCAACATTGTGTTAGACTGGAAAATTGGTTGAGACATAGTCCAAGAGAATAATTGTTGCTGTTGGCTAACTTAAATCTGTTACCAGATAGTTTTTCTTCCCTAAAAAGACAAAGATGTCCAGGGCATGATGGTGCATGCCTATAATGCTAACACTCAGGGAGGCAGAAGCAGGTGGATCTCTGAGAGTTCAAGGCCAGCCTGGTCTACAAAGGGAGTCAGGGACAGCCACAGATACACAGAGAAACCCTGTCTTGAAAAGAAAAAGAATTTGAGTTTTGCGTATGGTAATAAATATGGATCTACTTGCGTTTTTCTACATGTAGACATACAGCTAGACCAGCACCATTTGTTGAAGATGCTATCTTTTTTTCATTTTATACATTTGGCTGCTTTGTCAAAAATCAAGGGTCCGTAGGTGTGTGGATTTATTTCTGGGTCTTTGATTCAATTCCATTGATCAACCAGCCTATTGCTATGCTGGTACCATGCTGTTTTAATTACTGTTGCACTATATAATACAGCTTGAGATCAGGAAAGAACCTAGACACACACCCCCCATTCAGATCTAGCCAATGGACAGTGCATTCTTCACATTGGTGTGGAGAGCAGGGACTGACTGACATGAACTCTGGTGACCTCTATTTAACCACTTCCCCTGGGTGGGGAGGCCTGGTGGCACTCAGAGGAAGAGGAAGCAGGCTATCAAGATGAGACATAATAGGCTGTGATCATATGGTGGGGAGGAGGTTCCCTTCTGTCACAGACCTAGGGGAGGGAAATAGGGTGAAAGAGGGAGGGGGAACAGGAAGATACAAGTGAGGGGATAACAATTGGGATGTAATCTGAAGAAATTATTAGAAAGAAAAAGAAAAGAAAGGAAGAAAAAGACAAAGCTGGGTGTGGTGGCTGAATCCTGTAGTCATAGCATTTGGGAGGTGGAGGCAGGAAAAGAATAAATTTGACGTTAGCCCAGGCTATATAGCAAGACCATGTTACAAATAAACAAATGAGCAAGAGTGAGTGGGAAAAGTTTTAACTTTTCTCTTTCATTTGTTTAGGATAAACAATAGCTTCTTCACTTTATTTTCTACATTGTGCTAATGTCCCATCACAGAAATTTCATTTATTACTTATAAGCCTCATTAGGGGTTATTAATAATACACTTCCCTGCCTTATTGGTACTCTACTGGCTCCAAGTAATTTTTAACTGTGATTTGTGAGTAGCAATGTAGACAAGATAGACTTATTTGGTGGCATGCCAGTTACATGAATATTGTTCCATCCTGACATTTTCACTTTTACCATGAACCTGCCAATATCCCCTGTATTTGCATCCTGGAGAAGCCCAGGTGATCACTGGGCAATGTGACCATGACTTGTACTTGAACAAGAGTGCATGTGAGGAAATCAGCATTGTGCCCAGCAAGAAGCTTTCTGAGATAGCAAGATTATGCTATGTATCTACTGAAGCAGATTGAAAAAGACCAGGTGATAAACTGATAAAATGTAGGAGGAAAATTATCCTCCTGGTGCCATCACCCTCGGATCAATGACCAAAGCAGACTTCTCTTCATATGTATGAGTGTTTTGCCTGCATGTATGTCTGTGCACTACACACATTTATGTCATGATGGCCGGAAAATGGTGTTTGACCTGGAACTGGAGTTAGAGATGTTGTGAGCCACTATGTGGATTCTAGGAATTAAACTTGGGGTCTCTGGAAGAACAGAGTGATTTCAACTACTGAGCTATCTTACAAGTCCCCACTAAATTAGATTCCAACACAGGGCTATTGGGAAGTGTTGGAACACAGTCAGTGCTGTGAGTGCTTGTGAGAAACTCCAAAAAAGGAAGAGAAAAAGAAGAAGAAGAAGAAGAAGAAGAAGAAGAAGAAGAAGAAGAAGAAGAAGAAGAAGAAGAAGAAGAA
>OU015757.1:48965040-48997134 GCA_907169655.1 Acomys percivali
AAGAAGAAGAAGAAGAAGAAGAAGAAGAAGAAGAAGAAGAAGAAGAAACAAACAAACAACAGCAAAGACAAGACTCCTGTAACCACAGTTTCTTCAAACACAGAATTGTTCTTGCTCCTCCCAGGTGTAGCAGATAGGAGTTACTTCAGCTGTTGTTATTCATATACCTCTATGGAAAAACATGGTTTTTGTTATGTGTGCCTTGTCCTTGTCATTGAACACTTTACCCAGGTAATGTCTGATGCTCTGAATCAAGTTGGCTATTGTGCCAGGTGTGGTGGCACACCCCTTTAATCCCAGCACTTGAGAGTCAGAGGCTGGTAGATCTCTGTGAGTTTGAGGCCAGCCTGGTCTACAGGGCGAGTTCCAGGACAGCCAGGGCTGGACAGAGAAACCTTGTCTTGAAAAAACAAAAACAAAACAAAAAGTAGCATGAAACTTTAGTCTGCCTATTTTAGGCCTCACTCTCCCAGGTCCCATGGCCTCTAGAGCAGGCAACAATTAGCACCACAAGTCAGGGACCTGAAGTTGGCTGTAAGAGAGTGGAGAGCCTCACAGAGGAGGTGAGTTGAGAACAATGGGGCAGAAACCAGGGAAGGCTTCACCTTTTGTTGAGCTTGTGCTCAGTGCTGAGAGCTGGATCATGCAGAGGACAGCACCGAGACACGGGCCGTGGCTGATGGAGCACTTGATGGAACCAGAGACTTCTGGAGGTGCAAATCAACAGAGCCATGAGTTCCCCGGGACAAGAAGCTGAGCTGGACCAACATCATTGGTTTCTGCGAGCTACTCAATGAAGACTTTGAGGGGCCTCAACTTGCCACCTGCTTGATGGCCCACAAGATCCAGTACCCACAGGAGTAGGAGGCCATCCAAGCCTTGACGGCCAGCAACAACCTGGCGACTTGAACAGGAGCAGGTGAGCTGGCCCTGAGGACATAGAAGCAGGAGAGCTGACCCTGAGGACACAAGAACAGAAGAGCTGACCTTTAGGATTCAGGAGCAGGTGAGCCAGGCCTGGGGACATGGGAGCATGAGAGCTGCCCCTGCCTTGAGGACACAGGAGATGGAGAGCTGGCCCTGCCCTGAGGACATGGGAGTTGGTGAGCTGACCCTGCCCTGATGACACTGGAGCAGGAGAGTAGGCCCTGCCCTGAGGATAAGGGAGCAAGTAAGCTGGCCGTGCCCTGAGGACACAGGAGCAGGAGAGCTGGCCCTGTCATGATGACATGGAGCAAGAAAGCGGGCACTGCTCTGAGGAAAAGGGAGTGGGTCCTGATCCAGGGCTCTGAGTGAACCTCATCCCAACATCTACTCCATGTACGACCTGCTGGAACACTGGACCTGAAGATTCAAAGATTAAGAATCTCCTTGACACACAGCAACAGCGGGATATCTGACAGCAGTCCCAGTGAGGATCTGGTAACGATAGTGCAGGCTTCCAACCAGACCCAATGAACATTTGAAAGTAAACATATGTGGACAAAAGGCTATACTGCATGATACACTACAGCTTCTGTGACTTTCTGTTTGTCTTGTTTGTTTTATTTTATTGCGGGAAGAGAGGGATCTTGGTGCATGACATGTAAATCATAGACATTCAATAAAAAAGTTAAAAAAATACGTAGGCAAAATGAGGATACTAATCATGACAAAGAGATGGCTAATTCTTTGAATGAATATAAATTGGATGACCAAATCTTAAAATTGATAAGAGGCAAAAAGGTTTTCCCTGTGCAGGCAAAATCAAAAGTAAATATGGCACCACCTATGCCTCTGACAGTTTCCTCTGCTCCCTTCCTGGAGTCTCTTTGAAATACTTATCTTCCATTGCTTGAAAATAACCCTGAAGCATGGGCTGAGGAATTTGATAATCAATCTAATACTGAATCCTCCCCACTTTTTGATGAGGGCCTATTAAAAAACTAACTTTACAACCTAGGCAAGCTAGGGCATGGCAGGGAAAGGAAACACATTTAGCAATTCCTCCCTGGCCTCAGGAGATGCATTTGGTATTTCTAATGCAATTTCAGCAAAACCAAAATCGTTATATGCACAAAACAATCTACTTAAAACTCTAGAAGGATAGACAGCATTGGGCAGTCCTTCCATATTATCTCGAGGGGCAAGGAAAGAATTACAGCTATTTGAGTCCAGCCTAAAAGAAGCATTTGTGTATCCAGTGGAGCCTTTGCTGCCTTTAAACTTATTTCCTAAATTATCTCCCATAGGTATTATATCACAAGGGGATAAACCTTTGGAATGGATCTATTTACACCATAAGGGCCACAAAATACTGCTTACCTTACTCTTCTTGCTCAATTGTAAATCGGGGAGGACCTTATGTCAACAGTTATGTGGGTTTGATCCTTGTTGCATTATATTACGCTTAGCTAACAATCAGTTTTTAAAAAGCATTATAGAACTCTATTGATTTTCACATATTTTTTATTATACACTTTTTTTTATTAATTTATTCTTGTTACATCTCAATGGTTATCCCATCCCTTGTATCCTCCCATTCTTCCCTCCCTCCCATTTCCCCCTTATTCCCCTCCCCTATGACTGTTCCTGAGGGGGATTACCTCCCCCTGTATATGCTCATAGGGTATCAAGTCTCTTCTCGGTGACCTGCTGTCGTTCCTCTGAGTGCCACTAGGTCTCCCCCTCCAGGGGACATAGTCAAATGTGAGGCACCAGAGTATGTGAGAAAGTCATATCCCACTCTCCACTCAAGTGTGGAGGCTGTTCTGTCCATTGGCTAGATCTGCGTAGGGGTTTAAAGTTTACCTCCTGTATTGTCCTTGACTGGTGCCTTAGTTTGAGTGGGACCCCTTGGCCCAAATCTGCCTATCATAATGTTCTACTTGTAGGTTTCTAGGATCCACTGGATCCTTCTACTTTGCTATTCTCCCATGCTTCTCTCATCTAGAGTCCCATGTGATTTTCACATTTTATTTGCAGATTACTATGGAAGGATAGAAAATTATTATCCAGCTCATGAACTATGGGACTTTCTCATATGAACTGAATTGTCCAATCTCTCCCATTCCACAGGCAGATGCCTATTTTACTGATGGCTCATCTAAGGGTGGAGGAGGGATTCATGGTCCAGATAGTCATCAATCTAGTAATACTTCCTTTTCTTCAGCCCAACAGGTGGAACTGGCTGTTTTGATTCATCTATTACGGTTAGTTCAGAAACCTTTAAATGTCATTTCAGATTCTGCTTATGTTGTAGGATTATTTCCAGCAATAAACTCATTCTCATGCACACTCTAACATCTCTGGTTTTATTGCAAAAGGAAATAAGGCAGCTGATGCATTAACTTGCCCTATTTTTACTTCTTCAGAAGAAAACTGGGCAGGGGCATATGTCTGTCATTGCAGATGGATCCTACTGAAACATGGATTTCTCTTGGACTCCTCTAGCCCTGAGCCACCAAGATCGACAGTGGAGGGCAAAGAAAGAGCAGAAGTCACCAGCAAAGGGCAAAAGGAAATGTCGACCACATAGTCAGAGATCTATCTGCCCGCCTGGGGCCAAGTTAAAGCCATATGCACCAAAGGAGAAGTTACTTCACTAGTGACTTGTGTTTATATTTGGATCTTGACCCATAATAGAGTCATTCATTCACCCATCTGAGGAACGGGCTGTGTTTAATTTTTCCTTGGGATTTAAATAACTTCCCATTTGCACAGGGCATCATAACGCCTGTATTCCTACTAAAGGCAAATACAAGCGCATGCTCTACAAGAAACTAGAACTATTAACCATGGGTCTCTTTTCTGGCTTCTCTAGATTTTTCTGATCAGTATAATGATGTAACTAATAGTGCTGGGCATAGTTTGGCTCTCTGTTCTTGGTAGCAGAGTATTAACACACAATGATTTCAAGGTTCTAATTTATCATCTGCTTGCTTATCGGATACTCATGCATCAAATAACATTTAGATTTATCCGCAACATCTCAAATCCAAACCACTCTGGATAACCTACTTTTTTAAAAAAGTGAAGATGCTGGAATACAGTGTTTGTGTTTGTAAGAAAACAAGAGTATTGTGACCTCGGTTCCTTCAAAACACAGAACTGTTCTTGGAAGGTGTTTTCATGCCCCTCCCAGGTGTAGTAGGTAAGAGTGCATTTACCTCAGCTGTTACTCATATGCCTCTATGGAAAAACATGTTTTTGCCATGCATGGCTTGTCCTTGAGCACCAGATTCATGCGAGTCTTCCTAACCCTCAGAGTATGAATTGCCTGATGCTCTGAATGAAGTTGGTTATTGCTTGAGACTGCAGTCTGCCTTGTTTTTAGGCCCCGCTTTGCTCTTCCAGGTTCATGCTGACAACTAGAAGGGTGAACAGGGAAGCTTTGGCCTTTCAGTCTGTCCAGACAAGTCCATCTTACAGCTGGGATTCAGTTCAGAGCTTCAGGCTGAGTCTGAATCTTTCTGTTATGCTGTAATATTTTTAATTAAAACTCTGGCAAATTTTGAAAGTTAAAGTGGGGGAAATAACATAATGAATTCCCAGAATTGATCAGTCATCTTGAAATTTTATCAACCTATGGGCAATCCTGTTCCGTGGATATCTCTTTTCATGTACCCTGATCACTTCCATATTGTTTTAAAGCAAAGCATAGCTGTTATTGTCAGTTGGCAGAAAGTACACATAATCAGGAGTCCATCCCAGAAGCAAATGTACAAGATACAAATGTAATAAAGCAGATGTTCAAAGCATAATGAAGAGTCACAAACTCAAATAGCCTCATCAGTGGTTATCATCATAAGCTCTTATGGGGGTTCCCAGATATCAGAACCAAAACCCGTCTGTGGCTTTGTCCCAAAAGCCTGTGGCTGCATGCAAATACACAGAACCTACTTTTAGTCCGGTGACTAATTATTTCCTACTAATACTTCTCTCACTACTCTTGAGACCATACCTGAAACTCCACATTACTGTATTACTATCTTTGATTTGCCAGTGGTGCACAACCCTACTTGAAGCAGGACAAGTGGGACATTTCAACCATTAAAAGGTTACTGTTTTATAAACAGTCTTACTACGGAAGTAACATGGATTCCTTAAACATAATATAGAAAAATACAAAAAAGCCCAAAGAAAACATATTAAGTACCCATACTTAAAGAGAGTTTTAAACACCAACATTTGGTACATATTTTTTGTTAAACGTGTTTCTTCACAAACATGGAATATTTTATAAAATATGTATAAACCATTCTCATGACTTAATACACCGTTAACATATTTCATAACAGATATTCTCCAACACAATTTTTAAATTTTTACTAAATATTCCATAATTTTGTGTGTGTGTGTGTGTGTGTGTGTGTGTGTGTGTGTGTGTGTGTGGTTTTTACGAGATAGGGTTTCTCTGTGTAGCCTTAGCTGTCCTAGACTCATTTTGTAGAGCAGGCTGGCCTCGGACTCAGAGCGATCCACCTGCCTCTGGCTCCTGAGTGCTGGGATTAAAGGCGTGAGCCACCACGGCCGGCTAAAGACATTTATATTTTAAATCTGCAGCATACTGTGTCTGTGTAATTTACTTAAGGTAGGGCCTCACATAGGTCAAGCTGGCTTGGAATTCATAATTTTTGTCTATACCTCTCAAGAGCAGGGATTCCAGGTCTAGTGAGGGTTCTCTAGAGGAACAGAATTTATAGAGTGTATCTACATATATATATATCTCTCTACCATCTGTTTAAATGTCTATCAACTAGTGCGGCTCTGTTAGAATGGTCTATAGGCTGTGGTCCACTCAGTCCAATAACTGCTGCCTACTACTGCAAAGTCCAAGAACCGGTAGTTGTTCAGTCCACAGGGCTGGTGTCTCTGATGGTCTTCAGTTTAAACCTGAGTCCTGACGAAGGAGGCTCTGAGGAGTGGGCGTGTCAGCAAGAGCAACAACAAGCAGGCAAAGATTATATGGATTATATCCCACGTCCTGTATATAAGCTGCTAAGAGCTGTGGCTCAGATTAAAGGTGGATCTTCCCACTTCAGAAGATCCAAAATAGAAGTGGGTCTTCTCATTTCAAATGATTTAACTAAGAAAAAATTCCTCACATGTGTACCCAGCCATGTATGTTTTAGTTATTTCCAGATCTAGTCAAGCTGACAATAGCCAACACAACAGGCAACCATTATGCCTGGCCTATGAGGTATATTTTAAGGCTGAAACTCTGTTTCCTTAGAAAATGATTATAGGACGGAAAAAAAAAAAATCCAGCAGTAGTACACAGCTAGAAACAAGCAGTGTTTCACATCACATACTTGGGATCAAAACAAAACCGTGTTTACACCCACTACACAGTAGGTTCTGGCTGGCTATCTTTCTCTATACACACACTATATTATGCATTGTTCTTTATAGACATTGTACCAAAACTACCCTTCAACACAGTTTATAGATGTACTTGTTTCTGTGCACCCTTATAAAAAAAAGTTAAGTTTAGCTGAGCAGCAGTGGCACATGCCTTTAATCCCAGTACTTGGGAGGCAGAGGCAGGTAGATCGCAGTGGTCTACAAATGAGTCCAGGACAGCCAGAGCTACACAGGAAACCCTGTCTCCGTGCCCCGCCCCCCAAAGCCAACCAAAAACAAAAAAATTAAGTTTGATAGAATCAAATACACACCTATTAACTTTTATCAGTCTACTCGAGGCTCCAACAGTCCAGAGAGTCATAGAGTGGTGGTTGGGGGGGGTGGGGAAGACAGGACTGGGGACAGAAGCCTTGAACACTGGAACTGTTCATGTATTTTACAATGTTAAAATACAGTCTTTGAAAGTTAGTTCAGTCTATAAGCTTTCTGTCACACTGGATAACACTTAAGGAGTTTTAGAGTGAGAGATCTGATCCCTTCGCTCCCAAGGGAGAAAAAAGGCCTAGAGGATCTTCTCCTCCTCTCTATGATCAGGCCACTATCACAATTCACGACCACTGGACCCTTGGAAGGAAGAGCAAGCAGTTCTTCTCAGGCCATGTGACTTTAGGCACATACACCACTTAGGTGCTATGTCCCCTCAAGAAGGATGTGTCAACATTATCTGCCTTGAAGTTTTTCTGTGGAATCAAATCATCCCCTTAAAATTATTTTGTAGACCTTACCTGCTACAAAAGATGACAGCGGGAGAACCCAATCCTGAAGCCGAGAAGTAAGGTCAAAATTTAGAACAATTAAAAACTACTTAGAAATGCCTAAATTACCCTTGATTGCAGAAGGATGCACTGGTGAGGCACACAAACACACTTAATTGGGGGTAGAGGAAAATTTCTCAACGGGATTATCGCAGCTTTATTTCCTCTCCACCATGTGTACAATTATGTCTAAAAAGTACTGACAACGAAATCCTTCTACAATTTTATATTGTCAAGGCAGACCTCTCTGGACCACTTTATTTATCTAGTGGTGTAACTCAGATGATCAAGATTCCATCCACTTTCATCTGAAAAATACTTTCTGGGTCGGCTTGGCTTAAGACAGCACAGGCGTGCTGTGTTGGGGGTGGGTGGAGGGCGGGACACACCTCTTGGAACAAAAGGCTGGAGAGCAGCCAGGCATTTCTTTAGTCAGTTTCTAGAAAAAGCATTACGAGTTAGAACAATTACAGAAAGTTACACTGCTGGTAACTTTTTTGTTTTTTGTCTTGTAACTGCTTTGTTTTCTTGTTTGCTGTTAATACTGTTACTTTTAAACCTTGGTTAATGTGCCTGAGAAAAGTAAATAAAAGGTGACCAGGAAAGGCACACACGCCTTATTCAGACACCTTTCCCCTAAGTCCACTTCCTATCATTTCTTCACGCACTCTTCCTACTGGAGAGGCGCTATCAAGTCAATCTACTAAAAAGCTGTAGCTATGTTTAAGGTTCCCAGTCCTAAAGTTATGTACCCCCCCCCCCCAATCAAACACCCCATACAGTATCTCCAGTCTGGCACAACTCAAAAATCTAAGCCCATTTCTTTTCCAGAACAGTTTACTGGGGGTGCAAAAGGGAACCATAATGGCTATGTCTAGCATGAGTTAAATGGCAGAAGGATGCAAAACTGAAGTAGAAATATATACTGTACTAGGCTTAGAACTCCCGAAGACCCGGAGACAAGACTAAAACACTTTTCCACCTCGCAGTTTAGTGGCTGACCAAGGATTTTGCCAGGAATGTAAGCTGTGTCCAGGCAGGGGCACCACCAGCTCTCACTTCAAACCGCAGCACACAAAAGACTACTCCGTACAGACTCGAATAATCGTAGAGACCCGACGCCAAGCTCAGCCCCGGTGTCACGTGACGCGCGCTCCGTTCGCCCCGCCCCTTTACAGCCCCCGGGGGTCGCGCCAATCCAGGCGAAGTGCAAGTGGGTCGGGCCGCCCAGGCGCTCCGGCTAGCACTGACCGGGCGCTGTCGCCTCGTCCCGGTCCCCCCGGTTCCACGCTCCAGGCCGCCAGCTAGACGCACCGAGCCCAGCAGCCTGCGTTCTGACGTGCGACGGCCTCGGAGTGTGGGGGCGGGGGGAGGGTGAAGGGGACCGGGCGGAGCCTCAGGAGCCTCCCCGCGCCGTGCGGCGTGCTGACGCGAGCGGCGAGCGGGGCGGGCCGGCCTCGGCTCCTCCCGCCGCGGGGCCCCACTGGCCGCCCGCCTCCCCCACCCTCGGCCGGCCCGTCAGCTCCCGAGACTGCGTCGCGCAGTACCGCGTCGGCCCGGCTCGGCCCGGCTCCCGGGCAGATGCTCCGAGCTGCCGCTGTCGCCGCCGCCGACTCGGCCGGTGGCGGTGTGGGAGGTGGGCGCCTGGCCCGGGGCCGCCGAGCGTGACAGACGCGGCCGGGGCGGCCGGGGGGCTGTCGGGGCCGCGCGCGGACCATGTATTTCCTGAGCGGCTGGCCCAAGAGGCTGCTCTGCGCGCCGCGGAGCCCGGCCGAGGCGCCGCTCCACGTCCAGTCCGACCCTCGGAGAGCGTTCTTCGCCGTGCTGGCCCCGGCCCGCCTCAGCATCTGGTACAGCCGAGTAAGTGGTAGGCGCCGCCGTCCTTATTCGCCGCCGTCCCGACTACCCCCGAGCGGCCCCTTGGCTGGTCCCGACTTCCCTCCCCGAGAGGCCTGGATCTAGTCCCGACTCTCCCCGAGCAATCCTGGTCCGGTCCTTAACTTCCTCTGAACGACCGCGGTCCAGTCCCGACTAACCCCGAGCGACCCCGGACCGGTCCCGACTTCCCCCGAGCAACCCCGATTCCGTCCCGACTCCCTTCGAGTGACCGCGGTCCCGTCCCAACTACCCAAGAGCAACCCCAGCCAGGTTCCGACTTCCCCCGAGCGCCCTCGGCCCGGCCCGGACTTCCCCCGAGCGACCCTGGCCGGGTCCCGACTCTCTCCGAGGGACGCCGGTCCCGTCGCGACTCCGCCCCCTCCCCCGGCGCCCCCCGCGAGCGACGGCCGCCCTCAGCCCCTCTCGCCCTCGGCTTGGCGCCGCGCGCGGGCAGCGTCTCCACGGCACCCCAGTCCCCGCGGGGCGCCCACAGTCGGGCGCCGGGCCCGGAGCTCCCTAGCCGAGCCCAGACTTGCCTGCCTTTCTGCCCTCCTTGCCGAAGAGCCAATCTGTTGGAACGTCCCCCACCCCCCCCCCCCGCACTCTGGCTGCAGTAGCGCGTCCCAGCTCCCCGCTGCTTATTTAAAGTGGTTGTTTTAGTGGAGTTCTGGAAAGCCTGTTGGTCTTTACCCAGTGTCAGGATTTACAGTCCTGTTGTAACTGATTTCTAAAAACATAAGAGTTGTTGTTGGTTTTGAACCTAGAAGTCTGGTAACTCAGCTCCTGGTCTTTTCCGTGCATCACGAACTCGGGTCCTTTTCTTGGCTGCTCTAGGACTCTGGAGACCCGCCAGAGCCGGGGAACTCATATCTGTCTGCGCCGCACATGGAAATAATAAGGCTTGGAGAGTGTGTGGGGGCAGAATTCTTTGTTTTGAGTCCTGGCGTTTTCCTCCTGGGTCTTGAGTTCAGAGTACATAAGAACTAACTTGAAAAGTAAGGGGTGGAGTTCGGCCATTGATGCTTGCTGGAGATCTGTCTGTGAAAATTAAAGAATTCTGATTTTAAATGACCCTTTCCCCCTTCACAGAGATTATCTGTCTAATCGATGCCAGAGTGGTGGTGTCTCCTTGAAAAGAGATGGGAGGTTGCTTGCCCGTATTAGATAAATGAAACATTGGTTTAGATCTCTGCTTGTTACCATTGGAATGCCGATAGTGCCCTTGATTGTCCTCACACACAGCTGGGGTAAAACCGGTGCTAGATTTTAGGTAATTTTGGTTTCTATTTCACTATTACATAGTTAGGCAAATCAGACTATTTTGTCACTAGGTTTTGGCTGACCTAGTTTTCAGAAACTTATCAGAAAACTGCAGGGCACTGAACAGTAAAAGTATCAGCAGTGTGATACTCCATTCTGTGCTTCATTGAGGGTTTAAATATATGTGTTGTATAGAATTTAGTACCTAAATGAGATTCGTTTTCAACATATGAGGCAATTGAACAACTTTTATTTAATGTAACTATTTAAAGTTAATAGTTGATTTGGAAAAGCATAATTACAACATGAATTTTACATTGTTTCCTAAATTTAGTGGTTTTATTTGAGTGTAACACTTTGTAAAACCTAACATTTTACCTTTTTTTTTTTTTTTTAACCTCTAAAGATACAAATCTGATTTGCGTAAGTTCAGCATGGTAGGCCAAAAGCCTGTGCGCTTCCCTATTTTTACCCCCAGCCCCCAAAAGGAACACTAAAATGTGTCTCAGTTGTCTTAAGGACATTGGCATTGTTAATAAAATCTGTTTGGATTTGGAGTTGGATGCAGTGTTACGGAATTTAAACAACTACTCATTTTCCTCAAACTCCCATTCTACACACACCTGCTTTTCAGAAAAGTACGTTGGTTACTGTTGATCTCTGGTGTGTAAAACTTAAACTTTTATGTAATACAAAAACAATACACCATACACAGGGAAATTAAAAATTTCCCAAAAGTTAGATTTGCAGGAATATATGGGTTCAGAAGCATGAAATGAAATAAATTTCTGGACTACCTCAGGGAGACGACAGGACAGTCTAGGTTTACAGGATGGCTTAACCTGAAACTCTGAGCACAAGCTTTAGGGGCTTAGAAAATCAGACTCAAGTGAGATTCTAAGGTCTGTGATTATGTGGCTAGGTGTGTGGGGAACCAGTGTGCAGCTCCACCAGCCAAGTTGTCTCTTCTTGGGATATATGTATGTAGCTTTTCTTACCCTGTGAAAATGTTCATTTTAATTTTCTAATTTCTAAACTTTACAACACAATATTTTAAAAGTAAGTTTTTTTTCTTTTTCTTTTCTTTCTTTTTTTTTTTTTTTTAGGCTGTACTGAAGTTCTAAAGGTTTCTACAGAGTTGAAGTATTAGAAAAGCTACTTTAGGACATTTAAAGGCAGGGAGATAGACTCAGAAGAGAGAATAAGTAGATTTTACTTGTTTGAAGTTTTGTTAGGACTCAATAAAGTAAGCCTACATGAAAAAATGCAGTTTTAAAGAAGAAAACCAGCTTTGTGGAAGAAATGTGTGTTTAGTCTCAACTGGTTTTGAATGTCCGAAGTTGCTATATGTGAAATTTTGGTTACCCATGAGACTATGGGAACATTATACTAAAATCTCTGAAAATAACTGCATTTTATGTGTCTCCTAGTAAACTTTTATGGTCCTCTTATAGCTACCATTATTATGTACTAAGTTGCTATTTGGAATTCCAGTGTTCTAGAGCCGTATCTCTTCAGACTAATTTTCTAGTCAAATTTGAAAGATACATGTTAGTGCTGTTTGGACTTGTTTATGAACAGGCATTTCTATAGATATTCACTTTGCTTTTTGATAATTAAAGTAGCACATTTCATCAATAAATTGGGTTTATTGCTTGGTTTTCAGTGTGACATACTAGTAGAGGTTTGCTGTTTTGGCATTGCCATTTCAATTGAGAGTTCTAAAGACTAGTCCAGGGACCAGCAAGGTCTAACTCAGAGGGGAAGGTGCTGCCAGTCCTCATGACCCACATAGTAAAGGAGAGAAGTGACTCCTGTGGCTTGTTTGTGTCTTCATGTTTGTGCTGTGGCCTCTGCCTTTCCATATCCACACATACACCACTAAATAAATAAGTAAACAAACAAATACTTTTAAAATTCTACTGAAGTCTAGAATAGTATTCTCCACATTTTTTAAAGTATATGTTTTAAAACAATTTAGAACGTGGGTTGGTGTTTCACTCCTGTAATCCCAGCACTTGAGATTGAGAGCATGAGGCTATAAGTTTGAGGCCCACCTGGCCTACTTTGTCAGTTCTAGAGCAGCCCGGGCTAGAGTAAGACCTTGTCAGTGAAAAAGGAAGACAGGTGGACTAGGAGGAAGAGAAAGAAGAAAGAAAGAAGGTACATATGTAGGGGTGAGGTGACTGAGGTAGGCCTTTACTGATAGGATGATGTATTTCTGTCAAGAGTATTGTAGAAGAATTCAGCTTGGAGGATGGAGCTGCTCTGTAAAATGAGTATTGTGTGCGATAACTTCATTTTGTAGTATAATGGGAGCCACAGATATTCCTTTAGTAGACTTAACTCTAATTATGAAAGTCTGCATATGTTAACCTTAACATATTTAGGAGGTTTCCATTTTGAGTTAGATACGTACTCGTCTCAATTTTCAGGTCACTGATTTCAAATGTTTTTATTACTTTCAGAAGAATTTTTGAATACTAGTTGTAAAGGATAACATAAATAGGCAGCACATGAAAGTGATGAAGAGGCTTATTATATATAGAAAATATTTTCCCAATGGTTGTGTGTTAATATGACGGGCAGCCTTTTTTGTTGTGTGTGTGTTTCGTTTTTTTGAAACAGTGTTTCACTATGTATCACTGGCTGACCTAGAACTCACCATCACACACAGAGATGGAAGTGTTTTGAGTTATCACAGTAGATTGTTAATAAAAAGCTGAAATTGGCAAATCATCACTGTCTTATAAATAATGTATTTGAGTAATGGAAGTGTTTTGAGTTATCACTGTAGATTGTTAATAAAAAGCTGAAATTGGCAAATCATCACTGTCTTATAAATAATGTATTTGAGTAACCCTGAGCAGAAACTTGCATTCCTGTTGATGTGTGCTGATGAAAAATCCCTGTTGATGTGTACATAGAAAACACAGTGCAGTAGATGTCTCAAGAACAAGCTGTAAGGATAAGAACTTGTAAGAACAAGCTGTAGTTGCACGTCCTTAGGAAGGCTGTTTAATTTCCATCTCTTTTCTTCTAGCATTCATGTTTCATCCTTACTGCCTTCAGAGACCTTCCTTATAAATTGACATGTCTGGAAGTCTTCTAGGGTTCACTTCTTGTTACAGAGTAAAGTTCAAACTCCTTAGTTTGATAATCAGAGACACTCCTGTCCTGGAATGCTCTCTTGCCTCATCTCTGCTTATCAGCATATTACCCATTCTTTAGCTTCTGTTACATTCTGCCTTTCTCCATGAGCCGTTGTTTACCTATCATAACCTGAAGTGTTTATTGATGAAGTACTATTTTGGGTTTTTTTCCTTCTAGCTTTATTGAAGTATATATAACAAAAATTGTAAGACTATGATATATGGTAAATTTTTATGCGTGTATAGTACTAGCTGTAATCAAGATAATAGGCATATCTGCCACCTCATGTAGTTCCTTTATATGTGATAAAAAACACTTAAGATCTACCTCAGGCTATAGAGATAGCTTAGTGGTTAAGAACACTTACTGCTCTTAAAGGAGAGCCAGGAGGACCCAGGTTCAGTTCTCACGCTGGCTGACAACTTGTGTAACTCTAGTTTCAGAGAATCTGATGCCCTCTTCTAGGCTCCATGTGCACAGGGTACCCATTTGGTGCATATGCATACATGCAGACACACACTCATACACATAAAAAAAATCTCTTGGGCTTCTGACCTACACACACACACATGTTGTAGCACATACATGTCCCTGCCAACATATACATTACTATTGTATAATATTAATATGTTAAAAAATCTGTTCTGAGCAAGTATATAATACTATAATCTGTAGTCACTAAACTCTGCATTAAATCACAAAAATTGAGTAGTTTTGTAACTATGTATTTATATTTGATCCAAATGACCTTATTTCCCCCACTCCCAGCTTCTGGCAAGCTCTCGTTTAGTCTTGATTTCTGTGAGTTTTACTTCTTGAGATTCTACATATGTAGTAGCTTATGTAGTATATGCCATCCTGTGTCTTGCTTATTTAACATTATTTCATTAAAAATTCATCCTAGCTGGGTGCAGTGGCACAGACATGTAATCCCAGCACTTGGAAAGGCAGAGGCTGGCAGATCTCCGTGAGTTCACAGGCCAGCCTGGTCTACAAAGATGAGTCCAGGACAGCCAGAGTGACATAGAGAAACCCCGTCTCAACCCCCCTCCCCCAGCCAAAAAAAAAGTGTGTCCATGTTGTACTAAATGTCAGATTTTCTTTTATTTTTAGTACTGAATAACATCCCATTGTATATACACCACATTTCCTTTATTGGTTTATCTGTTGGCAATCGTTTGGGTTCTTTCCACATTATGGTGATTTTGAGTAAAGCTGTAGTGAATATGGGAATGCAGATAACTTTTAAAATACTCATTTCAATTCCTCTTTTGTTCAGGTTTAGAGTAATACCATTTCTGGGGGAGACGAGCACAAGTGTACACACAGATAGGTACTAAAGGAATAGGATTACGGAAGTGTATAGTTGCTATGCCAATTACAGTCTCACCAACAGTTTCGAGACATTCCCTTTTCTATATCCTCACCAATATTTTATCATTTGACTTCTTCATGAAAAACATCCTAACAGGTATGGAGCGTTCTTACGGCTTTCCTGTGCATTTCCCTGCTAGTTAGCAATACTGAGTAGCTCTTGGCCTACTGGCTGTTTTTAATATCTTGTGTGGGAAAAATGTCTGCTCAGGTCCATTGCTGAATTAAGTTGCCTTTTTTTTTTCCTGTTGACCATGAATTGCTTAAGTCTCTTGTGTCTGTCCTAGGCCTGTGTCCTCTCCCTCTGCACAGGTTGTCTTTACATTTCATCAAGTGTTGCCCGTGGTGGGTGGGAGCTTTTAGATTTATGTCCTCCCACTGTTTATTTTTGCTTTGTTTCTTTGCTTTTGGTTCCATCCACAACTTGTTACCAAGACCAATATCAAGGAGCCTTCCCTCTATTTTCATCAGGAAATTGGTTGTTTACAGCCCCGTGTTTAATTTAAGCCTCTAGTTTGCCCGGAGTTGACCTTTGCTTATCAATGTTTTATTCTCTTCCATTTGGATATCTAGTTTTCCTGGCACCATTTGTTGAAAAAAACTGTTTTCCCTTTTGTTTAATCTTAGAACCTTCGTCAAAGATGAAGTGCCTGTGGGGGTGGGATGGGGTGCGTGGTTTCTATGCAGGAGGTTTCTTCTGTGCCTTTGACCACTGTGCCTTGTTTTTATCCAAGTACAGTGCTATCCTGATTACTGTAGCTGTGTACTATACTTTAAAACCAGGTAGTATGAATGGAGCTTTGTTTTCCTTTTGATTGCTTTGGCTATTTTGTCTTTTGGGTTCTGTATGAATGTTAATACTGTTCTGTAGATTTCTGTTGTTGTTGTTGTTATTGTAGTTTTGGTTTTTTGAGGCAAGGTTTCTCTTGTAGCCTTGGCTGCCCTGGACTCTGCTTGTAGACCAGGTTGGCCTTGAGTTCCCAGAGATCCGCCTGCCTCTGCCTCCCAGAGTGCTGGGATTATAGGCGTGCACTACCATACACAGGTTGTTCTGTATATTTCTATGAAAAATATTATTGGAATTTTAATAGAGATTGTTTTGATAGTATGTACATTTAAACTGTCAAATCACCATCCATGAACATGGGATATCTTTCCATTTGTGTCATGCTCAGTGGCTTACAGTTTCAGTGTCACATGGTTAGTTAAATTTATATACTATTTTACTTTTGGATGCTGTTTATAAATAGGATTGCTTTCTTAAGTTCTTTTTTCAGTTTGTTTTTGGTGCATAGAAACATAACGGTTTTTATGTGTAGATTTTGTGTCTTGTAACTTAGGACTTCTTGTACTTCTTTTTGTACTTGTGGGATCTTTAGGGTTTTCTGTATTGTGTTTCTTCCTTGCACTTCTGCTTCGTGTTGTAAGTTTTGCACTTAGCTTTATTTTTAAAACTAAATTTAAATCTTTTTAGGTAGCAAAACTATTTCATTTCCTATTAGCGAGGGCACTTTGAACACAGTCCAGGCCTATAAGTTCTGGCTACTTAAGAGGTTGAGGCAGGATAATCACTGCCTTTCAAGGAAGGCGACTTTCTCCCTTTTGCCCACATTAGGTTGCTTTTCAGCTTTGAAATATTATTTATTAGATTTTTTTCTTGTTGTCTAAAAGAAGGTTTGTCTAATTATATTTCTTTGCCATTACCTGAAGTCATTTCATGGAAAAGAATTTTTGTATATTTTTATTTCTCCATTTTTAGTAATGTGGGCTGTCACCTAAAACCTACTTTTATTTAATCAGTACTCTATTTTTAAATTATTACTACAATTTTCCCTCCCTTAGGAAAATATGGTTTTTTCTTTTTGAAACTAATTAATTGCTTATTCACTTTATTATAATTTATTATTTGGCCAACATTCTATGAATTTTATGTGATTAGAAAATATTTGGAAACCACAAGTACCAAAAATATTTGATATTATAGTGTTAAGGTTGAGAAATCACTGTTGCATTTGAAATTCTCTGAAAGTTAGTCCTATGTGGTAAGCCCTTTTGCTTAAGCATTAAAGGTCCCTATAGTCACTGCACCAGCCACACCACTTCTTTATAGTCTTGGGCGCCTCTTGAGCCTCTGCTGGGGTCCTTCTTTGCCTGCTACTTACCCAGGTTCTTTAAAATGTCCCATTGAAGTCCGTCTTGGCTGTATTCTTCGTTATTTTATTACTTGGAGCCTTCGTGGTACCTAATGGTGATAGAATATGAAAAATGTTTGAGAAACTGAAGAGCTGCCCAGATACATTATTATCACGTTGCTTAGAATTTGGTGGTGTGCTACACTCTCTCCCTGGATTCCTACTTGCAGATACTATGCTTTTCCAGAGTAGGTTATAAACTTTATAAGATTAGAATTTTGATCTAATTTTTATTATGTTATATCTTTTTAACCTTTAGTAGATATTGACTGAAATCTTGTGCCTTTTGTTTTAAGAATAAACCTATTTTTAAAAGCAGATTTAGGTTTTCAACAAGATTGAGCAGCAAGAACAGAGAATCCTCACTTATTGCCTGCCCCTCCTTCAGTAACGCTCCTTCATGTCAGCACCTCTTACTTTGAGGGGTGTTTGTTACAACCAGTGACCCCCACACTGACCAGTGATTACTGTGGAAAGTCCTTACTGCCGGGTCCAACTCTTGACACCCTGCATTCTGTGGGTTGAGAAATGTGTAGCATTACAGTGTGTGTTAGTCAGCTTTTCGTTACTGTTCCCAAATACCTGAGATGGGTTTCAGCCCGTGATCAGAAGGCGTGTCTCTGGGGTCTGTGGAGACATAGCACATGACGGGGAGTATACATGGCGAAGGGAGCCACTCCCGTCACGGCAGCCCAGAAGGGAAAAGGGGGCAGAAGGAGGGAGCAGTATAATTTCGTTTCTTGGGGCCCTACTTCTAAAGGTTCTTACCTCTCAATAGCACCGTGTTCCGGGAGCCACGCCTAAACTACGTGGGTCTTCGGGGCAATCCAGAGCCCAGACTGTAGGTACAGAGTTTGCTGTGAGCCTCAGTGGCCCATCTGCTCACATTCTTCTTCTAGCCCTGACGGTTCCCATTTAAACACCACAAACAGAAACAAAAACAAAGTCTCCTGCCTGTACTCTTCCAAGTATCATATAATTGCAACTGTATAGTATTCATCTTTTCCAATAATAATGCATTTAAGGCTTCTCCATATTTTTTTATGTCTTGATATCTGAGTCTGCTATAGTTAATTAATTACTGAAGGAATATTATGGTTATTTCCAAGTTTTGGCAATATTTATGAAACTACTATATTGTTTGTGCTTTACTTTTATTGTTGTTGCCATTTAAATGGGGCCTTTCTTATTGTGCAGCCCAAGCTAGTCCCAAGAGCACTGAAACCCAGGCTGCTGCAAAATTCATGATCCTTTTGCCTCAGCCTCCTAAGAGCTTGGGGCCACCACACTCAGGGTTTTAAACTGCTTTTTGTGTGAACTTTTTTTTAAAGCTCACTTGGTTGAGTAATGAGTAAATGCTACCTTATACAATTAGTTGGTTTGGTTTTGTAAGTGTGTGCCAGCTGTGTAAAGTGGCTGTATCATTCTGCATCTTCAACAGCAAAGAATGTGAATTCCTGTTGTCTACTTTTATCTAAGGACAGATGATGTTGAGCATCTTGTGAAAAGATTAATTTCCACGTGTAGTTCTTGTTGGGTTATTGTTGAGATCTTTTACCCATCTTTTCATTGGGTTGTTTTGTTTCTTACTGAATTTTAAGTTTGTGTATCTGTATAGCAGTTCTTTATTAGGCATTCAGAAACATTTCCCGTTCTGTGCCCTTTGTCCTCATTCTCTTTACAGCATTTTTCACAGAACAGTTTTTAATGAATTATGAATCATCTGCTCTAGATAGTGCATCTAGGTTTGTTTGTTTGTTTTTACCATGTTCTATACCAGGAATTTTACACTGTACACATAGGATTTTGATTTATTTTGAGTTCTTGAGAATTGTGTAAGGTATCCATCTTGAACTTTTGTGAATCATTTTCATTTATTCCAGCCCTGTATTGCCTTTGCTCTTTGACAAAGATCAGTTGACTGTGAGAGTCCATTTTCAGGCTCTCTGTTCTGTTTCTTTGATCAATTGCTCTCTTTTTCTTTTCCTGCATGTTTACTGTAGCTTTATAGTGATGTCTTAAACTCAGCGTTAGCACTCGGCGTTCATCACTACTCTTTGTTTTGAAACTCTTAACCTAAATTTTAGAGTTAGCTTGTTGGCATTCTCCAAATAGCTACTCAGATTTGGGCTGGGATTATGTTGAGTTGTAGATCAAACTAGAAGAATTGGTATATTGGCACTTTTCTATCCATTAATATGGACTATTCATCTGTTCTTTCATTATCTTCCATTCGTATTTTGTATAGTATTTCTTATGTACATAATACCATTGGATTTAAACACTAAATATTTCATTTGAAATAATGCAGTAAAAATGGAAATGATTTTTATTATAAATCATACTTTTTTATTATTGGAATATATGAAAATGATAAACTCTTGTGTATTAATTTTGTATCTTGTAACCTTGCTATCACTGCTTATTTATTTCAGAATTTGTTGTTAGTTCTTTCAAAATTTGCACGTGCCACTGTTATCTGTGAATAAAGACAGGTTAATATTTTCCTTCCCAATATGTATGCCTTCTATTTTCTTTCTTTGTCATATGACATTCATCAGGAATTGTGCTACTATCTTGAATAGTAGTGAATGCATCCTTGCCTTGTTCCTCAGGTGAGAGAGCTCAGACTTTCTCATTGCTAAGTGTAATCATAGATGTGGGATTTTTGTAGCTGTTCATTAGCAAGTTGGAGTTCTCTGAACCGATGTTACATGTTAATTTTTTTTTCCTTTATTGATGTCATTATTTTTCTTCTTTTTAGTGTGTTTAGTTGGCTTTTGACTGTTGAGCTAGCCTTGAATGCCTGGGTTATAGTCAACTTGGTCCTGGTACACGGCTCCTTGTTAGATTTAATTTGCTAATATTTTGTTGAGATATTTTGCATCTAAATTCTTGAGAGATTTTGGTGTGTTAGTTTTTGGTTTTCATATAGTTTGTCTGAGTTTGGTAGGATAATGCTGGACTAACAAAACGAATCAGGAAAGATCCCCTACCCACTGTCACTTCTGTTTTAGGGAAGGCTATAGAGAACTGATACAATTTCTTCTTTAAATATTTGGCTTAATTCACCTATGAACATAGCTGGGTATGGTTCTGTTTTGGAAATTTACTAATTATTGAATCAGTTTAGCTTATTCAGTAGATGTATGCATAACTAACAGCTTGTTTTTCTTTGGTAAGTTGTGTGGATTATTGAAGGTGGATGATTTGATATTAGATTATGCAACAACTTAAATTATTGCTAATGTATTCTATAAGTAATGTTTAAATTTTGCTTATCTGTGTTTCTATGACATACTACTAAAGTAAAATATACTTGTTTTCTTCCAGCCTAGTGTGTTAATTGTAACATACAAGGAGCCAGCTAAATCATCTACTCAGTTTGGATCTTACAAACAAGCTGAATGGAGGCCGGATAGTACCATGATAGCAGTGTCAGTAAGTATATCTTTCAAATTGTCCTTTGCTTAAGAAATTATACAGGTGCATTTAACTGAGGTTTTCTAATATGATTTCATTTTAGTCTTTTACGCACTTAGTAATTTTCTGTGATATAAGCTGTACTGATTTCTGTGGGCCTGTGCTATCTTACTGTCTTTTCTTTGGTTGTTGGTTTGCTTTGGTTTGTTTGTTTTTTCAAGACAGGGTTTCTCTGTGTAGCCTTTGCTTTCCTGGACTCACTTTGTAGACCAGGCTGGCCTTGAACTCACAGAGATCTGCCTGCCTCTGCCTCCTGAGTGCTAACATATTACAGGTGTGCACCACCCTCTTCAGCTCTACTCTATCTTCTTCCAGCCACTGTACCTTCCTCATTCAGCCATCCCTGAACAACACCTGTGTCCCTTTCTTTGTAATCTTCTGAGCCACCGCGTCCTCTAGCCCACAGATAATGTATGTTGGAGAAATTAGAAAATAAGTCAGTTGGGTGCAGTGGCACACACCTCTAATGCCAGCACTCAGAGAGGCAGAGGCAGGCGGATCTCTGTGAGTTCGAGGCCAGCCTGGCCTACAAAGTGAACCCAGAACATCCTAGACTACACAGAGAAACTCTGTCTCAAAAAAAAAAAAATTAATTAATTAATAAGTTAGGGAACTTAGATTTTATTTACTGCGCCCTTCCCTCCATCATGGAGATCAAACTGGAGTCTTGTGCATGCAAGGCAAGTGCTTAAGCACTGAGTTATAGCACTGTCCACTCACTGTTGTCTTAACTGTTACGTTAGCACCTCAGTGTGCTTATTCTCAGGCTCGTGGTGACTGGGCTGCTTATCTGAAAATGTTCCAGATGACAAAAGTACTAAGTAGTCTGCACTTCTTGTAGCAGAGCTGCAGACTTCTCAACTACATAACAAATCCTGCCTGCTATATGTAATCTATAAAGTATAATTGATTTTACAGATTTAAATAATCAAAACAAATCAAGGTGTGACATTCTGTTTTGCTCATAAATGAATGTGTGTGTGTACATTATATGTATATGTGTATGTACACACACATAATATATTTCAGTGTCCATAAATAATGCTTTATTGGAACACAAACATGCTCACTTATTTATGTATTTGTCTAACAGCAGATGTGAGTTGAGAAGTGCTGACAACAACCGTATGTGATATTCCCAGTGTTTTCCTATTTTGTGCAGCACACTACAAATTATTATAACACAGTTATAACTATATTGTATGCCAAGTGCTACACATAGTGATATTTTATATTTATATAATAGTATTTATTACTAGTACATACTTCAAAAGAACAGAAGAGTAAATTATGTCATGCTTTTAAAACATTCAAGTCTATAATTTTTTATTGTTGAATTAAGTGGCAAAATACTGTGTGTATTATGCAGTGAACTCCAAAGGAATACAGTGTAAGTGTTATTACCACACTAAATACTCACCAGATAGTCCTAACTCATTGAAACTAATAGAAAAATTAGAAAATTTAAAACACTTTATTATATCAGAATTTGAAAGTTATATACAAAGTAAAATTGCTCAATTCTTGAAAAAATGTCTTATTTTTTATGTATATAGTATTTTGTCTGTGTGTCGTGTGTGTGTCTGGTGTCAGGGGAAGTCCAAAATAGGCATTGGACCCCTGGAACTGTTAGGGATGGTTGTGAACCTTGATGGAGCACTGGGAATAGAACCGGAGTCCCTGCAAGAGCAGTAAGTGCCCTAACTACCGAGCCATCTCTCCTGCCCCAATTGCTCAATTCTTGATGAATTATCAAATTATATAGTTCTGCTCTGTTACAGTTTATTTGAAGGGCCAATGCTGAGTGTGAAAAAGCTGAGAATTACTCCGTATGCATAGCCTGTGTAGAATATCTCTAGATTCATAAAACACTCAAAGAAGTTGATAAAACTAATTATTAATTCAGTACAAAATGAAGTGGACTCCACTAAGATAGGCATTTATCAAAAGCAAAAATAAGATACAAAATAGAAAAGGATATAGCTGAAGTTGTGAAACTCAGCCTTTCAAAGCCCATGATTGTTTTCAGTTTTCCTCAGAGGTAAGAACTGAATGTCGGGGGCCTGGAGAGATGGCTCAGAGGTTGAGAGCACTAGCTGCTCTTCCAGAGGTCCTGAGTTCAGTTCCCGGCAACCGCATGGTGGCTCACAGCCATCTATAATGTGATCTGATGCATACTGTATACATAATAAATAAATCTTAAAAAAAAAGAAAAGAACTGAATGTCTTGACTAGTGTGTCCTGACAGCTGTTTGATGGCTTAGTGGTGGTAAGGGCTTGTTGGAAACCTTTTTAGTTTTTGTCTGAAATTAACATTCTTTTGAACTTAAAAAAGAGTCATCTTCCAGCCAAGCATGGTAGTTAGTGCATGCCTGTAATCCTAGCACTCCAGGCAGAGGCAGGTGGATCTCTGAGTTCGATGCCAGCCTGGTCTACAAAGTGAGTTCAGAACAGCCACGGCTACACAGAGAAACCCTGTTTTGGGGGGAGGGTGCAAATGGTGAGTCATCATCTGCTCCTTAATAAGCAGTGAATGGCTTTGGAAACAGCTGTTCTTGTGTGTGCTGGGATTACTAGGGCAACACAAGTGCCAATCACTCTACCACTGAGTTATACTCCTAGCATGGAAAGTAGCTTCTGCTGTGGATTTGATAAACATTGAATTCAGGCTAACACTGAAAGTAAACAGGCCTCATCTAGGAAACTGATACATTGTGAAGTAACTTCAGTGACAACTAGTGAAACTGCTTGGATCATAAGTAGTGTCAGACTGCTTTTAATATTTACAATGCTTTCAGAAGTCAGGGAAGAAAATTATATCCCACATGGAATCAGCAGGAAATTAATTTCCTGAGTTCATGTCACAGTTCAAATAGCATTCTTAACAACCTTGATCCAAGTTCAAAAAATTTTTTTTCTATTTTTTAGTTGTGCAAAAGAGAAGCTTCTATTTTTTCATTGAACCACATACCTATAATCTCAGTACTTGAGAGACTAAGGTTCAATTGTTGCAAATTCAAAGTAAGCCTGGGCTACATAGCAGGACCTAATTCAGCCATGGCTACATACATAGCAAGAATAAGGTTGTGTGTGCATGCATGGGCAGGGAACTCGTCTCAAAAGATTTTTTAGATGTGATATATGTAAATTCTCATTACTGGCCAACATTAATCGATAAAGCTTTGCATTCAGTTTTGATCATTAGAAATAATAGCATTAAATCCTAATTAACCCAAAACCATTAGCACCTTAAAGAGAATTATATTCTCATTGAAGTAGAGCTAGACTGTTAAAATTATATATTTATTTTTGTATTGTTTTGTTTTGTTTTTCGAGACAGGGTTTCTCTGTATAGTCTTGAGTGTCCTGGACTTGCTTTGTAGACCAGGCTGGCCTTGAAGTCATTGTTAAAATTATAAAACATAAGCAGGGCGTGGTGGCGCACGCCTTTAATCCCACCACTCAGGAGGCAGAGGCAGGTGGATCTCTGTGAGTTTGAGGCTAGGCTGGTTTACAAAGCAAGTCCAGGACAGCCAAGGCTACACAGAGAAACCCTGTCTCAAAAAAAAAAAAAAAAAGAAAGAAAAGAAAAAAAAGAAAACAAACTTAAAAAAAAAAAATCTTCCTCTGATTTGATCATGGCTTTCAATTTTCTGTAATTTGGAACCTCTGGCATCTTGGTCTTTGTTTTCACGGGAGATCTTGCCTTTAGCTCTGTTTATATTTGAGAGCCAAGCACCAAATAAGGATCATCCTTATCCTCCAGAGCCCTGTGATGCTATTCAAGCTAGCCGGTACTAAACCCCTTTGCTTTGCTTCACCCATTTCCTCCCATGTAACTTAGGGTTTTTATTGTGATAAACCACAGTGACCAGAAGCAAATTGGAGAGGAAGGGTTTGCTTCATCTTACTGCTCTCAAGTCACACTCCATCACCAAGGGAAGTCAAGGCAGGAACCTGGAGGCAGGAACTGAGACAGGCCATGGAGGATGCTGTTCACTGCCTTGCTCCTCATGCCTTGCTCAGCCTGCTTTCTTTCTTTTTTTCTTTTTTCTTCATTAATTAATTTATTTACTCTACATCTGGATCAGAACTTCCCTCCTTCCTCTCCTTCCAGTCCCTCCCTCTCACCTTCCCTCCCCCTCTGTGAGGCTCCCCTCCCTTTCTTTTCAGAGAAGGGAAGACTTCCCATTTATATCAGTCTGCCTTCGCGTATCAAGTAAGATTGGGTGTATCATCTTCTGTTGGTGCTAGACAGGGCTGTCCAGTTAGGGAAAGAGATGCAAAGGCAGGCAGCAGAGTCAGAGACAGCCCCCGCTCCTGCTGTTAGAGGTCTCATGTGAGGACCAAGCTGCACATCTGTTACATATGTGTGTGGGGCCCAGATTTGTTGATTTTGTATGTTTTCTTGTGGTGTTCTTGACCCCTCTGGCTCTTTCACCCCTAACCCTGCTTTCTTATAGCAACCAGGATCACCTGCCCTGGGGTAGTACTGTCACCAGTGAGCCTTCCCACATCAGCCACTATGTAAGAAAATGTGCTGTCGACTAGGCCTAGTCTAATGGAGGCGTTTTTTTTCAGTTGATAGGACTCTTCCTAGATGACTCAAGCTTGTGTTAAGTTGACATAAAACTAGCCAGGATACCATGGAAACCAAGGTAGTGACTTTTTTTTTAAAGATTTATTTATTCAATATGAGTGTTCTATCTGCATGTATACCTGCATGCCAGAACAGGGCATCAGATCAAATTATAGATGGTTATGAGCCACGATGTGGTTGCTATGAATTGAACTCAAGACCTCTGGAAGAACAGACAGTGCCCTTAACCGCTATGCCATCTTTCTAGCTTCCAAGGTAGTAAGTCTTATACTGAGGTTTTCTCCTTGCTTCTGTGCTCCCTGGCAGACTCTGATACTTCCTTTAGTGTGGTACGTTTGTGTACCTTACTCCCCAAACTGTAAGTTCTCTGTTCTATGGCAATAATCTCCTGACCTATTGAGCTTACCACACCTCAGCAACAAGGATTGAGCCATGGTTCTTTTAGTTCATTGAACATATTTTAAGCCTGTTGATTTAATGTTTTTGATTGGCTACACAGAGAAACTCTATTTCAAAAATCGAAAGTAAATGATGAATTTCGATGCTTGAACTTGCTCAGTGATAGTTTTTGATATACTCTTTATTTTCCTGTGGTTGTGCATTACTCTCCTGTTTCTTCATATGAATTTTAAATTATAGTGAGTAATGATTGTGGTAACTCTGAAAAACAAATTAAACTTTCTTTTTTTTTTTTTTCCTGTTTTTGAATTTTATTTATTTTAATTTTACGTCATTGGTGTTTAGCCTGCATGTATACCTGTGTGAGGATGTCAGATCTTGGAGTTATAGACAGGTGTGAGCAGCATGTGGGTGCTGGGAATTGAAACTAGGTCTTCTGGAACAATAAATAGTCAGTGCTCTTAAGCACTGAGCCATCTCTCCAGCCCCACAAATTCAACTCTCAGAGGTTAAGTTTTGCTTCTTTGCTAAAGCTTCCTGTTATGACAGCGGTTCTCCATCTGTGGGTGCAGGGGCTGAATAACCCTTTCACTGGGATCGCCTAAAACCATCGAAAAACACAGACATTTACATTATGATTCATAATAGCAGCAAAATTACAGTTATGAATGCAGTGAAATAATTTTATGGTTGGGGTCATCACCACATAAGGAACTGTATTAAAGGGCCACAGCACGAGGAAGGTTTATCTGTACTGTCAGTATGCCTGGTTAGCTGTCAATCAAGACACAGGCACTTGCTATATTTTAAAATAGCCTTAGTTAACCTGGGGCAGGGCAGACATTAGCCTCTAAACTACTTCCCATAGTGGGGCAGGTATCACATACCTGCTTCTAATAACTTCTATCAAGTTACCTCCCGTCCATAATCCCAAGTACTTGCTAATGTTCTTCATCTGGGCGGATTCTCTATCCACACCTGTCATGTGTTTCTCTTCCATCTAACGCATGGAAGCCTTCCTCTCTTCTCTCCTTCTCCTTCCTCTTCTCCTCCCCAGAATTCCTCTCTCTCCTAGCCCCACCTATCTCCTTTGCCCTGCCCAGGCGGGATGGCTTTTTATTAATCAAAAGGTGGGTCACAGAGACAACAAGCAGTAATTAACATCAAAATACATCAGACCATCCCCCAAGAAAGGTTGAAAACCACTGTATTATGACTTTCCCTAACTGCTTATGTGAAGTGTTTCTTCTTGTGTGTCTTCATTCATTGTAGTCCTCTCTTCTCTTGGCAGCCAGTTTCATAAGTTTTGTTTGTTTGATTTCTCTGTGTAGCCTGGACTTGCTTTGTAGACTAGGCTAGCCTTGAACTTAGAGAGATCGCCTGGCTCTTACAAGGAGGTACTAGGGGATAAGTTCCATCTCCCAAAATCCCCTCTTGGCCCAGAAACCACCTCAGCACTTGGGAATGCCTCATCCTGGTAATCCAAAGTGGCAGTCAACTCCCACAGTGAAGAAGTGGGAACAAATATTGTCCACCCTTACTGCAGCCAGGCACAAGTAACAGAGTTGGCCGAATATGGGTAGCTAAAATAGATAAAACTGTCCAACTCCATCAACTCTTTCCTGTGTGTTGTAAGTGTTCCACTTAGACTGAGAGTTTGATGTCATGGTTTTAGCTCAACCTTGTCAAGTTCAGTTGTTTTGATATGTGAATGGATTTTTAAAATTTCCTGTGCAGTCTTCCAAGATATTATTCTCTAGTCTTGTTTTGATATATCTATTACTAATTGTAGTTGAGATTTATGAATACAGTGAGAAAGCTCCAGGAGTCAAATGCTCTCTAGAGTATGTATAAGGTAAATTATGTGCAGTTATTGGCAAAGTGGGGGAGTCAGTTTTATAAACACATGGGAAACGTTTTCCCAATAGTGGTTTCATGGACGTTTACCCAGTGCTTAGTTGAATTTCATCTATTTTTGCTTCTTTTGAACAACTAGTTGGCTTATTTTGATATAAAAATTCAAATTCCTGTGTTCTGTGGCAGTTGTGAATTAGTTTAGAAATAAAATCTTAGCTGCTCAATTTCATTCTGGAATGAAGGACAGCAGACACTGCAGTGGTTTAAGATGCTACTGGCTCTCTGCACCATTAGTTGTGAGGTTTGTAGTATGTGCACGCACACCTCATGGATATGATGAAAAGTGATAGATCGTGGAGAAATTCATTCATTGAGGCAGGGTCTTAAAACCTTCCATAGACACTAGGGTGGTCTCAGACATCCAGATCACCTGATTCTTCTCCCCGTTGTTGGGATTAAAGCTGGGTGTCACCAAGCCTAGCTAGGAAAATGACTGATTAATTCTGTTGTTTTGGTTTTTTGAGACAGGGTTTCTCTGTGTAGTCATGGCTGCCCTGGAACTCACTCTGTGGACCAGGCTGGCCTCAAACTCATAGAGATCTGTTTTCCCAAGTACTGGGTTAAAGGTGTGGGCCACACTAAGGAAAAATAAATCTTGATGAATGTTGTTCATATCAAAAGATACTCATCACCTTTATTTCAGCATGCTTCTTTTCTTACTATTTTCCATTTATGTATATTCATGTCTGTATGCACAATAGGTATATTATTATCTTGGGAGATCAGTGTAATTTGAGATGATTTATATGTTTTCTTATTCTAAACATGTATAATAAGGAGTATGAAAAGTATAACTTACAGTGTGAAGAATTTAGATATTGTAGTCTGACATTTCATTGTTAATTTGAAGAGAAATTAGTGAGTTTTGAATGGTTGTATGTATATGTATGTTAACAGAGGGAATTGCGATTATTACCTGAAAAGATTAAACAATAGTTAATGCTTTTTTTTTATATATATAATTTGGGAGTCATGGATAGAAAGGTCATTATAATAGTGCATAGTAACAGATTTGGTTAAAGGGCAAGGGACATCATTTAATACTAAGATGTTAAAAATTGTTCAAAAGCAGAACTGCTTATGGAATGTCAATAGTAGATGTCATTGAGATTTAAAAGTATATAATGTTTGGTATACACAGAAATCTGAATATTTATTTAAAATGATTGATACCAAATATCAAGTAGTAAACCAAGATATTATTTGTGTATTCACTTTTGTATTAGATGAATTGCTAGTACAAAGTGGTGTTTTGTTCTCACTGACATAGTTGTGTATATTCTTTATTACTTTGCTGTGTATGCTGTGAGCATTTGAGTGTGTGAAGTGGTGGACTCTTGACCTTTGAGTGACTGATCTCCCAGACAGCATTTGTGGTAATGCTACCATCTTAAGAGCGGGCCATTCTTTGTTGCCTTCCTTGCCCAAATGAGGTGGCAGCAGAAGTTTGCAGTAGTCACCATTCTGCATGGGATAGGATGTGTTTATGGCTTTTGCTGTAGTTTGATTGGAAGTCATTAATCTCTTGTTTTTCTATTGCAAAAGTGCAAAATTGCCATGAAGAATTCCAAAGATAATATTTCTTGAATGATCTTTACTTTCTTCTTTAGTATCCTAGTAAGTTAAACTGTAGTTTTTGAAATTATATTACAGAAGGGCAAACAAACCAACCCTGGCTGGACTGGGAAATCTGTTTCCTCTCATTCCTTTAACTGAAAAACAGGAAGCTCATTCTGAGAAGAAATAGGAAACCGTGGGTGATTTCTTTGGTTTTGATTGTTTCAACTTTGGATTCATATTCATTTACCTCAGAGATGATAGAAATTCAGTGTTAGGGTAAAGTTGTTTGGGGAAAAAACTGCCACTTCACTGTATTGCTTCTTCTAGAAGCAATGATATACAGTACTTACATATTTGTCCAAATGGAATATGGCTGTTCGAGTTTTGTAAGTCACAGGTGTATACCATAGTCATATAACAATGTTTTATGTTGTTTATAGTTTTGTTGTTGTTGGGTTAGTGTTGTTTTTGAGATAGAGTCTCTTAGGGTAGCTCTGGCTGGCCAGAAACCTGCTCCAGTCACCCAAAACTGCAATTTTAAAAAAATACAATTTGTTTTTATAATATTTAGTTACTTTAAAACTTAGATGTTCAGACTTGAACTTCAAATGCTTATATCCTGGAAATTAGAAATTGACTTTAGCTGATTTTGAAATTTCAAGATTTGTTCTTATTCTTTTTCCTAGTGTTTCACAGTATATTTAATATTAAGAGATTAAATTTTTTACTTTTAGCTATATAGATTATGGTGCTTTGAAGTAACTGATAAAGTTTTGGGTACAGTCAGGCAGTTTTCCTATTTGGTAGTATTGCTTTGTAAACTTAATTATTTACCACACTTTCGTAGAGTTCAGTGTGTACTGTGTGTTTGGCACAGCACTCATCTGTTCAGTTATACAATTGTTTTAGAATGCTCATGTCCATGGACTTCAATTACAAACTTTAAAGCATTTTAAAATTTTGTTAAACATTTTTTAAAAATGGGTTAGCTTAAAAGTCATTTTATATATATAAAGAGGCTATAATTCTTCAGGGGAGGGCTGAACAAGATTTCTTTTTATAGTCCTGTAAAATTACAACCTAGGATGACAGTTAACATTCTAATTCATGGTTGATAAAATTTCTCTTTTCAGACAGCAAATGGCTACATCTTGTTTTTTCATATCACATCTTCAAGAGGGGACAAATACCTGTATGAACCAGTGTATCCCAAGTAAGTTTATTGGCTTTCTTTCTTTTATTGGCTTTTATACTTAACTTTTAAAAAGAGTTATCTAAAGTCATTAAGATGGGCTGGAGATATGACTTAGTGGTTAAGAGTGCTGACTGCTCTTTCAAAGAACTAAGGTTCAGTTCCCAGCACCCACACGGCAGCTCATAATTGTCTGTAACTCCAAGATCGCACACCCTCACATAGACATACATGGAGGCAAAACACCAATGCACATAAAATAAAAACAAATTATTAAAAATATAAAGTCATTAAGATGTAAGGTGGCCAGCATTTCTAAAATGGTGCTTCAGAAATTACCAGTGTTTGGACTGTCAATTTAAACAGCTCAGTGCAACTAGTATTTGGGACAATCCTTATAGTATTACAGTGTCAGGAATATTTTACTTCATACCACTGGTTTTCTTTGCATAACTAGGCTTATTCTTCTCCAGTAGGATTTAAAGTTTAACCCTAAAAATATATGTAATTAAAATTTAAAATAGTAATTAAATAAGCATGAGCTTCTCAAAAAAAGTTTTTAAAGTAAGTTAAAGGAAAAAAACTAGAAAAGAAAATACATATATGACTTTAAATTTACCAGACTATAACTTGCATTATTGTACTCTATGAATTTATTGTTATATGGTTTTGTAGACTAAAGCCAGCCTGCTGTGTGTGTGTACTCTAGTACTTTCTAGAGTTACTTATTTCAGTAAGTTTTTTGAAGAAACCATTTGTAAAATGTTAGGAAAAGTACCATTTTTTTCCTTTTAATTGTTAGGAGCTAATGTTTTTAAAACTTGAAAATTTGTGATCAAGTAATGGTTAGAGGAGAGTGGGAAAAATGGTTTTGTCATTATTCTCATGTGTGCCATTGTAAGCACTTAAATACCTTAAGGCACTCGTTATATAAACTGCTGCCCAGAAAAGCGATCCCTCATTGTAAACTGATGCAGCCACAGGCTAGAGCCAGGATTCAGACATGATGTCATAGTTCCACAGGCCGTACCACTTAGCCTCTGAGACTACTTAGACTACTTCAGCCGTGTTTGCTCCGTCCAGCAGTCTACTACTGCTTAAGATTTGTTTGAGGAGTAAGGAATAGAAAAGAAAAAAAAAAAGGAAGAATGAAAAAAATTTGTAATAGTCTTGAAGAGTCTCTTCAATTATAGAAATAGCACTTTCTCTTGTTCCTCCTCTCTCCATCTTAGGAGTTCATCACATGAACTTATTTCTAGAGCATCTCAGCTTTCCTGTATGACGTGACAGCATCTTAACCTCAGACTACCCATCATTTCCCATCACGCTCCATCTGAGCACACAGCTCAGATGCCTCTGTGTTCTTTAATAGTTTCCACCAGGTGTTTCTAGCATTCATGTAGACGCAGGGAGTCAGCCTCCAACACCGATGGCAGTCTTATTAACAACGCCTTTCACTTTGAATGTCGTTTACTCTCTGATGCTCGTTTTATCTTTTGTATCTTTATAAAATCCACCCTATAGTAAAATATGTATGTCTTCATCTTTACTCAGACCAGTATGCAGACCTGCTGAAGGCTTTATTTATTTATTTATATTTTTTTACATTTTCAGATTTTCAGTGAAATTTGTGATGAAAATGTTGCCATGGACAAATCAGAAATAATTATGTTTAGCTTTGAAATGTGTTTATTTAACTATTCTTAAATATGAGTTTTGGAAATTTTGAAATTATTTCTTTTAATTTTTTATTTCTTCATAATGAAAATAATTTCAACAAATTAGCTCTCATGCGCCCCTGTTTTTTGTTGTTGTTTGGTTGGTTTTGATTTTTTGAGACAGGGTCTTTATGTAGCACTGGCTATCTGGGACTCACTATGTAGAAGCAGCTGGTGCTCATGTTTGAGAGCAATATTCTTCTTCCCT
>OU015757.1:49002134-49021971 GCA_907169655.1 Acomys percivali
GTTTTCAGAGGGAAATTTTAACTAATTTTCTTCCTTCTAGTAGTTACCTTGTTATATGGAGAATAGATGATAGTGGTGTTAAAAATGTTTCTCTTTGAGCATCTCAACTCATCTATATCTAGTGTGATTTCAGCATGTGACTATTCTGTAGATTTACATCTGTGACTTTTAGCTGTTGAACTTTGCATATATCATGCAACCGTTTATGATTACATTATAATTGTAGTAGCATTCATTAATAGGATGGGTTAGAGTATTATTTTTTTACATAATCCTGAGTACTGAAACTCCTCTTGTCATAGCCACATCCCAATGGTGCTGCCTGAATCCAAAGACTGATAGAATTATTAAAAGATCTGCCCAATTCATAGAACTCTGCATGTTGTTGTTATTGTTACCACCACCACCACCAGATTAAAGATCCTAGGAATATGTGCTCACTTATGGTTGTAGCTGCTAGCTGCTATAGATGTAGCAGTGGGGTGGGGAGTGGGCAACAAAACAGCTTTACTTATGTAGCTTGCATTATCATAACACAATGTACGTTATGCAGACAAAGTGGGGTTAGGGAATGAGGATTTATTTTTGTAAGTTACCTAACCCTGGAAAAGTTTAAAGGTAGTTCTCTTCTGTACAGAGAACCACCATGTATGTGAGTTGATTCACACCCTAGTCAGTCTGTAAAGTCCACTTCCGTCTACCAATGTAGTATTGTTCATTGCCTCTCAATTCCCAACAAGACTTCTTTAGTTTGGAACTGTAACTTTCCCCCTGGATTATTATATAATCTACCTCTAAATGATTTAAACATATAATTTACTTGCCCTTTCCGTATATAAAATTTCTTATAGTTTATCTTAGGTTTGGGATTATTTATAGGTTGCTTTTTCAAAAGCTATTTTACTCATCTGATAAGTGGAACTAATGCCATGTATTTCATGAGGTTGGGGGGGTAAACTGGCACTCTCAGGTGAAGAACATAAGCACTACTTTTCTAGAGCTCCTCAGCCCCTGGATTCTATTACTCTCTGCCTTTAATTACTGTATGTAAGTAGTTGAGGGCTATGTCAGGTCCTTTCTCGAGCACCAAGCTTACCTTTCTATGATTAAGCCAATTGAAGTTGTTTAGTAAACCTCAAATTCATCATTTGTAAACCGTACCCAATACCTCCTGCCAAACCAAACCTGGCATCGCCTTACCAAACTTGACTGCAGTTACTGTAATCTGTTCTAATGAAGTAGAAAACCATGGATTGCTCTCTTCATTTCCTGTATTTGTTCAGTAATCAAGTTTCATTGACTAATCACGCTACTCTGGTGCTTCTAGAATCATCCGTTTGCTAGTCTTTCTTCTAGTCTCTCCTGCATAGTGAGAGCTACCCTTTGCATTATGTTTCAAAACCAAAGACCAGAAGATGTGATTCTTACAAGCTTTTATTGCTCTCTTGTCTCCACAAAATAGAGCCCAAGATCCCTGGTGTGGCATTGGAAGCTATGTTTCTCATATGTAGAATATAATGGAGCTCACAATTTCTGTGTTTCTGCGTGGTGTGCTTCCATACCATCTTTCTATGTAAGCAAGCTATCTGGCCTGGCTTTGGAGATCAGAGCGGCAATCTGCTTTATTCTATAATGTTTCTTCCCAACACTTTGTATCACTAATTCTCCATATACATTCCCATAACACACTTTAAAGTTTTATGCTAGCGATCAGTGGTATGTTTTAGTCCAAAAACTAGGCCATGAGAAGTATAATTTTAAAATGTGAGTTTGGGGTTTTTCGATTATAATCCCATTCCACTCTCCATTTGTCCTCTATTTCTTGGGTAAATAACACCCACATGTAGAATTACTGGGTCATATAGTAATTTTAGTTTGCATATTGACATCATTATAGTATGGTCTACAAACTTACTGTACATCTATAGTATGGTGTAGTCATCTACATCCTATTAATTATCTGGTCCTCACATCTTCCATTTAAAGCATTTTGTGATTTTGCTTTAGAGAATGAGGAGGTTTGTTGTGGGTGATGGGTTACTTGGAAAATATCCTGACCAGTTGTGACTTGTTTGTTTGTATGCTTTGTAAGGCTGAATTTAGCCTTTACTTTAGACTTGTCTTGCAAGGTCTCTCCTCTCTAGCTCCTTAGAACTAGGGGCCTCCTCAGGAGATCCAAACCCTGAGTAGTTTACTCCTTGTCTGACTTTCGTGTGGGGTTACCATATGTAAGAGTGGCTCAATATGTAGCATTGCAAAGGGGAATGGAGATTTCTAGAACTCCTTTTCAGTGTAACACCAACCTTTCTGTTGCCTATGCCCCATAAATTTGTTTCTCTGAATGTTGGATTCTCCCACTGTATGTGGTAGTCTGGAAAGACTTCCAATAGAAAACTTTGTTTCATTTTGTTTATGATAAATTCTCACCTTGAATTCAAGCTGGCCTTGAATTCATCCTTTTGCCGGCCATTGGATGACTATAGTTGTTTTGTGTATTTGTCTAGGTTTTTTTCTTAGTGGGTAATTTGGGACCGTTTGCACATATACATATGATTCTACTCGTACAAAGATCACATGTGTGTCCAGTGTCATCACTTAATTGTCCGTGCCCTTCCTGGCCAGCAGGAATAAGACTCAAGACAACTAGGTTCCTTCTCAAGGCAGTTTACTCAGGAATGAATTTACAGCAGTTTAGCAAAGCAGAGAATGGCCCCCTCCCTAGGCGGGGCAGAGGCTTATATCCCGGCAAGAGCCAATCAGGAGGCGCCACATGTGAACTCCTCGTAGGTCAAAGAGACGAGCGGAGCTAAACGCCCAAGCTTGTTAGCCATATAAGGACTTGTTTACCGGAGAGAGCGCTCACCGCTGGGAGGGTGACTAGCGGAAGCCAGCGCCATCTTTAGGTGTGGCTACATCGCAGCTCTCGACACTTAATCACCTGAAATAAACCAGATTTGAGAAATAAGACTGCAAAGGGGAGGCTGAGAGCCGCTAAATGAAATACACACTCCTGTTGACGAGGTGCTTTTTATCATTTGTTCATTTAAGACATTTATTGAATGTTAAGTATATACAAGATAAAAATTAAGAACTAAATTTAAATTTTACCAATGTGAAGCTCACAGTTTAAGGGGGAAATTTTATTCAAATACTGTCATGTACACTGTTAACCTGATGAGTACTACAAATAAGCTGCAGATAAAAGAGCTTTGGGTGGGAGTCTAGGAAAGGAATGTTTTCAGAATGTTATTGAGGAAATTACTTGTAAAATGCAGCATCGAACATGAGTCCTGAGCCAGGCATGGTGGCGCACACCTTTCATCCCAGCACTCAAGGAAGACAGGCAAGCAGATCTCTGTGAGTTTGAGGACAGCCTAGACTCCACAGAGAAAACATGTCTCAAAAAACAAAACAAAACAAAACAAACAACAGCAATAATGAGTCCTGAGAGAGAAAGATAAGCAAGACTGGTGTAGAGGGAAGCTTTCAAGATAGATTTTTTAGCAAACAGACGTTAGAAAGGTTTAGTTTGTTTTTATTAGGGCCATCCCACTTATATTGTGATTTTGATCTACAACTTCCTAATGACCAATAACACTGGACACATTTCATTTAGCTGGCCATTTGTATGTCTTCTCTAGGTAAATTTCTGCTGAAGTTCTCTTCTTAAGTGAAAGAATTTTTAAAGATGTTTTTATTGTGAGATTTCCTGCCTCTACTTCCCTAGTGCTGGGATTATAGGTGTATGCCCACTGCAGCTTGCTGTTGGGTGGGTTTTGATTACTTGGCATAGGTTTCCTTTTCTCTTGAGTCAGTTTGAAAATGTGTATGTTTCTAGAAATGTGTCCATTTCATAAAGATTAACTAACTTCTTGGTGCTCAATTTTTCATAGAATTCTCTAATTGATTTCATTTTGGAAGAATTAGTATTAATGCTCACACTTTGATTTCTGAGGTTAGAGGTTAGAATCTTGGTCTGACAGTGGCTCAGCAAGTAAAGGCACCGACCCACCGAGCTGCCGACCTGATTCAGTCCCTGGTATCCATGGGTAGAAGGAGAGAATTGACTCTGCAGCTTACCCTCTGAGTGCTGCGTGTGCAGGGGCACGCGCATCGACACACACAGAACAGACAAAAACATAGAAATAAGGATTCTTTAAGGGAAACTAGAATCTCTTTCTCTTTTCCCCAGGTTTTTCCATTTTCCATTTCAAAAAAAAAAAAGACAGCTGGTGATTTTAGTTCTGCTTTTTAAACTATAATTTTATTCTGTTATTTTGTATTATCTTCTCAGATAATTTTTGTTTTGTTAAAAATAGTTTTTAAGAGTTGTTTACTTTCATGTGTGTGGGTGTTGTGACTGCATGTATTTATGCTCACTATATGCAGGTAGTGCTACAGAGCCCAGAAGAGGATGTCCAATCCCTTGGGAATAGAGTTAAGTTTTGAGTCACTGTGTGGGTCCTGGGATTCAAAGCCAGGTCCACTGGAAGAGCAACCAGTACTCTTAAATACTCTTAAACAGGGGCTATCTCTCTAGCCCCCTTGATTTTTTTTTCTTTTTTAAAATGTTTTTTGTTGCTCTATTTTGTTTTGTTTTAGAGAGGCAGAATGTGATGTGTGGAACACATATGTGCTTATTAATGTGATTGTATATGAGAATGAATTTGGAGACCAGAAGTTCATGTCAGATGTCTTTCCACCATCACTTTTCACCTTTATTTTTTTTAATTGAAAAAAATTTCCATACATTATATTATAGCCAAGGTTTCTCCTCCCCACTTCTCTGGGATCCTATATCCTCAGCCACTCAACTCTACATCCTTTCTTTCTTTTTTAGAAAACAAGCAAACAAATATAAAAACAAATCAACTATAATAAAATTAAAGTAAAGAAATACAAGAAACACACAAACAAAAAACATAAAAACACAAATTGGAAACCATATTATACAAGCAAAGGTCAGTACAAGAATGCCCAAACAAAGCAATTTGAAACAAAGAGCTTATGAAAATACCATGGAGTTTTGTGTTGGTCATTTACTGGTACTCTTGGGCATTGGGCCTTCCTAAGTGTCTGTCATTAATATACCCAGTGAGATGCCGTTAGAGATAACTAATCTTTTATTTGCTATTGGATGCCAGTTGGAGATAGGTTCCCGATTAGGGATGGAAGCCTATGTCTACTTTATCCTATCAGTGTTAGTACCCTGTCTATCTTGAATCTGTGCGTGTTGCCACCATCTTTGTGACTTCATATGTGCATCAGGTTTATTGTCTCTGGAAGACACTCTTTGATCATTTATCTCCTCTGGCTCCTAAGATCTTTTTGCTTCCTCTTCTGGCTACCTACCTGATCCCTGAAGTGGGAGGGGTTGAGATACAATCTCTCACTGAACCCAAAGTTAGTTGATTGGACTAGGTGGGCTGGGCCAGTGCTGGAGTTACAGGCACACAGTATTGTACCTAGCTTTTTACATGGTTGTGGTATGAACTCAGGTCCCAAGCTTAGCAGGCAGTTCATGCTTTGAGCCTTCTCTCTAGCCCCTCATGTAGTATGTATTCTGCTTTGAGTTTAATTAGATATTTTTCTAGTTAGCTTTATTGTTTATATGTTTTTGTTTTTATTGCTGTTGAGGCAGGACTTTACTCTAGCTCAGGCTGATCTGGAACTCACTGTGTACCCAGGCTGGTCTGGAACTCACTGTGTACCCAGGTTGGTCTGGAACTCACTGTGTACCCAGGCTGGTCTGGAACTCACTGTGTACCCAGGCTGGTCTGGAACTCAGGGCAGGTCTTCTCCTTCAGCTTCTTGAATACTGAGATCACAGGCACAAGCCACTGTGCCCAGTTCTTTTCCTACTTCTGTAAATGTAAAGTTAGAGTGTTCACTTATTTTTTAGCATAGAAATTTTAGCAATAAAAATATAAGCATGTGCCACTCCTGATGTGGTGGCACAGGCTTATTATCTCAGTATTGAGAGAGCTGAGAGAGAATCAGTTTGCGAGGCCAGACTTGGAATCTATCCATAGATCCTATCTCACAGTAAAACCAACACAAAAATTCATCATTTCAACTCAAATATCCCATTATATTTTTATTTTTAGTAGTTTCAGGATATTCTCTAATTTTTCTTCTTCCAATTTCTTCTTTAACCTATAGGTTGCTTATAGTATATTGTTTAATGCTACATTTTTGTAAATGTCCTAATTTTTTCATATATTATTTCTAGTTTATTTCCTTGTGTTTAGAGAAGGTTATATACTGTAGCCCACGTTGTCCTGTAACTCCTTGCAGTTAGGTGGCTTGGAACTTTAAGCAGTCTTCCTGCCTCAGCCAGCCAAATGCTGAGGTTAAAGGGGTGAGCCACCTAGTTCTTTTAAATTTTATTCATGCTTTTTGTGGCCTAACTACATTTTATCCTGGAGATATTTGGTGTACTTTAAAGACTATACTCCACTGTTGTTATATATTTGGTCCATAGGTCCATAGGGAATTATACTATTGTTCAAATTATATTTCTTTCTTTTTTTTTTTTTTTCTGTCTAGTTTGTCTACCACTGTTAAAAATGTCAATGTTGGAGCCTGGAGAAATACCTTAGAAGTTAAGAGCTCTTCCAGAGGACTGAAGTTCAATACCCAGCACCTATGTTGGGCAGTTCACAAATGTCTGTTTTGGTTTTTGTTTTTTGTTTTTTTGAGGCAAGGTCGCTCTGTGTTAGCCTTGGCTATCCTGGACTCGCTTTGTAGACCTGACTGGTCTCGAGCTCACAGCGATCTGTCTGCCTCTGCCTCTTGAGTGCTGGGGTTAAAGGCGTGCGCCACCATGGCCAGGAACTGTCTGTAATTGGAACTTCAGGAGATCTAATGTCTCCCTCTGACCTTGGTGGGCACCAGCACACACGTGCACATACTTATGTGGGCACATATGCTCATAAAGAACAATAAAATATTTTTAAAGAAAAAGGTGGTAGTTCATGCCTTTAATTATTATGAAAATGCCTTTGCTTCTGTGAGTTTTTGACTCAGTCTATTTTTTTATATCAAACCTATCTAGTCTGAGCATCATTTTTCATCCTTTGACCTTCAGCCAGTTTGTCTTTGTTTCTGAGTCCCTTCTACACAAGTCAAAAATAACCATTTTATTTATTGTTGTTGTCATAAGTAGTAGTGATGTTTCATTATGCAGCCTTGGCTGGCTTAGAATTCTAATTGAACAGGCTGGCCTTGAACTTTGGGTGATTGTCCTGCCCTTACCGAGTGCTAAGATCTCAGGTGCACACCACTGTGTTACAGTTACTGTTACTCTTTAGAAAAGCACATTTATTATTTTTGTGTTTGTGTGTAGAGGTCAGAGGACAGCTTGTGAGAGTTGATTTTGTTGTGCCATGTGTATCGTGGGCGATCGGAACTCAGGTCCTCAAGCTTTCTGAAAAGTGTCTGCAGTGCAGAGTCATTATTCCAGCCCTCTTTGTGTTTTCTTTATAATTGCTGCTGTCCTTTTCTTTTTTTGTCATTACACTTTTTGATTCACATCTGGTTTGTTTTCATTGTACATTGTAGTTGCTGTTTTAGTGGTTATCTTGATTAATTAACATCTTGCACATATAACTACCTAGTCTGAATTGGTAACAACTGGCTGTCAGTGATATATACAGACTAGACTTCTTTATTGCTCTGTACCTCTCCTTTTTATGGTGCTGTTGTCACAGATTTTATTTGTACATACTGTATGATTAGTGACACAGATGCCTAAGTATCATTTTATGTACCTGTCTTTCAAATCATAGGAATAAAAAGCATATTACCAGTTTTGATAGTTACCTTTATAATGATCCTTTTTTGAAAGCTTTTTAAAACCACTTTGAGTTACTGTTCTTGTCCCCACTCATCCCAAAAGGCTTCATTTAATGTCTAGTATTTATTTATTGCTTAAGACAGATTCCCTTAATTTTCTTTAGATCCCTACACTTCTTAATTCTCTTCCAGTTTTTAAGAATGCTTTGTCCAAATGTCTTATTATTTGTTGACTTTTTTTTCATCTGTAAAATATGTTATTCTAGTACTTTCTGGCCTCAATAGAATCAGATTAGAAAAAGTCAGTTATGTTGAGGACTCTTTATATGTGAAAGAGTCACTTGTCTTGGTGCTTTCAGAATTCTCTTTAACAGCTTGAATATTATATACCTCTGTTTCAGTCTTTTCAAATTTATCCCACTTGAAGTCTGTTAAGTTCCTTACATGTTTAGATTTATATACTAATCAAATTTAAAACAATTTCTGTCATCTTCTTAAATATTCTTCCTATAGAAATTTTCTTTCCTTGCTTTTGAATGCCTCTTCCACATATGTTGATATGCATGATGTTCCCACAAGTCTTTAAAATATTTTGTTTTTGACAGCCTCATGCGCATATGTAGTATATTTTAATCATATTTACTGCTTCTTCGCCCTCTTGTGTTCTGCTCCCCTTCCCAGTTAGACGCCTTTTTATTTTGTGTCTCCACTTCCTGACTTTTTGTGACCCATTCTGTTAAATTCAAGTTGCTTTCATGAGCATAGATTTGGGTTTATGCACAGAAATATACTTAGAAGGTAGTTGGATGATTATAACATAACATAACCATGCCTGTTTAGCCAAGCAACAGTACTAGCTTCCCCCAAGGGGCTGTAACCTTCCAATCGTAGTCACTTGATTGGGTTTACAGTAACAGACATGAGTTCTCTCTTATAGAATGGGTCTCAAATCCAATCAGAACCAGTTGGTTACTCTATAACAGTTGTAACACTATTATTGCACCACTGGGCATATCTTGCCTGATAATTTAGTTATGAACTATGAGCACTCAAGAGTCCACAGCTGGATATAATTGTTGATGCTTTTTCTTCCCCAGCAGCCTGCATAGCATCAATTGGCACTGAATATTAGAAAGATGGAAGCTTCCAGCTTAATTCCAACTTGATTTCCCTATGTCTCGGAACTGAAATTTTAAGTGTCTTCAATAATAAGTTGTTACAATATAATTCTGGTAAACAAACAACATATCCATAGTTCTCTTAAGCATATTCATTTTAAAAAAAATTTTTCTGCCTCTCAGATTGAATAGTTAATAAATTTACTGATGTGGAATAGTTACAAAAAATTGTTGAGTTTTGTTGTACAAAAATTTAAAGATTGTCAATTACCTGTTTAAGTAAGCCATTCAGCTTAAGCAAGTCCACATGGTACAGTTTAAAGACTGTATGGTGTGTTGAATGCTGGCTCTCAAATTCTTTTCCCAAAAGTAGCACAAATCCTTTACCTTTGTATTTTATACTAAAGTAAGTCATACTAGCTTTCTGTAAGTAGGCAAGAAGCCACTTTTTCAAAATGCTCTGGTGTGAAAAATGGTCTCCTAGTTAACTTCTAGTCTCTACTGCCCATGCCTTCATCACTCTTCAGCACTCATCTTAAAATTAATGTTTATTTATTGCTTAGAGCCTAGCATTGAAACTGCATATTCAAATGTCAGTTCTTATTAGTTCTATGGCCACTGAGGACATTGTTTTATGCATGTAAATGGTTAGTATTATTTTCGTGCCATCAAGGTACCGTTCATAAAGAGGCTTCATTTTATTCTTCCAGCTTCAACTTCCATGAGACTCTTCCAACCATCTGTTGTTATACTTTATCAAATTATTATAGCTGTAAAATTTTTTCATTAGAAAGTTAATTTTTGTCACTGTAATTTTTTTTAATTGTGTGCTTGGGAGGTAGAGTAGAAATATTTCTATGAAGTTTTTGTAATTTAGAAGTCATTGGGAAACTAATATTTATATAAATTTGATTTAAAATATTATTCCTCATCTCTAATAAGTAAAAAGGATTTATATAAAGAAAAGGAGAGTTTCCACTTTACGGTAGGTAATATTGAAAGATACTTGACAATCAACCCAACAATGATTTGAAATATTTCTGTCTTTAATGAAAGCTAGAGATGTCTCTAACCAATCTTTAGCTGAAAATTAGAAAAGTAAATAACTTGAGAGGATTAACCTGACTGCCTGAAAGAAGTGACAGAAGTCACCATATTTGCATGCAGATCCAAAAAGGCTGGGAAATTAGACAGACTACTACTAATCCAGGATACTGTCTACATACAGTGAGATAAGGGCCATGGGTTCCTTGAAGAAAACCTAAAAATAGAGTAAGGATTCCTCGCTTTTCATTTTTCAAGTACAGGAACTTGTATGGTTGCAGCTGAGGGATTGAGCACACAGAAGCATGAGTGTGGGGGTGAAACGCTAGAGAGACAGTGATAGTTCAGCAAGCCCCACTCTGTTCTTTGGCTTCTGTCTTTCCTGCTTAGAAAAGTTATTTAACCAAAAAGTCATTTAACTAAGAGCAAGTCTAGCTTGCTTAGACAAGTTATTTAAGAGCTAGAAGTATTTGAGGACTTTAGCAAAGAAGGCAGTTGGCCATGATGCTGAAGTCTGCCAGTTGGCAAGCCCAGCCACACACGTGGACTTCTTGTTAACTTTTAGTGTTGGTATTTTAAATTAAAGAACCAAGGATTATTAACTACTTTAGGAAAGTTTCCAGTGTAGGGGACTTGACAATAGAAGAAGGAGGTGTGGAGTATCTTAAAGGAAGAAGACATGCAGAAAACAAAAACATTTGAAAGAAATGACAGTTGATCACTTCAGACAGATAATTGCCTAAAGAAAGTTTGGGGAAGAAAAATACAGAAGAAATATATTCCACCACAAAAGCTTTGAAATTGAAATAGTTGAAAAGCCATGTGTATAGGTATAAACAAACAGCACAAATAAGAGAGAAAAACAGAAAATTGGTTAAAGGGAAGTTCATTATCTAACTTAACAAAAGTTTAAGAAAAAGATTACATTCGATCACAAATCCCATTAACGTATTAAGGAAACAAAATGTTACTATCCCAGACCTACACAAAGATCAAACAGGTCAAGTGCTCAGCACAGTGATGTTGTTGGTTCAGTGCTTATGGAAAGCCTGTTTGAAAGTTTAGAACCTACTAAAAAAGAAAAAAAAAAAGTAAGGATTTTGATATTGATAGGAGAGGGACAGAGATGAGGCAAGCCTGCTCTACAAAGTGAGTCCAGGACAGCCAGGGCCGTTACACAGGGAAACCCTGTCTGGGGGAAAAAATCTTTGATAAAAATGCCACTGCGAGTGAGAGACATTTCTCAGTGTTAGAACACTTATCCAGCATGTACAAGGCCCCACACTATTCCCAGCACACACTTACATGTGCACTCATATTTTAAAAACATTGCATCCTGGAATAGGAGTTATTTTCTTCAGTGGTGTAGCCATTGACAAATGAATGTGCTCAATAAATAACACCCACTAATGCACATGCAAGCAACCATAGCTGAACTGCAGTGGGAGGGCGGGAAAGCGTGGATCAGAGTAGGAACGGGCTTGTTGGGAGGATGAAGGTTTTCAGTGAAGGTATGCAAACCATAATGCATTGGTGGTTAAATCCGAGTGTCCAGTAATGCATTAAAGAAATAAAAAGCACTTCTTGGAGTCATTTAACCAAGAGCAAGTCCAGACTTGAATTCTCTACTTTATGTTCCCTCAGTCTGTTTGTTTCATGAGTCTCAATCTGCACCTGCCTGAGGGCCGTCTTGTGAATCAGTTTTGAACCTCTTTGTCTCTATGCCTGTGTGTATCAGTCCTAGTGTGTGCCTGTCTGATGTATGAGCTGTGTGTATGCGTGTGTGTTGTCTGTCTGTCTGTGAGTGGTGTGACTGTCCTTAATAAAGGGCTTTGCTCTATATTGAACAGCATAGAAAACATCACATGGAGAAAGAATGGGACACTGTACAGGAATCTTTAACAGAGTTTTACAAGGCATTAAGTCGCTGGCTCCAACTGATCCCTACTGACCAAATAGCAAACATCATTGTTATCAACCAGTAACCATAAATGGTTGCTTTCAACCTTTATGGTAAGTTTTAGGAAGTTGCTTTCAACTTCTCTATCTGCTGCTTTCAGCAAAGATATACCTGTAATAGCTGGGTCAGGGGCATGGAACAGTACATAACTTAAGATTATAGCTATGCAATAGCTTAGGCCATAAAAGTTGGCTACATAGGAAATCCAAGACAAGTCAGGTTGATTATTGAGTTGTTCTCTTAAAGGCAGGTTAAACAAACATGCTGAGCACACAGTGGCTAGCAGTCTTAAGTCTTAGAGGACTTCAAGATATATTATTAACTTTGGATATGAAGTCCAGCAGAAACTCCAGTCTTTTAGGATGTAAGAGATATTTTCAGACTATACATCACCACAAGAAGGGACATGAAAAAGGGTAATGGTTGAAAGTGACCAAATTTTACTTTATACACACATGAAATTGTCAAAGACAAAAGATGTATGTAGACACTGTAATATGAGATTGTAATACAATTTTGAGAGGTGGAAGCAGGAGAATCATAGATTTGAGTCTGTGAGACCACCCCACACACACACTATGGGGGGGGACAAAGTTTTTAAGATACAAAGGGAAATACATTGCTTTGAGTATGTATAATAATTTTTCACACATAAAAGAGTATAACACTCATCCCCCTCACTAGGTTGTCAGCGTCACCCTTTTCACAACATACAGTTTTAAAGTGACCAGTCTTTAGGTATCTTCATTTTAACTCAGGGCTTTCTCTAAGCTTGGCCTGTTATCAAAATCTACAGAGACTACTTCTTTTTGCCCTATTTCATAAGTCTTCCAACACTATTTGAATTTTGAAATAGTGTTACTTTGAAAAAATAAAATTAGCTTTAAAACCACATAGACTTGGAGACTGTCCTAGGAAAGTAACCAGAGTGCACAATAAACACTTCAAATGTGACTCTGGTAAACTAATCACTCATTTTCTTTTTAAAGACTGGATCATTAAACAAACATACCATGTGCACACAAACCTTAATGGATAAATATCAACTAGCTTAACCTGTCAGACATAGGAAGAATCAAATATTCCTGGTCACTGCAATACAGAATGACAATAAACTATCATCAGGTTTAAATGTGGGTTGAGGGGGGTGGTGGGGAAGAAAAGAAATCCACAGTCAGAAAGTAAGCAAAACCGGTTTCTGAGCAGCAAAGTAATTTTCACAGAAACTAGAAACCTCAAAAGCTTGGTCTCCTTCAACTCTTTGCATTTAACTGTAGTAGTATTACATTGAGTTGTAGGATTGTAAGTGATTAGAAAGAGAAATGATGTTAGCAGGACAGTTGTTGACAAGATTAATACCTGTCACAAAAGATACTATGTTGGTTAGTTTTATGTCAACTTGACACAAGCTTGAGTCATTTTGGAAGGGGGACTCTCAGCTGAGAAAATGCCTCCAAAAGACTGGCCTATAGGCAAGTCTGTATAGAACATTTTCTTAATTAACAATTGAGTAGAAGAGTCCAGCCCATTGTGAGTGGTATGTAAGAAAATAGGTTGAGCAAGATATGAGAAAGCCATCACTCCTTCATGGTCTCTGCTTCCATGTTCCTGTCCTGAGCTCCTTCTCTGATTTTCTTCAGTAATGGACTGTGATATGGAAGTAAAAGCAAAATAAACCCTTTCCTCCCCAAGATGCTTTTGGTCATGGTATTTGTTTATCATAGTAATAGAGACCCTATATAACTATCAAATCCCCATACAGGCATTGAGAAGGAATCATAGTCTGGTGAAAGCATACACCCATGCCAGGCGAAGATAAGGAATCAAGACAGTTCTGTAGTCTTTTTAAGAGGTGTGTGCTCTATTTCTTGGCATTGACCTATGTATTCTTCTGCAGCCATTAATCACTATCGATTTAAATATGTATACTCCACTTGTTATTATCAAGTTACTTATGAAATATTTAATTATATCCCTGAATCTGATATTAATTCTAATAAATACCTACAGAATAAGAATCAAAGATAGGGTGTGGAATAAGATGAAATGAATGAACAGTTTGGACTGTACACCACTACATATGGAATGATGGATTGCTTCTGTAATTTCCTAGCTGGGATAGTCATTTTAAACAAAATTGGTTCTCTTGAGAGTTCCCCCTCTCTCCCTCCTGCTTTTTATTCTCAGTCCCCCAACACAAGTTTATTAGTCAAACATATTTACATCTAGTTAATATATAAATATATACACTGTGATAGAATTCAAGTTTGATCTTTACTTTTGAATCTATAGGATGAACTCCTAGTCCCTTAAGTTTGGCTATGTTGTTTAATTGAGTGTATATTAGGTACAGAGTAGAGGCCAATTTAATATCTTTGTCTTAACCTTGTGCTATTTCTTTTAGAGGAAGTCCACAAATGAAGGGGATACCTCATTTTAAGGAAGAACATTGTGCCCCAGCATTAAATTTAGAAATGAAAAAAATACTGGATTTGCAAGCACCCATCACAAGGTATAGTATGCTGATTAAGTTTGACTGTTTTGGTTAATCTTATGACCCACAAGAAAATTGTTTATATGTCAAAACTTATATATTGTTTGATTGTATGATATGATAACATGCTAAAAAGATCTAATCAAATCATGTATGTTGAGGAATAGAGGAGCTGTCTCTTCCTACAGCCTCCATATGTTTCTTGGAAGTATATGCACACTGAAAGAGCATTAAGCTTTCTGATTCTCGTGTGAATAAAGCTTATGATGAGGCAGTGAGAAATACTAAAATATAAAAAAGTCTATTTGTAGTCAATGATTTTTTCAAGTGATTTTTCAATTTAATTTCATTATCTTAATTGCTTTGTGGTTGACCTTTTAGTTGTTACTTAAGACAACCGCATATTGTTTCCTCTGCACATATATATGATTTATAAACAGTGTGCAGCTGTGAAAACAGGAGTGAGGATCCATTCCTGAAGAAACTTCTCAGATAAACTGTTGAGTAAAAAGCAAGGTGTATAGTGATAAGAATATTTGGTTTTAAAGGTATTAGACATTTATTCTAGAAGAATACTTAAGCTAGTGGTCAGGTTTTAGAAAAATCTTTTTTAAAATTAGCTGTCTTTCAAAAACATTGAGCCATGGGGCCAGGAAGATGGCTTTGTTGGTGAAAGTGTTTCCAGACCTACTGACCTGAGTAACACCTGCCTGCCCCCTTTCCCCCCGAGACCCACATGGTGGAACTAGAGACTTGGTTCCCACGGTTGTCCTCTGACCTTTAGTCATGCACCATAACATGAACAAGCACACCATCCCTCCCCCCATAAATAAATAAATAATAAACGTGAAACAATTTGAAAAATTAAAAAGACTGAACATTTGACTATAATATGAATCTTCTAGACTATATAAATATTATTCTATTATAAAAAGACTTTTATGATATATAGTTTTAACAAAGGGCTTCTTTCACCATTTCTATTGTTAAAATAACACTGGAACAAACTGCAGAATTGGGGTGCAGGTGGTGAGCTGTTGTCATTGCCCTATTCAGATTGTTTTCTTACTATTTAATCTCATCATGGAAAAAAAGTCTTTGTTATTTGCTTAAATGTGATTAAACTGAACAATTTTTAGTTTAGCATATTCATTGTTATTTAAGACTACTGATCACCTCAGATTCTATTTGTTCAAGATAGAAGCATTTTCAAGAATGTGACTTGAGATGATTCAGTGGGTAAGAACATTTGCTACACAAACATGAGACCTAAGTTCAAATACTCAGCACCCACATAAAAGTGTGTGTGGTCACATACAAGCCTGTAACTTAAGTGCTCTGGTGGGCAGAGAGAGAATAGCTAGGGATTGCTGGCTGCTAGCCTGGCTCCAGCTCAGCGCAGGACCCTTTCTCAGGGGAATAAAGTGGAGTGGGACAGAGTAGTACCCTCCTGGGCCTCCATATGTGTATACATGGATGCACATACACTGCCCACATGCACACGCACACAAAATTAAAGTAAAAATTTAAAAGACTTACTTAATGCAGAATGAATTTTAAATGTATGTAGGCACTAAATAGGGCAGAAGGATACAATTTGGCTTTATGCCTTCACCTGGTGGTAAAGCCATGTAACACATGGAAATAGGATAGAAAAAGAGACTTCACAAAAAGAATTGCTGGGACTAGAAGTGTAGCTCAGTAGTAGAGCCTGTTTCCACCATGCTCAAGGCCCAGTGTTCAACTCCAGCACTACCAAAGGGAAGGGAAGGGAGGAATTGCCTCCAATTTGTGTGACTGCTGGATATTTTATTTCAACTTGACACACGCTAAAGTCATCTGAGAGGAGGAAACTGTATTAAGAAAATGCTTCCATAACACTGGGTTGTAAACAAGTGTTTAAGGTGTTGTCTTAACTAATCATTGATGGGGGAGGACCCAGCCCTCTGGGATGGTGCTCCTAGGTTCTATAAAAACGCAGGCTTAGGGAGCACAGTGAGCAAGCCAGTAAGCAGCATCCCTCCATGGCCTCTGCATCAGCTCCTGCCTCCAGCTTCCTACCCTGTTTGAGTTCTTGTCCTGACTTCTTTCAGTGACGAACAGTGATATGGAAGTGTAAGGCCAAATAAACCTTTTCCTCTCCAACTTGCCTTTTGGTCACATTGTTTCATCCAGCAATAGAAACCCTGACAATGACTTTCACCTATGGAAGAGTAGGTTCTGCAAATTCACATGTTTGTCAGTCTCAGTTTTTCTCTCAAACTTCCAGTGAAAGAATTTTAAACAACACTATTAGCTGGTCTAATACATACTTCTTGGAAAGTCCCTGTACACTTGTAATATGAGAGAAAAAGACACTGAAAGTCTGTATAGTCAGCTATTTTCTATTGCTAGAACCAATGTAATCAATTAAAATTAGGAATAGTGGTTATAATATTGCTTATAGGAGCAAAAGTACAGTTATCTTTTTATTATCAATTAAGTAAAAAGTAATGGTTATTATTAACTATCCATCTTTTGTTATTGCTTGAATACAGAGAACGTTTAAATGACAAAAATTTTTTTATTATGAGTTTTAGTAGTTGGTTAATCAGAAACACTATTCTACTTCAAGTTCTAAGTGACAGCATGTGATATGTGCATGATTTTCCTTACTAGCCATATTAGTACAATTCTTTAGAACTCAGTTTCCTAAATTTTTGCCTTACCGCTAAGGATGATATTCAGAATATTATAAGAAGCAGGACAGACTGAAAAGACCTAATTTGTTGGGCTTGACATTTGACCTGAACATTAAATGAGAATGGCAGTTGGCTTGGGATAAGGCTCAATTTTATACATTTTTGAGAAATATTCATTACTTTGACAACTGGCATTAGCTGTTGTTTAACAAGTTTGTTTACTTTTAATTGAATGAGGTAAATGATGTATCCTATCTTATGTAGATCTCTCTCTCTCTCTCTCTCTCTCTCTCTCTCTCTCTCTCTGTGTGTGTGTGTGTGTGTGTGTGTGTGTGTGTGTGTGTGTGTGTGTGTGTGTTTTGGGGAAGATAGCCATCTGTTTCTCTCCATCATATTCTTTATTTTATTTTTTTTTAATTGGTTTCTCAAGATGGTGTTTCTCTATGTAGCCTTGGCTGTCCTGAAACTGGCTATGTAGACCAGGCTGACCTCAGACTTAGAGATCTGCCTGCCTCTGCGTCAGAGGTGTGCACTATTACCAGCTGGCTCCACCGTACCATTATGAGACTGCGTTATTCACTGAGCCTGGAATCGAGTGCTTTGCGTAGGCTGGCTGGTCAGCAGATCTCAGAGATCTGCCTATCTGTGCTTCCTTACATTCCCAGCACTAGGGTTACATGTAAATGCCACCACACTTGTTTTTTTATACGGGTACTAGGAATCTGAACTCAGATCCTTATGCTTACTTACATAAGGAACAGACTCTGGTCTGTCCCAGGGAGAGAGCATTGCAGAGAGAGAGGGATGGACTGACAAGTACATGGCCCTGGCTTTACTCAGGTTGGAATCACCAACAAAGCTATCTTCTCAGGCTTCATATACACATCTTTGTTATTTATATCACAATTATTTTAAGTGATTATCTGCAGGTCCAACATGGTGATTATATACTAGTCTATTTATATTGATGAATTTTTCTTTTTCTACTGGTTTACATTTTCCTGTCTGTATGTCTGGTCAGTTGTTGTTGCAGCTTTGTTCATTATAATGTAGACGTTATGAGCTCTGAGTTTTCAAATGTTTAGTCACTATATGTGGCTCCTGTTAATCAGATTGTACAGGTAGAGATTTTCTACTCTTGAAAACTTTATTAGACAGTGGTAGAGAATGCTTCCATGTATGTTGTGTGGTTTCAGTTTGTCATGCTCTGGTCAGTTACATCTACTCTCCTTCCTCTTCTGAGCCACCAGTCACACCGCACTGACGCCTCACTCTTCTTTCATTTGTTGCCTCAGCATTTCTATTTTTCAATCTAGATTAAGTTAGAATAAGGTTATAGATATATAATGTTCTGTAAGTATTTAATGATCTGCTTTGCTAAAGCATTTTCCTTTTGTTGTTTTTGTTATTCTGTTTTAGGGGACAAAGTCTCATTGTCTAAATTCCTGACCAGCCTGGAACTACACTGTGTAAACCAGACTGACTTCCCCCTACCCCTCTCACTCTCTGTCTGTCTCTGTCTCTGTCCCTGAGTCCTGAGTCTTACTATATAACCCTGGCTGGTCACTTTGTGGACCAGGCTGGCCTTGAACTCACAGAGATCCACCTGCTTCTGCTGTCTGCATACTGGCTTGCAGAAGGTTTTCGTTTTTTGTTTTTGTTTTTGTTTTTTAAGTTTTTCAGAATACTGTCTTGCAAGTTAATTGACTTGAGTTGCTTGCTTCCCTCCAGTTTGCAGTCTGTGCTGGAAGATCTCCTTGTTGCAACTTCTGATGGACTTCTTCATCTTATTCATTGGGAAGGAATGACAAATGGAAGAAAAGCTATCAATCTCTCTACAGTACCATTTTCAGTAGACCTTCAATCATCTAGAGGTAGTTATACTTTGTTTTTTCAAGACAGGGTTTCTCTGTGTAGCCTTGGCTGTCCTGGACTCACTTTGTAGACCAGGCTGGCCTCAAACTCATAGAGATCTGCCTGCCTCTGCCTCCCAAGTGCTGGAATTAAAGGCGTGTGCACCACCAGTGCCCAGCTAGTTATATTTTCTATATGAGGTAGAACTATTTGTGTAATATTGGGCACATGGTAGTACCTGAATATATGAAATTCTAACGTGTTAAAGCCCTACTCTATTTATGTGGTTTTCATCAGTAGGTTCATTCCTCGGCTTTGCAGATGTGCACATTAAAGATATGGAATACTGTGCCACACTTGATGGATTTGCTGTTGTGTTTAATGATGGTAAAGTTGGATTTATTACACCAGTGTCGAGTAGATTCACTGCAGAGGTATGGATTATATATTTTGAATTATTTTATTTTGCATATATTAATTTTGCTTTGTTATTAAATCCTGTGTTCTCTTAGTTCACATAATTCTTATTCAAACTATATTGACAGTTGTGTGGTTTTTGATGTTATCTTATGGAAAACAACCATTTGCTTCAATCTTCTGAAACCCCAACACATTACCACAATCTTTCCATTATTGTTTTAATGGGACTTTTAACCATTTTTATATATTAGTCAGCATGTAAATTCTGTTTATACCAAATTGTATAATATATCAATGATTAGTTTTTCCTTTTCTGCAGATTTTTATTTCCACTAAAAGTTAATAATTATTTTGTTCTTTATGTTTAGTTATTCTGTGTGTATATGTATATGTCTTTGCTTATGCATACATGTATGTTCAGGGTGTGTGTGTGTGTGTGTGTGTGTGTGTGTGTGTGTGTGTGTGTGTG
>OU015757.1:49034378-49062146 GCA_907169655.1 Acomys percivali
CATAATTAACTAAAAGTGGGAGTTGTTGCATTTGTCTGAATATCCATAGAAACTTGCACAGTCAACTGTAAGCAATGTGTACTTACTTACATGTAGTTTCCCAAGTATAGTTGTCATAGTGTAACCACTTAGGGGTGGTAGTAAAACATTTGTAAACCTTGGCATTGACAAAGCACACTGTGGAAAGACCTTATTTGCACTAAAAATCACTAAATATTGACTCTTCTCTAAATGAAATAGATCAGTATGTAGATTTTGTCATGTGAAAAGCATCAATACTGATACATGTACACATTCAGTAATAAAATGACAAGAGCATGTTCCTTAGTTGTCCCTACCTAATGCTGAGGGGTTTTATTTGTTTTCCCTTTGTCCTTCTTCTTCCATCTAGAGTAATCAAGAGCAGGTGTTGCTTCAGGGGGAAGATCGCTTATACTTGAACTGTGGAGAAGCCTCACAAGCCCAGAATCCGAAGTGTTCTTCAGCACATGCTGAGCATATGCCCAGGCGTGAGGGGAGTCCATTTGCAGATGGAGGTCTAGAGTCTCCGGGGTTAAGCACTTTACTTGGGCATCGGCATTGGCATGTTGTACAAGTAAGTGGTCAATTCACTGACTGCTAGTGACTTTACTCACTGGTATCTCTCTTAGTACTTTTAAATTTTTTTCCCCTTGACTTTTTTATTTCTGTTTGATACAAGTATATCCTTACCATTAATAGTATCAAGAACTAGAAGTTTATTTTTCCCTCAGTGAACATAATTTTATTTTACTTTGAGCCTCCGTTTTGCTTAATCTAGCTCAGTAGATTTGCATAGCCTGCAGTATATCCATTGCATGAAAAGTGCTTTGACTGCGACCTGGTACACCTGGCTGTATAGTTTCAGTGGGTAACCACTTAACAGCGGAGCCAGATTGCAAACTTCTGGATTTATTGCTCATAATTTTATTTTTATTTAATGTTTTTCCAAATTATGGATTCATCCTGATACCACATTTAAATTAGTAGGTTCTTTTAGCAACTTTGACAGATTGACATTTGAATTGGATTAATTCTGAATTCTGATGTCAGTTAAGATTAATTTGGTGTAGTGAGTAAATTGAAATTTCTTGAAAGAAATTTGTATGTATAGTTTCAAAGTTCTAAATATTTTCTTTCTCCTTTTAGTACCAAAATGTTTCAGAGCCTACTCTTGGATTGCTTTCTTTTCATCAGTTCTTTTTTCTTTCCTTTTGACATAGAGTCTTGCTATGTAGGTAATCTAGAATTCACTTGTCTCAGCCTCCCGAATGCTGGGACCATACATGTACATACTACCACATTAGCTATTTTTAATCAGTTTCTATTTCCATAGTTAGTTGCCTTCTCTCTGCTCATTTCTTACTAGTTTATGTTTTCTCTCATGTTATTTTCAGTTGGTTTTGAGTGAAGATAGTGAAAGACAGAAAAATGGTCCTTTTGTGAAGGGTTAAAGGAAGAGTAGCTCCTACATTGATTTGTGGTATGCACTAAAAGAAAATGTATTTAACAGACATTAATAAACTTAAGAAATCAAACAATGTACATACCATTTTATAATTAGTAACATTTTTTTTTTAAATATAAAACTGGATCCGCTACTTCCTTGACTAAAATTTTCCACTGCTCCCTTCTCTCCTATAGCCATTTCTCTGCTATTTTCATTTCCCCATACTTTGAACTATTCATTCTACACTGACCTAGAATCAATGCCAGTTCTGCCTAGCCAGGTCTGTGTTACCAGAGACCCAAGTAGAGCAGAGGATCCAAGAAGGTAGGTCTGGAACTAAAAAAATCCATCAGGCAATAACAAAACTGAATTTCCTTCCAGCTCAAAACTTCCGTGACTCTTAGCTGTCTGTGAAGCATTCCACTAAACAAGCACTTAACACTGACTTTCGGGGTCTCTCATCTGATAGCTAACTGTGCTCACTTTCAAAGATGAGTATTTTAAGTGGGTTTACCTAGGTCTTTTCATTTCTTTATTCATTTCTGTTTTTTAGTTTTAAATAAAGATAAAATGGTTTTGGTAAAATACTTGTTAAATGATTAATTTATTTACCATAAGGGTAAGCAAGTAGTTCACAAAATAATAAGGTATAAATGCCTTTATTCTGCTTTGGAGCCCTCATAGACCCTAATGAGAAATGAGCACTTAAAAACTAATAAAAATATAAGTAAAAAAAAAAATCACATTTGTGCTCCCAAGACATTTAAATTATAATAGAATCTTAGTTTGAAGTTTCATAGAATTGTTAAAGCTCGAAGAACCTCAGAGGCCATGTAGCCCGCGCGGCTCTGTACATGAGGTAGCTGAAGCTCAGCCAGTTAATAGAGTTGCCCAGCGTCACACAAAGGAGTGCTGGCCGACACAGCCTTAAACAGTCTGCATTAAAGTGAAAGTCCAGTGTACTCTTAAATGTAATTACTGAATGTTGAACTAATTTACTGTTGACCTTGTACTAAAACTTAGAATTTGCCCTTTAACTTAGAGTTGCCCTGCTCATCTTGCTAACACTGGAGCCTGGCAATTGAATGCAGAGTGGCAGTGGTCTCTGGGCCGTGTCTATATAGTGCAGAAACTTGCGTTCTAAGCTTCTCAGTCATGAGGACTCCCTGGAGAAACAGGGGCAGAGTCTCCTGCCCCTTGCCATTTCGCCTCTCCTGCTAAGCCATTAAAGCTGGTTTATTGATGTGATTTCTATTTTGTGTGCTTACTGTGTAATTTAGATTCATCTGATAAGTGTCAGCTGATTCCCCTGTGCTTTCTGCTCACAATCTAGAATACTGCACTGTCTTTCTGTCTGTCTGTCTGTCTGTCTGTCTGTCTGTCTGGTTGCTTGTTCAATCCATGTTTTATACAACTTTATTTCCATATTTTGTTATTTATATGTCTCTAGCTAAACCTAATGCATACACACTCTTTAGAGGCAAAGCCAGCAGCATTGATGGTACCTTTTTCAGTTATGTTTTTAATTTAGTTTTCTTAGTTGCAAATCTAGAAAGTACTGAAATACAGTGTGAAATTAAAAAAACAAAAGTCTTTTAGTTTGTGGCTGTGATCCTTATGATCAGTGTTCTGTACAGTGTAAAAACACTGGCTGCTACAAGCTCTTTTTATCTAGTATTCTAAGGATACTGATTTTATACTTAACCTGGCTCTAACTATTTAGAAATGATATCTGTTATATTTGAGAAGTCAGTAGTGGATTTTAAGGGCTGTTTTGCTTGTAAGTGACTTGTTCACCTCCCCCTAGTTTTATCATGGATGGAAGACGTATTTGGCAAAGATCAAATCTGCTGGGGCAAGTCCTTTAGTCTCACTGGTTAGACAAAACTAATCTAGGCTGGAGGCTGACTTTTGGAGGAAAAAAAGAAGTAAAGCAGTTAGCTTCCATTTAAGAGAGATTGGAAAACCTTTCTAGGAGGAGGCAGAGACTTCTCTGTTATACCTTAGACAGTCTCCCAGTGATGTGGCATGACTCCTGTGCCCTGACTAGACCTTTGTGACTCATGGCTCTCCGTTGTTTATTAGCTGCCTCTTTCTTTCCATCGTTTCTATACACAGCATTAAGTATATAGTACAAAGTTCAGATGACACACAGATCAAAAGAGTGACCCTAGGAAAAAATGTATACTTTGTTCTAGTCATAAAACATTCAATCAAAATTTAAAAGCCCATTATTTTTAACTTATGTTTGGGCTTGGAAGATAAATCATTTATAATTTGTAGTATTTCATAGACTTTGAAGGTTAAAAGAATAGGGGTGTGTGTATGCGTGTGTTTGTATTTGTATTTGTGTATTTACAGATAAACATTAGAGTGTAATAACTCGATAAGCTTTTACTGAGCCTTTATGTTGGAATCAATTTTGTAGAGATATGCTAGCTCACGCATCACATTTCATAGGAATTAGTGAAACATCAAAGTGTGGGGAGTCTTAGATTCTTAGATTTTTATTATTTTATCCAGTGTCATTGGCGGTGAGCTGCTTACTCTGGTACACTTGTTACATTCTTTTTTCAGTAGCTTACGCTGTTAAATCAGTTGTACTTTTAAGTTCACTTACCAGATAAGTATAGCCTAACGTTTTATGAGAGTAATGCAAGTGCTTAGGGTATGTTGCTTTTACTTGGTTCTCTTTTTGTCTTTACACGATTTTATTGGGTTTGATTATACTTCACATGGCCTTCTGATTTTTTTCTATATGTTTTCTTGAGTCAAGTTAAAATAAATTTGAATAAATTGAAGCTGTTTTTTATTCCAGGAACAGAAGACTCTTCCGTTGTTCTGTTTTTCTTCCAACTGCTCATAAAAGATAATTAGTAGACTAGGAGACACATAGAGTTTATAGAGCTAACTTACTGCACAGCAGTAACCTACAGAGTTTTCACTGAGTTTGAAAGTTGCATAGCACTGATGCAGTGACACCTTGAACAAATATGTAAGATAGGTATCGTGAGAAACTGTGTTTACCATTGATGCTTTAGATGGAGATCTAATATCTGCATTGTATTAAGAGTTATTATGGATCAATAAAGTTGAACAGCCTAATAGAAAAATAGTAGTTTAAGCATATCCATATAGGTTTGTGAGTGCATCTTAAAATACAGCATTAAAAAAAAAGTAACAAAGAGAAGGGCACCTGGGTTCAGCTGAAGCGCCAGCCTGCGCCACCCAGAGCAGCTCACTTTGTGAGGACAGCCTGAGCTGCTGGAGCCCGTGTTCAAAAAGAAACAAAGGACCTGGACTGTTTAAAAAAACAATAAACAAAACAGTTGCTATTCTCAAGCAACAGAATTTTTGTTTGTTTTTACATTGATTGATTTTATATGCGTTGTTTTTTTTTTTTTATCACAACAGTATAAAAGCAATAAATATTTCCAGTAAAAACCAAAACTCTTGCTGAAGTGGTCATTTATTTGGGGGTGGTCTACATCAGCAGACAGAAACAGTTTATGGCTGCCATCGCATGCACTTCTTTGTCACTTTGTATTGAGTTTAATATTAGAAACCAGTAATGCTGTAGTGGGGGGAGGAAGTATGGTGTCTAAAACATTGAAATTATTAAGATCAGACATGTGAAATGCTGGTTCATAAGGAGATGCTCAATTCCAAGGGCTTTCTTACTAAAGCCACTACTTGGCACCTCAAACATGATGCAGGAAGCTGAATCTTATGTTGTGTTAAGTTAATGCTTTAATTTGGAATATATTTCCTAAGTCTTACCAAACTGATATGTTATTTTCTATAGATTTCCAGCACCTATCTAGAAAGCAATTGGCCTATTCGGGTGAGTTGTTATTTAGTTGGTATTACAGTAGTCATTCTGGGAGATGAGCCCTTGTGGATTCATAAAAGTGCATTTTTAAAATTCATTTACTTTTATGTGCATTGATATTTTGCCTGCATGCATGTCTGTATGAGGGTGTCTGATCTTGGAGTTACAGACTGTGGGCTGCCATGTGGGTGCTGGGAATTGAACCCTGGTCCTCTGGAAGAGCAGCCAGTGCTCTTAACTGCTGTGCCGTCTCTCCAGCCCCCATTACAGTGAAATTTTATCTTTCATCTGCTTTGTATTATTAGTGGATTCACCTCTACATTTTTGTCAAATATTTGGTCTTTTAATCTAGCATTTTTAAATATAAACTACTCAGCAAATATGTATTAGTAAGTCTCTTAACCTTATGTTTTATTAAGTACTTTATACCTAATGAAGTATATATATTTGCAGGAAAGAGGTTTTAATTTTTTTTAAACAGTTTTCAGCTATTGATAAACTTGGACAGAATATCGCTGTGGCTGGCAAGTTTGGGTTTGCACATTACTCTTTACTCACCAAGAAATGGAAACTTTTTGGAAACATTACTCAGGTTAGTCTTTTTTTTTTTTTTTTTTTTTTTTTAAACTAAAAAATAAATTTCAAGATACAAAGTACAGCAAAGAAAAAGAAAAAACTAATAAGGAGCTAGAGGTGTAGTTTAACTGTAAAACACTTGCTGTATTCACAGGTTCTGAGGGGAAAAAAGAAGTGAGAAGTGACTGACATTTGATAATAGCCAATAAGTCAATTTTGATAAAACACTTGATAATTTGATAAAAGCTCTTTCATTGAGATAGTTGGCTTTTCATTCTTGTTAAGATCATTGACAAGTGCTGAGAGATGGCACAGCCATTAAAGCGTTTTCTACACAAGCAAGGGAATCTGAGTTCAAATTCCAGAGGCCATTTAGATGCTGGGTTGAAATGGCAAGTCACCTGTAGTGCCATCCTTGGAAGGTAGAGATGGAGCAGCCCGGAAAAAACAGCCGTATCAGCCAGTAGCTTTGATTGAACTCACTCATGCTCGCACATGTGTGTGTGCACACACATAGCCCCTCATGCACACATGCACACAGCACACACACCACTTGATAGACATATGATAAGAAGAAATAAATAGACTACTAGCAATAATTGTTTAGCCTTGGTTTTAATATTATCTTTTAAGATAGACCTATCCTATGTGGTAAGACTAGATGTCCACAAAATTGGAGATCATTCTGTGTGTGATATATACATTTGGGTAGCAGAGGTGGTGGAGGGTCAGAGGGAGAATGTTCACGATTTAATGAGAGTCAACTAGGAAGAAAGGAGGAAAATTATGTGTACCAGGCACTTTAAAATGCTTTTATGTTATTATCAACCCAGTTAGGACTCCAATGCTATCATTTGCTAAAAGGTTGGGATTCAGGCACTCATCTGATGAAGATTAAATCCAGAATTGAAATCAAGTTGTTTTAGATGTAAAATTAATGATGCTATATAGTATTTGAGGTATTTTGAGTGACACAGCTGTTTCTTTATAGGAATTTTTAAAGACAGGATATGTTACATTATTAATAAAGGCCCTGGAGAAATAATTTAGATGCGAGAGAACATAGCAGAAATAATCTAAGCTTTCTAAGAGTTGTATTACTTTTTTGAAAGTTTGGGTAACATAATTAAGGTAACTACATCTTAAAAATTTCTTTTAAGGAACAAAATATGATTGTGACTGGTGGCTTAGCCTGGTGGAATGACTTTATGGTCCTCGCATGTTATAACTTAAGTGACCGTCAAGAAGAGGTAATGTTTATTTTTTCAGAAATAAATATTTTTAATTTTGCCGCTAAGCATGATTTAATTTTAGGTAGACTAATAATCCATTAAAAACTTTAAGAAGCATTTTATTCCAATAATCTAGTATATTTCAATAATGGAATTACTGTTTAGGTGCTAACTATTCTTTTATTTAAGTGACAATTTGTAAGATAACCTTTTGTATCATAGCACCCAAAGCGCTAGGACAGGAGGATTATGAGTTTAGGTCCATTCTGAGCTAAATATTAACCCTGTCTCAAAAGCAAATAAACCTAATAGGGATAACCTTTTAGATAGAAATAATCTGTGAAGGTTGATAATAAAACATTTTTAAAAAACACAGAATGATTGTTCTTAAGGATAGTTTTATTAACCTATTGACTTTTATAGTTGTTTTAAGAAAAATGATAGTCTCACTAATCAGGTTTGAGTAAACAAATCTGAAATACGGTGTCATAATATTACATTTACTCTTGATCACTTTATCTTTGGTTATTCATAAATAATTAGCTTGCCAAAATATAAACATTATTCCTTTTTTGCTAAAACATTGTTAATTCTTTTAGCTCCTACTGCTTTAAAGTGAGTGGGGTAGGGGGTCTGTAGACAAAAATTTCATGACTGGGAATTTAAGCATTCTTGGTAACCATCTTATTTTTATATATTTCTTGTTTTTGTCTTCAGCTCAGAATCTACCTACGGACATCAAATCTGGACAATGCCTTTGCTCATGTCACCAAAGCACCACTGGAAACGTTGCTGCTTAGCGTCTTCCGGGACATGGTGGTAGTCTTTAGAGCAGACTGTTCAATATGCCTTTACAGTATTGAAAAAAAATCTGATGGGTAAGTTATAACATGGGATGAGTCACTCCCACTTCCTCTACTGTGTTTTCTGAAAACCGTTTTCTATCTTCATGTTTTGTTTACTTACGAGGAGTTCGGGTGCTAGTCCGTCGTAGCTGTGAAGGAGAGGCAGCACCTGCACCTGCTGTTTGAATTTGTCTTCCTGTGTCACTGGGCGGGGAGCTACAGTTGTAGCTGAGAGAAGGCCTAGATACTTTCTAGACACTGGGAGGAGGGAAAGGAAGTGTCCTCAGAAAGCTCACTAACCCTGCTGCAGTAGGTGTCGCAGTCTGCAGCACAAAAGCCTTATTTATTGAATGGGTCCACTTGTAACATATAGGCCATCTTTGGTTTTCTTTTGGTCTTAAAAGTATATTTGTCTAATAAGGCCATGAAATGTATTTGCTGAAGTACTGTGATGGGGTAGTAATACAAAGATAAAAAATTAAGACATCACTACATCATTAAAGTTTTGTCATTTCCCAACCAAATATTTGTCCCTGTCCCCAGTGCCCAAGGTATCTCTACTTGTATAGCTTCTTCCCTTCTGGTTTTGGAGTGCTTTGTTGTGCTTTTGTTTTTCCTGCTTTCCAGCATTTTGCTACCTTTCGTTGTCTTATATGTTCTTTGGGTCCCTCAACGTTGATAATCTAGATGGGAGGAGAGGACAGTAGGGAGAAGACACGCGGAGTGTGCTGTAATAGAGCAACTGCGAAGGAAAAAAATCTGTGAACATGGTTGAGCTGTGAACTTTTTTTTTTGTTTCTGCAGTTCGAATACTACAGCTAGTGTTCAGGTTCTTCAGGAAGTCTCCATGTCACGGTACATTCCTCACCCTTTCCTGGTGGTATCTGTCACTCTGACATCAGTGAGTACAGAGAATGGAATCACCTTGAAAATGCCACAGCAGGTACCAGTGCATTTTCAGAGCTCTTAGGAGTCTACATCTCAGTCTTCGGTGTCTTAGGTCAATATTAGTGTTTGTTTATTTGTTTGGCAAATTCATACTAAGTGTCCACAGTGTCCCTTTCAGGAAGGTGCTGAGTTTTAGTGGTGAGCCAAAAGACAAGTTTCTAATCAACATTAAACAAGCAATTAAACATACATAAACTACTCTGAGGGCATGCCCTAGAAACCTTGTATAGTCCATATAATCAATCAGAAGATTTTTATATACAATTTGATTTGAAGCCTGGAGCAGAAGTAGGAGTGTTCTACGCAGGGAGGAGGAAATTCAGGCAGTCGTGCAGAGGCTCCCAGACGAGACGTGATGCAGTCTGAGGTTTGGAGAACTGAAGTGTCTAGAGCAGAGCCAAGGGCATGAGAGTAGATGAGTTCTTTTGGATAGTATTGGTCGCTTTAGACATTCATTTCAAATCTTAGTGTTTATTCTGTACAGAGGAAAATTCAAATAGAGCAAAACTCCATGAAGGAGAAGAATTGGGGAGACACTGTACAGATTGTATTGAATGGTGTTAATGGCCTGAGCATAAGAAGGGAAATGGAGATGTAAAGAAGTATAAGATGAATTTAGGGGTGCTGCTGAGATGGCTCAGTGGTTTAGACCACTGACTGCTCTTCCAGAGATCCTGAGTTCAACTCCTAGTGACCACATGGTGGCTCGCATCTATAAAGGGATCTGATGCTCTCTTCTGGCCATGTAGGTGTACATGTAGACAGAGCACTCATACAAAAAACAAACAAACGAGTGAATTTAAGGTGTAGAGGACTCATGACAGGAGGGAAGAGAATGTACAATCGTGTAGTTTGAGGGTGTAGTATCCAGGTATCCAGTGGTGCTTGCAACCAGCTCCTGGGTTACAATCACTTCTATTTCAGGGCTGCTTGGGCTGCTTCTGCTACCCCAGCAGTTTCCAGACTTTATATAACTGACAACCTGTTGTGAAAGGGAAATTCTAAAATATGTAGATTTGTCATCTCTTATCTGCTGCATCCATCTTTTTCTTCTAATTTAGGTGCTTACATTATACTTCATTCTCATATAATTATGGAGGACTTAATAAAACAGCCTCTTTCTACTACAGTTAAAATTGTTATCAGCATGATTTATAAGGATTCTGACTGGAAACACCCTACTTTTCTCTCTTATCTAGAATAATAAAAGCAGCTCTTTTTCATGAGAACCTCTAAAATATTTGGAAATCATTGTTATTCTCTTCTCTAGTCATACTTTTCTTTGTAGCGTTACATCTGCATGCCAGATAGTTCCATATTACCAACTATATCATGCTTATTCTATATGTGTTAACTGTTATAGTCTCCCTTTTGAACTGAATAAATTCCATTCTTCCTTTCAGTGCAGCTCCCATTCCATCTGTAAGCTCTGTCATGGCAACCGGCTAGTCCTAGTTGATAAAATAAAGTTTTGTTTCACACGATTCCTACTACAAGATTTTAAAGAAATGTGAGAATTACAGAGTCACCATTTTATTTCCCAAGAAAATAATGGATTCAGCAGTGATTGTTACTACCTGAAACTTTACATCACACTGAAGCCTGAGCCGTCAGGCTGCCATTAAAAGTAGGGAAGAGACAGAAGTTGTAGAACAAGTTCATATGAAGTCATTTTACCAAAAACATTGAACCTAAATTGAATTAAGTATATAGAATCATCCTCAGTTCTCAGAACTTATAGAGATAGAGAATTAGTCTAATTAAACCACTAGGAAGAAGAGTGTCAGTCCATAGGTTAGCTACAAATGAACCACCCACTGCAATGTTAGTAAGCTGCATTTATGAAGAGTGTGATTACTGCTTGTCCTTGTTTAAGACACCACGACCAAGGCAACTTACAAAAGAGTTTAATAGGCTTACAGTTTTAGATGATTTGGGTCTATAATGGAGAATTGAAGGGAAAAGGCCACTGGAGCAGCAGCTGAGAGCTCACATCTTGATCTACAAGTAAGAGACAGAAACAGGGGCAGAGACAGACAGACAGATGGAGGGAGGGATGGAGCGTGTGAACATGGGAGCATTCTGGGAATAGAGTTTGCCTTTTGAAACTTTAAAGCCTGTCCCCAGTGACACCCTCATAATCCTACCCAAACAGTAGGATTATGAGCCCCAACAGGGGACTAAACATTCAAATGTGTGGGCCATTCTTACGTAAGCCACCATACTGCTGTGCTACAGAACCAAGCCACTAAGCTTCTTTGTACCCTCATTGAAACCAGCTGTTAAAATGCAGTTGTCATAATTAAGGATAAATATGAATTGAGAAAGAAAAGCAAAAAATTATTATTTCATTAACATTATAGTTTTAAGGAAAATGCCTATGTATTTTAGGATTGGATATTAGATATCAGAGAGTAGATGGCACAGTGTCTTGCTTTAAAATACTTGGCAAGATTTAGAAAGGAAAAATCTTTGTATAAGCTAGAGATAGTGGCCATCAGTAGCATCTTAATAATGGATGCAACAGTTTGAGGGGGCTTCACAAAGAGCTATTTAACTTAGTGAAGAGCAGATTAAAAAGCTGAAATATAATAAGACTTAGCCAGAGGCCACAGAACTTCAAGGCAAACCTTGCATTAATCATGGTTATCCTTAAAAACAATGATGAGACTGATTAACTGTCAAATGGCCCCTCATCAAAGAGTAAGCTTCCTGTTAACCACCACAGACTGCCCTGGAGCTTATTTGCCATGGATCTTGTAGGGCAAGAGGATATTTTGAATCTTCCAAACTTAGAATTTTAGAAACTTCATCTTTTGCCTTTTTGAGACAGAGTTTCTCTGTGTATCCTTGGCTGCAGTGGGACTGTCTCCATAAACAAGGACTCACAGAGATCTGCCTGCCTCTGCCTCCCAAATATGAGATTAAAGGTGCGAGCCACTACCACCCGGTCCAAACTTAGAATTTTGAGCATACAGGTAGCTCTTGTTTTTCTGAAAACTCATGAAGCTGCACAATAATTTCAGTAGAAAAATTGAGTGTTTAGTATTAATGCCACTTTTTACAGAAAAGACATTTTTAAGAAACTATGTGAAATTTACCATCTTAAAATGAGTGAGAAGCTACATAGTGGCATTTATAGAGCATTTACCTAGCATGCACAAGGCCCATTATGAAAATTAGTATTATAGTAAACTCTAGTAAGTCTTTTCAAGGTCTTTGGAAATGTTTGTGGAGTTTCTCCTCATGTGAAAGCCCAAATAGCCACAAGTGTCTTAATGCACGTTTGTTTCCCCTTTCCCACCATTTAGCTACATTTATTTATTATCTGAGTGCCTGACTCTTAGGATTCCCAGATAGATTTTAAATTATTTTATTCTATCTCAATCCTTATTAGAAGATTCTCATTTTTATGACAGACATCCAACATTTTAAATGTTGAAATCTGAAAACCATAAATGAGAACATTAAGTATTATATAGCTAAAGGACATAGGGTAGCTGACTTGTTTTCTTTGAGCCCTAAATGATACTGAAAGCTTAACCTGGCAAATCCTGCAGGTATCCAAACTTGGGACACAGTGCAACAGCAGAATAGCCTCCTCTCCCCTCTCCGCCCTCTCCGCCCTCTCCTCCCCGCCTCTTTCTCTTTCCCCTCCACTCCCTCTCTCCCTCTCTCCCTCTCTCCTTTCCCTCCCTCCCTCCCTCCTTCTCTCCCTCCCATCCCTTCTCTTCCCCCTCCTCGCTTTCTCCCCGCCCCCCCATCTTGTTTAGCTTGCACAGCCTTGACTGTTTCTCGGCTGGAAAAGCTCAGGTGATGTCCCCTACCCTTTCCTTCTGTGTACTATGAAAACTCACCTACTTCAGCTTTCCGTCCATAGCATAATGCTTTCGTTAGCATATTCATCTGTGTCACACATCTGTGTCAAATGTGTCACACACATTTCTATTTTAAAATCTTCAAGTTCTTTCCAGCTTAATGAGCGTGAGTGTTGAAAACAAACTCATCTGCCCTTCTTTGATATTTTCCTCCTTCTGATGGATGTCCTCAACTTTTCAAAAAATATTTATTATTTTTAATTATGGGTTTTGTGTGTGTGTGTACCTATGTGCATATGCATGTGAGTGCAGGTGTTGGGGGAAATTCAGAAGAAGCAGTTGAATCTCTTGGAACTGGAGTTAGGAGCTATTCTGAACAGTCACCATGGCTGCTGGGAACAGGACTCTGGTCCCCTGCAAGAGCAGTAAATGCTCTTAACCACTGAGGCATCACTCCAGCACCAGCCTCAGCTTTCCAATACCTCACTTAGATTTTGTACCTTGAAGCCATCTTTAGTTCAGACTTGCTTTTTTTAGTTTTTTTGTTTTGGTTTTGGTTTTTTCAAGACATGGTTTCTCTGTGTAGCCTTGGCTGTCCTGGACTCACTTTACAGACCAGGCTGGCCTCAAACTCCCAGTGATCCACCTGCCTCTGCCTCCTGAGTGCCCGGCGTTTTGTTTTGTTTTTTCATGCCTGGGTTGGCAGTAAATTGTTTGCTTTTTAAGTCAAAATAATCTTCCTCTTTACAGATGAAAATACATGATTTATCTGATAATTGTTTTAAAGCAGTGTTTCTCAAGTTCTACTGTGTGCGTGTTTAAGTGGGGTTGTAGGATTTAACAGTTATGATTGTAGGCTCTTTACTCTGGCATTTGATTGAAATTTTCATAATAAAATGACAGACTAGTTCCTCATACCTAAAGTCAGTACAGTAATTCATCCTGACTAAACAGGATTTTTTTTTTTTTTTTAATGATCCTTTCATTTGAGAGGCATGGGAAGTGGTTTGTGTCCTGCTGCCTGATTTTCCAAGATCTCCCCGAGGGTCTGCTGGCATCCCGCTAAGAGACCATTCCCACTTTTCCCAATGGAGCTGCTCTGTCTTGATTGCGTGTTTTCATTTACATTTCACGCTTATGTTAGAATACCAGCCTTTCCTACTACCTCTGAATTCCTCATCCTTTTAAACTTTCTCTAGTGATGCCCACTGAATCACTGAGGTGATCTCCAATTCTTTATGAACTTCTTAAGTTCTCTTAGTTTTTCTAGAATAATTCAGTTCTGCACTCCTTGGTAACGAACTGCATAATACTATACTTTGTGGGTCACATCCAGGAAACTGTATTCCCACAGAGCCTAGCAGCACAGCTGTACATAGTGCAGCCCTAGTAAATGCCATTGGCTGTTAACCTATAAACTTCACTAGGTAGCGAGGAATGCCAAGAGCAGGGCTATGAGTGGTATTGATGATTTTTTTTCTGAAATTTCAGGCTCGTGATGCAGAAAGCATAATGCTGAACCTTGCAGGACAGCTCATCATGATGCAGAGGGATAGGTCAGGCCCTCAGATCCGGGAAAAGGACAGTAACCCTAACCAAAGGAAGCTGGTGAGCAGAACTATAAGGCATTTCAAGCCCTGAGAAGTTATCATGAGGTTAGGGTTTATGAATAGAGGAATTTAATTAATAGAGAGGAGTGTTTCGTGATTTAGAAGCTAAGAACATAAATAAAATTCATGTTAGAGCTGGGTTTAAGGAAGACAGCAGAGAGGGAGGGTAAGTCCTAAAATAAGAAATGTCTCACTTTCTAGCTGTTACTGCTTAGGTACATCTTTGTAAGTTTCATTTATTTATTGGGAAATTAAAGATTCATAGAGGTTTTCTTTCTTTCTTTTTTTTTTTTTTTTTTTTTAGATTTCAATATGTATACTTTGAAAGATTACTATTATCTCTAATTCTAAATAAATGTTCCTGTTTAAAAAATAAAAAACCTCATTTTGAAAATCTACAAAGCTAGTACCTATGAACTTAATAACCTACATGTTTAATAGCAAACCAAAACCCAGCAATTTTTGTCTCCTTCAGCTGCCGTTTTGTCCTCCTGTTGTACTAGCCCAGTCGGTGGAAAATGTCTGGACTACCTGTCGAGCAAATAAACAAAAACGTCACCTTCTGGAGGCCCTCTGGCTGAGCTGTGGTGGTGCAGGGATGAAGGTGTGGCTCCCTCTCTTCCCCAGGGATCACCGGAAGCCGCACTCCTTCTTGTCCCAGCGGATCATGCTGCCTTTCCATATCAACATTTACCCCCTGGCCGTTCTGTTTGAAGATGCACTGGTCCTTGGTGCTGTCAATGACACTTTACTCTATGATTGTTTATATACACGGAGCAGTGCTAGGGAGCAGCTGGAGGTGCTCTTCCCTTTCTGTGTTGTGGAGAGAACCTCTCAGATCTACCTCCACCATATCCTCCGCCAGCTTCTGGTCAGGAACCTTGGAGAGCAAGCCCTACTTCTGGCTCAGTCCTGCGCTGCATTACCTTACTTCCCTCACGTGCTGGAGCTCATGCTCCATGAAGTGCTGGAAGAAGAAGCTACCTCACGGGAGCCCATTCCCGATCCACTGCTTCCCACAGTGGCGAAATTTATCACGGAGTTCCCCCTTTTCCTTCAGACAGTCGTGCACTGTGCCAGGAAGACCGAGTATGCTCTGTGGAATTACCTTTTTGCAGCTGTTGGAAACCCCAAGGACTTATTTGAGGAATGTCTGATGGCTCAGGATTTGGACACAGCTGCCTCTTACCTTATTATCTTACAGGTAACAGTTGTCCTTATAAAGGGGAAAGAATTCATGATCTTAATTTTAGGGAGAGAAAAGGTATATCCTTATGATAGTGTTACAGGATTACACTATTATGGAATGGGCCTATTTTCTCTATTGTGTATATCTTCGACTTGGAAGAACTCAGGCTTGCCAGGTGACCTTGATTGTTACAAAAGTGACATTTCTAAATATTTTGGCTATTTATCTCTAGATGGGCCTAAAACAGATTAATGATTTCAGAATATAATTTTAAATATGATTAAAGATATAAGGGTGTGGGGTGTGGGTGTGTAACACGTGCCTTAGTGTGCATGTGGAAGTCAGAAGAATCTCAAGTGTTGACCCTTGCCTTCAGCCTTGTCAGCCTTGTCTGAGACAATGCCGCTCCAGCTTTTCACTACCGCATAAGCCAGGAGAGCTGGGTTTTGTGCTTCTTGGATTCTATCCCCTCCTCCCATATCTTAGTAGGGCCTCCATGAGCCTACAGAGGTATGTGTGCTGTGTCAGGCTTTTTTTCTGGATTCTAAATTCAGGGCATCAGGCTTACATAGCAAGAATGTAAGTACTAAGCCATCTCCCACAGCTGAAATTTTCTTATTATATGTAACATGTATGATGTGCATGTTCCGTTCGAAATACTACATTAGACTAATAAAATGTAAGAAACACTAACAGTAAGAAAAATAGTACTTTGGACATTGTTGCATTAGTCTGACTTATCTACAATAATATATTTTTTTCCTTGCTATGTAAACTTGCTGAGAGGATTCTAAATAAACCATAGTTTAACACAGTATCCAACTGTAGCCTTTCTGAGAGGCTCATGACTGCCACAGTAATGATGCTCATAACACATTCTTCTCAAAATAATGAGACCCTGGAAAACTTGTTTCCTTATTTGACAAAGGGGCTCGAAAGTTTGATACTATTGTGAATCTGATATGGATTTGAAAGACTACTGAAGTTCTTTCATACTACTACGAGTAGATTTGCTTATACAGAAAGCTAGCCATAATCTAGTCAGAATCTCAGACTGTAGCAAATTTCTTATCAACTTATTTGCTTCATGACAAGTAACTGAAATCAGAGGAAATATTTAAGCAGAGGAAAGCGGCCCTAAGATTCTGGGATTCATTTGGCTAGCCCTAATGGAAGAAAACATCACCGTCATCATAAAAAGCCTCAAAGTCATGCAGCTGTGTTTTCCTTTTGCTGTCTGTCCCTCACACCCCCAGTGTTCTCCCTAGCTGTGCAGTTGGGAGCTTGCCTCTAGCAAACTGCCTCCTTGCTGGGGCTGGTGGGAATGAGCCTGTAAATAAGCTCAGCTGTGTGGCCACCCTCCATGCCAGCAGGCAGGGCACTGGGTTGTGGGAGGAGAGCTGGGGAGTCTCAGTGTCAGCACTACTGCTTGGTCCTGCCAGAAGCCAGAATGTTAGTCAGATCTTTAGAAAATGCTACAGGGAACAGACCTAAGTTTTTTTGGAATTAGGCAAACCTAGATTTATCTTGTTCTTTCTGTTTATTTTTCTTTTCTTCAACAATTTAAATGACTCTGTTTCCTTATCCTGTAAAATGGGAGTGATGTAACTTTTTGCAGTCGTAGAGAAAGAAAGGTGATGGTGACTGTAAGGTGGGTATTGTTACCTAACATGTACAGAAATGAACTGTGAGCAGAGCGTCTCCTTTACTGTTCCCCATGTGGTACTTTTTAAGTGCTCCTTTTAATCTTACTTAAATTATTTAAATTGCCCCCGGCCAGCTTGTTCCTTGGCTGGGAGAAGTGTCAAGAAAAGAACTGCTCTGTCTTTCAAAACTGTATCATATAAATGGAATGGTATCTTCCTTGGTTGTTTTTATAGAATATGGAAGTCCCAGCAGTAAGTAGGCAGCATGCCACCCTTCTGTTCAACACAGCACTGGAACAAGGCAAATGGGACTTGTGTCGACACATGATTCGATTTCTTAAAGCCATTGGTTCTGGAGAATCTGAGACACCTCCATCCACGCCGACTTCTCAGGTTAGTTGCAAAACTATACAGCTTCTCTAGGGCAGACACCACGGGGCATCTTTGACTAACACTGCCGCGTGCTGTGCCTGACCACAGGAACCCAGTTCAAGTGGCGGGTTCGAGTTCTTCAGGAATCGGAGCATCAGTTTATCGCAGTCGGCCGAACATGTTCCTGCTGGTAAATTCAGCCTACAGAAAACACTAAGTATGCCATCTGGTCCTTCTGGGAAAAGGTAAAAGAATAAAGAGCAGTTACTGCTTCAGAGCACTTGTCACATTGCATTTCAAGGCGTTTATAAAACTAAGTCTTAAGGGAATGTTTAATTCAGTTGCAAATCCTTTTTCATTTGCCAAAGGCTTAGGGAAGGCTTCCCTTTTTCTCTTTAGTTTTTCTTTCCTGTTAAGTTCATTTCTTATTCTCTGTAATTTTCATATCTTTGTATTAAAGTAGATCTGTATTCACTTGTTCTAAATGTAATTAATGTAAATTTCTTCTAATGGGAGAGGACTAGAATAAAATCTTAGGTAATGAGAGAGCTGAAGGTCTGGTACATTTTAAAGACCAAAGACTACATCTGTCAGAAGTGGAAAATGTCTATGGTAGTGTGGCTGTAACCGCACAATGACCCTAACAGATCCTTGGAGTCTCTTCTGTTTCGTGAGGTCCTTGTCTTGCTTCCGGTGTTACCCGGTCTCGGCTCTCCTGTTTTCTCTTCCCTAGTTGTGTTTTCGTTTTGTTTTGTTTTTATTTATATTTTTACTGCAATACTTGGCACATATCAAGGGTTAAAATGTTTTATTATATTTTACTTTTTCTCATGTTACTGATCATTAACATTCCTTCCCCCAATGCAAACACTCAGGCGCACACAGACAAAAGTCACCAGTGAGATACAGCCACAGAGGAGGGTCAACAGTGGCCACACATGCACTGAATTTAAATACTGGTTAATAGTACCTTACTAAGAGTATACTAGGCACTTTCCTAAGCATTTGCATGGTTATGTCTTAATCCTTACAACTCTAGGGGTTGTTACTCATTGTGCAGGTGAAAAAACAGGATCAGAAAAATACTGGATTGTGTTCACACAACTAATGCAAGGTGGAGTGAAACCAAATTCGAGAAGTCTTTGGATGCCAGGCTCTCTACTGATGCTCGGTCTGCCTCTCACTTCGAGCTGCCACTCAGTTACCAAGCTGATTACATATGTGCTCTTATCTATTAGAGATGATAGACTGTACTTACTTGTCATTAATTTTTATTATAAGTTTTATTTTCATGCATCTATATAATTCGAGTAGAGAGGATATCATTTATGTTTTTCCTTCTTTGATTGGTGTTTACAAATACATTTGCTCTTTCTCCATTTCAATTTCACACCACCTCTTCCTGGTCTGACTTCTTTTGTCTCCTATTTATTCTTATTCCATGTATTCAATTCTGCAAATTGATCTTATGAATTAACTTTGTACCTGTCATGGTGGTGTACACCTTTGATCCTAGCACTTGGCGGAAGAGACAGGAGCATCTCTTAGTTTAAGGTCAGCCTGATCTGTATTATGAATTCCAGGACTATAGAGAGAGATAACTGTCTCAAAATTTAAAGGCAGGGGAGAAGGAACTCTGTGCTGTATGTTAATAGGTTGTGGTGAGAAAAGGAGAAGCCCTGAAGCTTTTTCTTCCTGTTCAGGCCCAATTAGATAATGGATCTCTTGCTTCCCTTTCAGGTTTTTCAACGCTACGAGTTCTTCAGCGAGGTTGGTCTTTAGCTTTCTTTTGTTTCTTACAGATGGAGCAAAGACAGTGACTGTGCTGAGAATATGTATATTGACATGATGCTCTGGAGACATGCTCGGCGCCTCTTGGAAGATGTGCGGTTAAAGGACCTTGGCTGCTTTGCAGCCCAGTTAGGCTTTGAACTAATCAGCTGGCTTTGCAAAGAACGTACCCGAGCTGCCCGTGTAGACAACTTTGTGGTAGCCCTGAAGAGACTTCACAAGGATTTCCTGTGGCCACTTCCCATCATCCCTGCCTCTTCTATCAGTTCTCCTTTCAAAAACGGAAAATGCAGAACAGGTAATGTGGACTTCCAACAGTTTTTTAATGGTATTTTATTTTAGATGTTTGGACATGTTACTATTGGTTGACATTCAAGGAACTCTCAAACGCGACCTTTTGTACGCCAGTTAGACTGTCCAGCATCTGGCCGAATATATAAATGAAGTAGAAACTATTCTTTCTCAAGTCTTTTGGGTTGAAGTTTAACTCAACAAATCTAATCATTAAACTATGAACAGGTTGAAAACTGTCTGAGTGTAGAAGCTCCTACATTTACCTTATTATGGCAAAGACTTTAGAATGCATTTGTCAGGAACCTCAAATAAACTGAGCTATGATTTCCCTGACAGAGCTCATCCCAGGGTAACAACAGAAAACATCTTTGACACTTATGATATCTTCTAAACTTGGAGGACAAAGTGAAACTCTTTGAGTAAAAGAAAAGGTTTTGTTTTTTTTTTAAACTCAGATACTTGTTTATAAAGTCTTCCAGTTGTTTAAGCAAAATCTTTTTATTATGGTGTTTAGAAACTTTGGGTCATCTTTAGAACAAAGGCAAGTCACTTAGGTCAAGAGACTACAGTGTGGCCTAGTTACAGTAAGAGACATGAGGTGGCTCTGCAAGAGTAACTTCACATCCCTAGTTTTGGATAAGTGATACAGTATACAGTGGTGACTGGATAAGAACTGGTAGTATTGGGAGCATCTTGAATACCCTGTTTTTGTTTCTGGACTTTACCATGCAGTGGGAGAGCAGCTTTTAAAGTCTCAGTCAGCTGACCCTTTCATTAGCCCTGAGATGGATGCTGGCGTCTCTAACATCCAACGAAGTCAGAGCTGGCTCAGCAACATTGGTCCCGCCCATCGTGACACAGACATAACCTCAACTCCTGGACCACAAATGCAAGATGCTTTCCTGTCACCATTATCGACTAAAGGTATATACCTAATAAAGGAACGAGTTATAGCTCTTCTTGAGTTTTGTTTGGGAAATGATTGTGTACCGTAGCATTTCTAAGATACAGCATCATTTTTTCAGTAGCCTAAAGAATTAGCCATTAAATATCTGCCTATAGAAGTAAATAAGGGCAAATTGGCTTTGACTATGCTTTAACATATTTATTTTAGATACAGGAAATACAGGTCATCACTAAATAAGTCTTTGCAGTCAAGTTTTTAGGTGTTTCTTTATCTTGTCTGTGTGTCTGTGGTGTGTGTGGAAGAATACATACGTGAAAGTCAGAGGACAGCTCTAGTTCTGTTCATCTGTTTTTTTGGGTCTCTGAGATCAAACTGATTGTCAGGCTTGCATCATCTGGTGGCAGTTGCTTTTCCTCTGAGCCGTCTTGCTCTCCCTTTGAAATTAATTTTGTTAAAAAAAAAAATACTATCTTTGAAACCCAGGTAATAAAATGCTATCCTCATATAAGGAATTCTATTTTTAGACTAAGTAGTCTTTTCTCAGTAAAAACATACTTTTTTCACTAGTTTTTATTTCGTTAATAAAGTTTATTTAAAATATTTTTAATTTAACAGATTAATGCACTTTATTTTTCTTATATAAAAACATCTATGTGGTAGCCACAGCTGGAACCTGGGTCCTCTGAACAGAGACTCTGGTGTGAGTTTTCGCAAGATGACAATGAATTCCTGATAAGGAGACTTGGTGAACAGTCTCTTTCCAGAGGTTGGGTGTCAGGTAGCTGTAGGTCTTGGAGATGGCATCAAAGGTGGCCTTGGCAAAGTTGCCCAGGGTGGCAGTACAGCCCTTGGCTGATGTGTAGCAGTCATCAATGCCATCCATCAACAGTAGCTTATTGGGCACAGGAGCACAAACAATGACAGTGCCTCTGGGGGCAGGGATGAGACACACCAAAACAGCCAAGAGGCCTGTCACCTTGCACGGAACAGTGTGTGGCTTGATAATCTTGTTCCCCCAGTAGCCTCTCCGCACAGGGATGATGGAAAGCTTGGCCAACATGATGGCCCCTCGGATGGCAGTGGCTACCTCCTTGAAGCACTTAACACCAAGACTAATGTGACCATTGTAGTTCCCAATAGCGACCAAAGCCTTGAACCTGGTCCGCTGGCCAGCCCGTGTCTGCTTCTGCACTGGCATGATCTTGAGAACCTCATCCTTTAGGGATGCGCCCAGGAAAAGCCAATAATCTCGGATTCCTTAATGGGCAGGGAGCACTCCAAGGACTTGATCATCATGTCCTTAACCAGGCGGTGATCCACTCCATGTCTTTGGTCCCATGGCCACAACTGTGTCCCCTAAGGCTGCTGCCAAGTCCTCCACTGCATAGGCGTCCCTCGCCATTTGGTGTTTTCCCGAGGAAGAAGAAGCAGAATTCTTTTTCATTTGTTGTATACAATGACCTTCATTTTACCTATTGGCTTTCTAAGCCTGAAATATTTATGTGCCCATTTACAAAACCAGTATACCTATTTCTGCTATATAGTAATGGTTAAACTAAAAATAGAAGAGGTTTTAAAGCTATTTATGTTGCTATAGGGTTATAAAATATTAAACCTTCAGTAGTAATTAGACTGCGTTTTGGGTGTTTGTTTAATGTTTTGGGGGGGCATTGTTTTTGGTAGAAGATGGGGGATCCAATACTGGGGATTGAATCTAGGACCTCCTGCATGCTAAGTAAATGTGTATTACTGGGCTATACTTAAAGCTTTTCCCTCCATTTTTTATTTTTAATTTTACTTTACATCTTGAGACAGGGTCTCACTAAGTTTCCCAGGCTGCCTTTGAGCTTGAGATCCTCCTGTCTCAGCCACCCAAGTAGTTGAGAGTACAGATCTATAGTACAAGCCCAGAAGATGATGATGATGATGATGATGATGATGATTGCTATTACTTTTATTTGAAAAATTAGAATGTGTTCTAAAGCATAATAATTTCTTTTTAATGGTCTGCTAGTCTTAAAATATATGTTATTTGTATAATGGCTATTTTAGCAGTAGATTGAATGGTTTTATTTTGAAATGTTGAGAAACCAGCATTTTAAAAATAACTAATATTTATAATGAAAGGAAATGCTCATTTATGAAATGAAAAGCTCCCATGTAAGTTCTAAAATCTCTTCATCAGGTGATGAGTGCAGCATTGGTTCAGCCACAGACTTGACTGAAAGCAGCTCCATGGTGGATGGAGACTGGACAGTGGTGGATGAAAATTTCTCCACACTAAGTTTGACTCAGTCCGAGCTGGAGCACATCTCCATGGAGTTGGCGAGTAAAGGGCCCCATAAGTCTCAAGTCCAGCTTCGGTGAGTGTCTCAGATTCTTGAAAACACAGAGAGCCTAGTCTGGTTTCTTCGTGCAGGTGGGAATTGGAGTTAGGTTCTTAGGACTTGCTGCCCTTTGCGTGCCAGCAGATCTTCATACAAGCCGTTCTGTTGCTGCTTTGTAGTTATTTGCTGCACATTTTCATGGAGGCGGGATGTCTGGACTGGTGTGTTGTCATCGGCCTGATTCTCAGAGAATCCTCCATAGTGAGTCAGATTCTGGGGATTGCCCAGTCTTCAGAAATGGATGGAGAGATGTTACAGAACATAAAAACAGGGCTGCATGCTGTGGACCGGTGGGCCTCTACAGACTGGTAAGTGCTGGTTTCCATAAGTTTGGTATCTTTTGGTGAATGATGACTTTTTCCTATTAGGATTGTTATAACTGCAAGGTGTGGTAGTAGCACGGGCCTTAAATCCCAGCACTTGGGAGGGAAAAGCAGGCAGCTCTCTGTTAGGTTAAGGTAAGCCAGCAAGCTTCAGGTCAGCCAGAGTTACATATGGTACCCTGCCCCCAAAAGCGTGTGGAACTAAAAACTGCTTTCATATTTATGTTTTAAAGACATTTTTCTTTAATCATTGTACACTCAGACCCTTGAGTGGGTACTGCCCATTGAATAGTTTATAGTGCTGGCTAGTTTCATCTGTGAAAGCATATGCTGGCTTAAGAGTGATACCACACAAGTAATCTAAGAATAAGACTGGGACATAGATTGCTAGCTCTGTGGTAAAAATTGTATAACGGCTAAATGAAAGACAGGTTATGTAGTCTATGTAATTTTCAACACTCCTTGATATTCCCTAGAGTTTCCAAATTAGAAATAGTGTGTGGGAGTTGAGAGGTCATGTCTGTCAGCAATCACGTATGGATTTGAGGCTCGTTACTTCCCTTAGATCTAGCTATTGCCAAATGTATTTAAGTCAGATACTTTCCAAATGATCCCTTCGGGTCTAAAGTCTCTTGTCCCTTGCTTCCTGTTGTAATACTAATTTTGAAATATCAATCCTTGCCTTTGCTAAGATTAAGACCCAGCTTTGAGCCATGTCAGTTCTGAGAAGGGTGCTCAGGAATCTTCTCTGACTCATGTGCTTTACTGCATTGGTGTCTAGGAGAGTTTATCTAAACACTTAACCAAGTTGTACATGTGTGTGCTTTGCCTTTGTACTTGTGTACACGCTCACAAGACAGAGGTCAGCTATTGGTACCATTCCACAGGAGCTGTTCATGGTGTTTTTTAAGACAGGGTCTCTCGCTGGGACCTGGGGCATACTGCTTTGGCTAGCTGGCTGTCCAGCATGCCTCCAGAAATCCTGTCTGTGCCTTCTCAGCACCACCCCAGCTTTTTATGTGGGTCCTGGGGATTGAACTCAGGGCCTCTCACCTGCACAAGCACTTTATTGCCTCAGCTATCTCCCCAGCCCCACTGTCAAGTCTTTTGAATTGTAGCAGATGACAACTAACTTTTCCCCTTTGCTTAGCCCTGGATATAAGCCATTTTTAAACATCATTAAGCCACAACTGCAGAAGCTCACAGAGCTTACAGAAGAGCAGGTCCAGCCTGACATCTTCCAGCCAATAACAGTGGGTAAGACTCCTGAACAGAGCAGCCCGCGGGCAGAGGAGAACAGGGGCTCTTCCAGCCATGGGAGCGCCTCTCAGAGTGAGACTGGGAGTGACCGCGTGGTCAGCCGGAAAGAAGAGGACACAACCCAAGCAGATGAGGAGGAGCCGTTTCAGGACGGGGCTTATGACTGTTCCGTGTCCTGACAGCAGTGAGTAGCACCACAGCAGGCAGTATTAGTCACCGCAGCGTGCAACTGAGTACATTGGGATCTGGCTGAATGACTTCACAGGTAAAAGAACTTGGGTCAGAAACTCCCATGAAGTATTATATTTTATTGAACTCTTCCTCTAATTGACTCCATAAAAAATGTGGTATCAAAACATCTTTCATAAGAAAAATTCAATCTGCAGTAGAGTAATGAGCAGTACATAGATGTACACATAGAATATTTTGATTTTATTCACAACAGATTGGTAGCAGTTAATGTGTCGGGATTATTTTGCCCTGAGCAAGCTTACTTTTTCATTACTTAAATATTTTCTGGTGCAGTGTGTGTCTAGACTGGTTTTGTTTTTTGTGGGGTGGGTTTTTTTTTTCTTCTTAACTTTCTTTTAAATAAATGCTAAGGTGCTTGCTGTAGCTCGTCAGGTACCTGAGCTACTTCTTTGCTTCCCTGTACAGAGTCAGCTAGACTCTTTAGTGGTCCCTTGAATAAATGCCGACCCTAGCACAGTACGGGTCAGTGGACAGAGACCCTTTGGCTTTAGTGCACCGTTCCCTAGCAGTCCTGTATTGATGATGCTTTTTACCTGTGGGTTAATGTGCCTGTTGTAGCAAGCTTAATCCGTACCAGATCAGTGTGACAGAGGGCGAGGGGGTGCATATCAATTATGCTGACACCACTAAATTTTTGTATCAAATAATTGTATCTTTTTGTGCATACTCATGTAAATACACTCAAAGGAACTGTCCATATTTTTAAAGTGTGTATTATATATAATCTGTAAGGTTTATGCTGGGTTCTGCATGGCTGTACTCGCTCTTGGAATAAAGACTTCGTTCTTTCCTAAGCGAGCAGTCTTCGTGGAGGAAGACAGGCTCATTGGCTCAGCTGATCATGAAGTGGAACAGGTTTTGTGCAAATTAATGTAGTTTCTTATTTATTGCTTTTGTAAATTGAATAAAAATGGGCTTTTATGTAAATAGACTGTGGGATCCTGTATTATCAGCTACTAAAAATTGGTTTGTAAATCCTTTATTGTAAAGTTTTAAAATATTTTATGTATTTCTAGACATGACTTAAATTTTAGTTTTCATACATTATGAAAGCAGAACTACATACTCAGTTGCTTTGGACTAAACACATACCCACCATATGTAATTCTAATTATTAATAACAGTATTAATTTAGATAGCTTATTTGTACTGTGCAATTTGAACAAGGAATGCAATGTTATTTTTTATAAAATCTTGTTTATTTTTATAACAACAATGTATTTGATGTGGACCAATTTGTACCACCATGTAAACAGTGTCTCCTGTAGTGCAGAGAGCTTAGGATGGGATTTCAGCCTCTACTCCTGCCTTTCAAACTGCAGAGAGACTACTGCTCTTAGGCAGTGTTCTTTAGAGGGAACCTCAGAATTATTTTGAAACCACTTCAAATTTCACCAATTATTTAAAATTACTGAATTTGGTAATTACTGTTATTTACTTTCTACTTTAGAAGTGCAATAATTTTACATGATAAAATTCCTGGATGGTGAAATATGTTACTGCTGGTACCTGGTCCTTCTGGTGCTACTTTTATTTAAGTCGTTGTATCAAACCATCAGCTTGTTCTGAATTTTAAAATAGAGAATAAGGCTTATAAGTAGATGCAGTGCAGCAAAAACAAAAAAGCAAACTAAACCGAAATTCTTCTGCCCCATTCCATTAGAGAGAGGAGCCAGCATTTCTTTTGTATTTAATCAATTTCTAGTGTGACTGTTTAGTTAATAAAAACAATTTATCATCATAAGCAGCAGTCACCTTTTCAAATGTCTTAAATGGCTGAGTTAAGTCTCACGGTTTTTGGTGAAGGGGTAGTATTAGGATGAGCATAGGACCGCTCACCTCCTAACCGAGTGCTCCAGCAGTAAGCTACATCCAACAGCCCGCCCCCTCCTTTTCTTTCTTCCCTCCGGCTCCCGGCAAAGCCTTGCTCAAGATGTAAACCAATTTGTGACTCCTCCTTAGCCGCTCCTGTAGCTAGGATTTTAGTCATGTGCTGCTGAACCCAAGTCATCTCACAGTCTTAAAGCAGTGTCCCCACTGGCCGATGTTACTCCTGTGGTTTGGGCCGGGAATGACTCTTTGATAAAACAGATATTCTAACTTGTAGAACTATGAAACACCAAGGCAAGAAATTTGGCCAGCTTAAGAAAGTTATTCTTTTGTTATTGTATACTTTTAAAAAAATTTTGTTTTGCTGTGTTGTTTGGTTCAAAACATATCAACTGTGTAAGCCATATCTTTAATGAACTTAAATATTCAGCATAACTACTTGAAAGTTAATATATATGGTTAAATTTCTTGCTGATACCAAAACAAATGATTTGGGTATAAAAACCTTTGCTTGTAACTAAAGTTGCTGCTGCTTCTGTAATGTGTCTCCACCGCCGTCCCCCCCCCCAGGTAAAGGGTAATAAAACTATTACACAAACTTTTGTGTACTTATCTTAGGTTAACAGCCAAAAAAGGGTATGTATTATATGCCACAAAAATTATTTTCACTTTATAGTCCCACCTCTTCTATTCTGATTGAAATACCTAGAAGTTCAAACAAATGTATTTAAAATATTTATATGTAGATACAGAGTGGGACATTCAAGTGCCTGATGATGATATTGGAATCATTTGTAACATGATTCCAATGTATGTATGTATGTATGTATGTATGTATGTATGTATGTATGTATGTCTTCAAGATATAGTGAAGAAATGATAGAAAATTATGCACACCAAGTGATCACTAAGCAAACAGATTGTATAGGAAGCTAGGCATCATCTCTAATAGGTAGAATTAAAAATTATTTGCACGGCTCCCCGTGTCCCTTAAGTCTGCTTTGTGGATCATCTAGAACGTGTGTTTATTACCTGGGTGTCATGTTTTCAACATTTTTCATGTATCTGCTTTTTTAAAAAGCTGAATCATGCTGTTTTGTGGATGTTTACTGTCCATTTAAAGGATACATTAAAGGATACAGACCTTAGTTGACTGGGTAACTGAAATCTTAGAAGGCAAAGCAGGGT
>OU015757.1:49062156-49097863 GCA_907169655.1 Acomys percivali
AAATGGTACCAAATAGAAAATAATAGGCATCAACAGTTCCTAAGCTTTAAACAGCTTTTATTACAGCACAGTTAAACCTGTTTCTTACCGTGCCTAATTCTTAACTTTTATCATGGGTGTGTATATAGGGGGAAAGTATGATGTACCACGTATCTATGGTTTCAGGAACCCACTGAAGATCTTGGACCATATCCCCATGAATAAGCAAATAAATTGGGGGAGCAAGGCTTTTCTGTGTGGATATGGTATTAGTTCTCTCTAGACGTGGGCTTGCTGGATTATGATACAATCAATGACTGTGTCCTCAGGAAATACCAAGTTCTATATGCCTTTATGCCTGAGTGCCTACACTAAAGTCCCCGACCAGCTTTTGCTACATCTTTCCAGATCTGCATGAAAATTGTTTGTATCTTTTTATATGGTTTTTAGACCAAACTGAAAGATTTTTATCTTTGGTTTGCCAGTGACTTTATATATATTTTTGTTTGTTTTGAGACAGAGTCTCTCTGTGTTAGCCCTGGACTTGTTTTATAGACCAGGCCTCGAACTCACAGCGATCCGCCTGCCTCTGCCTCCCGAGTGCTGGGATTAAAGGCGTGCGCCACCACACCTAGCATTATATACTTTTGGATAGTAAGCCTACTCAAGTTTGTGGTTGGTGCTTTCTCATTCTTTATGACTTCCCTTCCTTGATATACTATCTTTTGGAGCACAGCTTTTCTTGTTGATGGGAGTTTGTTCTCTCCTTGTTGTTTGTGCTTGTGTGTCATAGCTAGGAAACCACTATTTAACCCAATGTTATAAATATTTATACCTATGTTTTATAGTTGTAGCTCAAACATTTAGACCCATTTTGAGTTAATTTTTTTATATAAAGGACTCTAACTTTATTCTTTTGTATATGGATACTCAATTGCCTAAGTACAATTTATGAAAAGAATTTTCTCCCACGGAACTGTCAAAACCAGACTATAAGCGTGTGGAGTTGTTTCTGGGCAATTCTTGCTTTATAGGAAGCTTTGGAAGTACAAGCACATCTCAAGACTGTTTGGCTATTCTAGGACTCCAATTCCACATGAATTTAGGATCAACTTTTCAGTATGCGTACACTCAAACTGGGACTTGGTAGGGATTGTATTCCATGTGTAAATTAATCTGTTTGAAGAATGCAGTCTTTTAGTGTCATACTTCCCAATCCATGAATGTATCTTCCACTTTAGGCCTTTGATTTTTTCAGCAATATCGTGTAGATTTTGCTTTTTATTCTGCTTCATTCTTGACATTCTTACAAATGGGATGCTTAATTTCATCTTTGGATTTTTTTATTTTTCTATGTCATTTACATGCCATTGACAACCAGGTGTATAATTTTAGTTCTGCATTTGAGATCTGGATGTTTTGTCTTTTCTTGCCAGATTGCCCTAGCTGGAGAATGACCATCAATAGGAGTGGCAATTACAGACATTTTGTCTCTTCCTGTCTTAAGTGAAAATTTTCAACTTTCCTTTTTAAGTAGGATGCTCTGGGTTCTCACTGATGACCTGTAGCAGGTAGAAGAACTGCCCTGAAGAGAGGATCATAAGATTGTTTATTCTCTTAGTGTGTTCCATTTTACTGATTCCACTTGATCAGGATATTGGATTAAATAATCTTTGCAATCAAATATGTTTTTTAAATCCCATATAATGAGGCATATGTGGCATTGTGACTTTATTGCCCCTAAAAGGAGAACAGATGTTTCATTTTGAACTGTTGGGGAGGAATCCCCTCAGAAAACAAAAAGAGCTTGGAAAAATGTGTATGGGTCACAGGCTGCAATGTAGCCTTTTTTTCCCCTGCTCTTATCCCTAGCCCCCAGTTTAAAAACAAACAAACAAAAACTAATCCTTTTGTGATTTCCTCTCCCAATGGAGAAAATTTAAGCCTAAATATACTCAGCTAAATTTACTAAACAGGTATACTTTTCTAAAATTCAGATGCACCATTTCAAGATTCCAGGTAGAGTGAGCATTTCCATCTTAAATTCTTTGCTCATACCAACTTTTTGTTTGTTTCTTGTTTTTCGAGACAGAGTTTCTCTGTGTTAGCTTTGTTTGTCCTGGACTTGCTTTGTAGACCAGGCTGGCCTCGAACTCACAGTGACCCGCCTGCCTCTGCCTCCCGAGTACTGGGATTAAAGTACCACACCCAGTTGCTCATACCAATTATTAAAATACTCAAGCCATATAGCTCATTTTAAAGTTTTTTAAATATATATATTAAAAGGCTAGGGATATAAAAATAGCTTTGAAATATGGACAAAATAAAAGCAGTTGTAAAAGATCCATTTTTTTTCCCAACCAGTATGTTAGAAAGTTTATTTCAGTAACATTGTAAGGCATCAATTAATCTTCAACAAGTCATCAAAAACAGTGAAAAAAAGATGGACAGACATGTTCATCAACGGCTTCCTGAGTCACATAGGCTGGCTTGTGGTCCATCCTCCTTCATGGTAAAACCTTGGGGTGGAATCTTAAGACATTTAATTATAGCTGCTAAACTTAGAAATACTTCATAGAACAATCTTTCTTAAAAATTAAGAACTGTGAAATCACAATTCTTCACTCTTCTCCCTATGTTCCTCTCTATGTTCACGCTCATTAGGGGGAACACATCACTTAGACCTTGAAAATATCTTTTTAGAAGTGAATTACACTAGTGATCAGATAATCTTTAAAAGGGGAGGGTTACTGATAAGTACAAGGTGTGCTTATTAAAAGCCATGAATACTGTGTGTAATTACTTGACCATGCCCTTTAAGCATGCCCTGAAACCAATTGAGCATCTTGTTACTGGCTGCATAATGTTAAAGACTAAATTGTATGCATAGAGAAATAACCCAAAGACAAAAAGAAAACCATGATTGATTATACTAAAAAAGCATCCTGCCCAAAAAAAAAAAAAAAAATGAGAGAACATCTTGGTTTTTTATGTGCTTCCTCAGCATGACAGTTTGCTTCCCTCCCCCATAATTTCTTCTAGTGTTCAATTTCAGGTTAGCATAGATACAGGACATACACCTGTATTTTGGACTTCATTGAGCTATATTAGTACTGTTAGTTATCTTCCTCAGCTGTGGTTCTCTATAAGCGATACACAAACCCTCAAACCTTTAAGCACTGCCTGGCAGATAATGTGTACACACTAGGAGCCAGTTACTTGAAGCACTCACTAGATAAGATCCTGTGACAGTCAGCAGATCTGCCGCTCAGCTTGCTGCGCCCCTCATGTCTCCATGGCCAAGTTCTTAAGGAGAGTAGGCAGGCAATATAAGGAACATGATTAAGAAACTGACACATATCACACAAGCAGTTTTAAGGTTTTCTCTTGCACTGTACACTTGACTGTGCTCTTGCTGAAGTTCTCATGGTTCTGAGATGCCTTCTTGTTCCTGCCTGACAAGTATATTAGTTTGCTTTATTTTTGCATTACTATAGCTTTTCTCAACTATATTTGGGTCATGCTTGTTGGCTAACTCAAATTTTTGTCTTCTCACATTTATGACTGTAAAAGGGAAATTAGCATGATGTACTGTTTATCTTATGTCTGTCAGCACTGGAAACTAGAGAAGCCACAGGGGCACTGCTAGGACATACCTCAGAAGCTACAAACCTGTCTTCAAAATGAAAAGCACCATTAAGTCTTTATGCAGGATCTGAATGAACAGGAACAGACACAGGTACGGTTGTCCCATTCCTCTGTAAGCCTCAGCTCAGTATCAGGAGAACCAGGCTCACTGACAGCAAGTTAGTAAGAACTTATTCACCTGCTAGAAAACAGAAAACCCAATGCAGCAATAAAATTATCTTCTAAAGGATTAACCTTATGTAACAGGACTCCTGTAAAACAAAGAGAATAAATATTATAAATGCCCAATACTCCCCACTCTCTTCCACCTCAGAATAGCTATGCTGGCAACTCAGTACTCCAGGAAAGAAGTTTAGATCCTGTGCTTGCACAAATAAAACAACCCATGAAGTATAAGAAGAACATGTAGCTGAAGAAATGTTCTCTTCCCCAGGTAAATGACAGGAATATATTTGAGAGGAAAACAGACACACTGAGTCTTCAGGAAAGTGGCAGCAGCTTCCACGACAAGGAGTCAGGCCCAGGACTCTGCACCAGCGTTTAGGCTTCAGAATAGACATACGCCTGCTCTGGAGGCACCTAAGGTGCTGCACTGCTTCCAGCTTCATGGCATTTACTTCCCAGTGACCAGCAGCTATAGCACAAGGAGAGGCACTCCTGCACTGAATGGTATTTTACCCAGCATCCATTGACAACAAGTGGACTTAACCTATTTCATTAACAGTGGTCAAAGAGTCTACATCTTTCTTGATCCTCAAAGAAAAGCTACTGAAGTGGTATGCTGCTGAGTCCTTAGAGTCATATGAATGACATATATGAGTGGCAGTATCCACGTGTGCTTAAGTGCCAGAAAACAGGAATTTTCAAGTGACAAAAAGGCCAGGCATCACTATCCCAAAGTCTAACCCACACAGTACTTGGCCCTGAAGAGTGTTAACCCAAAAACTCTTTGAACATAAGCTCTTTAAACTTCATTGACTTGTGTTACAAACAACCATGTACCATGGGAGAGAAACTGTCCTGTGGCATGTCCAAGGGCACGTGCCAAAAGTTCATCCACAATGTTAAAACACAAAGAGACTATAGGTGGAAACCCACGCAGAGGGAAATGACCAATCCGGGAACTTCTCCTTCAGAGCATCCAGCTGAGAAGATCTCTTGTCTTCCCCTGATAGATAGTGGGCAGCAATGGCCACAGTGACCATTCCTTCTGGCTGTTCTTCTGAGACCTGCTGGAGAAACATCAGTTAGTTCTTCAAAGCCAGAACGCTAAATTCTCAGGCTGTTAAGTACTGTCTAGGAGTCTGAGAAATCCCCACCTGCACTTCTATCCAGAACTGCCATGCAGAGGCCTGGAGTCCATGGGAGTAGAACACAAAGTAGTCCCCGCCTTTGCTTGTGACAGGAGTGCCGTTGCCAAGAGACCACAGAGAAAGTGTTGATCCTTGGTGGGTTCGAACATAGAAACACATATGGCTGGGTCCTGTAAGAGGATCATTTAAGTCAATCAGTAGTGACAAACAATACATTTAACACTCAAACCAGACTGTTAAACTTCATCTGTGGTATGACTTTAGATGGACTCTCTTCAAGGCTCACGCAGGTTTAACAGTTTGGATTCAGTTATCTAGCACCAAGATTAATGAAAGAACAGAAAAGGCAGAATCTAAATGAGAAAAGTGACTTGGTAACTGGTGGTGGGATTTACCTAATTTCCTGTTCTACTCTACCCCCAGAAAAGGCTGCAGGGAGAGTTGAAAGGTAATCTGCCTATAGTGAGTTCTTTAAGGCGCTCAGTGTTTGGACTAGGGTAACTGATCAAGCTGACTCACATCCACTATCTACATGTTATCACAAATGTCAGGGTACTGGAGTCTGGCCAACTTGACACAAAGTGAACCATCCCATTGCCTATCTGATTTAGGCCAAAAACTCAGAACGCTCTAAGAAGTCTGGAGTCATTCTGCAAGCAACAGAACCTGACCGCATTTTAAGATGAGAGATGACACCCAAGTAGTAGAAGATCACCTGGCAGCACTGTGAGGGAAATCCTAGGACAAGACTTAGAGGCAAAACACTAGTTGGGGTCTGGACGAGCTACAACATGGAAAGATGAACAGAATGTACACGGAAAGTTTCCTGGTCAATGCAGATCTGTTTGACAATGAACTGTGTCTAACACTTAAGACTTTCAGTAAAGTGTCTTAAAAATCATAACCAAACTGGGCAGTGGTGGTGCACATCATTAGTCCCACAGCACTCAGGAGGCAGAGGCAGGTGGATCTCTGGTTTCAAGACCAGCCTGGAATACAGAGGGAGTGCTAGGAGAGCTAAGGTTACACAGAGAAGCCCTGTCACAAAAGAAAGAAAATGTCGAACCACGCCACTCCAGTAATCAATCCCTCAGGAGACTGAAACAGAACAAGTTTGAAGCTAGCTTGTCTCCCTACCCCACCCCCCAAAAAACCTAAAAGAAATAAGCTCTATTCATCTTAAGTTTGAGGGGCACCATATGCAATTTATTAAAAGGTTTCAATGAAAGAGCAAGGAAGTGTCACAGGACTTGCCTGTGGCTTCTGAGGCCAACTTCATGTACTCCTAAAGGAGGTGAACTTAGAAGGGAATAGACTTACTGCAAGTCTAAAAGTTTAATTTGGAGCTAGAGGGGTGTTCAACTTTAAGAGCACCTGCTGTTCACTGTGTCATTTGCTAGTCTATAGAGTTCCATATATAGACCAGGCTGGCCTTGAACACACAGATCTGCTTGCCTCCACCTCTAGAGTGCTAGCATTAAAGGTATGCACAACCACATCCAGCCTGGTTTTAATTGGCATTTCAAAAAAATGGATTTTCTTTCATTCAAACCTGAGCAATGTATTTGACTCTGTATACTTAATTGCTTATGTCTGGATGGCAAAAATGACACTGGGAAAGAAAGAAATTAAAATCATTCTTATTATAAGGTAGTTAGCCAAGTGTGGTGACACATATATAACCTCAGTGCTGGTAAGGCAGAGGCAGGAGGACCACAAGCTGAGAATAGACAGCTACAGAACAAGGCCCTGTCTCAAGCAAACCAAAGGCATCCTCACCCAGCAACAGTGTTGTTTGGAAGTGAAACTGAATTAGCTGTAAATACACAGCTAATCACTAAAAACAAAACTGCAGCAAGAGCGGTGGCTCAGCAGGTGAGAATACATGCTGCCTTTCCTAAGGACCAGAAGCTAGTTGTAACTGAGAATTCACAGTAACCAAAAGAAAGCTCTGGAGCGCTATAGTTGAATCTAGAGCAAAAACTTTTACTGGTGAAAAGGCATTACATAAGGTCAAAAAGAAGCATCTATAATGAATATACCAAAAACAACACTTGAAATATATGTACCTAACAGAAAATTTTCAAAAAGGGTGAGGCAGAAACTCACAGCTGGACCACATGACAGCCATAGAGTGCACAGCTAACAGAGGCAGCTCACAAGGCACATTGCCCATGCCACCACACCCTCATATTTAGAACAGAAATCAGGCAAACTATGATTTGTTGGCTCAAAATGAGATTAAAACAACAAAACTGACATCAGAGAAGAGGCTGGGAAAGTCTGCATTATTTGGAAACTAAAAATCACATTTCTGATAACAAATGGGTCAAGGGCTGGGATGTAGTTCAGTGGTAGAACTCTTGCCTTGCATGGGTAAAGTGTTGGTAACAAGTAACATGAGAAAGGATTTGGTTTTAGTATTTTGAACTAACCACTAAAATTTGTGGGATCTAGAGCCAGCTTCATAAAGTAGGCCATAGCACCTTATGGGATGTATAACTCAAAGTCAGGTTCAAGGGAAAATTAGCAACAGTAATGGGTTTCTGAATATTGCAACAAACAAAAACTCAAAATCAAACATTGTGATAGTCTGCATGTGACTCGCCCCATAGGCTTAGTCCCCAGTAGTAGAACTGTTTGGCAAAGACTAGAAGGTGTGGCCTTACTAGAGGAGCATAGGCTCTGAGGTTTCAAAAGCCCGTACCATTTCCACTTATCAAAAGATAAGCTCTCAGCTACTGCTCCTGCGCCAAGCCTGTCACCTTGTTCCACCTCAGAGTGATCATGGACTCCTGCCCTGTGGAACTGTGAGCCCCAAACTGAATACTTTATTTTGTAAGTGTTCTTGGTCATAGTGTCTTGGCACAGCAACAGAAAAATAGTTAAGACAAACATGTGATGTGTTCAAGCTACTTTAGCGGCTTCTGCACATGCTGCATGCTGTAACTTTCTGAACACACAACCTGGATATTTTCTAATACGTATATGATGCCACGAAATGCTGCCTGAAATACTCAGATTCAATATTCACTGGGTTATGAATTAATATTTATACTGTCCACACAAATGTCCTTCTCCTACAGAAGCACAGTGTTATATAAGCTAACTACTGTGGACTAGACTTTAATCTTCAAACTTCCTGTTTGAGTTCCTGACAAGCTTCACTTAAGAGTTGTTAAATGACTTTGGAAATCTATCTGGTGCTATCTCAGAAAACTGGGAATAGGGCTTCCTCAAGACCCAGCTATTCCACTCCTTGGAAATATACCCTGAAGATGCACCAGCACACAACAAGAAAATTTGCTCAACCATGTTCATAGCAGCCTTATTCATAATAGCCAGATCATGGAAACAGCATAAGTGTCCCTCAATAGAAGAATGGATAAAGAAACTGTGGTACATATACACTATGGAATACTACTCAGCTATTAAAAACAAGGAATTCCCGAAATTTGTGGACAAATGGATTGAGCTAGAGATGATCATAGTGAGTGAGTTAACCCAGAAGCAGAAAGACTCAAATGGTATATACTCACTTATATCTGCATACTAGCCCAATGGACATGTCCCATGAAAGCCTTCCCTTACCAGGAAGCTGGGACAGAGGGGAGGACATCCTATTGGGACTCTAGATGAGAGAACCATGGGAGAATAGCAATGTAGAAGGATCCAGTGGGTCCTAGAAACCTACAAGTAGAACACTATGATAGGCAGATTTGGGCCAAGGGTCCCGCTCAAACTAAGGCACTAGCCAAGGACAATACAGGCGGTAAAATTTAAACCCCTACCCAGATCTAGCCCATGGACAGGACAGTCTCCACATTTGAGTGGAGAGTGGGATATGACTTTCTCAAGTACTCTGGTGCCTCACATTTAACTATGTCCCCTGGAGGGGGAGACCTAGTGGCACTCAGAGGAAGGACAGCAGGTCACCGAGAAGAGACTTGATACCCTATGAGCATATACAGGGGGAGGTAATCCCTCTGAGGAACAGTCATAGGGGAGGGGAATAAGGGGAAAATGGGAGGGAGGGGAGAATGGGAGGATACAAGGGATGGGATAACCATAGAGATGTAACAAGAATAAATTAATAAATAATAAAAATTTAAAAAAAAAAAGAGTTGTTAAATGAAATTTGTCTTGGGATTAGGGCAAAATTTTACAATTTCTGAAATGGCTCTAAACATACATCTGCCATTTTGCACTATATTTTTACTCAGTGGTACTCTCAGCATCAATACTTGTAAAGTACATACAGAAGATGCTCTAAAACCTATAACAGCAAGTACTCAGATAAATTTTTTATGTAGAAAATAGACAACTACATCCATGTATCTCACCAGTGTGCAAACTTGCTTTTGTCTTTAATAACTGGTAAAATTAAATGTATACAAAGAGCTGTATTAAAATAAATTCCTCTGACTTATTATTAGCAAGTGTTTGATTTATACATCAATTTTATAGCCCCAGAGCCAAATAAAAATTTCTCAGGCGTAAAAATTTTAAGAAACCTTGACCAAGAGCATAAGCAGTATTCAAAAAGAAATTTATACTGGTGAATCCCTGTTGCTAGGAATGACAATCTAACGGGGTAATTTAGACTCCACTTCCGTAGACAAGAAAAGGGAGAGTAGTGGAAAGAGCAGGGACAGTGCAACAGTAGTTACCTGGGGCAGACTTCAAAGGCGACTGCCAACCAAACCAAAAGCTGGCTTGGGGGAAAATGAACAAACTTGATAAACTTTAAACTGTACTTTCTGCTAAAACTTTTGCCATCCTAAAACTGTTCTAACCAATAAAATACATTAGATTTTCTTCAGGAAGTACCTTTCAGTTGCTATGAGAAATACTATAAGGTACAAGGTGTGAGGGTACATGTTTCCAGCACTGAGGCAGGGAGGCCATTAATAACAGGCTAGCCTGAGTTCTACAGTGAGACAGCTTCAGTTAACCAATCAATCAATCCATAGATAAATAAATGTTGCTCTGATATGCTGGATGAGAAGACATACATAGCAATGTGCTGAAAAGCTTAGGAGTGAGCTGAGAAGAAAACTGGCTCACCTGTTGCTTCAAAGGTCAACTTTATAGAATCCCATGGTGTCTTCTCTTTGGATATAAGTCTGAAATTAACAGGGTTTCTTGGAGAAATTTCTGGAGCTGGGAGATACCAATTTTTCCTATTGGAAAGGTAGTGTTAATATTTAGGATGCTTTATTAACTAACAGTAATCCATAACTCACAGAACAGTTCAGAACACACAAGGGACTATGAAAGCACCTGGTGAATATGGTAGCTGATGCTCAGGTTGTGTAATAAACCCTTCCCAACTTTTTAAGATCAAAAAAGCTAAGGGCTGGAGAGATGGCCCAACAGTTAAAAGCCCAAGGCTACTCTTAACAGAGGACCCAAGTTCAGTTCCCAGCATCCCAGGACAGCTCACAGCCACCTGTAACTCCAGAACCAGAGATTGTGCACTGTCTTCTGGCCTTCCTGGGCACAAGGCACATACTGTGCCATAAGTGCAGGGAAAACATACAGATGGAATTAAGTAAATATTTTTAAAAGAACAAGAACTGTGTAGACAGTTCTACTACCCCTCCCATTTCCTCTGATGGATCCTGAAGTGCCGACTGTAAGAGCATCTCATACTTGGATGAAGCGGTAACTGCTGTTTGTATTATACTAGTTAGGAGTGTCACTCTAACTACTATCCAGGTTCTTGAAGAGAGACTTACTACATTTAAAAAAGAAAACTATTCTCCGAAGTTCATCACCTGACTAAAGAAATGGAAATTTTGTAGTAATACTGAAACATTACAGACAGCACTTGACTGGGTTAAAGAATTTAGAGAATAGCTTCCAACTTAAGAAAAAGTAATGAACCAACCTGATCAGAAAGTGCACTGGAAGATACCATGGGAAGCCGCAGAGTGGGGCATTCTCCTCACAGTGAGCTCGGATGGTATCATTGATCTCAGGAATGTGGGGTGTTACATGAGACATTCCAGTATAATCAAACCCATTGATCCATATTCCAGAGTCTCTTTTTACTATGTTTCCTTCCAAGTTATGAAAAGTTCTAGTTACATGCTGAAAAGAACAAGACTAATAAGAAAACTGTTTCAGCTAGTTCACCCACATTCCTACCCCTGTTCAATCAAGATGAAAAGACCATTCCAAGAATTGATTGGAAGCAGGAAAACAAAAAGGAGACTTAATAATTACTAAGTTATTGTTAGTGGGTTTTTTTTTTTATTTTAAACTAGTTGACAGATATGTAAATGATTTTTATTATAAACCACAAATATAGTTGAATGAATATTTAAAATATATATAAAAATTGATCAAGGAGAGTGTGTATGTTTGTCAAGTCAGTTACTCAGAGGTTCAAATAGTCATTTGAGCCCAGGAGCTGAAGGCAAAACTAGGCAATATTGCAAATAGTTATGTCCCAAAAGTGAAATGGGGGCTGGAAAGAAGGCTTAGTGGTTAAGAGCATGTACTGCTGCTCTTTGAGTACCATAGTTCAGTTCCCAGCACCCACAGCAGGTGGCTTATAACAACCTGTAACTCCAGCTCTAGGGACTTGATGCCTCTGGCCTCCTAGAGCACGTGCACTCTGTGTGCACACCAACACAGACACACGTGTATACATAATCAAAAATAAAGTATCTTAACCAAACATCAAAAAATTGAAACTCTACTCAAATTTAAGTTAGAATTCCTTTCATATAAAAAACATAGGAAGCATATGTGTATTCATTCTTATTTCCTCTATAATCTTAACATGAAATTAATCCATATGCAGACAGGCAGGTATGGCAGCACACAACATGTCAGTCCTTGTGCCCAACAGGCCTACAATTCATTTAAAAGAGCTACTCAGCAGTGGAAAATATCCTGAAGCCAGGGAACAGCAAAGAACAGACCTGTGTGACATAGGCTGGCAAGCTGACGCGTGTTTTGAGCTTTGGGTTGATAGTAACTTGTACACCTGGCAAGGCCTAAAATAGCTTCCCCACCCCCCACCCCCCTATAGGGAAACGGGCCCAAAGCAAATCACAGTCTTTATAAAAATTATAATGTAGCTTTTCCTAAACACTACCACTATAGTTGGAACAACTCGCACACCCAACTCGCACACCACTGAAAGCCACACCAGGCCACTGTAAAAGCTGTTTTTCACCAAAGTTTTTACATGAAACAAATCATGGTCCTTTAAGACCAAAGGTCAGTTTGTCCTCTTTCAAAATCTTTCAAATTCCAGTATTTTGATTTTTTTCAATCCTTGAATAACTACTAAATTATGCCTCATTTGGAATTAAACTCTCCACAGCCTCTCTCTAACAAAAATGGAGACAAAGCTCTGGCTATATAGGACCACTTACTTCTAAGAGGTTTTGGAGGAAAAAAAACCCAAAAAACAAAAATGCATGAAATCTAAAGAAAGTTCTAAACCTCATTTTAATAACCCTTTCTTAGGTTATTTTCATCAGTTACCACTTTGGCTATTACTATGGCTCAATTTTACTAACAATTTTTAATTTCTATTTTATTTTGCCAATATATAGTTTAAGACCTTTTAGTCAGCCTATAGATATTTAAGGATTTTGGGGTTTTGTTTTTGGCTTTTTTTTTTTTTTTTTTTTTTTTGGTTGGTTTTTTATTGTTGTTTTTAGATACAAAGTTTCTGTGTGTGGCCTTAGCTGTCCTGGACTCACTTTGTAGACCAGGCTGACCTCAAACTCACAGTGATCCACCTGCCTTTGCCTCCCTCAGTGCTGGGATTAAAGGCATGCACCACCATGCCAAACCACAATTTGTATTTTTAAATACTCATAGTTTCCCGATTTCATTCATGTATATATGTATACACATATGTATGTATGTATGTGTATATGTATATATGTGTGTATATGTATGTGTGTATGCATATTTTGTGTGTGCGTGCACATACACACAATGAAAAGTGTGTTTAGATAATAAGAATGCCCACTTGAGGGTCAGTGTTCTTGTTGCTTTATACACAAAGAAATCAAAATCAACTAAATTACGTCAATAGCAGAAAAGTGAGCTTTTCTGTTCACTTGCGAAGCTTAAAATTCACAAAGCACACTTCATCTCCTCAACCTTAGGAAGAACTGCCCTTACCTGAAGGAACACTCTCTTTGGCTTTGGATTCGCAGGATTGGAGCTGTATGGGAAAAACACTCCACTGCATACGAGGAGGAGCGTGGCTGCACACACCAGTGTTAGGGTCAGAATGGTTTTCTTTGTGCTGTTCACAAGGTAGATGAAGTTAATCTACAAGCACAGAAACAAATTATGAATTCATACCATTGGTAGAGAGGTGTTTTAAATGATAACTTTTAGTAGGTATTATCTAACACACAAAAAAAGAAAAGCTAGGAGCCTGGGTGTGAACTGTGAACCGGTAAACAAAACAATTCCTTGGGTATTTCCATCCTACGTGAGAGCCTAGAAAGTGGCAGATGCCTTCAGCTGGCCAGGACTGGTCCTTCATGACATGGGCCAGAGAGCAGCAGGGAGGAGACAAAGCACAGTGGGCCTGTGTTCAAGCACCAGAGGAAAATGGACCAGAATCTTGTCAGTGTCCAAGCCATTGCCTTCTATGACTCACTGGCCAGCAATGGCATCCTGCACAGCAGACACCACGGACCTGAACCCAAACATGGCATTAAAGCCACCAAACTGTCAAAGGTAAGTTTTCATGCCTAAGCATGTGTTTCAATAAAATTCAGATTCTACCTCTATTGTTTTTATAACATGCTGATGAGAGTTGGAGTTATATAGACTGGTTTTTAGATGGACCTTCTAGACATTGCATTTGAGGAAAAACTATACTATGAAACAATACTGTTCTTTTTAGGTTAACACTTAAACTTGGAACAGTAAACATGAATGGCTCAGTTGCTAGGCTGGCATCCAAAAAAGCCAACAAAATATACTTAGCTTTTTTTTTTTTTTTTTAACAAAATCAGCAAATTGAAAGATGAGTGCACACAATATATTCACAGTCCCCTCAGTTCTGAGAAACTATCTGAATCTAGCTCCTATTTTTGTTTCTTCATCTTCCTGCCTACCCCTAAGCTCATAAAGAACATGAATATGAAGATATTTTCCATGAGAGGAAAATAAAAAATAAGAAAGAATCAAAGCCTGTGTAAAGTTAATGTCTCTTCATATCTAGTGTTCCAATGTCCTTATCTGGCAATTTCAACAAAACAATACTACACTTGGACCAAAGATTTTACGTTTACATACCATGTTAGGGAATAAACACCCCAGGACTTAAGGCAGTGAGACAGTGAAACAACTTGTAGCCCTATCTGTTCCTCTACCAAATTGTCATATGCTCAAAATGTCCCACCAAGTAATGAGCTTCCTCCCTCTATTGAAATCTTGGTAAGTCTGGACATACAGAAGCTGTTCGGTTAGAGTTGGATAAAGGAAAAGAAATAGAGGGAAGTTAATATATTTTAGTAATATATTAAATTATACATATATAATTTAAAAATAAATAAATCCGCCGGGCGTGGTGGCGCATGCCTTTAATCCCAGCACTCGGGAGGCAAAGGCAGGCGGATTGATGTGAGTTCAAGGCCAGCCTGGTCTACAAAGCGAGTCCAGGGCAGCCAAGGCTACACAGAGAAACCCTGTCTTGAAAAAAAACAAAAACAAAAACAAAAAATAAATAAATCCTTCCTATAATGTTGTCATCCTGGCACTCCCAAGCTAGCTAGCTACTGCCAAAGCTATCCTAAAACCCAACTTTAAGCTACTGCCTCCTGCTGAAGTTCCCTCTTTTCTAAATCATAAGGCTCATCTTCTGGGTACTTACCAACAAATGGATCACAGAATGAAGAAGATAAAGGAGTCAACATGACTGACAGTGTGCTTGCATTCTATAGTTAAGCACCTTTACAATTGTATTCTGTCATAAATGTTGTATCTTCTATCACTTCTAAGATCTTGAATGGGTACAGAATCAAATGAAGAAGCTAAGCATGGTAGCACAGTCCTGTAATCGCAGCACTTGGTAAGTAGAAACAGAAGGATCAGGGCTTCAAGGTTAACTTTAGAAAGTTAGGCTAGCCTGGGCCACACCAGACCTTGTCTCAAAACACCAAAACTAATGAGGAGTGGAACTGCGAAGATGGCTCAGTGGTTAAGAGCACTCACTGGGCACATATGAGGACTTGAGTTTGAATCTCCTGCACATGTTAAAAGCCAGACCTGCCACAGATTCCTACCACCAAAAGCACCACTATGCCTTTCTCACCATAATGGGCAGTGCCCTCAGGAGCCAGGAGCCAAAATAAAATTTTCCTTTCATCAGGTATTTTGCCACAGTGGAAAGAAAAGCAACTACATTTAACAAATACAGAAATACAGGACTGAGGCATTCATATTATAATAAGAGAAGTAAGCAACACACATTAGGATTCCATCCACCTCTGTAAGTGCCAGTCAAAGCTAACCATAACCTTACAGGTTTTGCTGTTTGTCTGGGGGAGAGGGGTTCTTTCAGTGTTGGGAGAGTGAGCCTGGGGCCTCAGACATGTAAAGCAAGTCCTTCTCCGTGAGCTAAGGCTGCAGCCTGTATTCTGTATCTTAAAGGCAGAGTTGTCAGGTTTCTTTTAGTACTAGTGTAGCCATCAGCAAGCACTGCACACAACAACTGCTTTACATGGCTCCACATGCAAAGCCATGTATGCAGTACTTCCCTGGTACCTGAAGAAATTTCGATGCATGATGTGGACTATAACTGTCGCATCCGTCTTAGCTCCCTAGGTCTTCAGAAGCTAATTTCTACAAGGAATGCCCTTTATGACAATGGTATGGAAAAGCTCACTATTCTGTCCATGAAAAACTAAGCTGTAAGCTAGGCATGGTGGCACACATGCCTTTGATCCCAGCACAGGAGGGTTCCAGGCCAGCCTGGTCTACAAAGTGAGTCCAGAACAGCCAAAGCTCTTGTTACACAGTGAACCCTGTCTTGAAAAACCAAAAAGAAAAGAGAAAACCTAAGCTGTAAAGAACTTCAATCCCTGTCTCTATTTGGCATACCTATAGGTGCACACTTAGGAATTGTAACAGAAAAAGCACAAAACAGATGTTTTCTCTAGAGAGGCTCAGCATCAGCCTCAGACATCATGCCAAAAGAACTTCGCCTGAGGGGTCTGGTCCACACTGATTCAACCATCTTTTCTTTCCTTTAAAAAGTCTCATGGGAAAAGTAGTACAGACAAGCAAAGGTAAGACATGGGGCAGTCTACTCAGAGAGACAAAAGCATGTCTGGGTATCTTCCCAAGAGGCAAAATTCATGAATGTTGACGTGACAGCAATGAAAGAGTAAAATGATAATGAGAGCACCTCGGGGACACACACACACACACACACACACACACACACACACACACACACACCTAAAACTACTATGTATTGGCCTCTTAGGGACTATTTTGGAAGATCGGGAACAGAACATCTCACAGTCCACACAGTGTATGGTCCACACATTCATACATGCTCAGGATGGAAGGCTACTTGAAAAGAGGATTTAGACACTAGGTGTGATGGCTTCTGGCCCTTGGGAGGTTGGGGCAGGCAGAGTGCCACAGTCAAGGCCATCTCAGTTCTAACCAGAGTGAGAACCAGCCTCCAGGTGGGGAGGAAGAAAAAGTGAAAGAGGGGAGTCTAAATAGCTAGGAAGGGGGAAATGAGACCCTGTGTTGTTTTTGTTTCTTATATATTTATTATATTAAAACATAAAAACTGTAACAACAAAACAGGGTCTCACCATGTACCCCTGGCTTGTCTGGAACTCACAGAGATCCTCTTGTTTCTACCTCCCGAGTGCTAGGATTAAAAGCGTGCACTACTGGGCTGGAAAGATGGCTCAGAGGTTAAGAGCACTGGCTGCTCCTCCAGAGGTCCTGAGTTCAATTCCCAGCAACTACATGGTGGTTCACAACCATCTATAATGAGATCTGCTGCCCTCTTCTGGTGTCCAGGCATATATTGTAGTCAGGACAATATATACATTGTAAATAAATAAATATTTTTTTAAAAGTGTACACTACCATATCATTTTGCATTTTCTTGTCATACTGAACTTGACATAGACATTGACCCCAGTTTATGTTTAAATTTTTCTTAATAAAGTATAAGCAACATTATTTCACAGAATCCAGTCATCACATGCATAAAAAATAAAAACAAAGTCATTTTCCTTACAAAATAGGAGGAGAGAATCATCACACAGACAGCCAAAATGGAGGCCAGCACAACATCAGGAGGGATTTCTGAACCACTTCTTCCAAGGATAGGAGTAAACATCTCAAAGACAGCCCAGATGAGATACAGTCCATAAAGATACGGGATAAACATCCCCAAAAGGTAAAGAGCAACAAATCTTCCTTGGGCACCTAGGGGGTTAAAAAAAAAAAGCTATGAAAGTATGTAAGATGCATGGATCGTTTTCACAGTGTTCACCTGCTATGGCACCTGACAGAAAATGAGTTAGATTTGACTCTAGTACCTTTGGTACATGTAATATAGTACAATTAGACATTTTTATCAGGGAGGATAAAATACAAATAATATTAAAGCAACAAATAGTGTATGTTCAGAAACATGAAAATAGGAAGAAGTATATAATATAAGAAAAATACTTGCATGGCATAAAAAATTAAAACATTTTAGAAAGCTAATTTGGTTAAATAAATGATCTCTGGGAGCCTTGTATTTTTAACATATTTCGCATTTTTACCAAGAAACAAAATCACCCTACCATGTTTCTTGAAGTCTGTGTACACACAAAGCTTTGTGAGCAATGGAAATGCTACCCAGACAGCACATATGAATGCAGAGCAAAATCCTTGATAAGTCAAAGTAACAAGAAAACCACAATGCACAAACAATGAGGTGTCAAAGAATATTTCTCCCAGATACAGGCTGCTGGCATTCTAAAAGAAAGAGAAATACAGTTTTATTCATCATCATTCATAAAAATCTTTTGTTGCAATTCCTATCTCAAGGCTAAATGCATCTTATCTTCAGCCAGGTCACCCCTTCAGCTGACTGAAGGAAACACTAATACTGCTGGCTCCTGCCAGATGTGACTGATTCCAGCTGCTACAAAGGACAGGGCAATTCAACAAGATAAAGAAAGCAAGAGTAACGCTGCTCCTGTCGTAAAGCTTGGAAACGTCCACAATAAAAACATTCATTCCATGTTATTTTTCTGCTTCTGCATCTTCCAAACACTGTTCAAGCAGTCTACAGCAGTGGTCCATGAAGGGCATTACCAGCTGCTGCAGCATCACAGAGCACATAGCAAACCATCCACCCTTCACAGCAATGGCCGTGGTGGCTGTGTGACTTGATTTTCTGTCTTTCCTATTGCTACTTCATCACCTTTGCTGCCACCTTTTTTTTCTTCTTGATACTTTCTTGCAAAATTTGAAGTACCTTTTAAAGATGTCCGGTCCAAGGGCACCTTATACTATTTCAGAAGAAGGCTGCCTAAGGAGCTTTAAACATTTCAACACGTGCAGAAGTGGCTCTGCAAATGCAAGCCTCTATGGTATCATTACCATGCATGCACGCCAAGAAGAATAGGTGCCTTTCAGCTGCTTTTTCTCATTCTCATCTCTACTTCTCCAGACATGTATGTCTTTAGAGGCCTCTCCCTACAGTTCACTGGCAAAACAGATTTGAGTTGTTAAATACTTAGATGTTTAACCCACTGTTAAGGAGCATGGTCCTAAAAAAATTAATAATTCTCAGAACTCGATCTGAAGGCTTGATAGAGTGGTGTGTGCCTGTAATCCCAGCACCCAGAGGCTGAGGTAGGGCAGCCTGAGTTTGAAGCCAGACTGGGCTACAGAGCAAGACTCTTACCCAACCTGGGAACATAGTGAGACTCTGAATCACAAAATTCAAAACAGAGTAGCAATAATTCAATTTGAAACTGAATTAACTCAGAGAGCTTAGTAAGGAACACTGATTATTGTGCATCTTTTACAGTAAGGTCCAAAACTAAACAAATGAAATAATATTCCTCAAGTCTCTTTTCATATACACCTCTATTGATCCTTCCCTCACTCCTGTCCTTTTCCAATATAGGTGCCAGAGTTTTCTTACTAAATCACAAAACTATCTAACTTTATCCTGCTTTAAAAAAAAAAAAAAAAAAAAAAAAAAGGTTAATGGTGCCCTGAGTTTTACAGCCAACCTCCAATCTCAAATTTCACCCTGACCTACTTTTTGCTTGCTAAGGTTTTTCTTACCTTGTCTTCACCTTCACCACACTGAACCCCTTTTTTTCACTATGTTCAAATATGTCTTACACATTCCTACTTTTGACTGAGCCCCATTCAAATGTCACCATCTTCATGAATAAAGGATCACCCAATGTGAAGCCCATGTCTCCTGTCCTTGCATTCTGACAGAACTGTTTATGCCACTCTTTTTCACATCACTGCACAATGTACAAGAATCACTGTAGTTCTTACATCTTACCAAATGAAGCTGAGTTCAAAAAAAGAGATCACATTCTCATGGGGCACTCAGCCAACTGAGTGCTAAAGAGTCTCTGTAAAGCAATGAGGCATGCTGGTGGTGCAGGCCTGCAGTCCCAGCTCCTCAGGGAGCTGAAGCAGGAAGAGCACACATCCAAGACACCCTTGGGATACAGGATGAGTTTAGGGCCAGCCTGAGGAAATCAGCCTGTCTCAAAAGCAAAAATAAGAAGGAAATAAGTATTTATAGGGGCTTAGGAGATAGTAAGTCCTTCATATGCAAGCGTAGGGACATGTGTTCTGTCCCGGGAGCCCATATAAATGAGCCATGTAAAGTGGCATTCACTGGTACTCCCAGCTTGGGACAACAGAGAGGCGGGTCTCTCTCTGGGAATCAGCCAGCCAACCTAGCTCTTACAAGCAAGCCGCAGACACAAAGCAGGGTGCTCTTTTCCTTCCTCACTGTTCCAGGCTTGCAGCCATCAAGAACAACACAGTAACAATCCAGGCAAGGAGGTTCATGACTAAGCATCTGCTTCAGAAAAAGCAAATGGTCACTGATACCCTTCATCCTGGGTAGGTAAGAGTAGCAAGGACAGAAATTTTGGGAAAGCTAGACAAAACGTACAAAACCACACCATATGACGTTTTAACATAAGAGGACCTCCTTTTACTTTTTGGTCAGGGTTCCCCCAAGAGACTCTCAGAACATTACAGGCCACTGTTAATTACCCTTGGCTACCCTCCAGAGGTAGCAGATAAGTCCCTATTGCTGAAAATACCATGCACAGACATTGGACCCATAGGCCTGCAAGCTGGAACTGCCCTGAGTGTATCCTTCCTGAGGACTAGCTCGCATGGTTCTAGAAGGCAGCATGTAAGCTCCCAAAGGAGGGAAGCAACCAATAGCCTTACCCACCCAGCTATGATGCCTGTGACCACAACAACCAGCATGGCAAGAAAACCCTAAGGGTGCGGTAATGGCACACACATCTTGGTGCTAACCAAACTCTAATTACACTTAAGAGCTACTCAACAAGATGGAAAAATAATACTTGGCACTGGAAACCTAGAATGACCCAGGCCTTGTTATGTCATGGATCTTGGAGGAGAACCTACAATCTCTACTTTACCAAACCACCACAATCCCTAGCTACATTCTAAATATTTGTCCTTATACCCACAGATGTGTGTAGTCCTCCCCCTGCATCAAGGAAAATGTGCCACAGATGGAGACCATTACAGAAAACCACAACCAATCAAAATATAAAGTTTTAGATTGCAGTCCCAATGGGTACATCTACAAACAACTGTAGAACCTAAGGCTAAGGGAACATTTCAGAAGTGGAGACACAGAGATTCTAAGAGCCAGAGGATCAAGGAATTTACTATGAGATTATGTCTTCTAATGTCAGAAGCTACATCCATAGATTCACCAACATGACTGCCTAAGTATTAGCTGCACAAAGATAAAAACAATAGACATGGTAAAGTAGACAGGGCAAAGACTACAGGCAACGAAGGATTGCTGAGAGTGAGAGAAAAACAGTCTTCCCCAACGAGGAACACAATTGGTTACCCAATACCAAATGGTCAGCTCAAAAAAATACAATTTATAGACTAAATAAGTTATATTATGAACAATGCATATATACTTATGCATATATGAGTTTAACACCTAATGAAAACTGAGGCTATGGATTTGAAAGAGCAAAGAAGGGTCTGTGGGAAGGGTTAGAAGGTAGAAAGGAAAGGAGAAAATGATAAAATGTCAAAAAGGAAAAAGTGAAAGAAAAACCAATGAGAAAATTTTAAATGCCGTATTCTTTTAGCAAAGAAGTGCTTACGGTGTCAAGTTGTATCAGACACTGCCTAAGTACAGGCGATGCAGCAGAGAATTCAGCAATCCTACCTTCATCAGCCATAGAGTCCAGAAAAGAAACAGTTTATTCACACTTAAATAACTGAGTAAACCAATATGGGTTGATGAACAGACAAACAGTTACAGAAACAACAGCAGAGGCAGAGAGCCACACAAGCAAGCCTCACTCTCACTACCATTCTAAACACTGCTGAAAACACAGCTTTGTAGCTTCACTTGAAATCTGCACCCTAAGTCTCAGAATAAGAAAACTCCAGGAAATTAACACGACTATGACAGCATTTTTTTTCTGTAGCCATGCTGAGCAATTTCTCATAGCTCTGAAAGACCATTCACAATAAATTTCACTTGTTTGTCTTCAATTATTGAAAACAGCAAAAAGAAAGCAATAAATACATCAACCACTTACCACATAATAAAATCTTTTTGCAAGGCTATGTATGAGTATCAGTTTGGCCACAGCTGCAGTTCCATACAGGCAAACAGCGACATAAAAGTAGTTATACCATGAAAGAGACTGTCCAACGAGAGAGACCAACACTGCTATAACGAGAACTGTGACAAGGCTAGTGAACCAGCTAATGAAAGTGATACCAAGTCCACACAGGAAGTCTCTGATGTAGTTAGCATCTAATGAGGAGAAAAGAAAAAGTTACTGTTACCATCTTCATCAAATTAATCACAAAACAAACAATTCACTACTGTAACTAAAGAGATGTAAGTGTCCTAGTGTAGAGAACAGTCAAACACAAAAGTGGGGTAAGAGGAAAGATGATATTCAAAGAACACACTAAGAATCCAAGGATATTAACAACTCTAAGATGTCTCAGAGGAATGATTGAGACGCCTTGATGATTAAGGAAAGAAGTGGTAATCCTCATCATTTTTAGGGTTCTCTGCTCATCAAAATCTTAGCAAAGATTTCAAAAGGCAAAGTTCCATCTAAACTCTTGCTGAAGACAAAGGTTGGCAAGATGGTTCCAGCAGGCAAGTGCACTAGCCATGCCAGCCTGCCAGCCTGAGTTCAATCCCCAGACCCCACAGAACTGAAGCCACAAGTTGTCTACTGATACACATGCACACTGTGGCACACTACCACCCACACATGCACACACACAATGAAGAGATGAATCAATAAATGTAAAAATGGTTTTAAAGATACTACCATTGGAAAACAATGACAGGGAAGATAACTGGTGATAAAACTGCTGCTAAATACTCATATTGTAGGAACATGTGACAATTTAGACTCTGAAACACTTCAAGCAGAAATGGTTCGGGCAGAAGGGACCACTAACCAGAAGCGCTGCACCCATTTGACTGCACACCAATGTCCTGTAGCATAGAAGACTTAATGAAACTTTCTAACAGTCAATCTACAGGGCCAGCAGGATGGCTTGGCAAGCCACGTCGACCACCTTAGTCTGATGCCCTGGACCCGCATGGCAGAAGGAGCTACACAAGCTGCCCTCTGACTTCCACACTTGTGCATGTGCCCACACACACATACAAAATAAATAAATACATTTTTAAATAATAAGTCACCTACTACAGACCTTTTTTTCTTTTTGGTTGTGTGTAAATTTTAGTTTTAACACAGGTTATAGAGTTGATCATTGTGTAAAATATTACTGAACTTCAAGAAATGCTAAAATTTGTTATTCATAGGAGGGAAAACATTCTAGCAATTTCTTTTTTTGAAAAGCACACATCTTACATTACTGAAGTTCCATTTCAGTATTATTAGTAATTTCACACCATAACAAAAGACTAAATGAACACAACCGTCAAACGAGTAACAGACCCCTGCAGGGCACAGGGCATCACACTGCACCACAGCTGTTGGACTTATTTGGCTCTGCCTTCCATTAGTTTGGCTAAGGAAGACAAGTTAATTAACTTTGCCAGTTTCAGAGCAAGTGCATAAAAGCCGCTGTCTTCCCCAACCCTAAAAGTGTGGTGAGCAAGCTGATTCAACACTTACCTAGCGGTTCCTAAAAATATAAATCAAGTAATATTCTCCTAAGATGCTGTACTTTCTGGGAAGAAACAAACACAATGGCTAAAATCTCTTCAGCGACTCCCACCCCCATTCCAGTGGCCCAGTCTAGAGGGAAGTACTTACTCCTGTGTTTGGGCTGCAGCAGTCTTTTTCCCAGGTACAGAACAACAGCCATGACCACCATGTAGTTTATTATTGAGCCAACATGAGAAGGGTATGCGATGACAAACAGGCCGAGCACATCAAAGAAGACCATGTTTCCATGTCGATACTCAGATGAAGAAGACAGCATGTCAGATGTAGCTAGGTGTTTAAGAACTGCTAAAATGTTGTCACCTTTTATTAAGAGAGATAATGAGGCCGAGTAAGCTATTTGACTGTGACTTCCACATATAGCCATGTGAAGCAAAAGTAGGTCAGGCACTATCTGAAAAGGAAGTACCTGGGAAGAATGCAAGCAGACCCTGCCTCCCACCCTCCACTGCTCTCCCCTCTCCTGCCAATTTTCCCAGATAAGGCCCCTGCTCCAGCTCGTCTTCCTCGCCACTCAGAAGCTCAACCTTGAGCCTCTAAGACCAACCGTACAACCCCAAACTCATGGATACACTATAGCCACGCAAGACACTGTTCTAAAGACCAGAATCAAGAAAAAAAAAAGCCTCTCATGAAGTTGATCAGCACAGAACAAGTTATTAAAGCATGTTAAGAATATTAGGAGGGGCTGGAGAGGTGACTCGGTGGTTAAGAGCACTGGCTGCTCTTCTAGAGGTCTTGGGTTCAATTCCCAGCACCCACATGGCAGCTCACAACTGTCCGTAGCTCCAGCTCCAGAGATGCATACAGGCAAAACATCAATGCACATAAAAATAAGTCTTAAAAAATAATTATTATTAGGAAGGAGAGGCAAAGGCAAGAGGACCATGAATTCAAGGCCAGCCTAGGTTACACAGGTTACAAAGATAACCTGAGCTATACAGCAAGACCTTCTGTTAAAAATAAAACAATTTTTCCAAAAAGTGGCTGGAGAGTTGGCTCTGGGACTAGTGATGGACATACAAGACCTGAGTTTGATTCCCAGTACTGAAGGCCAACAAACCAGAACACATAACAATAAAAAGCACACTTGGAGAGGAAGCAGAAAGGTTGCAACCTCAAGGCCAGCGTGGGTTACACAGTGAAGTCCTACCTCAGGAGAAAAATAAGAAACAGTCAAGGTGAGTCAGGTGTATTATCATATATGCCCGTAATGCCAGCGTGCAGAAGCAGAGGCAGGAAGCTGACAAGTACTAGGCAGTTGGGCTATACAGTACTGGGTAGAACCTAGCTAAATGAAGAGAATGTCCAGATTGACAGTCCTATGTCCATGAAGAGGAGAAGGCTCCAAACACATGTGCACACACACACATGCACACACATGAGCATCCTGGATAAGAGACAAATACTCAAAATGTACTTTCTCACAACTCCTCCTTTTGTTCCTCTTTTCTTAGCCCCAGTCAGAGTTCTTCTTAGTCCGTACGAATGACTGTCAGAACGCTCGCCCCGCCTTCTCTATCCACACTGCACTGCCAGACTAGTGACCCTGAAAGCCACCTTCATGAGTTCATTATAGACTCAAACAGACCGTCAACGCGTCCTTATTCCTCTAGGTTCTCTCACTTTTATCTACTAGGGGTGCTCAGGCCACTGCACATATGCAGAGGTCAGAGGACAACTTTTCAGAGCTGGCTCTCTCCTACCAGGTGGGTGCAGGAATAAAACTCGCATTGTCAGGTTTGGCAGCAAGTGCCTCTACCTGCTGAGCCATCTCATCAACCACTTTTTTTTTTTAACATTAGGGATGGAATCTAGGGCCTTGCACATATTAAGCAAGCACTCTACCAGCAAATCCTTGATAATTTCTGAAGCCATCTACAATTTCCTTCCCCCATACACGTCAACTTTATGTCCTTCTAGTTCTGAAAACACTACTTCCGTTCCAGTCAGAGAGAGCACACCGCCCACCCACCTTTCCTCCTTTTCCACACTGTGCTCTTACGTTAAAAGTCACCTTCTCTCCCTGCCAGCTACTCAAGGCTCAGGCTGGCCTCCCCTATAGCCTCTAGCTCTCGGGGCTATGTAGGTGTCCCATCTGTCCTCACCAGCCTGTCATGGGCCCCATCTATTCTCTACTCTCATCTGGTGTCACAACCCCACGTCACCGCTGTCACTGTCACTGCATTCTTTACTCTTTTACAGCCCTGAGCCACTCCTTTCCAAGTATTCACAGTGACTATTTCTACATTTTTAATTGCTAAATCAGAAAGCAAAGACTAAATTCAAACCCTCGTCTTTCCATCTCCAAATCTGCAACTCATTCGACCACATACTGTCTCTCTTCCACACAGGATGCAGAACGCACTTTATCCACCATCCCTAGCAGTTCACCATTGTGTATCAAAAGCCAAGCCTGTTGATACCAACCTGCTCTTTGAATGGAACCTATGAGAATTCTGTCCGCTGTGTCATACTTGGTGTGATATATGTATCCATTTTCAATAAAAGCTAAGTCTATTCCTAAGACAGACAATGGAAAAAGTTATTTTACTTTAAAGATCAGACATGTGTTAAGCCTATCTACTTAACATTTTAAATTCTGAAAGACAAAATGTTAAAGCATGAGGTTGTATTCATGAATGACATAAACTGTTTACTATGGTCCACAACTTAAAATATATAATTAAGGAAGTATTTTAAAGTCACACACTAGAGGAAGAAAGTTTGGGGACTAGAATTTAGGCAGCTAAGAGCCAAATTGAAATTTCAAATAGGAAATTTCCAAAGGAATTGGAAAAGCAAGACACCAGCATGGGAGTCAAAGGTCCTGAGGACCCTTGGAGTCCGTGGGGAATGAGGCGCTAATCAGTTCTCTCCATCCTCCACACTGAGGCCATGACAACCCCTAGGGGAGGAGGTCATTTAAATCACTGTGGGGCCTTATTAAAGATGCCGTCAAGAACTCTACTGTGGTGAGTCGGAAGGCAAAGCTCTCATGTACAGTGGCCTCTCAGAACCTATTACAACTTTCAACAGATAAGGTTTGCTTTTGCCACAGCAGCCCTGTGAGCACAGACGAAATACCTGGAATGTTCCCAAAATCCCTATAGATTCGGAAGTCGGTATCAGAAGGAATGATTCCACTCTGGAAAACCTCCTGAGCCACCACAGAAGCAAAAGGGTGTTTAGCTGCTGAAACATAAGCCTGGACCAACCAAGGATGTTCAGGGCCTGAAATGAAACAAGACAATACAAGATTAATTCGGCAGCTTGTTCAACACACCCACACGGGGTAGGCTGCACTGCGGAAACGTAAGTGACAGCACACTGATGAGTACAGGGATTCCTTTAGGAGTGAAGAATAATGTTCTAGGAGCTGGAGAGGCGGCTCATTGGTTAGGTTTGCTGCTCAGTTATGAGGACCAGAGTTCAGTTCCCAGCGTCCATGTCAGGAGGCTCACAAACACCTGTAACTCTAGCGTCAAGGGATCCTGTGACTTCTTCAGACGTTTTGGCCACCTGTACACACATTCACACACGTATGCGCACATGCACATAAACAAACCTTTTCTTAAAATGCTCTAGAATTATGAAAATGGTATATAATTATATGGAAATACCTAAAAAACATTCATTTTACCATTTAATTTGGTGAATTATAGGACATTTAAATTATATTTTAATAAAGCCATGAATTTTAAAATATATATTCTAAAGAAGGCTACAATTGTAAGATATTAATGTGTGCATGTGTTCATGTGCATAAATATACATTTTTTTAACCTCAAAAGGCTGTAGAGCAAATTAACACTGGTTTGCTCAGAAGAGTAGAAATGGCATTAGTTTCTGGCTTACTGGATTTCTTGTACTTAGATGCCAAAGCCTGAATATTTCAATACAGGACATATATTAATGATTTAATCTGTTTAAATCTTAGTAATATTTTCTTAACACCTTCAAAAATGATGCAGTCACACCTTCCTGACTCACTATAGTGTTCTCTTCTGATACTACGAATGATTATTCCAGCCACCAAAAGCTCCCCAATAGAGCATTTCCCTCTCAAGTGACAATGGAGCTCTGGAGAGAATAAACTGTTTTATCTGAAAAGACAGGACAGGACAAGTGTCACCACACAGAAAAAAAGCCGAGGACAGAGCCATCTAGGACACATTCTCAAACAGAAGTCTAAATCTGCTGGACTTAGTCACACAAGGAATCAACACTAAGGAGCTTTCTAGAAAAAAGAACAAGAAAGCTGGTTTTCTATGGGCAGTGGCATCAGATGTGAGAGACAAACCCTGAGAAACAGACTGGAACATCAGAAGGAACTCTAAACGCTCTCAGCTACCTATCCCTACAGATAACAGAGTTCAGCTGTCTAATCTCGGTGATTAAAGAGAGAGTAGAAAAACCTGAGAACTGAAAACGTCTTGCTGTATCTTACCTTGTGACCTTGAATTCCATGTGTGTGCATGCATGAGTGTGCATATGTGTGTTTTGAGTCAAGGTGTCCCTATGTAGCCTTGGCTGACCTGGAACTCAGAGATCTGCCCATCTCTGCCTGCCACATGCTAGGGTTAAAGGCCTACACTACAACCTGGAAACTCTGAATTCCTTAAAAGTGTAACTGAAGTATAATACAGGACCGTTTTCAAAGTTAAGAGTTTAAAGTAAATTTGAGACAGTACTGAAATATGATACTGTTTAGGTTACTAAAAACATTTAGTAGTGAGTGAAATTTCAAAACTTAAACAGTACAATTTCTCTTTTAAATGTTACAAAGTAAGTTTCTACTGCCTTACTCACTTCCTCTAACCCCTCTCACACAAAACACTCCTGGCAAGGCAGGCATGGTAGCTCATGCCGATAATTGCAGCCTCTAAAAGTAGAGGCAGAGGAATCAGGGGTTCTGGTGCAGCCATAGATACAAAGCGAGACCATCTTGACTCTCAACAACAAAAGCAGCCCATATTTCTAGCAGAGGCAGGAAAGAAGAAGATGCCTTCCAGCATATGCACACATGCACATAAACAAACCTTTTTCTTAAAATGCTCTAGAATTATGAAAATGGTATGTAATTATATGGAAATACCTAAAAACAGATCAGATCCTGCTGATCAAGTCTATGCATTCTAGATTCTCAAGTCTATGCATTCTAGATTCTGCTAAGATTGACAATTCCTAGCCAGGCATCGTGGCACACGTCTTTAATCCCAGCACTTGGGAGGCAGAAGCAGGTGGATCTTTGTGAGTTTGAGGCCAGCCTGGTCAACGAAGCGAGTCCAAGATAGGCAAGGCTACACAGAGAAACCCTTTCTCAAAAAAAAAGAAAAAAAAAAAAAGATAAGTCCATGCTGTTTAGCAATTATACCATGTTATCTTCAGGAAAGCTTCATCCTGAAATTTAAACGCTCTCTGGCTATTTATACTTATTGGATTTCTTGACATTCAAATTAACTCAGTGATGGAATTAAATTCCTTAAACTATGAGTAAATTTTCTCATTTTAACTCATAACTATCATTTTAAATCCCTTATATCATAATTATTCATAATTAATAAAAGCAATATTTATATTGCAGCATCTCCTCATCTGCTTCCCTGCCATGGTGATAAGATGCTGGCCAAAAGAACTTGGGGAGAAATGGGCTTACAAGTTACAGAGCCCATACCAACAGAAGCCAGAGTAGAAACTCCATCAGGAACCTGGAGGCAAAACCTAAAGGACAGGCCACAGAGGAGTGGTGCTTGTTGGCCTGCTTTCCATGGTTTGCTAAGCTTACCTCTTATAAAAATCAGGTACCTGAAGAGGAGTGACAGCACCTCTACTGAGCTGGGCCCTTCCATACCCATCATTAATCAAGAAATGCCCACTGGCCAATCTGATGGAGGCCAGTCCTTACTAAGGCTCTCTTTTCTCAGATAACTCCGAATTTGTGTCATGTTGCCAAGAAAATATACTGTAATCCTTCCTGACTCTCCACTGATGCTAAGCCTATATCACTCAGGCGCCAACCATGCTGCCACATACCCACTGGAAAACCTTGCGCGCTTTAAGCTCTCTCACCTCTATTCTTCATCTATAAGCAGACACAGCAGCATGTATTCCTTATGCTTTGAGAACTAAATAACTGAATGTACATAAAATGTTTCAAATAACATTGGCATATAGTAAATTATATGTGTGTGTGTGTGTGTGTGTGTGTGTGTGTGTGTGTGTGTGTGTGTCACACTCTTTTGTTAAAAAAATAAACATAGCAAGGTGAGGCAGGAAGATTCCTTGAGCTCAATGGCCAGTGAGTCTAGCCCAATGGATGAGCTCCAGGTTCAGCAACCGGCTCTGTCTCAATAAAGTAGGATGCAATTGAGGAAGACATCTAAGCAACTCCAGCTACCACAAAAGCATGTGTGTGCACACACGCACGCCCATGTGCAAACACGTATGTACACACATGCACACACAGACATTCGTGTACACCATACCAACGTGTGCATATACCACATATACATACACACACAACAAAATTTCACAAAGACAAGTTCAGATTTCCTCATGCCTTAAAAATAAACCTCATTCAAGAGACAGCTCATTAAAGAGATTACTTACACTGAAAAACTTTCCACTGTCATAAAACTAGAATTGCACTGAAATGCTCAGTGCACAGCCTCACATACCTGTTTGGAACACAAGTTCTTTCCCTCCTACACCTGCTGCCTCCAGGTTAATAAATGCACGAATGGAACTAGCCCAGGGATGCTGGGTAATGAAACCATGGCTAGCCTGAATGAGGAAAGAAAACAAATGTAAGGTAAGCTATGTTTTTATTTTGCTTATTCTCATGACAGACTGGCTATCGTGAAAAGGTAGGGACTATGAGAACAAAATAACCATTTCTCAAAATGCATCTTCCTGTATAGAACGGTGGTGTTCATTCAGTCTGCCAAGGGAAAAGTCACTGTGAGTATATGCAGAAGTTTAAAAAAAGGAAAGAAAAGATAAGAAAATACAGGAGAGACTATCCATATGGTTAGGCATATGTACCTTCCTTAAATCATCTCTCTAAAAAAAAAATCAGGAGAATAATTATGCCATTAAAAAGCCCTCCCTAAAGCCAGGCATGGTGGCACATGCCTTTAATCCCAGCACTTGGGAGGCAGAGGCAGGCGGATCGCTGTGAGTTCAAGGCCAGCCTGGTCTACAAATCTCGTCCAGGACAGCCAGGGCTACACAGAGAAACTTTATCTTGAAAAACAAACAAACAAACAAACAAAGCCCTTGATTCAGATACTTTTCTGGTCACAGTGGCACATGTACTCAAAAATCCTAGCACTCAAAAAGCTGAGACAGGAGGCTCACAAGTACCAAGCCAACGTGGGAGACAGAGCAAGATCCTGTTTCAAAAACTAAAAGTAAAAATAAACAAACAGAATTATATACTAGCAAGATGAGCTGTTCTGGGCTGAGTTTCTAACACACTGAGCATGTAGGCATGCATCGATATTTTTAAAGTACTGCTAGATACAGTTCTTATTTTCCATATTATTTTATGATACAACTCGTATTACTAATAAACACATTGTTACCAATCATTATTATTCTCATTATTATTCAACTCAGATATTTAAAACAATAAAACCTTACTTGCAAGACATTCTCCTCTGCACCATTGAAGAGAAACACCACAGCATGCTGCAAGGGTTCTGAAGACACCGACATGACTCGGAGAACTTCAAGCATCACTGCACAGCTCACAGCATCATCACTGGCACCTTGGCGTCAGAAAAACAGATGCACTTCTCAGAATTTCAGTGCTTTTCATTACTGCTGTGGAATGGAGTTTTCCCCAGAGAAGCACTATACAAGCTGCATGACCAGAAGCATAACTCTGTCATCACAGAGTGACAACTATGCTCAACAGAAATGAGCCCCATAAAATCCACTGGGCTGCTCAGTGACAGAGGTGGTGGAACTGTGCTTACAGCATGTACTTAATAGCTGTGTAATAAATTAAGCAGATGGAACCTAGGGCCAACTGGAATTTACCCTCATCCCCATCCGCTGAAGAGTCTTGCTTCTGGCACTCACGGCTTCCTCCATGACTCTCAAATTCATAAAAGCACTTCACATTTACAGAGGGAGAAACACTCTGCATTTTTAAAAAAAGTTTTCTAGAGGGATCAAATAATGGGGAAGTACAAAGAATGATAAGACACAGAAGAGGAAATTGTGCCCTGTCCCAGCATTGAAAACAGCACCAAGGCTAACCTGGTCTATAAAGCAAGTCCAGGACAGCCAGGACTACATAAGTAAGCCTGTCTCGGGGGAGGAGGCAGGTAGAAAAAGACAGACAGACAGACAAGACAGAAAGAACAGCACTCAGATACTCCAGCCTCTACATTAGAAAACCATCATATTAACTAAAGATTGCACAAAGAACTCTATTGCTCTGATCGTTTTTAATGAAAGCCATTACTTTACCATTTGTACGTATTTATTTTGTGCGCAGGGGCGGGGGCAGCACACTTGCCACAGTGCACACATGGAAATCAGAGGACAGTCTGCAGGGGTTCATGCTCTCCTTCCATCATGTGGGTCCAAGCTCACGCATTTAGGCTTGGAGGCAGGCACCTTTAAGCGCTGCGCCCAAGTGCTAATTTTAAAAGCACCATGAGAGGTAGTTAAAGGAACTGACTGGTTATTTGACAACATTAAAAAGTGACTGCTAAATTTTCTAAGTGAGGTAGCTCATAATATTGTTAGCATGTTCAAAGGCTTCCTCATCCTTCACCAGTAAACTGACATACAGAGGCGCCAACGCAGCTAAGAGCCCCATCGAAATAACCAGGTGGGAGGGCTGAGGTGGAAAAAAGTAAGACTGGACTGAATAAGGGGGACACCCAGAATTCAATAAATAATTCTGCTTTCTGAAGGGCATTTAGAGTACGTGACCATGACCACAACTCAGGCAGCAGCACTTCTGGGCATGCATGTGGTGAGTGTTCAGTGAGGACTCAAGAGTAGGAAGGACGCAGAGTGAATTTTATCTCTGTCACCGCAGTCACTATTTCCAGGTCTAGAAAGCAGACTGATAACTCCACCCCATCCGCAGGCTTTTTGCACATTGCTGATTGCCTGGCACCTGGGAAACATCCCACGTTAGTTTTCTTTCTTCTCTCTGAAACCTTAGGGAAGGCTTTGTAACCAGGTAAAATAAAATGCTTATTTTGGGGCTCCATTAAATCCAAACCTCACTTATGCTCAAAAAGAAGCAGTATTAATGACACTAGTCTGGGTGATCACTGGGACTGTATTTTGTCATTAGCCAAAGTGAAACAAAACAACGCTTACCTAGTTACCATTAGAGCGGGAAGTTAGGCTGACATGCCTACTGTGTGCCACTTTTTAGAAAACAGATGAACATTTTCTTTTTAAAATAAAAAGCAAACAAGAATACTTTTTTATTCAAAGTAGAAGTAAACTTTAAAAACATTTACCTTTATACAGCTGACTAACAAATTTAACTTCCCACTCATCTCCCTACTTTAAGGGATCTAGTGTCTTAGGGAAGAAAGGGGTCAAAATATCTTTAGGAAAGTGACAGTCATAGGACAGTAAAAAGGCTGAGTGACAACCTGGCTTCCCTTTCCATTTAGAATCAACTTTGAAATTGAAGACACCCCAAAATAACTCAAATGTCTTTTACCAATGACCTGGCAGTACATAGCAGACCTGAGAAGATAAATGAGACCTTCTGTAGGCGACATTACTTATAATTGGTACCAATCCCTTGGTCCAGATACGCTGCTGAGAGCTTTAAAATATACACACAGGAAAGCAAACCCAGTTGTGCAGGCTTGTGATCCCAGCCCTTGGGTGACTAAAGCAGAAGAATTGCTGGTAAAACTTAGGCCAGCCCAGACCACACGGTTCAGGATGCCTCGATAACACTCCTGAGGCTGGAGTACAGCTCAGAGGCAGGGTGTGTACAGGTATTGGGCTCCACCCCCAGCACAGTGTGCACACACACAAATACTCACACTTCAGTGAGTTAGTCTATAGAAAGGAGTCAGGTGACAACTAGTAGGTGCAAGAGAGAAAAGCTACTCTTAGCTTATTATTGATAGATGCTCCCTTCACATCGTCAGTATGGGTAGTGTAACATTTTAGGTAAAAAGTATTTCTGAACTATAAGTAGAGCATTTGTTTAGGTTCATTAATAAAAAGCAAAACAACATCTTTTTCATTATTTAAACCATGCATGCTGGCATACGCAGATCAGAAGATTCAAGGTCTTCCTCAGCTATGAGAGTATGAGACCAGTTCAAGTCTAGTTTGGGCTACATGAGATCCTGTGTCTAAGAAAAAAGAGGTGGGGGCGGGAAACATTCTAATGGCTCTCTAGAGAATCTTTTCATTAGTGGACTCCACATGTAACCTGTACACCTGGCACTATGTGACGAGCAGCAGAAAATGCAATTCAAAACATGTTACTTTAATACAAGGCTCTTTGGTGTTGAAAGAAATCCCAAGATACAAAACAGCTCTCTGCTCTCCTCCCGTTTGGCTAAAAACAGAACATAATCTATACAAGTGTTTCACTTCCCCATCTACCCGAAAAGACAAAGGTTAATCTCCTAAGACAACCTTAGACTCTGAAGAGCATACAGACAGCAAATTTCCAACTAGACTTTACTTACCATCTACGTCATTTCCCACAACGTGCTGCCCACACAGACTCTAGGTCCTTTCTCCTTTTTCACTTTTGTGGTTTTTTGCTTTGGTTCAGGATTTCATCTGGTTTGGTTTGGTTTGCAGCACTAAGGATAGACTTGGGCTGGCACAAACTAGGCTCTACCATTAAGATATGCCCAACCTGTTTCTTTCCCTTTGTCTTGTCACTTTCCAAAAAAGGAATGTTCTTTGATGAAGACAATATTCAAGCCAGAGAGCTGAACCTCTTCTTTGAAATAATTCATTTTCCCTTGGTATTACTCAGATACACCTGTGCTTGGCAATAACCTTGTCTCCTTTTCTCTTGATTATCTTTTCTTAAAAGGATTCATTCCACATAGGAACTATGAAAGGTAAAGAAAAAATCAGGGGGTCCTATATTTGATTGATACCTGTATATCCAGTCTTTCTAATATGATGCTCTTAAGTAACCACAGCATTTATGTGTCCCTTTCCAGAATATAAGCATCTTTTAAAAATGTTTCTTAAAGATTTATTTATTATACATGCAGTGCTCTACCTGCATGTACACCTGCACGACAGAAGAGGGCATTAGGTCACAGAATATATGGTTGTAGCCACCATGTGGTTGCTGGGAATTGAACTCAGGACCTTTGGAAGAACAGCCAGCGCTCTTAACCTCTGAGCCATCTCTCCAGCCCCCAAATTTAAGCACCTAAAGAGTGAGCACAGGGTGACTTGGTCTAGCATCCCTGCACATGTTAAGGCATTTCTGTCTTGTTTTAAATGAATGTATGGATCTGATTTCAGAACAAGCAAAATATATTCTAAATGCAGAGAAATGTCTCATCACAATATCATTTCATCAAGGAAAGACTAGTTTCTATCTATATAATTCCAGATAGTTATACTGGGCCTGCTATCCATTCAAGCAATCCAAAAGTATTGTTCTCAACAGTACTACCACCAAAGGAAGACTTTCCCTGAAAGATGTTATCCTAATGTTTTCCTTATACTTAATTCTTGAGCAACACTATTAGGAAAATATATTTTTTCCATTTAACAGTTAAGAAATTCAAGAAGGAATAACCAAGATGCCAAATGGAGGCCAAATACTCAGATACTCTCCTCCTAGTCAGGGGGCCCAGCACCCACCACAGCTCTTTTCTCACCAGTGGGGACCAGTCAGAGAAGGGAGCCTTTTTAGGTATAAAATCTCAGAATGCCATTGTAAATACTACTTTGTATTCTTATCTGCCTGCGTAAGCTGTGTGGTTTGCAGAGAGGAGTATTTTGGGGTTTGGGATTTGGGTTGTTTGGTTTTTGTTCTTTGAGACAGGTTTTCTCTGTGTAGCCTTGGCTATCTTGGACTCTCGTTGTAGACTTGGGAGGCAGGAGGATCTCTGTGAGCTTGAGGCCATCCTGGTCTACAAATTGAGTCCAGGACAGCCAAAGCTATACAGAGAAACCCTGTCTCAAAAAACCAGCCAAACAAACAAAAAAGATGTCAGAACTTTAGTACAATGATCAGGCTTCATAACTTATCATTTCAATAGTGATTTTTGTTTTACTCTATAAAACTTTCCAAAAACATCACTA
>OU015757.1:49097873-49129332 GCA_907169655.1 Acomys percivali
ATCACTATCTCTAAATAAAGGATAATCCTTGGAGCTGGAGAGATGACTTAGCAGTTAAGATCGTTTGCTGCTCAGTCATGAGGACCAGAGTTCAGATGCCAGAACTCACATCTGTGACAGCTGTTCATAGATAACCAAACTCCAGCTCCAAGGACTCTGACTTGGATTATACCCTCTTCTGGTCTGCATGCATGCGTGCATGCACACACACAAGCACACACACCCATAGAAATAAAATAAATATTTAATAAATACATTTTTTTCAAAAGCAAGAAAGAATCCTTGTAGTTCACCACTACCCCGGTACCTCCACGTTCTGAGAGAACTCGATCTCTAGCTTCCAGGCTTACTGATGCTCTCCACCTCCAAGCTCCTAGTGTTGATTGTAATGCTTTGTTTGAGATTTATGTGGACACTTAATGCCTCTCTTGGTTTAAGGTTTGGCTACGTTCACTTCAACCAACACCCTACCAAACAGCTGAAGGAAGCTTTATATGCCTTTCTTACTGTTCCTTTGCCAACGCAGCTTGTACTCTTTGGTGCCACTGCAAGAAGAAAGACACCCAGAGTCTGGTCTCAGGGCACATCAAAAAACTACTCAAAGTATTGAAGTCATGTTTCTGTAAAATTTTACTATTTAAAAAAACAAGTTCAATTCGGAGGATTCATACTGATTTGATAGATATGTATTATGTGAGACATTGTCTTAAATATCAAGTTTTCTGTCTCGCCAATGTCTATTCAAAGCACAATGTTAACTAAGTATTCTACCAGGATGTCTCACCTTAGGTGGACCATAACTTAACTTTTAAAGTAAGCAGAAACTGCCAGAAGTAATGTCCTCCAATCTGTGAATCCCTTAAACATGAGGATTCTTTACCCAGTACCCCCAAACCCTAGCTCAACTTCTGGCTGTGTAAGCGTTTACCAGTGGGCAGGCACATTGGTAAACTAATAAGGCTACTTCATCTACCAAAAGCATCTGATGTATTGTCATGCGGCTTGTTGGCCACTAGTTAATAGTTACGGTGACATAGTTGTAACAATAATGAACTAAGGGAATGTTAGATTGTTAGACCTAAACCAATATTAATTATCATGCCTTCCATCACAATGAGAAAATGCTGGTCAAAGGAAAACAGCTCCCACAACTGCTCAAACATGTTAGGGCTAAGTTAATAAGCTTCCTGGGCTGCAGTGAGTTTAAATGACTAAAAAGTACATACCTGGTGAATTTGCCACTGAGTCAAAGTGACAGTTAGACAGTACAGCATGCTTGGCTCCACTGAGCGGCTCCAGCTTTACCACAACATTAGTAATGTTGTCATAGTAGCTTGTAAAGCCCCCCAAGAAGTCAATGCTAAAGGAGCCTGTGGGCCGCTGTACATCCACTGAGATGCTGTGAAGGCTGCTGCTTTGTGCTTCAATCAGTCTGATCTGCTCGAGAAGGTACTGCACCGTCAGGATTTCATTTTCTGTACTCCCTGTAGTCCTGGGGCCAATGGCTGTGATGTGCTCCAGATAATCCCTGGAGGCAATCAAAAGGCTTGTGATGACAAACTCCTGAGGACGTAAAGTCAGCACTTCCTGGAGCAACTTTCCACTGTGCCTCCCTCCCACCTCAGAAACTTTAGTTCTTCTGACTTCTCACGTTAAAACAAACGACCTGTGCTCTCTCCACCGCCCTTCATGACGCAGGGTCTCTGGCTGTCCTGGCACTCTGTAGACCAGGCCGGCCTCAGACTCTCAGAGATCCACCTGCCTCTGCCTCTTGAGTGCGGAGACTAAAGATGCTTTAAAAAAAAAAAAAAAAAAAATCAAGCTGGGCCTAGCTATAATCCCTGCACTCTGAGAGGCAGAGGCTGGCCAAATCAAGTCCAGAACAGCCAAGGGTACACAGAGAAACCCTGTCTCAAAAAACAGAAAACAAACAACAAACAAACAAACAGATATCCCAAGAAAATTACCTGGAAGCTTCATTTGACATTGCACCCCAGGAACTAATGCTGGTAAACTTTCCTCCACTAACTCCACGTCAAATCAGTAACAAGACTAGGGTTTATATTTAATATGTATAACTGCCATGCAATTTCACAGGCATGACTAGTAAGGCCAGTTATGCGTTGTTGTGTGAGGAACCAATGAGTGAAACCACAGGATAAGATCAAGTGGAGAAGACAAATATTTGAAAGGAATAAGTACAAGCCTTTTACTGTACACACCACCAAACCTAAATACTTCAGGCCAAAACTACCCCTACTCCAATGCAGGGGGATCCCCGTTTCACTGTACTCCTGGCGGGGAGGGAATGCTAAGGGTGCTGTCAAAAAACAAAAACAAAAACAAAAACCTTAAGAAAATACGTTTTCAACTCCCTAGCTTAAGATTCATCTAGTTTAAGACCTGAGTTACAATATCAAAGAGTTCACATTTCCAAGTACACCTGAGGTCGTTTAAAAAGGTGGAACCCTTGGCCCAGCACCTGGAAGGCACAGGCAGAAAGATTTCTGTGAGTTTGAGGCCAGCTTAGCCTACAGAACAAGTTCCAGGGCAGCCAAAGCCACACAGAGAAACCCTGTCTCGAAAACAAAACAAAACAAAAGATTTTTTTTTTATTTTTTAAAGAAATTTTTTAAAAATTTAAAAGGTTGAACCCTACAAAATCCATAGTACAGAAGAGCTAAAGACCAAGTGCAAACTTCAGAAATTGTAGGCAAAATTCTAAATGGGTGTACTCTGAAGAGTCTCCACAGCTTTCCAGTTTGGGGACTGTGATGTTTGGAAAAGGCAGCACACTGCATTACACCTTTCCAACACCATCCCAGAAAGACGTTATAATGCAGCCTTGGTATATGAACCTCACTCACTCTCCACTTCATTTTAAATGCAGAGAACTAACCAAAGGGGGGGGGGGAGTGGAAGTTGCTCAGGAGAACGACAGGAGCGTGCGGAGGGGAAAAAAAAAAAACCAATCCTCTGCAGGCGGGGCAGAGCGGATAATAAAGCAAACTCAATCCACCTGGCCACCCTGCGAAAAAGAAAGAGGGAGCCTGGCAAGCCGCGGGTACCCCCCAGAAGGGTGCGCAGGACCATCCCATTTCCCACCCACGTGCGCGCGGAGACCTCCCGGGACTCAGCACACAGCAGCGCCGGACGCAACCGCTTGGGGCACAGTGACCCGGCGCTCCCCCACCCCGGGCTCACCCGCCTGGGGCCGCAGAAGACTGGCGGCCCGGCCGGTCGGCCGTACCTGGCGTGGCGCGCGTCGAACTCGCCCGGGAGCGCCGCCGTCCCTCTCAGCAACAGCCGCTGCAGCGAGAGCTGCACCGCCGCCCGCAGGACGAGCAGGTAGAGCGCGAGCGCCAGCACCGTGCGCGCCTCGGACAGCGCCGTCCCCGCGCCGCGGCTCGCGCCCCCGCTCTCCGTCCCCTTCCGCATCCTCCCGCCGCCCCTCGCGTCCTCCTGCGAGGAGGAGGCCCCTCTCTCCCGGTGCGGCGAGGCCGCCGGTCCCTCCCGACGCTCCGCCGCGCCACGGTGCCGTCTCACGGCCGCTGACTCCATCGCCACAGCCGCCAGCCCCAACCGCCCCAGCCCGCGACAGCCCCGGCAACCTCGGCCGCCGCAGCGCCTCCTAGTGAGCGGACGGAAACTGCATAGGGCCAAACTTCTTCTGATTGGCTGGCCCGCCTAGCTGCACGCGGGCGCTCGCCAGGGTGATCTTTGGTGGCCCCGGGCGGGACATGTTGGGTGTGCTTGCTCCTTAGCCTGGTGCCAGCAGATTGTCAAATGGAAAAACACCCATAAACCTAGAAGTGAACAGCACCAAGCAAAAGAAAAGTGCGGAAGCCGCTCTTAACAGAATGCACGAGCAATTTACCCTGCACTGGGCAGACAAACAACAAAGACTCGGTTTGCCTCTGAAAAAGTAGGGTTCTGGCTACAAAAACAAAAAGGCTTCACAAGCGGGAGTTGATAAACAGGCCTGTAATCCCCGCATTAGGGAGGATGGCCACAGGAGGATCCCTGTTTTGAGTCCAGAGTGGGATAGGTAAAGAGTCTATCTTTGAAAAAACAAAAACATAAAAACCATTGACTGTCTAATCCCAGCACTCGGGAGGCACAAACAGGAGGACAAATTAGAAGCCTGCCTGGTCTACACAGTTCCAAGCCAGCCAGGGCTACAGAAGGTGAGAGGGAAAAGGAGGAAGGCAGACCACACACAGGTAACTGGAGCTAGTGCTGTCTCCTTTTAACAGATAAAATAATAATAATGATTGCTATAATTTAATGAATAGTTCCTGAGTCACGCAGTGTGCTAAGTACAGACTTTGAAAAGAAAATACTTCACTCCTACTTAGTAGCTGAAGAACCTAAAGGGGCTCCCAAGGCAGCGCTCTCTGTTCCACTGATACAGAGGGCACTCCGGAAACACATGCGCAAACCAACAAGGAAGAAAAGAGAAAATAAAAGGCAAGTGACCAAACACTGAGACAGAATTTACAAGTATAAAAACCCAAAAGATCATACGTCTTGTCTGTATGTGTTGTGTCTGCAGACAAGGAAGAAAGACCTTAAGGTAAACATGTGTGTACTGTTCACCCTTAGGACCAACGGGGTAGGTATACAAATGTAATTTATGCTGAGAAGGTTATTTGTCAAATAATGGGCACTTCTTACAAGTTTCAGTAATAGAACTTACTTAGTGCTAGTGGGATATATTTTGGAATAAACCTTCTGGAAAGGTATATATTTTAGGTACACCGGGAGCCTAAAACAAAACAAAAAGCAAAAAACCAACCTCAGTTTTATGAGTCATTTCTTACATAGAGATATGTCACACACACAAAAATGAGTTGTGCATGGTGGTTTATGACTATAATCCCAGTGTGGGAGGGTTATCATGATCCTATAGAGTGAGTTTCGGGCTAGCCTGAGCTACCCTCTCTCCAACAAAGAGAGGGAGGGAGGGAGGGATGGACGGAGGGAAAGAGACCAGCACTGCAAAACATTTAAAATAGAATGCTGGGCATGGTGGCACACACCTTTAATTCCAGCACTTGGGAGGCAGAGGCAAGCAGATCTCTGAGTTTGAGGCCAGCCTGGTCTATGAAGCAAGTCCAGGACAGCCAAGGCTACACAGAGAGACCCTGTCTTAAAAAAAAAAAAAAAAGAAAAGAAGGAAGAAAAGAAAAGTGATTTATCATATATAAGACAGAAGAAAAGTCAAATAAATCATAATATTCAGAGTTTGGGTCATGAAGGTTTAAAACTACATTTCCGAGTCAGTCTCATACTGGATGGAAACGCTCACGTTACAAACATTAAGACAGAAAGAGTAGGCATCAGAGCAGTGATGTGTCTGCTCACACAGTTGCAGTCAAAGGTGACTCTTTGATGATTTTCCCTTCTCTGTTTTCCACCTTTGGCTTCTCACGTTCAGTGTTCAGAAGCTCTGCGTGGAGCGCTGTTGTCTCTGTCCTCCAGAAGATTGTTTATAATTAAGCACGGCGTGGCTGTGATCCAACAAGGGAATACTAGTGTCAAATGGCTGGTTTGGCTGGTAGTTTCCAAGCGTTTGTGCCTGTCCTTCCTTCTTTGCTTCTTTTTCCTGGCTTTCTCTCCTTCTTCCTTTCTCTGTTGTTGTTTAAGGCAGGGTCTTGACTGCAGCACAGCCTGCCCTCTTCACACCAGTCTTCCTGCCTCTGGCTCCTGATGCTGGAATTACAGATGGATGATGACACCTCACCCAGACTTCTTTCTCTTTTTCTGTCCTTTTCTTCCCCCCCCCCCACCCCCAGAAGTGTTAGGGATCGAACCCAGGATCCCACATGTCAACCGAGTGCTCCACCACTAAGATACACCTTGAGGCCCAAATGCATTTCTAAACTAAAAAGTTTAAAACCTCAATAATTATTTGCTGAACTAATAAAATAATTCTTTAAATTCTGCATTTGGCCTGAGAGAATTAGTGATTTTTGATTGTCTCTGGATTCTAGGTTTTCTCTTCCATCCTTGATAGTCTATTAAAAAAAAAAAAAAAAACCCAGTAAAATAAATAAATGTCTTAGGGCATTTATTTGAGGGTCACGCATCCAGCACTTATTTGTATTTTTCCATGGGCTTAATTAGGTGAAGCAGGTGACTTGGTACCAAGAGTATGTGACTCAGCAAATTGGAGGCTGCTGGACACTGACTTAACTGAATTTTCTCCGTGTCGAAAATGGGCTGTTCAAGTCTACTTAAATATTCATGAAGTGTGTGCTTGCCAGAGCTCAGCACATCTACCAGTGCTCACCCAAAATACCAGCCTTCCCTTAAGCTCACAAAGTCTGTCCTGGGCAAATCTCACTTGGCCTGTAAGCGATGACTTTCTTTGGGTCCTTGCTGGACCTAAAACAGCCTCTGCAGCTGCTGCATTTCCAAGAGGAAGATGGCAACAGCAGCTCTTACATCAAAGTATGGCCAATCTCTCTCAGACAGAGGAACTACCTGGTAGCTTCCTGTCTAACCCACTTACTGCATCAGACTCCACAGGGTGGGCTCTGCAGACTGTGCTGCCTACATAAACTAAAACTTTCAGCCGTGATGTCCTCTAGGGTCTTCCAGGACTGGGCCACATGTCCAAGACTGTGTAGAGACCAACCATGCTGGAACCTAGGCCACAGGGCCTTCCTTGAGCTTTGTGAATGTCAGGCCCCATCCTGCTGACTTCTTTCCCACCCACCCTCCAAGCCTGGAGAACTCGGAGCACCTCACCACGCATGTGCAAAACGGAGTCCCTTACACTGCATTCCTGTCTTTCTATTCCCACTAAGCTGTGGAACTTCTGAGAGTTGATTCCCTCCCCAAGCTGTCCTGTCATTTTCTCCACCTGAGAATTGAGCCTGAGAAGATTTTTTTTTTTTAAGACCCTGGACCACATTCATGGTAAAAGTCATTATGTCTATTGTCGGTTTAAAATTCCAATGAGATATGAAATATGTACCACACAACAGATATGCCGCAGAGAGGTTTATTATATGAGCATGGGGAGAAAAGGGAGGGGGGACAGAGAGAGAGAGAGAGAGAGAGAGAGAGAGAGAGAGAGAGAGAGAGGCGGAAGAAGAGAGGGAGAGAAACAAGAAAAAGAGACAATAAAAAAGAAGAAGGGCAAGAGAGTGGAGGAGGGAGAGCAAGAGAGTAAGAGAGAGAGGTAGGTGGGGTTGTCCTTGTATATACTCCTGGGCAGGGCCACGCCTGGTGGCGGGTAGGCAATGACATCACAGGTTGGTAGGCAGACTGGGACAGAATCCTAACAGCCAGTCTTCTGGGGTACGGGTTAAGCCTGAGATTCTTGGAGAAAAAAACGAGTTCCACCATTTGAGCCTGTTTCGAAGCAAGCACTGAATTAAATACTGACCAGGATGGGCTTTGGTTGGGACCACTCCCTGGGATTCCCAGCTGAGTGAGCTCGAGATGCGTTCTGCAGGGGCTTATAAGCATAGATCCATACTACAACCTTATTTTCCCATGAGGCTTTGCTATTATCCAAGAACTACCACTCCCAGTATTCCAGGAAGTTACCAGGTCCTTGTGTTTACAGGTTGACTGCGGGTTTTATAGAAGGGATGGACCATCATTGGCCTGCCATTATAGAAAAGGAAAACGGATGTCTTTCAGGTCCTCAGGCTTTCCCTCTGCTGTTGGCTAGGAAAATGAAAGGCTAGGAGTCTGAGAGACAGCCTCAGGCTTAAGAGCACTTGCTGCTCCTCCAGAGGATCCAAGCTCTGTGCCTAGCACCCACATTGGGCAGCTTACAACTATCTGAAACCACAGACCCAAAGGATCTGACATCTTGTTCCGGCCTCCAGCACCAAGCATAAACATGGCAGGCAAAACTTATAAATGCAGGCAAAATATCCATGCACGTTAAAATAAACAAAAACTTAAAAAAAAAAAAAAAAAAAAGGAAACAAAAAGCTTGACCTCTTTTTTTTTTTTTAATAGCAAAGTACCCTACACTTGTTGAAAGGTCACCTGTGATGAGAAAAGCTGGATGTGTATCTTTACTTAAGTGTTTCTAAAGTTCAGGGCATGGTGACGCCCACCTTTAATCCCAGCAATCGAGAGAAAGGGGCAGGTGAGTTCAACGCCAGCCTGGTCTACAAATCAAGTCCAAGGCAGCCAAGGCTACACAGGAAAACTCTGTCTTAAAAAAAAAAAAAAAAAGTGTTTCTGGCAACCTTGTTTAATTCTACATTCTACATATTCATTTTCCCACAGGTACTCACCTCTTTATTACTTCCTTCTCAGGGATAAGTCTTATAAAGATAAAAACATTTTTTTTTTTCTTCTTTCCTTTTAAGCCTCGGTTCTTTTTGCTCCATTAGTAATTGATAAGCAAAAATCCAGAAGTGCCAAGAATAAATTCTCAATTTCTTCAATTAAAAAAACTTATTCACAGTGGGGTGAGGTGGTGCATGCCTATTATCCATACACACGGGGTTAGGGGTGGGGCAGGTGGATCTCCGTGCATGCCTATTATCCATACACACGGGGTTGGGGGTGGAGCAGGTGGATCTCCGAGTTTAAGGCCAGCCTGGTCTACAGAGTGAGTGCCAGAACAGCCAGAGCTACACAGGGAAATCCTGTCTGGAAAAAAAAAAAAAAACAAATCAAAACTTTATTCATAATTCAGCCATTAGAATGACTGCGGTGCTGGTCCCTGTTATTGTGGCAATGAGCCCGGAAAACAAGATGCTAGTAATAGCAGGCAGAGCCCCACTATCTCCATTCATATGAGATACCCACAGTGAGAAAACTCCTAGAGGCAGAACACAGCTGGGTACAGAGGAGGGTGGAGAGGCCAGAATTGACTGCTTAACATTTGTAAGGGATTATTCAGATGACAAAATGTAGTGGACATTTGGTGGCTTTAAAACTCCAGTTATGGGGCTGGAGAGATGGCTCAGAGGTTAAGGGCACTGACTGCTCCTCCAGAGGTCCTGAGTTCGATTCCCAGCAACTACATGGTGGCTCACAACCATCTATCTATACTGGGATCTGATGCCTTCTTCTGGCCTGTACATGCAGGCAAAGCACTGTATACACAATAATAAATAAATAAATCTTTTTTAAAAAAATAACTCAGTTATGTTTGGAAACATGCGTTTATTTTAATCCCAGGTGTGAAATACAGAGTGGATTCAGATTATTCATACATAGCAGCAGACTACTTGCCTTGTGTGGGCTCTGAGAAGGGCTCTTTGCCAGCTGCAGATAGTTTAATTCTGAGGACTCTGGAGAGGGAATAAATGCCAGACCCCAGAGAGAGACAGGGGGCCCGAAGAGAAGAAAGAGACTGCTGCTCCCCATTGCTGCTTGTGGTTGCTGTTGCTGCACTTTGATGACAAGTTGGAGATATCCTGAAACAAAGGTTGGACTTGCCCCAAAGAACGCAACGACCCTAACTAGCAGGAAGTAGTTAAGGAGAACTCAGCCCCTTTCTCCCCTCTAATGTCCTTTCTCTCCCACCTGGTGTTGGGTGTTGGAAGGAATTGGGGTGGAGAAAGAAGAGATATAAGATATGACAATTAAAATAGATTTTTTTAAAAAGGCCCAACAACAAAATATTTTAGAACCAGATATATGTGTCAGGCTTGAAGAATATGGGAATGTTCTAAATGGGTCACGTTTAATATGGTTAAATTTGTGATGTAAATTTCTGCCTTCAACAAAATAAATATGGGAAGTCTAGATCTTGATGTGCTATTTCAGGGGTAAAGATACCTGCCACCAAACACAATGGCCTGACTTCAATCCCTGGCATCCACATGGGAGGGGAGAACCAACCCCCACAAGATAACGTCTTCACTAAACATTTTTAAGATGTCACAACATTTTAGATATGGAAAAATAATTCAAAGGTAGTTATACTTGCCTAGCAGGAACAAAGCCCTGGATTTGATTCCCAGAGCTGCACAGACCTGCATGGGTGCACCCCTATAATCCTAGCATTCAGGAGAAAGAGTAAAAGAGGCTACGAAATTCAAGGTCACCTTCAGCTTGCCAGTGAATTCAAGGTTAGGCTGGGCCATAGAAGGCCCTTCTCCAAACAAAACAAAACAAAGAGGCAAAATGCATTTTCTACATATGATTCACAAATGACTGTGGTAAACAGAATTTTAAGATTTCTTAGCTCCAGAGACAAATGCTTGCCAAAGTTCAAACTCAGTAAAGTTGAATGGCTTCTCCACCAACATAATAAATCGAATTGAGCTGTATTTATTTATTTATTTATTTATTGCTTTTTCTATTCACAATGCCCTTCAGATTTTTATTTTTTATTTTTTTATTAATTAAACATTTTTTTATTTGAGCTGAATTCATAGTAAAAAGTCAGGATTACTGGGGCAGCTCTCCAGCGAGTTCACCAACCTCACAGGAGGGGTCAGTGAAATTGGAAAGGCTGGGGCTGGGGTAGGGGTTTCTTAAAGGAAACTGGGAGGGGTTATGATGTGATGGTGAGGTGCTGGAGTTATAGCCTTATTTGGTAGGTGCATTCCTGCAGAAAATGGAAAAGGAGAGGTGCTAAGAGAAAATGATTACAAATAAGAGGCCAGGCAACAGATAGGATATGAAGAAGTTTATTATAGGAGTGTGGGAGAGCAGGGAAGGGGGAGGGGCACCCCAGAGAGGAAGAGAAAGACATAGAAAGAGGAAGAGAGTGAGAGAGGTATACAGGGAAGGGAAGGCAAGAGAGATTCTGGGTAGCTGGCCCACCTAGTGGCAGGCAGGTATGACATCATAGGTTGCTAGGCAGAATTGGGACAGTATGCTAACATTCCTCCCTTTGCCTATAATTAAAAAATGAGGATGTTGGATTGTTTTTTTGTGTAAGGTAGGTTAAAGTATATAAATGTAGGTGCATTGGAAGTAGCTCTTGGGTGCCATGTAAAGGGGAGGGGTGAGGGTGAGAGAGAGAGAGAGAGAGAGAGAGAGAGAGAGAGAGAGAGAGAGAGAGAGAATGTTCCCTCCTGGTAAGCTTAGTGCTCAGAAATCGGCAGGTGTTCCCCCTGCCATTTAGGGTCCACTAGACCCTAAAATGTATTAAAAGGCTAGCTCCTTGTAGGGACACTTCTAAAGCAAAGCAGAGACTTTAGACTAAAAGGTGTCAAAAGCTGGCTCTTCGGAAAAACACATATCAAAGCTGTCCTGGAGACAAGGCCCAGGAGGTGTCCTGGGTGTGGCTCCTGCAATTCAGATACCCATGGTTTAAAAATCCAGACATCTGGGGTTGGGGCGCTCACTCCCTGTTTCTCCCTCCATAGCTCCCTGTCTTTGTCTTTCTTTTATCATTTAAGCTTAGTGAATTAAAATCTAGCTCTTCAACTCTTGACTGTCTTTATTTTAACCAAGTGCAGTAGGTTATCTGGCCTTTTACCCATCCGAGGCTCCCTTCCCCCCACTGGAAGGGACATGGACTCCCATGATCTCAATCCTGGCTAAGTGCACAGCCACCCTGGGCGCCCTCAAGCTAGGGGGTCCGACCCGAGAGCTTCCTCAGTGCCGAGGAGGCCTTCCCCGTGACCAGTTCTCTGGACAGAGCCTTCCTCAGCAAGCCTCCAGAAGACTGAAGAAAACTCTGTGACCAGATTCTCAGCCTCCGGGAGAAAGGAACCGACAGGGAATGAAAAGCTCCACCCTGGAAAGTTGAAAGTTCAGAGTAGAGGGCAGTGTGTCAGTCATGTCCTGCAGCAGATGAGGACCGAGCAGTTCTGGGTGAAGGTGGAGCTGTTTGTTCCAGGTATGAAACACACCATTTCAGCCTTCTGTTGATAACAGATAAGGGATCAAGACATCCTGATGACACTGGGGCGGTGACAGGGTTAAAAGGCTGAAATGTTGGCCAAGTCCAGGAAGAAGAGGCTGTTGTACTTACTGTCCAGAGTTGAGAACATCTGCTGCTGCAAGGGACAGTGCAGGTCCAGGTTGTACTGGAGCACCTGTGAGTAAGCTGCTTTGGCAATGTCTTTAATACAGGAAATACTGGCAGGACACTGGAACATACATGTAGGCAGAAGGCAAAATTAGTAGGTTACGGAGACCTTTCCCTTTAGGCGGATGTTTGAAACTTTCAGGAGAGTGAGCAGAGATGGAGGTTTTAGAGCGAAGAAGGGAAAAGCCTGAATGTGAGGTACTTAATTCCATTTACCTTAGATGTATATTTGAAACTTTTGGAAGAGCAAAAGAGAGAAAAGGCTTTAAAATATGGAGCTTCAGCCAAGCACAATGGTGCATGCCTTTAATCCCAGCACTCTGGAGGCAGAGGCAGGCAGATCGCTGTGAGTTTGAGGCCAGCCTGGTCTACAAAGTGACTTTAGGATGGCCAAGGCTACACAGAGAAACCCTGTCTTGAAAAACCAAAAAAAAAAAAAAAAAAAAAATATTTATATATATATATATATATATATATATATATATATATATATATATCTTCCCTCCATTTACACAATTGCTGGTGGTAATTGAAAGCTTCGTTTTGGATCTCTGGATCTGTCCAAGTTTGGTTGCAGAAGTGTGTCAGCTTAGCAGCCCTTCATGTGGCCATAGGGATTTGAAATTCTCCAGAAGGCATCCTGGAGGAGCCTGGAGGGCAATGAATGGACTATTTCCATGGGAAGGTGAAGTCAGTAATATCTTAGGGCATTCCTAGAAACAGATTGTGCTTCAAAAAGAAAAAAGTCTGGTGCAATCTGTTCCAGTCATCTGTAGATGATGGCCAGCAACCAGGGAAGAGGTCAGCTCAAACAGGAAGGAGCTGGGCGTGGAGACACAGTCACCTGATGCACTAGGATTTTACTGGTGGGACAGAAAAAACAAAAAAACAAAAGAATGTGTTGTCAGTCTCACCCAATGGAAAAGTCCTAGTTGTAGGTCAGCAAGGAAGAACAGCTGCAGTCCTGCAGACCTGGGTTGGGTACCCCTGCTTCCCAGTGAACCAGAGAGGTGTTGACGCTCTCTCAGACAAAGTTTACTCTCTGAGCAAGAATTCACCAATCGAGCTGGTGCTGGGTGCAGAGCGGTAGAAATCAGGTAGTTAGGGAGGGGAATACCAAAGCCAGGGAAAGGGGGAGGAATCCCACCCTGTGAAATAGGCGACAGGTGGGAAAACTTAGACTGTTGCCTGTCAGTGCTTATCTGTGTTCCATTTTACCCGAGAGGTGGATTTGCTGTAGCTTTTAAGGCTATAAAAGGAGATAAACTTCAGACATATTAGCATCATCGTTGTTTACAATTTGCAGTGAAATAGACATTGTAGAAAAAGGTAGTATAGTAGAAGCTTGAGGAGAAAAAATAAACCTTGTGTTAAAAAGCACGAATAATCTTTGAGGTGAGCTTAGGAAAGACAGAAGCCTTACAGAGTTTTCTAACATCTGTGAAATGGTAACACAGAACACAGAAACCTTCTGTAAAGCAGAAGGGCAAACGCTCACTTGTTCTTAATTTTTTAGTATCAGTACACATCATGAAAGATATCTGTCCAGAAGACTGGATGTATATAATTCAAGCACAGTGAGAAATAATTTTGAGCTTGGAACTATGATAGAGGGCCATATATATATAGTATAATGTTTTACCATAGTTCGATTAATAAATCAGAGCTCCATTGATTAGTGCCAACACTCTGAACAGTTAATACAACAATAGCATAGCAACAAGAAGAAATAAAAGAACCTTTTAGACAGTCTGACCTTCATAACTTGCATGTTTCAACCTTAAAAATACCTTCCTAGACCCTCCAACAATCACAAACATCTTCTTGGAAGCTAGATAAGAGATCTAGTATCTAGTCATTTTAACCAGCTAATGAATTGACCAGTGAATTAACGCAGCAGATTACTTTGGGCTAAGGAGCTAATTGTCTGTTTCCTAACTATCAAGCTAACTTAGCTGTCAATGCGATCAGAGACCTGAGAAGGATAAACTATAACCTAAATGAACCTATGCATTAATAAAAATGGCAGAGGGGACTAGTTGCTCATATCCCAGCACCTAGACAGTTGTCCTGGCTGTCTCCTGTGGCAACATGGCACCTTGGCCTGAGACAGTCTGGCCGTCAGGTACAGAGGACAAGAGGCTGTTTCTGTGGAAGGAGAACATGGGAGAGACTGACCTCACCTCATTTTCAGCAATGTGAGCCAATGACTCTCTGGGTGTCCAGTTTGTCCACATTTTAGGCTGGGCCCTAGCCATAGGGCGAGGTGTTGGGGGCAGTCTTGCCCAGTGGTCAGCATACCACAATCCAGGGTTGAAGTCATCTGCTATTGTACCCAAATCTTTTGAGACCTTGGGGAACTACTGTTATATTTTGGGAATCTCTGGGTTTTTTGTTTTGTTTTGTCAAGAATAAACTTACAAATGATAAATGCCATATTCAGCAGAACTCTGGCAAGCTTGAGGGTTAGTGTATTTGAGCTAGGCAATCTCTGTCTGTATCTAGTTATCTGCACTAAACTATACTTTGCAAACATAAAATAGAATGTTACAATCTTATTCTATGTTTGATCTTGAAAATATAATTATTCATATTGGGTTTTTACCATGATTAAAAATATATTCTTGAACATGCTAAAGGATTTGATCATTTATAAGATCTTAATAATTAAAGACTAGGATTTTAGGTTTTATCCCTGTTAAGTTGAGGTCTTAAAAATCATAATCATAGTCCATGAACAGAGAATGTAACAGTTTTCTGCATGATTTAGTTTATAAAATTTTCACAAGCTTAAAAAAGTATAAAGCTATATTATAGATTAGTAAAAGCTAGACTAAATATATTTCTAAGGCAGTGATTTTTAAGTTTTTGAGAATGTAGGTAGGGCATAATAATTCTTTTCTAGGATTAATATATTTTAATGTAGCAATACAGAAGAACATTACGCCAAATCTGTTCATCAGGAAGCCTACAGGTGCTCACCCCCCCCCCTTTTGAAGAAATAGCATTCATCTTGCTAATTTAAATAGACCTTTATAACTTTGAAGTAAAACATTTTGAACCAGGGTACAATAAAATGAGACTTCTTGGTTTCTTAGTCTAACAGGAGACAAACAGTGAGTTAATTATGACTAAGAAGCTTTATATATGTTGTTTTAAATCACATGGCCCAAATGAGAGTTTGAATTTAGATTCTAAACATCACATCCAATAAACAAACTATAAATCCTTAGGTAAGAGTTTGCAGTGTAATGTTAAGGTTTTTGCTTGTTTGTTTTAGAGAGCAGAAAAAGAAATCAGAGATGAGTTTTAATTTTAAGAGGTGGAAATTCCCTCAGCGGGGGATTCGGTGAGTGCTGCTGCCAGGTTGCTGTGACATCACTGTGGAAGTGCAGGGCCAGGAGCGAATCTACCCCTGACCTTCCCTAGCTCACCTGTGGGCAGGCAGGAGTTAGGGAGTAGCTATGGCACCTGTGCACCTCCAGACCTGCTGAGGGAAAGGAGGAGGAGCCAGGGGCAAGCAGGCAGCCAGGGAGCGGTCATGTGGCCGGTCATGTGGAAAGAAAGAAAGCCTGAACCATGTGGGTGAATTTCTAAGTATAATTTAAAATTTACCTCAGCAGAGGAGAGAATCGTGGTCTGACGGCAGAGCCCGTGGTCTGCTGTGGCAGCAGAAAAGCAAATGTGTTCTGCTGCCAGTTCAGGCAGGGAGGGGCAGCGATGGCAGTGGCAGCGTCATTGCAATTAAAACAAAAACAAACAAACAGAAAAACAACTTATCGTGTAAGGAAGGCCAGGTGGTGCACAGCCACAGCGGTGTTGAGTGGTGGCAGGCAACTTGAAAGTTGTCCCCAAGCAGATGAGAGCTATGAGTAGCCATTTGCTTACCAACACAAGAGATTCAAATCTGAGTCCCAGCCAGCAGCAGCTGGAGGGCAACTTAACTTAGAGAAAGGAATTCGTTGGGGACAGTAAAGGGAATGGGATTCCAGGGTGAAGACAGCGGGATGGCCCATTGGGTTTCAGCACCAATGTAATGACTGAAATTGAGATGCCACGTAACAGATATGATACGGAGAAGTTTGTTATAGGACCCTGGGAGAACAGGGAAGGGGGAGGGGCACCCCAGAGAGGAAGAAATAGAGAGGAAGAGGGGAAGAGAGGGAAGAGGGGGAAGAGGGGCAAAAGAGATCCTGGGTAGCTGGCCCATTTAGTGGCAGGCATGTATGACATCATAGATTGCTAGGCAGACTGGGGCCAGTATGTTAACAGTTACCACCGGCTCTATGAATGGGGCTAGCCATGTGAAGAGTAAAGTAAGGGTGGAAGTAAGGTCAGAAAGGGTAGAGTGGAGACAGGATCTGGTTGTGTTGGTGGAGCTCTTCAGAAAGTTTGTGGAGTGACTCCACATTAGCTTCTGTCAACCCAGACATAGAAACAGCGCTCTTCTTCCAAGAACAGCAGGTACCTCCCTTGTCTGCCTTGAGGAGGCCCAGTGTTCTCTAAGACCTGGGGCTTAGCCCTAGCTGCTTTGGAGCCAGCAGATGTTGAGGAAAACACTCTAAACTGGTAGGATGTTGATGGATAGGGACAGAAGATAAAGTTGAGTTTGAGGAGAAATGAAATTTCCTTAGGTGTCCACTGGAAACTTTTAGGCCCATGGGAGTTCCAAGCAAGGCCAGGGAAAAGGGAAGAGATCCTACCCTCAGGAACAGGAGAAGGCTGTTGATTGACAGAACTTATCTGGAGTCCATTTGACCTATGAGAGGTGGATTCAAGCGCTGAAACACACATCGTAGAGAAGACAGCAGACTCTCACAGCTTTGGGTCATAGTAGAGGCCAGGGCAACTGTTTTGGGTTAAGAGCATGAAAGTTCCTTAGTATGACTACAAACTGTGAAAGAGGAGCTTCTTTCCTCTGTGCAGAAGACTGGATGTGTGTAAATTCAGCACATCGAGGAGCATCTTTTTTTAATGTCTATAATTAAAAGACAATCAAAGGAAACTTAGAATTCTGAGCTTGTGGCTATGGTACCATCGGGACTCCATTGATCAGTGTCAAAACTAAACTTTGAGGTTTTTTTTTTTTTCTTTTGGTTTTGTGAGACAGGGTTTCTCTCTGTAGGCCTGGCTGTCCTGGACTCAATTTATAGACCAGGCTGTCCTTGAACTTGCAGAACTACTTCCAATGCAAGTGCGTAAGGGTCGCTTATTCAAGCCCGGGCAGGGACTCCCTCCCCTTCCTGATGCAGCAGATTGGGAGCGGGAGCCCGGAACTCAGAAAATATGGGGGGTTTTAATAGGTTTTAGACAAAGAAATGGGTTACAGTATATAATTGGATGACATTTGCACAGACAGACATATCTGTCCCTGATTGGCTGATGTTATGTGCCAGACCATTTGCAGTCAGTTTGACCAGCAGGAAGTCTATATGGGCTCTGGATACTTTCCCAGAGTGAGCTAACTGTCTGTTGCTAGGGGAATTATCCAAGGAATACAAGGCTGGGGCATATATTGCGATTTTCTTCTGGACCTGCAGTATAACTCCGAGTCAGGCTTAGAATAATGGAGTCTCTTCTTCAAAATGAAGTTAGTCAGGTTCCACAGCAACATGAGGCATCTCCAGTGTCCTACTTGTCCAAAGTTCAGGCCAGGCTATAGCTGCAGGCAAAGCACTGGAGCAGTCTAGCCCAGTGGTTAGCATTACCACAATACTTGTGGCATCATCGGTGACCCACCCATCTTCTTAGGGTCGTGCCTAGGAGTTGGAGTCTCTGTCACAATAAGCTTTTTTCTTTAATTAAACACTTAAATGTCACCTGCAACAGATCTCTGAAGTGTCTGTTGATCTAAAGTATATTTGAATAGACAAACTTTGCTTGTTTCTAGTTACCCATCCTAGGCTTAACCTTGAAAACATACACAGGAGGCTAAATGAGGCTTATTCCTGTTAAGTTTGAGTCTTAAAAAAAAAAAAAAATCACAATTTAAAATTAAAGCTTTTTTAGTATCAAAATGAAACATATATACAGTCCGTAGAGATTGGCAGCTTTGCTGCACCATTATAAGCCACTGTAGTTTTCTATATGGCTTAGTTTGTCTAAACAGCTAAAGCTTAAAAGCCAGAGAAGCTAGATAAGCATCATTTTAAAAAAAATCTATAGCTTAATATAGATTGGTATGTTGGCAGCCTTTAGTTAAAATGGCAGCGAAGCTATGATTTCCCATAACAAAGATGGCTGCTTGCTGTCTGCCTTCCCTTAATCAAGATGACAGTGACATTATGATGCCACTTTCTTTAGCCTATAGTTAAGATGGTGACCAGCCTTGTGGTGTTTATATCCCAGAATGGAATCATGCTGCATGTTTTAAGATGATCTAAACACATACTTTCAATTACTAGCCCTGAATTATGAGTTTTGAGATAATCTTTTGTTATAAGTTTAAAGCCAAATATTATTGCAGATTGTAGAGATTTTAAACCAGACCCAATAAGTAGGTTATAAATTCTTAGATAAGTGTTTAGATAATAAGAGTTTAGAGTATAAGCTTAAGAAAAAAATATATGTATATACTTTTTGAGAGAGAGAGAGAGAGAGAGAGAGAGAGAGAGAGAGAGAGAGAGAGAACAGTGCAAAGAAATCAGATATAAAAGATTAAGAAAAAGGAAGTAGAACTTTAAGTGTAAAGTGGAACAAGATTAGATATAAGATATTTGGGAATCATTTGCCCATGGAAGTGAGAATTTGGAAATCAGTGCCAATTTGTAATAACATCTGAATCCATAAAAGCCCAGAGTATGCTTACTTAGCCTAGTGCAGGCCGGAGGCAGGTGGCTAGGAAGCGAGAGGGCCTATGATCCATGTTGGTGGGCTGAGAGGCAGACCATGTGGAGGACAGTACTGGCTAAAGAATCAAACTCTAAAATTTGTAATTAAGTTCGCAGACAAATGACGCACACGTACTTGAGGAAGGTCAGATCAGCAGTTTGGTTAGAGCAGCAGTTGAGTCCTGCAGACGTGTTGCAGCACAGGGGCAGGCAGGGCGAGAGTGTGGGTCCCAAAACACCTGGACTCAGGGAGTTCAGACTCAACTCGTCCAGGCGAGGTCTGAGACAAACCCAGTTTGGATTAATGTTGCAGCAGACGCCCCTGGCGTGTCTGGCAATCGAGGTTTGGAGGTTTAGAGCCCACGGTGTCCATTTTCCCAGCCGTTGCCAGTAACCCCGAGGATTCAGCAGCTGGAAAAAGTGTGGGAAAGATAAAGCTTTGTCACAGGTGGAAGCAGTCTTGGCGGGCTTTACCCTTGGGGCACCCCATGAATACCTTGTGATAGACTGAGTGGAGTCACCCTGGGCCTGAAATTCAGGAAGCAGACCTGGGAACCCCACCTGGGCTATTGTTTTCCTAATGGACCCTCAACGGGAGAAGGAGACCGCCCTTCCCATGTGACTCAGGCAGGTGGGGAAGAGAAAAACAACAGATTCAGCCGTTTTTTTTTTTTTTGGGAGAGCGTGTGGAGAAAGCGAACAGGCTGGACTATCACGCGGGCCAGAGAGACACCTAAGGACTCATCCCGTGGAACGGATACCGGAAGGTTCACTCTTTTGTCCCTTTACCCTTTTTTCCTTCTTGTGTAAGCTAGTTGGGTTGTATAATAAAGTTTAATTGTTAAGAAACAGAGCCAACAAAAAAGTGTCAGGTGCTCCAAGGCTACTGCGAGATAATTACTAACTGAGTACAAAATCAAGATGTCAGGCGAGGAGCCAGGGTAGAACAAAAGTGAAAGGGGTCCCCAGACCTCCTCCCAGGTTCTCGGTATGAAAGGAGGGGCCAGGGAAGTAGCAAGGCTGAGCGCGGGTAGGGGCTTCTTAAAGGGAAGTCAGGGAAGGGGGAGTTTTGATGTGGTGGTGAGGTACCTATTTGTACCAAATAAAGTTTAAACGCCTTATTGGGTGAGTTGAGGGCACTGTAGGGTAGGAATCCGGAACTTGGGAGCTGTGTCCATTGTTTCCTGAGGGCTTTGGAAAGCACAGATTCCTGGTGAGAGGAGAGGGATGGAGACTTTTTGGCCCAGGCCATTTTGCCTTTGCCCAAAACCTCCTCTCTCTCTGTCTCTCTGTCTCTCTCTCTGTCTCTCTGTCTCTCTCCCTCTGTCTTTCTCTCTCTCTCTCTCTGTCTCTCTCTCTGTCTCTCTCTCTCTGTCTGTCTCTCTCTCCCTCTCTCTCTCCCTTTCTCTGTCTCTCTCTCTCCCTCTCTCTGTCTCTCTCTCTCATACACACACACACACACACACACACACACACACACACACACATTAAAACCTTCCCCCCAATGAGTGGCCATGTCCCTGGTTTCTTTACTGTGCCCTCTCTCAGAAGCACATGCAAACCATTTCCTGATACAGGTTTTTGAGGTACAATAACTAAACAAGGCAGGTTCAACTTGCTGGGTAGGGTGGGGTGGGGGGCTATGGGCACAAGGACTGGGGTGAACCGCAGCCCTGAGACCCACCGAAATCAGCAAATACCTGGCTGTTGTTCTGTGAACTATGGGCTTATGGGAGCCGAATCTTCTGTTTTCCCAATAACTGGCTGCACTTGAGATATGTATGTGAAATTTTTGCTCTATTAATGTTGGCAACTCACTCTAAAAAGAGATCATGGTATGTGCCAAACACAGCAGGGGGGTGAACTGGCTCCTGCTCCCAGGCTGCCAGTTTACAACTCAGCGCTCTCACTTTTAAGCCCTGAGGGATATACTCACTAAAAATAGCAGGGTTCTCTGCATGAGATTCAGGTTATAGACAGGATTCTTATCTCTGGATGTGGGAGAAAGTGGACAGTTCTAGAATTGATCAGAAAGCCATTCTCCCTCACCTTCCCTTGTAGAGCGTGTGCAGCCTTGTCAAAAGCTCCCTCTTCCTGCCTGTCGTTAGGCCTACCGTGCCTGCTTTTCTCTGAGAGTGAGAGTGGGGTGGGCCTGGCACTTGTGTCTAGCAGCAACAAATACTCTGAAACAGTTTGTTCCCTCACCCCTCTGCTTACACATACAGGGAATACACTGGCGCGTGTGGGAGCACACACGCGCACGCGCACACACACACACACACGCACACCTAGACTTTAGGCCTGGGTAAGTAGCTATATTTATTATTCTCTTGTGCCTCTGGGGAAGAAGGAAGGGAAGGGAGTAAAATACAAAGGCCTAGAAGAGAGTGGGGGGCAATAAAGAAACCACCAAGATGGCTGCTCCATGGTAGGGGAAAGATTTTTATTGTGGATGAGAAAGAGCGAACACAAAGAAGCAGAATGGGCATGGACAGAGCTATCCCTTGGGAACAGAGAGAGTCAGGAGAACAGCAAGAAAGAAAACAGTAGACCTTCTCCTTGGGAGAAGACACCAGTGACAGGCAGGGGGAAACCTGGCTGCTGTAAAGGGGAGTAGAGAGGTCTGCACAGAGGAAGAGGAGTGGAGGAGGTGAGGAAGCCAGGATGCTAGCATGGGGGCTTTGAAATATATAACAAATAAGCCGAGTGTGGTGGCGCACGCCTTTAGTGCCAGCACTCCGGGAGGCAGAAGCAGGCAGATTACTGTGAGTTCCAGGTCAGCCTAATCTACAAAGCGATTCTAGAACAGCCAGGGCTACACAGAGAAACCCTGTCTTGAAAAACCAAAAAAAAAAAAAAGAAAGAAATATATAATAAATACACATGAATAGGGTTTGCGGGAGCATGAAGGCCAGCATGGGCCTTGATATGCAACCACAGGTGTTTGTCCATGGAGAACTGGATGTCCCATCTCCCATCCATTCAGCAGATGGGGACCTGTTTTACAAGTTCCTGAGGAATGCTGGCATTTATCTCACTGTCAGAAATCCTTCTATAGTTCAGTATGAGGTGGGCCAGGACTGTCGTGTCTGGACATTTGCACTCTCTGAGACATTTGCACTCTCTGAGACCTAACTGTGGCAGCTATGGAAGCTGAAGTGTTTCTCCATCAGATCCTAAGATCCTAATCCTGCAGCCATAAACTTAATCTGAAGGAAAATTGCTATCAAGTAAGAGACCCTATCGTAGAGCACAGGGACACAGTGAAGTCCTGACACTCCCCCCCTTGTAGTCTTCAGCTTAGACTCAGATATCAATGGGCAAGGAGTCCAGGCTTCCTAACCTGGAGACCAAATTCAATCTTTTCTGAAAAGTCTGCACTGTCCACCTTGACAAATGTGTTGAGAGGTCTTGGAATCAGCCTGGAGGGATGCTCCTGGGAGAGGCTTGGGCATACAACCTGCAGCCCTTTCCCGCTTTTTACTTGTTTACAGATGGAGTTTTCAACTTTATCTGCCTTTCAGAAAGCCATAAATATACATAAGTGTATTTCTAGTTTCAACCCACATCTTCCCGAGATATCATCTGCTACTGAGTTAATAGAGTCAACAATACCATGTACTTCTTGACGGCACACCATACATTAGGGCTTGTTTGGGCAAGCCCTCTGCCTCTCTCCAGAGCCCAAGAAGTGTCCTGACCAGAAAGCTGATAGCAGCAGACTTAATCTTTGTCACCATTAAGGACAGGTAGCTGATCTCACAGGAAGATAGTCAAAAAGCAAATGGAGACTACTCGGTAACAGGGATCTGGGCTTAAATCTTGTCAACAGGTGAAAAGCACCCTCATGGAATTGCATTTCTGGGTGAGTCCCTGTTCCTGTAGGTAATAAAGGGAGGGGATTTATTTATTTATTCAAAGTGGCCAGCCAGTGTCGCTGGGATTCTGCCATCCTTTACCTCAGCATCAATCACTTGGCTTGTGTGACAGGATGTGGCCCCTCTCTGGAAGGAGGAAGAACCTGTTGGTGTTCTCCTTTGGGAGGTCTCACATTTCCCCTGAGTTCTTAGGCAGTAGAGTTGCTGTTCCTGTTTGGCGTGGTGCTAGAGGCTGTTTGTGCAGGCAGACTGGGGCAGAGATCCCTTCCAGAGTGCTTATCCCTGAAGTGGGCTTGGCTGTCAGTGCTTCCTTCCCTCTGTACCCACTCAGCCCAGAGCAGGCACCCTTCCAGCCTCCAAGAAGCCCAGGGGCTGAGCGGAGGGACTGCTGGAAGGTAGACTCTGTTCTTACGTCTGAGAAGCACTGTTTTTTCTTTAGACTTGTGTGCACACCAGGTGCTGGGGGTCAGCCCAGGACTTTGTGAGAACCTTTTTTTGTTTTGTTTTTTGTTTTTGTTTTGTTTTGAGATAGGATTTCTCTTGTGTAGCCTTGGCTATCCTGGACTCACTTTTTAGACCAGGCTGGCCTCGAACTCACATACATCCACCTGCCCCTGCCTTCCAGAGTGAGCACCTGGCTGAGACCTCGTCCACAGAGCCCCGTCAACCTGTTCTTCCTGTTCTTAGAAGTAGAGCTCCCCACAAGACCCTACTCTCAAACACACTGCTGCAATTAAAACCATCCTAGGAATGGTTACTGCCTCTGAAAGGGCCTTTAACAGCACTGCCTGATAGTGCTTGAAAAAATCAGGATTTTTATAAAAAGCTGAGCCATCCTAAGTATGAGCACTGAGTACAGTGAGGCTAGGGTGCAGCCGACTGTGCACAAGCCCTAGGTTGACCTTATTTTAGCTGAAGCTCACCCAGCTGGGCAGTTGTGGACGTGGGGTTCCAGTCTTGCTGTAGATGTACTGGGATTATAGGTGTATACTGGAGTCTGATCTCGATCTGGCTTCTGGGGATTTGAACTCAAGCACTTACACTTGCACTGCCAAGCACTTTCCGCACGACCTGTCTCCTCACCCCATGACCTCAGGACTTTTTGTTTGGTTGGCTTAAGTTAGTTTGGTTCGGTTTTTGAAACAGGGTTGCTTCGTGTAGTCTTGGCTGTCCTAGAACTCACTCTGTAGACCAGGCTGGCCACAAACTCAGAGTGATCCTCCTGCCTCTACCTTCTAAGTGCTGGGATTAAAGCATGGGCTACCACCACCTGGTTCATATATCTTTTTCTAAAGGGGTCATGGGTGAGTTACACTCATGCAGTATTTCCTGGGTGTCCCTATTGCCATGGGATAAGGTTGATGCATTGGATTAAACTGGTCAATACTGGATTAAAGAGGTAGTACCAGACCTCAAATGCCAAGTTCTTTTGTCTCTGAAGCGCTTACCTGGACCCTGAGGGAGCTTACTGTTCCCCTGTGGCCGGCCACTCACCTCTACTACATCATGCTGAGAATATGTGGCTTTTCTTTTGGGGTTTTCCTATGCCTCGCTGCAAAACCTACAGAAAAGGAATTTATAGTATATCTAAGAAAAGCCATTGTACCTTTACTGCGCACCAACACAACAAAATAAGATGAGTGCCAGGGTAAAGCCTGGTTTCTGACCGGCAGGAAAATTCTGGAGTCAGGCAAGTCATATTACATTTGATTTCCAGACTCCTGCCTGAAGGGTGAGGGGTGGCATTCATCACTCCCTGGTGTTTTGGTGAGGCACAAGCGGAAGGGCGCGTTCTCCAGGAGTGCCTTGTATCCTTTCTCTGCATGGCAGGCAACTCCCCTTCAACCCCCCCCACCCCGTTTATTCATCCATCATAATTGCTACCTTAAAAATGGAAAGTTCACTTGGCCTAAGAGTTTGAGTTTTATTTATCTCTTCTGTAAATGGCTGGGCAAGTGTTCTACAATAGAAGCCCCAAATTCCTGCAGTGAATGACACTGGAGAGTTAAGTTAGATGTTAGAGCAGTTTGACCAATAATGGGCCATTAAAGTTTTATTGTTTGTTTGTTTGTTTGTTTGTTTGTTTTGTTGGCTTTAAAAAAATTTTTTTTCACTAAAGCTTTAATGGCATCTTCCCAATATATCTGTCCTGTAAGAGACAAAAAGTGGTCAGATGTGCCTGTGTTTAGGGGTTTTGTTTTGTTTTGTTTTTGGCTTTAAGAGAAAAACCCAAATGACACCAGGAATTTTTGTGAAGGAAAGTAGGAGAGAAAGGAACAAGCAAACGTGAGAAAGCGCTAGATGTGTAGAAACGTATTTCTGATTTTTTTAAAAATGCTTTTGGTATTTTAAAAAATGTATGATAAAATACAGTTTTGTTCTACAAGAAAAGCATTGTTCCAAAATGGAAATAGGGACAGATATGGACAATACTACAAGGCTGTTTGCAAGAAGGCTTGTAGAAATTAAGACTTAAAGATAGGAGCTGAAGACATGGATCAGAGGTTAAAAGCACTGGTGGCTCACAACCATCTATAATGTGATCTGATGCCCTCTTCTGGCATGCAGGTATATATGCAGACACGACATTATATACATAATAAATAAATCTTTTTAAAAAAGACTTAAAGATAAGTGATGAAGTTGGCTATAATTTAAGGTCATTAAAATTTCCTTTCTTCCTTCCTCCCTTCCTTCCTTTCTTCTCCCTGACCCCCAAGATAGGGTTTCACTGTGTAGCCTTAGAGGAAAAGGCACATGAGTTATGTAGGTTTGCATGGATATTGAAGGAGACAATAGCAAGGGACCTGAGGCATATGTTCTCTAAAATAGAAAAGCAAAGGCGACCCAACAGCCAAGCATAGAAGTGTACTTGATAAGGGAAGCTCTGAGCACAAAGGAACAGGAAATTGCATGGTTTCAATACAAGGTACAGAAATCCATACTTTCCCACAATGAGGGCAAAGGAAATGCAGCTGAAACCAGAAAGAAAAAGCAGATGTCACCAGGATCTATGCCATCCCCTTCTCCCAGGTCTCTCCGAAGTAACCTTAGCTCCTTGGGCCTCACCATCTCTGTCAAAATAGTTAAGACGAGGCCAGGCATGGTGGCGCATGCATGAAATCCCAGCACTCAGGAGGCAGAAGCAGGCGAATCACTGTGAGTTCGAGGCCAGCCTGGTTCACAAAGTGAGTCCAAGACAGCCAAGGCTACACAGAGAAACCTTGTCTTGAAAAACAAAAACAACCACATTAAAAAAACAAAAACAAAAACAACAGCACAAAATAGATGAGCCAAACGCTGTAGTGTAGGAGTGATTATGGAATATGAACATTCTCAAGGGCACTGGGGGACACCTTCTAGGTCAGCCTGACAGTGTTTCTCAAGGCTCTAACACAATAGGCGTTCCCTGGGGGGCGGGGGAGGTGTGTCTTTGTCCTGTGCAAGCAGTTGACAGGCTTACCCCATCAGACTCTTACACAAGAGGGCAATTGGAATATCTCTGCTATTTATCAGAAAGCCTCCAGCTCTACAATAAAAGGCTTGGGCTCCTGCCGCTCCTGCCAGAAAGCTGTCAGGTTTAGGGAATTAGTTATTGCCACGAGTTCAAGATTGCATGTGTCCTCTTGTGGCCAAAGATATGACTTAGTCTTCAGACCAGTAATTAGTCCTGCAGTTGCGCAGCCTTTAGTTTCACACATGCTGATTATAAGGGAGGGGTCCACTGCCAAAACCCTTTCTTGCTGATTTCTAACCAGCTACCTAGGATTTTGATGTAGAGATTGTACTGGGTCACCACCACCACCACCACCACCACCACCACCACCGCAAGGGGGGGAGTAGCAGGAGAGTTCCTATAAGAAAAGCAGGAGGCAGGAGAGTGAGGAATGGAGGCAGAGGCTGACTCCTAGCCTCCTGGAGCTGGAAAGAAGGAAATGAATTCTCTTCTCTTCTGGAACCCCAGAGTGAGCTGAGCCCTGCCAGCCATTGGATAGCAAAGCATACATCCACATTTGCATCACCTTACTCCATCAAATTTGTGATCGTTTTAGAGTCATCACAGGGAAACCCACACACTGTGACATATGGCACATGGCACAGTAGAAAGAAAGGGTTGCTGACAGTTTCTGTCAGTGATTCATTCATTTGTTGCTGTTCCTGTTCATTTCCACGTGGCTATGGGGGACGGGAAGTTGGTTTGTTTTTAATGCTCAGAACCTGAACTCTTAGCCATTGAGCTAAATGTCCTTTTTCTGCCTCTGCCCTCCTCCTCCTCCACCCCCAAATGCCTGTTAGTATTTGGAAGTTGTTGGTCTTGAATTCTGGTTTACAATCAGACACTCCAAGCCTGTGAGAGAGAGAAAATGGACATCAGAGATAACAATCTGGACCCATTTTATAGACTGGAAGCAGGGCTGGGGAGAGGAACTCATCTGGCCAAGGAACACTCTGAGTTTCAGGCCAGCAATAAAGCCAAGCCCTAGGCTAGCCCTTGACCCAGTCCTCACTCTGCCCACTTCCCTTATCTCAACATGGTGTTATGTGCACTAAACACAGACATGTTATATAAACAAGGTCATGCTTCCATTTAAAAGGTGATACTTCCAGCTAGTGCTGGTGCATGCCAGTAATTCTGGCACTTGGGAGGTAGAAGCAGAAGGATAAAAAAAAAAAAAAAAGTTCAAGGTCATCCTCAGTCATGAGTTTGAGGCCAGTCTGGGCTGTATCAGGCCTTGTCTTTGAATGATAAATAGATAAATCTCTATTGCTAGTGATACTCAGAATTCAATGAACTGTCTATTGCTCTTGGTTAATAAAGCCCATGCTTCTGGATGGAGGAGGGGCACGAAAGCTCCCACCCGTAGCTGAGGAACTATTGGCAATGTATGGCACTAGAAGGAGGATGACCATCCTCAAGTGGATGGCCTCACAGTCCTGCACACATGGGCAGTACTAGCTAGACTCACTGGCCATAAAATTAAAAAAAAAAAAAATTAAGACAGGAAGTAGGTGATTGAAGTGGGGGAACGAGCTAATTGAAAAGCGAAGTTATAGTATATAAATACTCTCTGCTTTCATGCAGGGAGAAAGGGAGGGAGAGAAGGGGGCATGTGTAGAGAGAAGAGAGAAAAAAGGAGGAGGAGAAGATGAGGAGTGATACATAAAGAGAAAGGAGGGCAGAGGAGAGAGAGAGCGAGAAAGCAGGGAACCAAAATGTCTGGATTACATAATGAAGGGAAGCTCCTGCCTCTGGGCTTGAAAGTCCAGGGTAGAGGGTGGGGTATGCCAGCCACGCCCTGCAACCTAAATAGCAGGGAGGGAGAAGGGAGGGGGCATCTGGTTGGAGTTGAAAGAGAGAATAGGTGGTTAAGTATGGTTAAAATACATCATATGTGGAGCTGGAGAGATGGTTCAGTGGTTAAGAGCACTGTCTGCTCTTCAAGAGGTCCTGAGTTCAATTCCCAGCAACCACATGGTGACTCACAACCATCTATAATGTGATCTTGATTCCCTCTTTAGCAGATAAAGCACTCATAGACAAATAATGTTTAAACAATATTTTTTTAAAAAAATACATTGTATGCATATATGAAATTCTCAAGGAATAAATCAAACTTCTTGCAGAAGTTCCTATACTAGCAAGAATTAGCTTAAATATCTTCTAGTTGAATTCCGTATAAGCCCACCCACTTTCTGACCCACAGCAGCATGACCAAGCCAAGAACATTCTTCCACCATCTCTAAGATCGTATGCATCACTGTGCTCAGCAAACCCAGAATTTCAGGGTTTTTCATGAAGGGGCATGGTTTTCAGTCCTGCCCCTCAAACTTTAGTAAACATCCCCACTTAGTGGCCACCAGTGTACTTAGTCCTTTTTAGTTTGCTTTCCCAAAGATGAGCCATTTTTTTTTTCTTTTTAAGATATTTTTATTTCTTCAGTTTTTATTTCCAGGAGTGACTGAAATAAAAAATATAATTGAGTCCCATCATTATTTTCATTATGGAAATGGCTTTAAGAGAAAACTGGTCAGGTGAATATTATTGCTTCCCACTTTCAACTGGTCATAGTTGCCATTGAGAAAACAGACAAGCCCAGAGAATCCGTCCAGAATGTTCAAGGTACAATATATCATACAACATGCCTGTTCTCGGGGAGAACACCTAGGACATAATTATGTGTACTTCTTGATCTCATCATACAAGACAAGCACAAAGGCACCGCCCATGCCTCTGAGAACATTGGACCATGCGCCCTTGAAAAAAGCCTTGCTTCCTTCATCACGAGTGATCTTCCGCCAGCAGTCAAGCGTGCCTGTATACATGATGTCCGTCCCTTTGCGTCCCGACTGCATCATCATACGACGGCGAACTGTGTCAAAAGGATAAGAAGTCAGGCCAGCCACAGCAGTGACAGACTGTGCGATCATCCAGCTGATGAAGATGTGAGTATTCTTGGGATCTGGAAGCATTCCCTTTGCAGTGCCATAGATACCAAAGTAGGCAGCTCAGTAGATGATAATGCCCTGTACTGACACATTAAAGCCTTGGTACAGGCCCTTAATCCCATCAGATTTGTAGATCTTAACCAGGCAGTCGCCAAGGCCTTTGAATTCCCTTTCAGCTCCAGCTTTGCCCACATCGGCTGCTAGACGGGTACGGGCAAAATCAAGAGGGTACACAAAGCACAGGGATGTGGCCCCAGCGGCACCACCTGATGCCAGGTTCCCTGCAAAGTAGCGCCAAAACTGGGTCCTCTTGTCCACACCACCCAGAAAGATCTGCTTGTATTTATCTTTGAAGGCAAAGTTGAGCGCCTGGGTGGGAAAGTATCTGATGACGTTGGCCAGGTTACCACGCCAGAAGGACAGGACTCCCTGTTCCTTGGGGATACGAACCACGCAGTCTATGATGCCCTTGTATTGCTTATCTGCCGTGATTTGCTTGCTGGCATGCTGCACCTGTAGCAGCAGCTTGACCCTCTCGATGGGCGCTACCGCCGTCTTGGAGATGGCTGCGGCCACTCCACCAGCCAAGAAGTCCTTGGCGAAGGACACAGCGGCATCTGTCATGGTGAAAGAATAAAGGAAGAGGCAGACGACTGCGGGACAGGACTGGCTTGACAACCAGCTTAGACTCCGGGCCTCTGGGCAGATGAGCCATTTTTAATCTGCTTGAGTGCTTAACTATGTGTAAAGATCCCACAGGCTGCAGGGGGTCACCGCAGAGTGCAGCCCAGATCTTCACTGTGTAAACTCAGTAGGTCACCACATCTGTGAATCTACCACATGAGAAGGCCCTGGAGCTCTTGTTTCTATATAGAAATCTCTGGGTCCAAGATCCTTGGGAGGGAGAGTGCCGACTGACAGGCTCCTCTCGGGTGGCTGATATAAGGTCAAGTATAATCCTCCGAGGGACCCAGCTGCCGGCACTCTCCTATTCCCAAGGTACAGGTACGTAAGACTAGATGGACCTGGGAGCAGTGGCACATGTCAGTGATCCCAGCGCTCCTGAAGACAGGCAGGCAGATCTCTGTGAGCTCGAGGTCAGCCTGGTCTACAAAGCAAGTCCAGTGCAGCCAAGACTACACAAAGAAACCCTGTTTTGAAAAACCAAACGAAGAAAGACTAGATGGAGCCCAATCCAAATATATCCTGTTTATCTGAGTGGCACCCAGGCAGTGGTAATGTTCCTTGGGTTATCTAAAGTGCCACCATAACTGGAAATGCTTGCCATTGCGAATACTGGTTCAGAAAGCAATCCTACGGCTCAAAGTCAGGTGACCTCAACCTTTTGCCTATGGCCTTGCTTGTGGACTCTGGGGGTGTTAGCGTTTGGGCCCTGAGAATCCCAGAGCCCTGGGTCATCAAGTCCATCCCACACAGTGAGAAGGAAAGCACCAGAGTCAGAGCGGGGAGACCTGAGCTAACTGGTCCCCTCTTGCAGGTCCCTCAGGACATGTGTCAGGCCTCTCCGCTGTGCTGATGTCAAGCAAAGCCTCTGGGGTGTTTCTAATTTGTGCATGGAATAAACCTCATAATTGCTTTGCTCCCTTAAGCTCAAGGCCAAAGCCCAGGCTTGGTTTTAAGGGGATGGTCTTGTGCTCTGGGTGTTCGGATACTGATTTCTGTGACCCAAAATCAGGTTGCAGTCCAGACATGGGCCTTGTCATGATTATTGAAGAATCTCCTATATCAATGTTGTATAAAGAATGCTCCCCAATTATCCTTGATTGGTTAATTAAAAAGCTAAACAGCTAATGGCTGGGCAGAGGAGACAGGAATGCTGGACTTGTGATCCCAGAGAGGGGTGAGAAGAAAAAGAAAGAAGGAGAGAAGAGGAGAGGAGAGGGAAAGAGGGAGGGGGAGGGGCAGAGAGGGGGCACCATGAGTTCACCATGAGAGCAGAGAGATACAGCAGAGACAGGCAAGGTTAGACTAGGTGCCAGGTAATGGGCACATGGCTGAGAAGTAGCTAGACTAACATAACTGGGTTAGAGTAGACGAATCCCTGCCCAGTTGTAGTGCTTAAATCTTGCTGAATAAATCTAATAGGTCCTTGTGTCAATTATTTGGGAGCTAGGGTGGGTTCTAGAAAAGGACCCTACTAATGCTTAAATCCAACACTTGGTGCCATGAATTACATAGCACTTTGTGAACTGTGTTTTGATGATTTTGCCACGACTCATCTTTTTTGTTTGTTTGTTTTGTTTTGTTTGAGACAAGGTCTCTCTGTGTAGTAGCCCTAGCTGTCCTGGACTCACTTTGTAGACCAG
>OU015757.1:49136177-49193826 GCA_907169655.1 Acomys percivali
AAGAAAGAAAGAAAGAAAGAAAGAAAGAAAGAAAGAAAGAAAGAAAGAAAGAAAGAAAGAAAGCCAGAGAGATCCCGGATAAATAACTTAATGATAGTCTATAGGGACCTGTAAAGAGAACAGACAAAACCTTACATCAATAAATGGAAATAAAGCATTAACCACCCAGTCCTAGCTTGGCGGTGGTGGAGCACACCTTCAATCTCAGCCCTTGGGAGACAGAGGCAGACAGGTCTCTGAGTTTGAGGTAAGCCTGTACTATAGAGTGAGTTCCAGGACAACCAGGGATACATAAAGAAACCCTGACTCAAAGACAAACAAACAAACAGACAAACAACAGAAAGCCACCCAGTCCTCTTACCGAATGTTTCTTGAGCCGTATGGGGAGAGGATATATAGTAGTGTGATTAAGAAATGTTCCCCACAGGCTCAGATATTTGAATACTTGGTCCCCAGTTAGTGGCGCTGTGCGGGACCTTTAGCGGGTGGAGCCTTCCTGGAGGAAATGCATCACTAGGGTTGTGTTTTGAGAGTGTATATCTCCCACTCTCTTTGACTCTGTTGTGCAGTTGAAATGTGATTTCTTGGTTGCCCACTCCAGGTGCCATGCCTCTGCTTGCTACAAGCCTCCCCATCATGATGAGCTCATCTCTTTGGGACAATGAGGCAAAATGAACTCTTCCATAAGCTGTGTTATCTTATCACAGCAACAAATAACTTGAGCTCTTTCTCTTTCTTTCTCCCCCTCTGTCTCTTCTTCTCTGCCTCTGCCTCTCTCTCTCTCTCTCTCTCTCTCTCTCTCTCTGGAGTGCCCCTCCCCCTTTCTTTCTCCCCCCCCCCCATGCTCATTTAATAAACTTCTCTACAACATAAAAAATAACTTGATACAGAGTGACATCTGACAACTGATAACTGATATTAGTTCCATTTATGGCTGAGCACCCATAGTCCCTTATTCTCTGCACTTGACCAGTCATGAGTCTACATTGGGCACTATCCACTGCACAAAGCCTCTTTTCTACAACTAAGAATGATAGTTTCACCGGTCATGGTGGTGCACACCTTTAATCTCAGCACTTGGGAGGCAGAGGCAGGCGGATTGCTGTGAGTTTGAGGCCAGCCTGGTCTACAAAGTGACTCCAGGACAACCAAAGCTAACACAGAGAGACCTTGTCTCAAAAAAACCAAACACACACACACACACACACACACACACACACACACACACACACAAAAACAAAAACAAAAAACAAAAAAACCCTACAAAACAAAAACAAAAGAATGAGAGCTTCACTAATCTATAATACAGAGATAATGTATTGCAAAGGCAGTTTGATACTGTGTCCATTTACTCCTAGGGCCTATGAGATCCCAGCTGTGGGTTCTTGGCCAGATTTACAGTACCAGACATATGTTTTTTCCTGTGGATCTAGCCTTAAAACCCAACTGGGAAGCAGTTGCTTACCCACCTGTCATGCCACGATGGCACCCATGGGTATATCTTGGTAGGCCAATTACTGTTGAAGCCCACAGGGTTCACATGTAGGCAAGTCTGTTGATGACTTTCCGCCTCTGTCAGCCCACATAGCTCTTTCTGGTACTATAAAAGCTAGCTGATAGAGAGGAAGCTTCCATATCTATTACAGATCGAATTCTCCTAGTTCTGTGACCAAACTACGCAGTATCTTCTGTGGTAGGATGTGACTATCAAGTTCTGGTAGGCAACAAAAAGCAGTGGCAATAGCTATTTTATTTGGGGAAGGTGTCTCTGCCGACCTCCCTCTGACCAACAACTACAGGTGAAGTATAATCACTTGTTTGCAATAAACAGAAAGTTCATAGATTAAAGTGTGTGTTAGGGTTAAGCCACACCAAACAAAAGACAGGTTTGTTTGTTTGGGGTTTTTTTGTTTTTGTTTTTGTTTGTTTTTTTGTTTTTTTGTTTGTTTGTTTTAACAGTTTACAATCTCGAGGTTCACAGTGGGATCAAATAACCCGGAACATTTCCTGCCTCTTGTCTAAATAAAAGACTTTTCTCTAACATCAATATATTATATAGTAGCTGGTTTTAAGAAAAAAATGCATTCCTAATGTCCAGTCCATTAGTATTTGGCAACCTTAGAGAAAGTATTCTACTATCTATCCTATCTTGGTGAGTCTAAAATTCTATAACTAAATCACTTTGTATCATAACTTGCATTACCTATCAATCAAAACCATCTTTCTAGACCTAAAACAGAAACTGCCAGCTGCCTGCACAGTCACCAAAAAATTTCTATATAATGTTGGAGCATTATCTCCAGCCTTCTTACTCCAAATATCTGATGTTTCTGTGAAGCAGGTATTATGAAGGACTTGCCTACTTTGTCCTTACAGAACTCGGCATTTACTTTCCACTATTCTGTCTGCAGTAGAAGCAAGAACATGTTCCTGCCCAGTGGCTATCTTGCCACATATGAAGCCATCTCCTAAAGAAGAATTTTTTTGATGTTCATCATGACCTTCAAAATCAAAAGCAGATGCTGCCAGAAGTTGACATGTCTAATTGTAAAAAAATTCTCAATCTTTAAGTACCATAGTCTGTAGAGCTCTAAAGTTTTTTGAAGACCACCTATCTATCTCTTAGTATATCTGAATTGTATGTTTCTAATGATACTGGTTAACATAGAAAACACCTATGATTAACTAAACTAGTACATAAGAAAACCACAAGTTTGATTGACCATTAGTTTGCATTTCATAATTTCCTAAGCGGTTTGTGATAGTAGCTTTCAAAAGGACCACAACTTCATATTGTATTTTTAAGAACAACATAGGCACAATACCTTAAAAAGAGTTGACACATAGTATGTTGTTACCAAAATATAGCATTAATTTTGTATCAATATCTAAAGATATATAAGGGAAGATTCAATAATCAACCCACTTTTCCTATTATTCCTATATTATTTTTATATGCCCCCTTTTTTCTTTCCTATGTCTTGTTTTCTCCCTGATCAAGACGTGAAGTTGCCACCAAACCCTCTAAAATGATGACAAACATCCATCACTCATCAGACAACCAAAACCACCCACCTCAACCCTTAGGAATGAGGTGTCAGTCTCTTAAAATTGCTTTCCTGCTGATTTGGATGTAGTTTCCTTTTAGGGGCCCAAAAAATTGGGAAACTGGTCAAGTCTTAAGAAAGCCAGCTGTAGAGATGGGTATAGTAGCACACTCCTTTAATGCCAGCACTCTGTCTCTGTCTCTCTTTCTCTCTCTCTGTGGGGTGCTCCCCCTTCTCTCCTCCCCCGCCATGCTCATATAATAAATTCTCCATATCATGTCTGTTTTCAAAGTTAAAAGTATGTTAGGGCTCAACCAAACCAAATAAGAAACAGGTTTTTACAGTTAAAAAAATCTCAGGGTTTACAATGGAATCATATAGCCTGTAACACTATACACTACAGATACTGGTAGACACACATATACACACGCGAAAATAGTACATTCCAGGTGGATTTCTCAAACATTCTTAGAACTAATTATCCTTCCTGACCTTTCCTGCTCTCCCATCCACTCCCTACTTAACCCTCTCCCCAATTCTTCTTCTGCTCCCCTCCTCTTCATATTGCCTGTTCGACTACCCCCACCCCCACCCCCAAGCTCTCCTGCTCCACGGATCCTTCTGGTTTCCTGGCTTCTACAGCTATTCAAATTTAACATAAAAAAATTTCTGAAGAAAGAGATTGAAGATGACATCAGAAGATGGAAGGATCTCCCTTGTTCGTGGATCGGGAGAATTAACATAGTAAAAATGGCCATCTTACCAAAAGCAATTTACAGATTCAATGCAATCCCTATCAAAATACCTACACAATATTTTAAAGATGTTGAAAGGTCAATTCTCAACTTCATATGGAAAAACAAAAAACCAAGAATAGCTAAAACAATCCTATACAATAAAAGATCCTCCAGAAGAATCTCCATACCCGATCTCAAGCTGTACTATAGAGCAACAGTAATTAAAACAGCATGGTACTGGCACAGCAATAGGCTGGTTGATCAATGGAATCGAATCAAAGACCCAGAAATGAATCCACACACATATAGTCACTTGATTTTTGACAAAGAAGCCAAATCTATTCAATGCAAAAAGGATAGCATCTTCAACAAATGGTGCTGGTCTATGTAGAAATATGCAATCAGATCCATATTTGTCACCATGCACAAAACTCAAGTCCATGTGGATTAAAGACCTCAACATAAAACCAGAGACATTAAATCAGTTAGAAGAAAAAGTGGGGAAGAGCCTGGAACACATTGGCACAACAGACAACTTCCTGAACAGAATACCAACAGCCCAGGCCTTAAGGTCAACAATTAATAAATGGGACCTCATGAGGCTGAGAAGCTTCTGTAAGGCAGGTGACACTGTCAAGAGAACAAAGCGACAGCCTACAGACTGGGAAAAGATCTTCACCAACCCTACATCTGACAAAGGTCTAATATCCAAAAGATATAAAGAACTCAAGAAATTAAACACCACCAAACCAAATAACCCAATTGAGAAGTGGGGCTCAGAACTAAACAGAGAATTCTCAACAGAGGAATATCAAATGGCTGAGAAACACTTAAAGAAATGCTCAACCTCCTTAGTCATCAGGGAAATGCAAATCAAAACAACTCTGAGATTCCATCTTACACTCATCAGAACGGCTAAGATCAAAAATTCAAGCGACACCACATGCTGGAGAGGATGTGGAGAAAGAGGAACACTCCTTCATTGCTGGTGGGAATGCAAACTAGTACAGCCACTTTGGAAATCTATCTGCTGCTTTCTCAGAAAACTAGGAATAGGGCTTCCTCAAGACCCAGCAATTCCACTCCTTGGAATATACCCAGAAGATGCTCCACCACACAAGGACATATGCTCAACCATGTTCATAGCAGCTTTATTCATAACAGCCAGAACCTGGAAACAACCTAAGTGTCCCTCAGTTGAAGAATGGATAAAGAAACTGTGGTACATTTACACTATGGAATACTACTCAGCTATTAAAAACAAGGAAATCCCGAAATCTGTGGACAAATGGATGGAACCAAAAATGATCATACTGAGTGAGTTAACCCAGAAGCAGAAAGATTCACATGGTATATACTCACTTATAATTGGACACTAGCCCAAGAGGCATGTCCCATGAAAGTCCTCCTTTACCAGAAGATTGGGATAGATGTGAGGACATCTTTCTGGGACTCTAGGTGAGAGAAATATAGGAGATGGGGAAATAGAAGGACCCAGAGGGTCCTAGAAACCTATAAGAAGAACATCGTGATGGTTGGATCGGGGCCTGGGGCGGAGGTGTCTGCTCAAACTATCGCACTAACCAAGGACAATACAAGCAGTAAACATCGAACCCCTACCCAGATCTAGCCAATGGACAGGACATTCTCCACAGTTGTGTGGAGAGCGGGGACTGACTCGGATATGAACTCTGGTGCCCCATATTTGACCAACTCTCCTTGGTGGGGAGGCCTGGTGGCACTCAAAGAAAGAATAAGCAGGCTACCAAGATGAGACTTGATAGCCTGTGACCATATAGTGAGGGAGGAGGTCCCCCTTGGTCTTAGACCTAGGGGAGGGGAATAGGGTGAAAGTGGGAAGGAGGGAAGAATGGGAGGATACAAGTGATGGGATAACAATTGAGTTGTAATCTGAATAAATTAATTAAATAAAAAATAAAAAATAAAGGCATGTGCCACCAAAAAAAAAATCTAAAAGAAAAAAATTTAACATAAAACTTTAAAGACTTATGTCACATTTAAATTAAGATCCACATATCGAGAGAACATGCAACGGGGCCTTGTTTTTATTGTTTGCTTATTTTGTTTTTTAAGCCTTCTTTTAAAATGCCATTGTTATTTAATTATTAATTTCTAAAGTCACCAATTTATTATTGTAGGGGTGGGGTACCATGGCCCTATATGGAGGTCAACTTGCAGAAAATCAGGCCCAGGTCCTCATACTTGTGTGTCAAGCACTTCTAACCTGCTGGCCCCTTGTGCTTTGAGATGGGTTCTTACTCTGCAGCCAAGACTAGCCTCAAACTCGCTACATATCCCAGGTTAGCCTCAAACTCACAGCAATCCTCCTGCCTCAGAGTCTGTGCTGGGATTACAGACATGAGGTACCAAACCCAGTTTCTTTATCCTTTATCAACGGGTGGCCAGGAGCTTCGCAGACAGTCTTAGGTCAACTTGAGAGGGCAGGCGGCAGCAGGGAACCTGAGGACGCTGGCTGCTTGACCACTGATTTTTTTGTATAGCCACTCAGGAGCATGTCTATTCTGGATATTAGACACCGGCTTCCCGGTTGCTATGTGACAGCTGTGGGAACCGAGACTCTTGATTCAGGCTCCCTATGTTGGTTGGAATTGATGCTGGGATAGAGCAAGTAACAACATAAACATTTTGCTCAGTGCTGTTGGGCCTAAAGAAAAACCTCCACCCCGGGGGTTGACATAGCAGTCCCCATGAGCCAGCACGCCAGCATTCCAGTGGTGCAGGCAACCTGAGATTTATGATCTGGAAGGAGCAAGATGGTGGAAAATGAGGTCACATATCTATCTGTTGAGGGAAACAGTGATTAAAAAAAAAAAAAAGTAGAACATACGCATCACAGGTGCCAGAGGTGTAGCTCAGGGTTAAGTACCTACCGACCCTTCCTAGCCTTTCCCCAGTCCTGTGTCCCACTGGGGCTATGTTCCCACTCTGCAGAGGAAGCCTCTTCCACACCCAGAGATGCGGAAACAGTCGATGTGGGAGCAAGCATTTGGCTTCTAGCTGCCCTTCACTTCACCAATCCGGTGTCCAGCCTGCCAGGATGCTCTTCACCTAGTCTTTTCCCACAACACTGTAACGCAGGCAGCGCCCCCTGGTGGTGGGCATCTCAGTGACAGTGGAACGTAGACTGATTCAAAACAGGCTACAGGCTACAGGCTAACCGCCTCCGGGGCAATCCAGGCCCCTGAAGACCAGAATATGGCCTCGATTCTCTGTCTCATATCTGGAGTTTTAGGCACAGAGTTCCCCATCCATCATCCCTCCCCATATCCTACTATTCCCACCATCACCTCATCTTATGAGCGGCACTTATCATCCACTTGGAATGACCCCTTTCGTGCCTGGTAAACCCCTACTTTACCTTCCCAGACTCTGGAAAAGCCCATTACCTTTTGGCCCTTTTCTTTCTTTCTTTCTTTCTTTCTTTCTTTCTTTCTTTCTTTCTTTTCTTTTCTTTTTTTTCACTGTAAAACAATTTTATTAGTCTTGGTATGTTATGTGCTAGCTTGCACTTCTTTGTGTAAGGCTTTGTCAGACAACTGTTGGCTCTGTTTCTTAAAAATTAAACACAACCCAACTATCTTACACAAGAGGGAAAAAAGTTTAAAGGGAAACAAGAGTGAACCTTCTGGTATCCGTTCCATGGAACGGGTCCCTAGGTGTCTCTGGCCTGCGCGCTGGTCCGGCCTGTTCGCTGATCCTTTACCTGAACCACGTGCGCTCGAGCTCAGTCTGAACCTGCTGATCCTCTCAGGCTCCCTGCCTGTCTCTGCCCTTTTCTTTCTTTCTTTCTTTTTTTTTTGGTTTGTTTGTTTGTTTTTCGAGACAGGGTTTCTCTGTGTAGCCTTGGCTGTCCTGGACTCCCTTTGTAGACAGGCTGGCCTCGAACACACAGCGATCAGCCTGCCTCTGCCTCCTGAGTGCTGGGATTAAAGGCGTGCGCCACCACACCTGGCTCCTTTTGGCCCTTTTCATGCCTCCTGCCCCACACAGAACAATACCCCCATGGCTCCCTCGGCAAGTACCTGGGGCTGTAATCTGACGTCACAGCAAACATGGAAGCTGATCAGCAGCCCAGGCCTTCTGGACTGTGACTGTTCACTGGGACCACGGGAGTTCATGTTTCCATTTTTCTCTCTGAATGAGAAAGGCTGAAGCCGGATTAAAGACACCCTTCCTGTTGCTTGAAATGGGTTGTTACTTGGGTGTGTCAGGGAGGAAAAAAAGCAGGTTCTGTCTCTACAAGGCTTTGAGGGATTCCCATTAAGCATTTCCTGGAGAACCTGCATCACTCATTTACCTACCTTGCACAGCCCCATTATCACCCGAACTTCCTTGTGTAGGAGATGACTTTTGAGTGCCCCGGCTTACCTGGCCTCTTCCTCCAAATTCACAGCAAGTGAATTCACAGAGGCACAGCAGCCTTCCTCCAGCTTCAGGAAGCTGCTGGGCTCTGAGCTAGCCACTCTGTGTTTGTTTTTCCTTTCTTTCTTCTCATTTTACAGATGAGAATGCTGCATCTCAGAAGGCGAAGCCACTTAGTGAGATGGTGCAAGCAATAAATGGTGAGAGCTGGAATTCAGGGAAGGAGTCTTTCCATACCTGCTCCAGTCCCCAGAGAGGAGGGTTAAGATCAGCCCCTTCACTAGTTGGGCCTAGTGGTGCGCAGGAATTGTCCACTAGGTGGCGGAAGAGAACCGGTCGGTGGCCTGGGAGCTTCAGGGGTGCAGATTCTAACAGGGACAAAGGTAGGGCTGGCAGTGTTGCAAGAGATTTAATCTCAATGTGATCCTTGAGATTGTAAACTGAAAAGAAACAAAAAACAAACAAACAAAAAACACCCACCTTTGCTCCCATTATGATCTCTGAGATTGTGAACTGTAAAAATCCGTCGTTGTGGTCCCTGAGACTGAACTGTAGCTCCCTGTTTCTTGTAGTTGAGCCCTAACTCACCTTTAATCCAACATCTTTCTGTTTATTGTAAACAGGTGATTAAGGTGTGGTTCAGCCAGCCTTACACACACCTTCAATCGAAGAGCTTTCTGTACACAGGGTTTAATAAACTTAACTCTAGGTCAAGAGGCAAAGCAAAAAGCCAGCTGACAGGGATTAAAGAGTAGGAGGGACTTTGAGTTGAGGGGTTTTTAAGACAGTGTGTAGAAAAAAGGGTCTTTGATGCTTTAGCTTTTTAGCTTGGGATTTTAGCTTGAGTCTTTAGCTCTTTAGCTCTTAGCTCTCCAGCTCTTGAGCTCCTTGGCCTTTGACTTTGTGGGCCTTGGTCTAGCAAGGCTTTAGCCTTGGGTTTTTTGGCCTTTTCCTCCTGGGCTACCAGCTCAGCTAGTGAGCCTTTTGGGATCTTTTCCATTAGGATATGAACCTAGTGAGAACGTCAGCTGGGTGCTCTCTCTGCCTCTCTGAGCTAGCAGGTTTTCCACCACAGCATCTGGCTCCTGAGTCTTTATTGGTAAAAATAGAGACAGATCAGGGATTTTCAATTAAAAGAACATGGTGGTCCTGAGCTGGGGCTGGGGGCAGCTTCAAGGGCATGTGAGGGCTCACGAGTGCTACTTCATTAACTGTCCCAATGAACCTGTGCAGCGGATGCCTTCAGCCTCACATTCTTCAGATGAGTGAACTTAGGTGGTCAGAGGTTTAGACTAAAGAGGTGAGGAGCAGGCCATTTGGACGGCAGCCTGTGCTGTTCGTTTGGGGAAGAAAAGGCAGTCTCTTGGAAGCAACAAGGCTACGGGTGGTTGGGTGGTTTGGGCTGGCTCCAGTATGCTTGAGGCCAGTCTAAGGATGGTGGCTAAAACCTTATCAGGGAGAACTTTCTGGAGGTTGTGTAAGGCCAAGACATAGGCTATGGTAGGATATTTTTTCAATCTGAGGTTCCCAGAGCATGCACACAGCTCCATCTTAGTACTGTAACTCTAAGGAACTAGGTACCTGAGATGAGGCAAAGTGAGCGCACGCATGCACACATGCACGCACGCATACACACACACACACACACACACACACACACACACACACACACAAAGCCAAAGACACACCTTTAGACGATCTGGTAATGGCTGCTTCCTTGAGTTTCATGAAGCTAACACTCTGGAGAGTAGACAGACACCTGGCCGACTGCTGCGCCATCAGCGTGTGATCGCTGCGGGAAGGGTTGATGACAGCATCCTAGATGTCCCCACTCTGGAAGAATGCCGGGTCACACTCAAATTCTCTGAATCAGCTCATGCCACCAGAGGACAAGAGTGAGACCTCGGAACCTCACTTTGTCCTGAGATCCGAGACAGCAGCGCCTCCTTGCTCAGTGGTCTCGCCCTAATCATCCATCCAGGCACCTGGGCTTGTTTGTAGCGCTCTCCCTGGATGCTAACGCTGGGCTTCTGAGTTAGGAACTCTTTGTAGATTAGCAATCACCACTAGTTGTATTTTCTGGGAATCACCAGATGTAACCCTGAGGTTTAGTTGCTGCCTCCAAATGTGAAGATACCAGAGGTTTGCATCCTTCCTCAAAACCTGATGGAAACTGGTCCAGGTGCAATGTGCTTACGGCAGCCCATGGCAGAGACACAGAAGGACTGGAGATTGTCATTCTCAATGCTTGGTGAATTCAAGGTCAACTTCGGCTATGTGAGAGCCCGCCTGGGAAAATAAAAAGCAGTAGGGGAGCTGGAGAGATAGCTCAGCAGTTCAGAGCACCAAGTGCTTCACCAGAGGACCTCTGTTCCATTCCCAGCACCCACATGATAGCTCACAAACACCTGTAACTCCAGTTCCAGAGGATACAACGCCCTTTTCTGGCCTCCTCAGGCACCAGGCACATTGTTGGCTCACCCACATTCACTCAGACAAAACTCACGCACCGTGCTAGCTAATCTTAGCTGGATGCACAATCTAGAGTTATCCAAAAGGAGAAAACTTCAATTGAGAAAATGCCTTGGTAAGATGCGGCTGTAAAGCATTTTCTTAGTGACTGATGTGGGAGAGCCCAGGCCATTGTACATGGTAGTATCCCTGGGTAGGTGAACCTGGGTTCTGTAAGAAAGCAGGCTGAGCAAACCACAGGAAGCAAGCCAGCAAGCAGCACCCCCTCCATGGCCTTTGCATCAGCTGCTGCCTCCAGGTGCCTGGCCTGCTTGACTTCCTTTGGTGATGAACAGTAATATGAAAGTGTAAACCAAACTCTTTCCTCTCTGAGTTGCTTTTTAATCATGGTGTTTCATTCCAGCAATAGAACCCCCAACTAAGACACTCATAAAATAAGATTTAAAAGAATTTAAAAAATAAACTAAGTTTTTTAGTTTTAACGTAACATTTTATTTTAATAACATTGAAAATGTCAATCATGAATACAATGTATTTCTATCATATTCATCTCCTAGACCTCTTATTCTTCCCAGTTCTATCCACTTTCCTCTTTCTCAACTTTATATCCCTTTTTCCATTTTTTTCTTTTTATTGAAAATAGATTCTTAGCTGGGTGTGGTGGCACACACCTGTAATTCCTGGCAGAGCCAAGCAATCTCTGTGAGTTCAAGGCTAACCTGGTCCACAGAGCAAGTTCAAGAAAGTCAAGGCTACACAGAGAGACCCTGTCTTGAAAAGAACAACAAAAATAAATAAAGAAAATAGATTCCTTACCCATATATATATAGATTATAGCTCCCTTCCCCCACTTCTCCCAGTTTCTTCCCACCTTCTGCTCCCTCTGTGCCTCTCATTAGAGAAGAAAAGCTCCTAAGAGAGAACAATCAAACATGACAAAATGGATACCCTAGGATTATTTACGGGGGAGGAGGTACCCCCCTATGTCCATCACAGACATAGGGGAGGTGAATAGGGGGAAAGCGGGAGGGAGGGAAGAATGGGAGGATACAAGGGATGGGATAACAATTGAGATGTAATATGAACGAATTAATAAAAAAATGCAAAAAAACATGACAAAATGAAATATAATAAGACAAAGCAGATCCCATCATATTGAAGTTGGACAAGGTGCCCTAACACAGAGGACTTGCTGCAGACCCACTGAGGCTCAACACCCCACCCCCCACCCCCGGCTTGCTGCTTCAGTCTCTGTGAGTTCATCTGTGCCTTGCTTAGCTGATTCAGAGGGCCTTCTTCTGGTGTCCTCCAGCCCCTCTGGCTCTTACAATTTTTTTTCTGCCTCCTTTTCCTTGGCGTTTCCTGATCTCTGAAGGGAGGGATTTGATGGGGACCTCCTATTCAGTCTCACTCTCTCCACATAGTATCTGGCATCTGTTCCCATCTGCTGTCAGAGGAAGCTCCTCCGACCATAACTAAATAAGGCATCGACCTACAAATATAGCAGAATGTCCCTAGGAGTAACTGTAGTGAATTTTTTTTTTTCAGACTGGTAGTGTTTTGTTTTACCCTAGGTCTCTGGGCTATCTAGTCTATGGCTCTTGGTCACCCAAGCAGTATCGGGTATGGGTTTTGTCTTGTGGAGTGGGCCTTTAGTCAAATCAGACGTTGGGTGGTTACTCCCACAAGTCCTATGCCACTGTAGCCCTAGCATATCTTGCAGCCAGGACAGATTATAAATCTTAAAAAATCTCCCAACTCACCCCCCATTCTGGGAGCCTGGTTCATGCTCTGTCTCTGTCTCAGTGCCCTCACGCTGGTGGTTCCACATGAGCTGGTTCCCTCCTCGTCTTTCTTTCTTTCTTTCTTTTTCTTTCTTTCTTTCACACAGGGACTCACAAGTGCCCTGACATGGAGCCACACCCCTAATGCCTCTTGAGAGTCCAAGTAGGCCGGAAAAGGAAAATTTCATCTGTCCCTTGCAAGTGCATGGAAGCTCACAGTCCCCAGTGGACACCTGGCCCCAGGGCCACCACAAACAACAAGGTCATGGGCTGTGGGATTCGCTTTCTAGCTCTCAGCCTACAGACTCTGGATCTTTGAGGTGGAAATGAGGTAACGCTGGACTTCAGATAGACTAGCTACGTATTTGGAAGCAGAAGCTGGCCTTGAACCCTTCCTCCTGCCTCAGCTTCCCAAGTGGAGGCATGAGCCATTATGCTCTGCTCACAAAGATATAACTTTCTAGTGTAATTTTATCCCAATAATACAGGAGACAGGGTTTTTAACAAATTTTGTGAGACATGTTTTTTTTTAAATAGCATTTTATTTAAAAAGTTTGAGAATTTCATACAATGTGTTTTGATCAAATTCCTTCTCCGCCTTCCCCTAGATCCCCCTCTCTTCTCTGACCTCCCTGGCCACCCAACCTTGAGTTCTCCTTCCATCTTCCTCCTCCTTCTCTTTCTCCCATGGAGTACAGTTTGTGTCACCCAATGACTCTCGGGCAGGGGAATCTGCTCTGGAATGTGGTTAACCTACAAGGGTCACACCATTTAAGAAAATCCACTCTTTTCCCAGCAACTATCAAATAATCACTCCCCAGCAAGGGTGGTCTCTGTCTCATTTGATCTTGAGTAGGTTGTGGGCATGCTGTCACATCTGCTGTGAGGTCAAATGGGCAAGGAACTGGCCAAGCCTTGCAGGGAGGAGTGTGACATGCAAGATTCATTTACAGTCAAGCACTCCACAGTTGGGGCATTTTTACAGGAAAAATATGAACATTAGTCATATGACAAAAATACTTGTTTATCTGAAATCCAAGTTTAGCTGGGTACTGTTGTAGTTTATCTGGTGACTTAACAGTAAATGGCTTCTCTGGGGCGAAGTGTTGGAAAATATAGGCCACTAAGACCTGTGGGTTTTTTGTTTTTTTTTTCTGAAGTGTAGAATAAAGTTGGTTTCTTTCATGCCCAATAAGCGATCACAGACAACCCATTAGGAATCCAAACTCATGACTATCATGAGACTCAAGATCAAGAACAGGGGGAAAAAAGTTAATAACCAGAGAAGCCGTCTTCACACACACAGCCAGTCAGTCAGCAGGCAGAAGACTGTCTTCTCAAGTAAGGTAAGAGTGCTGCCTTCCTAGAAACCGAATATGTCCTCTTCTTTCAGAACAGGCTAGGTGGGCTCCTCTGTCCCCCTCAGGAGTGTCAGCAGAGTGTCCTCCTGTGTTTGTGACTGTCTCACTTCTCTTGTAGTCTCTCTCATTCCTCCAGTGTTGCCAGGAATAGGATTTGGGGGGAGGGGTGCTGACGACAGGAGCCCCTTTGCACTTGATTTAGTCTGTTACCCAAAGGGTTGGCTTGAGTGGGGTGAGGTGTACTTGTCATACAACTGCTGAGTCTGTGAGCTTGAAATGTCCTTTTTATACCTGGGAAGGGCAAAGTACATGTAAAATGCCCCCATCCCCCGACCCCCATGGAAAGGGGTCACATGACAAAAAAAAATTTCTGATATTTTTTGCCCTCCCATTCTCCCTGTTTTTCAAATTGGAGCTAATTAATGTAATTCCACGGGAACAGGCCTTTCAGATTTACAGAAACAGTAAAGACAAAACAACCCAGCAACACACACACACACACACACACACACACACACACACACACACACACACACACACCCCTCAACCATAGTAATGGCAAGAAGTGAAGCTTCCATTATTGTTTTTTTTTTTTCTTTTGGTTTTTCAAGACTGGGTTTCTCTGTGTAGCCTTGGCTGTCCTGGACTCTCTCTGTAGACCAGGTTGGCCTCAAACTCGTAGAGATCTGCCTGCCTCTACCTTCCCAGTGCTGGAATTAAAGGCGTGCGCCACCATGCCCAGCTCCGTTATTGCTTTTTAATGAGCTCACTTTAATTATGACCACTGTAGTTCATGATGGTTTCTGTTATTAGTCACTTCTGCACATTTTAGTTTTTTTAAAAAGTGTTTTGTGTTGTTGTCGTCGTCGGGTTGAAAAGCAAAGGCACACAGATTTATATGAGTTCAAGGCCGTCCTAGTTTACATCTTGTGTTCTAAGACAGCCAGAGTAATGCAGTGAAACTCTGTCTAAAGGAAAAAGGTTTTAATCCCTAGCCATGAGACCTGGACAGACAGAGATGGAATTGGATGGGAGGGAAAACAATGTCCCTCTTGGTTTCCTCAGTTTGACTTGGGTGGTGTATACTTGGCCAACAAGAATGGGTTCCCTTGTTGAAAAGAGGGTTTGGAAGATGAGCCCTGTCACTCACTCATACATATGCCCTGGCCAGGCTCAGGCTGGGGTGTGTTGGGAAAGACTTCTCTTTGAACACTGTAGCCTTCCGCTTGGCCGGAGATTGATGGCAGTGGTAATTTTGGAGAAAAATAAGGTATCTTCTTCCGTTTCTCTTTCTGTATTTTTGTTGTTTTGTTTCTTTGTTTTTTGAGATACGGTTTCTCTGTGTAGCCCTGGCTGTCCTGGAACTAGCTCTGTAGACCAGGCTGGCCTCAAACTCACAGAGAGCCAGCTGCCTTGGCCTCCTGAGTACTGAGATGAAAGGTGTGTGCCACCTCTGCCCAGCTTTAGTTTTTTTTTTCCACACAGTATATGCTTGTATGATGTGTGTGTGTGTGTGTGTGTGTGTGTGTGTGTGTGTGTGTGACTGCACATGTGGGGCTCAAAAGGCAATGCGTGGAGTCAGCTCCCCTCCCATCTTTATCCAGGGCTCTGCGGGCCACATTCAGGTTGCCAGACTTGTGTAGCAAACCTCTTTACACGCTGAGCCATCCCTCTGGACCCACCTCTTGTTTTATTGACTGCTGCCCTAGGCCAGCAAAGCTACAGAAAGATTGAATAAAAACCTCCTGAGTTGATTATGGAGTCAGACTACAGGCCTGGGAAGATGCCCCTCCCCCCCCATGATAACTCAGTTTTAAAGTGCTTTGTCTCATTTGCAGCTTCCTCTTAGAACTTACCCAAGCTATTTCTAAAGCCCTTGGAATTGCTGAGAGGAAGTGTGACTCCCCACAGGGAGGACATGGAGAGCGTGCTAGCTGATAGCCACCCTGGGGACAGTCTCGGTGTGCCTCTGCGAGGTGTATGAGGATAAGCAATGCCCATGTGCCCTTCCTTCAGGTGTCCTGTGTCCTGCGTCCACACCATGCCTCGAGAAGAAGCTCCCTTCAGTCACCCCAGGAAGGGCCACAGCTATTCTCACATCACAGCTGAAGAGTAAGTTACAAAGCAGACCTTCTGGGGGTTTCCCATTTGAAGACACAGCCTGACTTCCACCCGCGCACACGCCTAGCTGTAAACTAGATAGTGTTTCGTCTCCCCAGAGGATAAAACCCACTGCAGCCAAGGAGAGACCTGGAGGACCTACCACGGCCTAACTCAGTTCTCTGGGGCCCAGGGAAGTGAGAAAAGATACATATTGCTATTTTGGTCCACATTCTTGGGACTTGGTTGTTGGTTTTCAAGTTGGGAGACATCTGTCCAGGACCCAGACACCTCAAGTCTATTCCTTCAACTCCTCTTAGACAGATACAGGTACTCTGCAGACAGAACGGAGTTAGGTTGCTAAAGAGCCAAGTGTGGGTGAAGGGCACACGTGTGGGTGTGGTTCTCAGCCTGCACGCACACTCCAGGCTAAAGATGGTGGCCGTGACTTTTGCACGATAGTGCCATCCTGCAAGTAGTTGTCTCAGCTTCCGGGTTAATTAGTAATATATATTTATGCAGTTATTACTTCTAAGAACTGAGCTCATGGCTCAGAGGTACTATTATCTATTTCTAAAGAGGTCCAGAGTCCAGCGGGAGAGTTAGGTGGGGAGTAACTTCAGCACATGGAAGTGCTCTTAGGGGAGCCCCGGATGTACTCTGCAGGTGCTAGGAGCCAGTGGTAGGAGGCAAACCTGAGCAGGAACTCCAGACAGGCTTTGATGTAGAGCAGCGGTTCTCAACCTTCCTAATCCTGCGACCCTCTAATACAGCTCCTCATGCTGTGGTGACCCCGCCCCCAACCGTAAATTATTTTCACTGCTGCTTCATAACTGTAATTTTACTGCTGTTATGAGTCATCATGTAAATATCTGATGTGCAGGATATCTGATATATGACCCTTGTGAAAAGGTCACTTAACCTTCAAAGGGGTAATGACCCACAGGTTGAGAACATCTGGGTTAGACTCCCTCTTGAAGCCCTCTGCTCAGAACCCCTGCAGATCCCTTTGTAGAAAGAGTTGCTAGAAAAATCTTACATGGATTACACAGACTCAGCCAGCAGAAAAGGTATAGGCTCCACCAATGGCAGGCTTCCTGGGCACATTTCTCAGGGGATTTTCCATACTACAGCATAGCCAATTGGGAAGGTGGGGGGCGGGGATGTGATACATTCTAGCAAATTGTCTCAACAACATACTATTTAGGCAGGAGACACACTGCAGATGGTATTGTTTTGGTGTCTTTAGGATGACTCCACAGGCTTTTTTTGTGGGGGAGGGATTTGAGGCAGCATTTCTCTGTGTAGCAGTCCTGGCTGTCCTGGACTCACTTTGTAGACAAGGCTGACCTCGAACTCACAGAAATCCTCCTGCCTCCACTTCCAGAGTGCTAGGATTAATGGTGTGCACCACCACACCAGGCCACAGACTCTTCTGAAACTAGAATTTTATCATCTCTCATTCAGTAGTCCAGGAGTCCTAGCCTGTCAGTTCTCTTCTCTCTTCTTGTCACCCCTGAGCACTGCTTCTAAGTGAAGATGGGTATGCCATCATCTTTGGGTTTCCTCAACAGAAAATGAGCCCAAGGGAAGGCTGGAGCCATTGTTTTCCACTAACCCTCACCCCCTCTCTGTACCCAACACCATTGCAGCCCTATCTGTCTGCTGTGTTGTCTGTGGCCAAAGGCTGAGGAAACCAGGTGTGCAGCAGGATGTGATGCTGGGATTTCAGCACAGGTCGGTTTGCCTATGAAGCACTAAGCTGGTGGGGTGAACCAAGGCAGATGTTTGCACAATCCCATTCAAGAGAGGCAAGTCCAGAGAGACCAGCGTCTGTAACTGCCAAGCTGGAGGCTGGGGGCAGGTGTCATCAGCTCAGGAGGCTGAAGGCTGAGGCATGCTTTGCGGTGTATAATCAACATTCTCAGCTGGGGAAGATGCTAGGTGCCCCTCCTCCCCCAGCACTAACAGCAATGAGCATTAACGGTGAGCTGCTGTGGGGTGGTGCTGAACAGAGCAGGAAGCAAACTGTCACAGAGACTCTGCTTGGACACTCTGCAGGGGCACACAGGCATGGTAGAAATGGTGTTTGCAGAGTCCAGTGCCAACATCCCAGAGGAGATCATAGGAAGGTGGGGCTGGAGTTGGGGACGGCAGCTTACCAGGAGAACCTCGCCATTTCTGTCGACATCACCAGAGGCCCCAGCATAGGGCAGTGACACTTTTAACCTCAGTCCATGAAGGAAGCAACCGTGGAGTACCTGAAACATCATGGTACGTGATTTTGGTCAGGGTAGTGAAGAGCACGAGAAAAGGCCACCAGTGTCAGCACCTGTTCTGAAAGATCCTCACTCATCTGGCTGCCTTGCTTCAACAGGAGGGTTGGACTCAGAAGGGCACGGAGGCATCTGTATTGAAACAATACAGATTCTCCGAGGATGTTTCCCCTCCTTTGAAATTTGCCAGCGGTACAATGAGGAAGGACACTATGAAGCGAGTTCCCACAGCCAGTCAAAAAGGGCTACCCACCTGCTTGCTGTTAGCTTCCTCGGAAGCCTCAGCAGACAGGGGCTCTTAAACACTTGGATGGGAATACGTCGTCCAGGTCGCTAGATTCCTAGGTGCTGCCTCCAAGAGGAGCCAGTTTAGGCCAGGAGTGGGGCCTTGGGGTCTGCACTATAATTGCACCTCAGGTGACTGTCCCAGGGGTCTGGGCAGCAGCCTCTGGCATGTCTGACATCCTTTGATGTTTTGCACTTTCAGCCACTTGTGTGTGTGTGTTTTAAGTGCAATGTGACTGTGCATGAAGAACTGGAATAGAGCTCTGTCTGTGTCAAGACGCTCAAAGGGAGAGGAGAGGGCAGAAGCTAGAGCATGCGCATGCTGGAAATTGTGTCAGCTGTCTTCAGTCATAAGAGCCACCGAGCACTCCCTGTGACAGCTTCATCGCAGGAGACAAGAGTTCTCCCAGGAAAGCACTGGTCAGGGGGTGTAGTTCTGGCCCGAATCCTAGGGTTCCCTTGACAAAATGTGTAGTACCATTCAGTCTGCCGGTTCTGCCACATGCTGGCTTGTGCAGCCTTGAGCATGCAAGACCAGTGTCAGCTGTAAAAGGAGCTATTCCTTGCTCTGAGGACTGCTGGGATGGTAGAATGAAGCATGCATGAGGTTGGGGGTGCCTGGCACAAAATGGTGTTCAGAGGACATCCCAGTGCCTGGGATGTGAGTGCTTGGGCCACGCAGTTTGTAGCTCTACATGTGGACCGGGCTACATGATCAGGGCAGAGTGTCCCTCTGGTACAGCCATCCTTCAGGTCTCTCTATCCCGTCTGGAGTTGGATGGGACACGCTTGATGCCTCAAAAGCCTTGAGGTGGAGGTAGGTGGTACTGGCAAAACTCCCCCCTTTTCACCCCCTGCAGCCACTCAGTCTAGCACAAGTCACCCAGCTTCGAAGAACATCTCTTAGCAAGTTGACAGTCACAGTGTCTGGCCCTCAGTGCCAAGGAGCTGGCAGATGTCAGCTCACTGGCAGTGCTATGCAGGGACACAGACCAAGCTCTGCTTCTGGGGCCTTTGCAGCAAGTGTCATGCTTCCCAGGGGTCTCTGGACTCAGACCACAAGCAGCAGCCTTATAGCCTCAGGACAGCACCCCAATGCTCATGACCAGGGACATTCTTAAACGTTACTCTGTGCTAGGTCCCGCTTAGACTCCTCTCCCGGTGCCACAGGGGCCAGAGCTCAGTTTGGTGGCAGGCACAGCCTCAAGCTAAAACCCTTACTCTGTCTTGTGTCAGCACTGGGTGGCAAGTCACTGGCCCCTCTGAATTTATTTCTTCCTCTGTGAAGTGGAGCTAATAAGTGGTGTCTAGGCTGTGCTATGAGAGATAGCATACTGGCTAGTGCAGCCACTGGCTCATAGCTAGTGTTCATTTTGACTTCCTTTTTCTGGATTGAGTTGGAAAAAACCGCTTTCAGTGAGCGATGTTGAGAAGAAAGGGTTATTCTACTTCAGTAGATGCACTGTTCACATGAGGGCCAGAAGCCAGGGCAGCCCCCCTATGCTTTGGACTTGGGTGCTCCACGCCTAAAGGCTCCTACACTAGACCCTGTCCTTGGATAGTGGAGCTGGAGGTCCAGTCAGGCACCCCATGTGGAGAGTGACTAATTATCTGGAGATGAGAGATGCTTTCCTGAACTACAAAAAAAGGGGAGAAAGTTGGCGGCTGTCTCATGGCGGAAGTCTGGAACAATGCTTCTGAGCTCTGTTGGATACATCTATCTCTTGGTACAGGGCCGCAGGTATTGGCATCCTGATTGTAGTCCTGGGAATTTCTCTGCTCGTCGGCTGCTGGTATTGTAGAAGACGAAGTGGATATCGAACCTTGACAGTGAGTAACAGTCCCCTGCAGCCAGAGCACGTATGTGCATGTGTATGCACATGCCATGGCACGGCTGCGGAAACTTGAAGGACAACTTTTTGGAGTTGGTTTTCTCCTTCCATCTTGTGGGGGCTTGTCAGTTTGGGTGGCAAACGCTCTTCCCTGCTGATGTGTGTGCCTCCCAACTCCAGGTTCTTCTAACTCTGTCAATCTCAGAAGCCTGTCAGATCCTAGTTCTTACTGATGGTGATCATAGGCAGCAGCCCCACCTCCCAGCATATGATGCACCACTGAATATCTTCCCTCATCCATCCGTCTGTCTGTCTATTGGTCCTCTAAGGGTCATGTGCAAATTTGTCATAGCACCAATGTTAGGAAGGGAGACTTAAAAACCCAAACATTTATGTAAGGTCCCAAAACAAAGTTTGGGTATTTTGAGGCCAGCAAGACACAGCAAGGTAGGAAAATTTAAATGTGATCTCATAGGAAAACCAAGTGCTACATAGTAAAAACAACATTTTAAAAATGAAAACACTGAATGGGAGGGATGGCTCAGCAGTTAAGTGCACTGGCTGCTCTTCCAGAGGACCTGGGTTCAGTTCCCAAGGCCCACATGGTGGCCCACAGCCTTCTGTCACTGCAACCCCAGGTGATCTCTCAACATCTTTGGCCTCCACAGATCCCAGGAATGCATATGGTGCATAGACATGCAATTTGGCAGAACACCCTTAGACAAAATAAAAAAGAAAGAAAAAGAAAGAAAAAATTGAGCCACTAGGTAGTAGGGTGGCACCTATGTGTTATTCCAGCACTTAGGAAGGCTGAGACAGGAGGGTAGCTATCACAGGCTACCAGGAAGAACCTGTTTCTTTAAAAAACAAAAACAAAAAACAAAAAACACTTGGCTGCAGTGGCACATGCCTATAATCCCAACACTCTGTAATCCCATCAGGCAGAGGCAGGCAGATCTCTGTGAGTTCCAGGCCAGCCTGGTCTACAAAGTTAGTCCAGGCTAGCCAATTCTACACAGAGAAAACCTGTCTCAAAACAACAACAAAAACACACAAAAAGAAAACAAAACAAAACAGAAAACAACCCCAACCACCCTCAAAAAAGAAAAGAAAAAAGAAAAAAAAAACCCACTAAAACAAACAAAAAACAAAAACACCCCTCCCAATCCCCAAACAGGCTTTCAACCACATCAATTCAAAATTAGATGATCATAGATTCAACAAAATATGTTGTCATAGAAATAGCAAAAACATACTTAAAAACAAAGCACTGAGCTCAGGTGGGTGAAATATGGCGAAGTGGACTGAACCTTTTAGGAGCACAAACCCTCTTGGATTCTGACCCATATTTCCCAAGACTGCAGAAAAGACTGCTCTGTCCTCTCTGGAGGAAGGGAGACCCTAACAAGCCCCCCTTGCACTCCTCAGTGTGAACCACAGCTCAAGCTCCCCCGAAAGCATCTGAACACTACCGGAAGGACCCCGAGTTCCAGCCCTGAGCCCAGGCTACCTCCTCAGCATGTTCATGCCCACACTCCCCACGCCCGGATCATGTTCTCATTTATTAAGTGCCCGCTGTCTACCCTCCCAGCTGAAAAGTTTCTTTGCCAGGAAACCAGGTGGTGACTGTGTTCCCTAGCTGCCCTTTTTAGCTGAGGGTTCAAAATGTAAACAAAAGAGGTAAGGCACTTTGGACCCACACACCAAGCAAGCCTCTAGTGAGTTCATATTTAAGTGTGGTAACATGTGAACAAGACTCCAAACACATTTTAGGAAAGATCGAGATTGCGTTAGGCCTAGCGATCCTGCCCATAGAAACTCAGTCACTCTGCATGCTGAGTAGGGGAGGACTTTACTTTCTGCGTCCCGGCCTCGGCCCTCGCCCCCGCCCCCCAGCCCAACTCCATCTGTGCACCTCTGGCAAGGAGTGATAACACTCCTGGCAACTGGTTATTTATTATTTGGTCTTCTCACTCATCTTCCCCCTTAGAAAAACAGGCACATAAAGGGCACTTGACACACCTTTAATCCCAGCACTCAGGAGGCAGAGATAGGTGGATCTCTGTGAGTCTGAGGCCAGCCTGGTCTGCAGAGCAAGTTCCCGGATGTTTAGGGCTACAGAAAAAGAAAATAAAAGTCACTGGGTTACATCAGGAATTGGCTTCATTGTCCACCCCTGACCTGCTTTGTGATCTTACATAATAATTTTCCCAAACCTCATTGACCCCATTCTACACTTAGTCATGGCAACAACATGACAAAAACCAATGCTTATTTGTTTTTACTTAGCATGTCTTCAACTTTTGGGTTTTGTTTTGCTTTGTTTTGAGACAGGGTCTCTCTGTGTAGCCTTGGCTGTCCTGAACTCACTTTGTAGACCACGATAGCCTCGAACTCACAGAGATAGAGATCTGCCTGCCTCTGCTTCCCCGAGTACTGGGATGACAGACTTGCACACTGTGCCCAGGTGTTTTTTTTTTTTTTTTATCTTGAATTATATGTAAGTATGCGTGTCTGTTTGTGGGTATGTGCGTAAGAGGGCCTGAGGCCAGAAGCAGGTCTCGCTGGGGCTGGAGCTACAGGCAGTTGTGAGCTACCAAATGTAAGTATGGGAATTGAATTTAGGGCCTCTATAATAGTAAATACTCCCAACTGCACAGCCATCTCTCCAGCCCCACAAAGTTCCTTTATTTTTCTGTATGTGAAAGCCAAATGTTGGTCTTTCAAGTTAGTGTGTTGGTACACACTTTCTACCCATTCACAATTAGTAGCTTGATGTGACAAAACCCTACGAAAGAGCGTGGCCGTGCGTGCGGCCACTGAGCACATCAGTTGATAAGATTCAAGCTTAACCTTCTCTGCTGCTATTCTTCTACATATAAGTCAGGGACTCGGAGCTTCTGACCTTTTTATAAGATAGGAATGTGTCCTGTCCCTTAGCATCTCCAGTGTAAAAGGAAAAGGCTCCATCACACTTTGTGTGGGGATGTCAGGTACACCAAAGCCATGTCATTTGTGTGGATGGAAGTTCTTGGAGTCAGCTCTTGCCTTCCACTCTGTTGTGACAGGTTTCCTCTTTTCCTGCCAGAGCTCCTCATGTTTCAGGCTAATTGGCCTAGAAGCTTCTGGGTGGCTTTTCTCCTGCCTCTGTCCACTATCTCACTGCAGGGTTATTGGGCTACAGATGCATGCAGCCATGTCTGGCCTTTTGTATGAGTTCCAGATATCAAGACTAGAACTTTACTGGTTGAGCCATCTTCTCGAGCCATATGTTTACTTGAATACTAAAATCTTTGAGATTTTCAGACATCCTGAAAAGCCTAGTTGGCAATCTCTGGTCTAAGAACTTTAGGCAAGTGTGTCATAATTATGTGACATAGTTCGGCAAGTAGTATGTCTTAGCTTGCTTTCTATTGTTGTGATAAAATACTAAAACCAACTTGAGGGGTTGGAGAGATGGCTCCATTGTTAAGAGCACTGGCTGTTCTTCCAGAGGTCCCGGGTTCAATTCCCAGCAACCACATGACAGCTTACAATTGTCTGTTAACTCCTGTTCCAGAGAACCCGACACCCTCACATAGACATACATGCAGGCAAAATACCAATGCATATAAGATAGATAAATAAATCTTAAAACCTTGACAAGTCAAGAGTCTATCTGGATTACAAGTTGGTCTCTTTCTTCTGTTCTTTGCTCTTTCCTAAGGTGGTTCTTACTCTGTAGCCAACCTAGCCTCAAATCCATTATCCCCCTGCTTTGGCCTTCCTGGTGGTGGAATTATAGAAGTATAGCATTACTTCTAGGTTCTCATTAATTAAAAAAAATTTTTTTTAATTTACAATTTTGATGTGTATGAGTGTTTGCTTGCATGTATGAGGGTGCACCATATGCATACAGAGGCCAGAAAAGGGCACTGGATTCCCAGAGGCTGGAGTGAACCATGATGTGGGTGCTGGTAACACAATCTGGGTCCTTTGCAAGAGCAGCAGTTAAATGTTCTTAGCCATGGAGTCATCTCTGTAGCCAATCTTCTTACTTTTGAAGGATAATTTCACAAACCGTTCATTTTATAGATTCAGTCTCCTACTTTTCCAAACTCCCCAGTTAGCGATAGTGTGGTGGCAGGCATTGCACCTCAGTGTTTTTTCTTTAGTTAGTTCTGACAAGACTGAGTAGTAGTTTATCACCTTGCTACTGTAGATCTACCAACTGGAATTAGCAGAGGTAAAGCAAGTAAGTGGTAGCTTTAAAGGCCAGTTTAAAAAGCCCATTAAAACCAAAACCAAACCAAACCAAACCAAACCCAACCCAACCAACCAAAAACATTGTTTCCCTTCTTTAGTGGATCAGTTGTTATTTTTACCATTCACTCTAATGACTTTATATTTCAGGACAAAAGGATTCATGCAGGTACTAAAACCACCTCGGAGGAACGATGCCCCAGTGAACAATGCTCATGTGAGGGGCTTGGTCACCAGGACAGCCAGCTGTATTTTCAGGAAAAAAATCATCAGCCTGTGGTAGGTTTCATGTCAGCCACTTTCAGTTAAAGTCAACAAAGTGATTTCTATTTAAAAAGTAATGTGAGCCGGGCGTGGTGGTGCACACCTTTAATCCCAGCACTCGGGAGGCAGAGGCAGGTGGATCGTTGTGAGTTCGAGGCCAGCCTGGTCTACAAAGCAAGTCCAGGACAGCCAAGGCTACACAGAGAGACCCTGTCTCCAAAAACAAACAAACAAACAAACAAACAAACAAACAAAGTAATGTGAATATACTTAGTGTCACCAAACTGTTACCTGACGAATAATGGTCAAAACCAGGGCTGGGACTGTAGCTCAGTGGTACAGCACATGCCCTGCCTGCATGAGCCCCAGAGTCAATCCATACAACTGTTCCTCCACAATAAAGGTCAACATGGTAACTTTTGTTTTGTATAATCTGTAAAAACAAACAAACAAATACAGGAAACAGGGCTTCTTATTTGTGTCTTTTTTATTTTTTGGTTTTTTGAGACAAGGTGTCCCTGTGCAGCCTTGGCTGTCCTGGACTTGTAGACTAGGCTGGCTGAAACTCACCAAGATCACCTGCCTCGGCTTCCTCAAGTGCTGGGATTACATGTGTGTGCCACTGTGCCCAACTAAGTTGTATCTTTCTATTGCTAGATTTTACAGTAAAAAATGTGTGCCCGACATGTAAGAGCAATAGGAAATATTTCTCCTATAAAGCCGAGCCACCACTACGTGCTAAACACTTGAAACATAGTAGTTTGAAAGAAGTAGTTTTGTGACACACATTTCAGAGGCAGAAGATGGAAAGAACAGAGCCATTACTGACTTTATTGGCTGAACGTTGAGATGATTTTACTTTGTCCCAAGTTAAATATTTTATCTAAGTAACCTTTCTAAAGGGGAAGCTACTACTAGGCATTTAACTTCTGCATGTGATTTGCATGCATTTCTGCTGGGTAGTGCTGGTGCACACTAAGCACACCCAAGCAACAGGCAGCATTGGTTCTGGACTCAAGACTTGTTCGGTTCTTAGCTCCATGGCTTACTTTCTGACTTAGGGCAGGTGACTTTTCTATGCCTCAGTTTCCCCTTGACAACATCTCCTTGAACTGCTGTGAGTATTAACTGAACGGTTGACACATCTGCACTCACTTGGTAGGTAAATGTGACTTCCCAACCTCTGTGTTGTCATCTGAGTGATGTCTATTGTTAAGCTGCCCCTCCCCCAGCCCCAAATGTGCCTTTAGACACAACAGGGATCTATATGGTAAAAATGAAGCGTCTGTTGAGACACACATGAGATTCAAGAATTTATGGACAGGTGGGTTGCCTCACTGGGGGCACTTGCTGCCAAACCTGACAACTTTGAGTTTGACTCTGGGACAAACCTGGTAAAAGGAGAGAACCAATCAATAGGCCAAACTGCCCTCTGATACCACATGTGTGTGCGCTGGCGCAGAAGCCACACCCATGAAGAAAACAGCTAAGTAAATAAATAATCCTTTCTGAGTTATTTCTGAAATAAATGTAAATAAATAATCAGTTCTGACATGAATAATCTGAGCATAAGATACACTTTTAAGATTTTGGGAAGCCCCTCATCTCTCTTTTTCTCTTCTCTCCAACATTTTAACATATGTATCTGTGAAATTTAACAATTATTCCATTGGACAAAAAATATGCATGAACATTTACAAGCTTCAGGGCACAGCAAAGGTATAAACATGATGCAAACTGGTCTGCCTCACTCCCTCTCCGGAACATGTACACTGCTGTCAAGCCCACTCTTTCCCTTCCTCATCTTCACAGGTTCCCAACGCTCCACCTGCCTATCAGAAGCTCTTTTCAAACCAGTCACCACCGCCATACTCACCCTGAGAGCCAGAAATCTGCTAAGAATGCTGAAGCGACTTCCCTCACACTTTTGCTTTGGGCTGAGTAGACACTCATGTTTTGCTTTAGAATGCTGCATAATGTACAACTCTACTAACAAGCCAGGGTAAAATTCTTGATAGGCCAACTGGAGAAATAGTAAGGAATGGTGAGAAATAGTAATCTGGGGAAAACTTCAATAAACATTTCAATGCATATTATCTGTCCCATCAGTAACGCTATTAAACCGTCATCATCATCAGTAATATTATTATTTTAAGGGGTAAATTCACATGGACGGTCTGGGAACATATGATTTTTTTGTGTGTGAAGAAAAAGTTTTTTCTAAAAAAATGTGTCCACATTTATGTCTGTGCATTTGCATGCCAATGCCTACTGAAGCCAGAAGCTGCTGGATTCCCTGGAGTTGGAGTTATAGGTGGCTTTAAGCTGCCTGATTGGGTGTTGGGAACTAAGCTTGAGTCCTCTACAGGAGCAGCAAGCACTTTTAACAGCTCAGCCACCTCTTCTGACTTTCAACCGATTCCTTGAATGAAATGCAGTGAACTTACAAATTACTATCCAGCTTTTGAAAGAAACCTACTGGCCAGTGGCAACTGTGTACAGGGTTGTGGCAGATGTTATGTGATGATGTTCAGAACAGATCCCATTACAGGTTTAAAACAAAAACGTACTTCTCTGAGTTAGACACTGCTAACCAGGGCACTCTGTGTTCTAAAATGTCCTACAATAACCCATTGTGAAGAGTCTCTCTCCTCCCTCACCTCTATGTGGTGCATATATGTATTTGCAAGGCAGAGGACAGAGGTCGATGTTCTATGTTTCTCAGTTGCTCTCCACCTCATTTTTTCACACCGGGTCTCACACTGACCCAGGAGTTACATCATGTCCATTCCTCTTCCTTCTCCATCCAACTTATCCCGTGCTCTCAAATTCTTGGTGTCTTTTCCATAATTATTGTTACACATGTATAGATATACATGTCCACATGTATATATATATGTGTGTGTACATACATGTACATAAAACCCCATCACTCCCCACAGAGAGATAGGAGGTAGAGACAGACCTGGCTGGAAGCTTGCAGGCTAGCTAGCCTGGAGTATGCAGTATGGTGGCAGAAAGGATGGACCCTGCATCTAATTGTCATGAGGATGCTTAATACACAGACATCAGCCAAACTAAAGTTGCTTTTACTTTTTAAAATCTTTGTATCACTTTCAAGCTTAACAGAAAATTAATTACTTAACCCTTGTCTATACTACTTCAGTGCAATGACATACACCACCACTCTAACCATCTCAAAATGTATATTCATACTCTCAAACAGCACTTTTGCCATTTGTATCTCTGGTCTGCTCAGTCATCCACTCTTTCTTTTCCCCAATTTCCCTATCAATATTTAAAAAACAAAACTTGGTTCTCAAGAGATGTGAGTGATGTATAAAATGCATTGTAGGGGGCTGGAGAGATGGCAAAGTGGTGAAGAGCACTGGCTGCTCTTCCAGAATTCCTGGAGTTCAATTCCCTGCATGGTCGTTCCTGTGAAGGTGCCAGATACCCTGGAACTAGAGTTATAGACAGTTGCAAGCCCTGTGGATGCTAGGAGTTGAACCTGGGTCCTCTGGAAGAGCAGCCAGTGCCCTTTACCACTGAGCCATCTCTCAAGGCCCAACTGTGAAAGCTTAGTATGAGCTACTGTACTGTACTGGGCTGTAGTTCCCAGAAATCAGAGGATTAACAAAGGACTGAGTCCAAGAACATTTCTGCAACTGAAGACTGGGTCAGCCCGCTTTTAATTTTTTTTTTTTTTAAGAGACAGAGCTTCATGTATCTGAAGCTGGTCTTCAACTATGTATCTAGATTGGTCCTGAACTTCTGATCTCCCTGCCTCCATCTTCTCAGTGCTGACAATTAAATTCAGGTCCACACGCATAAATGATAGGCAAGCATTCTACTGTCTCAGAACAAAGTAAACTAGGCCTTCAGATAAAAAGTTACCTAGGGTTCTAGTCAACAAGTACGTATCAGGTACCCTGTGCCAACTGTTGGGATGATAGTAACTGAAGAGGTCCCTCTTAAAAGCAGCAGGCATTCACATACGTTGTGAAGGAGAGCTGTCCTCAGGCTACAAGTCACTGCAGTACCACGATGGTAGCTGCAGTATGGCAATGAGCGGGATACACGGAGCAACGAAAACCTATAATCAATCTTTAGAGTCAGAAAAGGAGATGGCACGCCTTTAACTTTTTGGAAACTACAGCCCAGTACAGAAAAGAATGAGAAACAGCAGGCATACTCATGCTTCTTACACCTTTAAGTTAGGGCTTCACTGCAGAGACTCAGTAGCTCATACCAAGCTTTCAAGGTTCAATCCTAGCATCCACAGGGCTCGCAACTGTCTATAACTCTAGTTCCAGGGTATCTGGCACCTTCACAGGAACGACCATGCAGGGAATTGAACTCCAGGAACTCTGGAAGAGCAGCCAGTGCTCTTCACTACTTTGCCATCTCTCCAGCCTCCTACAATGCATTTTATACATCACCCACATCTCTTGAGAACCAAGTTTTGTTTTTTAAATATTGATAGGGAAATTGGGGAAGAGAAAGAGTGGATGACTGAGCAGACCAGAGATACAAATGGCAAAAGTGCTGTTTGAGAGTATGAATATACATTTTGAGATGGTTAGAGTGGTGGTGTATGTCTGTAATCATTGCACTGAAGTAGTATAGATCAAGGGTTCAAGGCCAGCCTAACCTACATTGACAAACTAAAGTAATTCCATTCTCCCTTCCACACCTAATTTTTTGGCTGGTGCCTGGGTAGATAGAACTCAAGAGCTTGTGCAACCTAGGCAAACACTGCACCCTTGAGTTATCAGAATAAAACAACCGTTTGAGAAGTGTGAACAGCACTTTACGAACACTCATTATCCTTTCCACGTTAATAACATCGTTTTGATGTAGTATGAATGGAAATCTTTAGCCTCCTCTTTTTCTCTTCTGTTTATGTATATGGGTGTACAGTGTTTGTGTGGTACCTTTGGAGATCAGAAGGTGCTGGATCCTCTGGAGCTGGAGACATAGGCAGTTGTGAGCTGTCAGGTATGGGTGCTAGGAACTGATCTCAGGTTTTCTGGAAGAACAGCAAATGCTCTCAACCACTGAGCCATCTCAATGTTTTTATTTAAATAATGAAAAATATCTTAAAATAATATTTATTTTGTGTGTATGTATGAAGGTCAGCAAGTGATTTGCTCAACCCTGCTCTTTCCTTCCATCACGTGGGACATGGGGACTGGATTGGTGGCAAGCATCCTTATTCACTGAGTTATCTCATAGGCCTAGGCCCATTGCTTCTGATATTTTAAATTTTAGACTAGAATTCTGTGATGAGGCTTAATACTGTAAGCTGAGTATGTATATACCAGTATCTCAATGAGGTAATAAAATAATAAAGCTCCAGTAAATACAAAGCTACCTTTTATTTACAATGAGGCACATTCTCAAGCACTACAAAGTCAAGCCCTGAGTCAAACCAACTGAGCCACAACATTTACTTCATTAATAGAATTTAAGCAGTTGCTCTATAATCTGAGTAAAAGAAGAAAGAGCACTACTATTTTCTCTCACTTTTAATTTCAAATGACAAAGAAATTCATGTTCTTAAACATAATTTTGGAAGATCAGTAACAATGAACCAAGACCTCAATTTAAACAAAAACGTATGTGGAGAAGGAAGGTAAAGGGTAACACCACCACTCTGCAATACTTTTGCAACCTCTTATAAACCCAGACTATTTTTTGAAATAAATAAGTTTTGCCAGGCATGGCAGCACTTGTCTATAACCCTAGCACACTCAAGAGGCCAAGGTAAGGCCTTGTGCTATCTGGCAAGTTCCAGGACTGTCTAGGGGCACAGGAAAACCTTTAAAAAGGTTTTAAGAAACCTGTTTTGGCTGTCTAGACATCAATCAAATATACTCATCTGGAAAAGGCAACACACATTTGTTTTTGTTGATACAGAATATGGTGATGACTTCTTTTTCTATTTTTTTAAATGCCTGAAACCATGAAATTTTTGAAAGAAAACTTCAAAACAAGTGAAGTACAACTATGAAGAAAAATGTAAAGCATCAGGTTCATGTCCTGGCTCTGTTCTCCACGAGCCAGGTAAGCCCGGGCATGCCACTCGGCTCCCAAGATTGTTGTGAAAATCAAACAGGATACACGACAGGAAGCTCTGTCAAGGGCAAAGCCTGTGCAAGTGCTATTATTTTTATATATTTCCCAATTGTAACACAAAATTTTAAAGGACTTTTTTCGTTTATATCGTATTCTTTCAGTGTACAAGAACACATTTTAAAAATGGTATTCAAACAAAGAAATACAGCAACTCAGTTTATTACATGCAGATTCTTCTGCATTGTTGCTAACAGTTCACTGGTCCAAAATTACTAAAATATTTAAAAAACTATACATTATGTAAACAAAACATAAATAAGACAGTATTGTTCTTTGTACATATATTTAGTACAGATTATTAGGGATTTAAGGAATATGTACAATTTTACACCATAAACTGCATTTTCTTAATGCAAATATACATATATATATTGTTTTTACAGAAACAAAAATAAGATGTCACTAATGACTCAGACTACTATACTGTAGATATATACCACAACAGTTCAAATTCAAGAAGAAACATATGTAAGTGGGAAAAGGTTAGCTTACTTAAACTAGTAAAACTTGACTTTGTTCAATTATATTATATAGACAGGTAAATCTTGATGTCATATTTTGAACAAAAAATCTTGGAAAGCAGCCTCACACCAATGAATGAAATGGTATACTTTTCCATCCCCAATAAAACAAAGTCTTGAGCAAGCTAGTGAAGATACATTAAGAAACACACACACACACACACACACACACACATACACACACACACACACACACTTGTACACATACACACACGTATGAACAGTATGTTTTCAACATTATAATAAAGTTAAAATTTTTATGGGAGTTAAAACAATGCCCCAATATTTAAAAACTGGCTCATTTAGTCTAAATTCAAGATGCAGCTGTGTCAGGTTTCTCTAAACCAGGTGACAGAAAAGCAGGGAAGACAGAGGCAGGATTCTGACTAGCAGATACAACAACTTGAGGAAGAGATGAAGACAATGAAGACACCTTAGATGCTGGAGTATTTATGGTATTTAAAATGGCTCCTTCTGGGCTAACCAGTAATTTTTTGACAGAGGTATCCAAATGAAATACCGATGTGCTACTTGGCAGTGGAGGATTACTAGAGGAAACGGCAGAAACCAACGAGGTCTTAGCCAAAAGAGTAGCTGGAGAGGACTTAATTACCGAAGTCAATGCCGCCGGTGGTGCAGGTGGAATATAAAGTTTAGCAGGTGTGTTTATCACGTGTGGTGTTGTATGTACTGTAGAGAGAGAACTTGGACTTCCAAGAGAGTTTACAGTCTTTGTAGAGTTTCTTCCAGAATGCTTTAAAGGCTGTCCACTTAAAGAATTATTTGATGTCTGTCTATTCTTCTGGACAGGATTATCTACTGGTGTAGGTGGTATGCCTTGGCCACTGTTAAGAACTAAGGGTAGAGGACCGTATTTTGGATTAGTAGAGATAAGGAGGACATGGCTACCAGCTCCAAGACCTTGTGGTGGAACAATAAACCGGGCTCCATTCATCATTATTTGAGTACCTGGTGCCAAAGGTGTACTGGTGTTGATAACTATTTTTTGTTGAATACAAGGTTCACTGAATGAAGACCCTGCCAGACTAGCTACATTTGATGGTGGTGTACAAGTGTGAGTGGCAGAGCCAGCTGCAGAAGAATTGTTACTGGGAGTTGTTTTTACTAACGAAGGGGACATATTCTGGTTTGGCATAGAAGTAACGTTGGAAATATTAATTATTTTACCTGGACTTGGTGAGAGGGATAATTCAACTTGAGGTTTATTTGTGTTTGCATTTGTTGGCACTGTAGTTGAAGTCCCTGGTGACTGAAACTGGAGAGAAGTTCGAGAGGGTCTTTTAGAGAAAGATACAGGGCGTGTAGCTCCTGGTACTGTTGCTGCATGTGAAACTGTGTTGATTATTTTTGGAGATGTAGTCACAGGTGTAGGTAAGGCAACAGTAACAGGGATTTGCAAAGCTGATGTCAAACATTTAGGAGATGCTGTTGGTTGTGTAGTTGAGATGAGAACAGATGATGCAAGGTGTCCTGTTTTTACAGTTGATATAGATACAGTGTTTCCAAGATTTGATGTGCAAAGTCTATTTGACAAAACAGGCATAATTCTTGAAGAGGTATCATTTCCAGCGACTAAAACGGGAGGTCGTGCCCCAACTGAAGCAGGGGATGAGGTCACTGAAAGGGAACTCAAAGGTCCATTTGCTCCTGTTCCTGAGAATATATTTGTAGTTCTTGCTGTAGAAATCACTGACTCATTAACAGGAGGAAGATTTTGACTCACAATATTTGAGCTTGCTGCAACTGAGCTACCACTTGTGGACAAGGGTGAAACACAGGCCTTATTACTTTTGTCTTCTCCTTTTGGCATTACATTTTGCAATATATTAATTGATGATATAGCTGGCAGATTTCCTGGAGGATTTATAATTGCTTGACCTATGTTTAGTCCAATTTTTACATCTTTAATTTGAGACACAGTTGGTGAAGAATTTATTTTTATTGGTGTTCCCACTGTAGATGGAATTAGTACTAGTTGGGGTTGCTCTGGAGTCTTAACATATGTTTTATTCAAGACAGGAGAAAGTGTCTGTTTTAATGATTCTGCAACAAAAGCTGAGGCCGAAGTGCCACTAGGAACTGGAGCATTAATAAAAACTACTTTCTGGGGAGAAACACTTGTAGATGTTGGTGCTGGTGCCATATTAACGGAAGAACCACTGCCAGAAGGAAGGACAGATGGAGTTGATACCAGCATAAGTTTTTGAACTGGAGTCTCACTGAGTACATCTCCATTTATTGCTGTTGTTGCTTCTGATCTTGTAACTGGATAACTTTTTGTGATATAATCTACTTGTTGTGGTTTAGTTGATGTATGAATAATGTTTGTATTGGTTTGTCCAAAATTTCCTGTTGCTATGCTAATTACACTAACTGAACTATTTGTTGTTGATGGTAGCAGTGAGCTGGAAGAAAGGGAGGGCTTCAAGGGTGAAGAGGGCGCATAGGAAGTTTTTTCTATCGTGGAGCCCATATACTCACTGCTGGAGGGCTGACCTAATGTAGGTTTGAGATTTTTCCCCACGGGTGGATGAAAGCCACATGAAATAGAGACAGAAGTAGGTGCTTGGCTGAAAGATGGGAGACTAGATGTAGCAGTCACTCCAGCTACCTGTGATAAAGCAGGGGACGATGTTGATTTTGGCACCAGAAATGCCTGAAGTTGAGGTGCAAAAGTGAAAACAGAACTTGAAGATAAACTGTTAGGTGAATTTTGTTCTGGATTAGTTTGTACTTTTACAACTCCAGTGTTCCCACCTCGCGTCCTAACAAGAATTGACTGTGAATCTCTTATACATATAGTTTTTAGTTCCTGCTTTGCCTCAGAAGAATCAAGAGTTTGCTGTGAAAAACAGGTGAGGGAACTGCCAGGATCTGTAGATTCATTTAGTGTTGTTGCTGGTAATAGAGGCTGAACTGTTGAGGAAATGGTGAGTGAAGCAGTAGGCTGGGGGAATGTGGCTGATGAAACTGCATTCTTCACTTTTCCTGCTTCACTCTGGCTGATCTTAACTGGTGATGTTAATACATTACTTACAGAGGTCACAGGGGACAAAGGCTGTGATCTAGCACTCACATTTGATGAAGGTGTAATTGTCTTATTGAAAACTGTATTAGGCAGTTTGGTAGAAACAGAGGTGGCAGGAACAGATACTAAAGAACAGTTCACACCTGTAGTCTGTGGGCAGGATGAACAGTGTTCTGTGCCTTTCTGTTGAGGTGGTGCTGTCTCTTTTGCAACTGCTTTCCCCTCTTTGTGCTGAATCACAAAATTCTTAGGCAGAATAAGAACTTGCTGCATCATCTTTTCTCCTGTTTTAGAATCCACCACAGGCTGCATCTGAATCTTGACAGAACTATTGTGAAGGTCTACTGGCAACCACTGACCACTGGGCATTTTGTATACCATTTGTAAAGGTCCTTTTGTACTGGTGAGGCAGGTCAATGCTGGCTTTATGGGGCTTGTTTCTGCAGGAGACAGAGCTGGCTTCTCCACAGCAAGAACGCTTCTACCTGTGGAAGGGGGCAGTTGATTTGTTAAGGTCACTTTGTTCCCAATATTCTTTGCAAGCAAGGCCTGAATAGGTTTGGTCCCTTTCTGAAGAGTAGACACTGGTACTGAATCCTTTGAAGCAAATGACTCTGGAAATGGCAGTTCTGTAGGCTTTGATTCATTCAAACAGTCAATCTGCATATCGACTTCTAAGTTCTCAACTGATGTCTCATTTGTGCTTAGCTTTGCTTTCTTCCTTGGGGAAAGTTCTTTTGTGCTATCACCCAGATAACTACTTTGTTTGGACTGTCGTTTAAGTGTTTTAGGCAGTGTCTTCACTACATCTTTAGAAGGCAATTCTTTTTTCAACAACTTGCTTCTTGCCACAGGAAAGCCTATTTCTGATAATTTCATATCATCTGAAAGTTATAAAAACAAGCATTTTGTTTTTAGAAAACAGCAATTGAGTAATACCAATCATAGAATTTAAATTCAATCTTTGAGCAGGCAATTTAAGAAGTCTACTACACAGTCATTCCAAAGCTTCTGCACTACTGAAGGTCAACCGTGACCTCTGACATGCTGACTTCCATATCCCAACTACACATAAGAGCAACCTATTACTGAGATTAGTTTTAGTCTAATCCTGCTGCTAATATATAACTGTTGAGGAAAAATTGTGGCTTTTAAAAACACACTGAGTATAATCTGGCTAGTTTTCTTTCTCTACATAGGGAAACCTTTATATCACAGAGCAATGGTTGCTATTCAATATTGTCTTTAGAGACTCTAAATGAAAACAAATGTTCAACCTTTCCTGTTCTTTATTCTTAAATAATTTATGGTCACATCTGGTCAAAAGAAGTTCACCTTTACAGTTCATAAAAGACATGAACTATGTTAACATATTACTAACCACATTTTCATATCAACTTCTTATATAACTAAAGAAAGCCACTGTTGAGCTGAAACGAGTCACATGTAATTTGGGCTAGCTATCCATACTTACTGGAATGATGTGTTTACTTTGGTCTCAGTTGGCCATCAACCTTGGCCATGCCTCATTTTAAAAAATCTAAAGGATTTGTCAAATTCATTTAGAGCAAACTTTACCAACAGAGCTTTAATAGTAGTAACAAAAGATAATCAATGAATTCCAAAGGAGTATGAGCTGTAATGGGCAATGACACATATATAATTTAGGGTTAGGCATTGGCTCCAGGAACTCTTAGAAACTTAATATTGATTTCCAAGAAATTGCTTACAGTGATATGAATGGAATTTCTGTAAAATATCAGATTTCCTCAATCACACTCACTGGCCAGATTACTTTTGCCTTAACAACGAATAGAAAGTTCTCTTTAAGCTTGTATTTTAAAAGTCTGAATGCCTACCTGAATCCACGTGCTCTTTCTCCAGGTTGTCTAGAGCTTCTGCAGTGTCTACAGACTTACTGATTTCTGCTGTAGGAGCCTCTCTCTCAGGGTTCTCGTCACACTCTTCCGTAGTCCATAGTTCCCTCGTGAACTGACCATGATCAGGTTGTCTTCGGAAATCATCATAGTCTTTCTTCAGGCGGCTCCTGAAATAAACCAATATAATATGGAACTTTTGGAAACAGAATTAATTTAGCATTTTAAGGTAAATACTGAAATAGTTTCAATTGTCATTAGATTGTTTTAAATGTGTCTAAAATGTCTATTAGTTCAGTCTGGCCAATTATTAATTGCCCAAGAAGACAAAACTTATGATATGTGCTTAAGAAACTTAAATGTAGCTGGTCATGGTGGTGTGTAGGATTAACTTTCTTAACAATTATATTTTATTACAAACTTATTAACCGAGAGTACCTCACTTATAACCCGGCTAACCTAATCAATAAGAAAAAGAGATTAAAGAATACAATAATGAAACCGTAAGGATATCAGTTCCGAGGAATGATTCTCCTGGCGTAATTAGCAGGATTTCTTCTGCTGGAACCTGGAGCAACCAGAACCCGGAACCTCAGCCAGAGCCCAGAACTTCAGCCAGAGCCCCGAACCCTTCCCTGGAGCGGTTCTCTCTAGAAGTGTCTGGAATTGGAGCGATGAACAGTCAAAACTATCCCAAGTCTCCAAAGGCCCCGCCTCCTGTTTTTGGCTCACATTTATATCTCCTCTCAGAATTTGTTCAAGGATGTTTTTCAGCTGGTTAATAACCAATCTCCCCCACATGGTGGTTGGATATCTAAGGGGATAAACATCACCTGCTCTCTCATTCCCCACTTGTGATCTAAACAAAAAACATGTTGATCTCTTCTTCATAGGTGCATGCCTTTAATCCCAGCACTTGGGGAAGGGAGGGGACGGGAGGAGAAGGGAGGGGAGAGGAGAGGAGAGGAGAGGAGAGAAGGGGAGAGAAGGGAAGGGAAGAGAAGAAAGAAACTTAAATGTGACATCTTTAAATTTCTCAATAAAGTTTGAACACACTATCTGAAGGCTGAGGTTAGAAGTATTAAGAAAGACAATAAATAACTATCATTTTCTATTTGAATTTAAAAATGAGCCTAAAATAAATAAACAGATAGACAAATAAGTAAATAAATAAATAAGCGAGCCTGAGTCAATGGCCTGGGGCTCACCAAGTAGACTGGCCAGCAAGCCCCAGGGATCTGCATGTTATGTGCATGCCTGACTTCTGTTTGTTTTTTAAGGACAGAGTAGCACTATGTAGCCCTGACCAGTCTGGAATTTGCTATAATGAACAGGCTGGTCTAGATCTTACATAGGGATGCCCGCCTCCACCTCCTAAGTGCTGGCATTAAAGACATGCACCACAATATCTGGCATTAAACATGCGTTCTGGAGATCAAACTCTAGTCCTTGTGCTTGGTAGACAATTGCTTTATTATAAGACAAGTACTTTACTAATTGGACTATTACTTCAACCTGATACAGCCCTAAAGTCACTTGTTATAGTACAGTCTAGATTTTATTTCTTAGTTGTGAAAACAAGGTCTTACTATGTGGCAACTTATCTCAATTTTATAATTCTCCTACCTCCACCAATTAGATGTTTAGAAAGTATATCAAACTTAACATGTTTAAATCCAAACTATTCAATCCTTGTTATTCCTCAAACCTGATTCTCCTTCAGTCACTTCTGTCTCAGTTAACAGCAAATCCATGATGACAGTTGTTTAGAGCAAACATTTGGGGCATCAGAATTTTAACTCATTACTTCCTACCACATTTATTAGCAACTTTATTCATTGCTAGACAAAATACTTGCTAGAAACAACTTAAAGGAGGAAGGGGAATAATTGTCTCAGTCTGAGGGTACATCATAGCAGAGAAGTTATGGCAGCCAACAGGAGCTGAAGCAGCTGGTTGCCTGGCACTCACACAGTCAGGAAACAGATGGATGTTGTGGCTCAGCTCTCTTTCTCTGTTTGGTTCAGTCCAGGGCCCCACACCACATTTAGAATGAACCTTCCTACCTCAATTAAGCTAATGTAGAAAAATCCCTTACAGACAAGTCCCTGAGGTTTGTTCCCATGGCATTTCTAAATCCCATTAAGATGACAATACGATTAACCTATCACACACCTCATAATGCAATCTTAGGCAAATTTTACCAATCCTACTTTGAAGCTATATCTAAACCCAACAACTTCTTGTCATGTGTGATACTGCAAGCTACTCCCATGTTATTTAGAATAACTACTACAATATAAGTAGCTCAACTGCTTCCTTTTTACGGTTATTTCAACAGCAACAGTGAACACTTTAAAACGTTCAGGTAGCTGCAGAGATGGTTCAAATGGGTAAAGGTCCCTGCTGCCAATATCCATATGGTGGAAGGAAAGAACCAACTCCTCGCACGTTGTTCTCCAGCCTCTTCCACATGTGCACCATGGCAAACACATGTGTATTCCAGGCCGCACTGCCCTCTACCTCCAAGCATACAAAATCAGTCAATCAACATAAAAACAAACAAACAAACAAATAAAATCCTTAAGGTCAGAGATATAGCTCAGTGGTGTTTGCTTAGCTATACGTAAGGATCTGGATTTAACTCTCAGCATTCCAAGCAAGCAAGAGAAACAGAGATGATCCTATCGCTGTTACAATCTTTTGAAAAGCTTTTCATCTTGGCCCACATAAACTCTTAAAATAAGTTCTTTCTGACCTGGCTCTGACCTACTTCTGACCTTTGTGTCTTACCCGAACCCGTATCAATCATTTTCCTTGGTTGTACTGACTGTGTGCTTGCTCTAAATGTCACATATGCTTCTCCAGCTCCAGAGACTGAGCCCTTCTCTCTGTTGTTCTCTCTAATCTGTACCTCATTTCCTTTGTGAGCAGCTTTCACTGTCTCACACAGGAACTTTGTCTTCCCTTCCTTGTGCTCTTCCCCACCAGCATTTATTACATTTGAGTCTATACGTTTCCTCCATTAGAAAGTAAATCAAAAGGAAGATGTTTGGAAGGAAGGATTAATGGAAAAAAAACTAAATGATTTTATTACATGATTTTCCCAAAATCAAACATTAATAACCTTAGGATAAGTTACATCACAAAGTTTGTTACCTGTTTCTCTGAAAAGCCTTCATTAACTTTGGTTCCCATGGCAGCAATTCATTTAAAAGGCGTACCAGTGTACTATGTAATTCTTTTACGGCTTGCCTCCGATGGTACCATTTGCCCTAGAAACATAATTTTAAAAAGTAAATTCCTTAAACTTAATTTAAAGTCAATATCAATCAAGTTTTATCTTCTAATAAAAACATAAATGTCAATAATTCATCAAAAATATTTCTTCCATAAAAGTTTACAAAGAGAAAATATTTTCTAAGAAATCTGAATACATTTAGTGATCTTCAGTTCTATAGGAAAAACCCAAATGCATATTATCTAAATATATAAACAAATTTAAAAATAATCTAATTACGTCAGTTGTAAATATCTTAATAAATCATTTACCAAATGTATATAGTGTTTTGGGTTTGATCCCCAGTGCCAAAGTGAGGGCAGTGGGGGGGGGGAACCTACCAACCAAATAAAATTATATAAAGATACAAATCATTAAATAAGTAAATATAGCTTATGGAGTAAAGTTTTTGTAACTTCTAAGAGACAGGAAAAAAACAGACTGCTTAACAAAATCTTTAGGAATTATTACAATTATTTTAGTAGTTTCTAGCATAGAAAGGCAACTAAAACAGTTAACTGCTGTTTATTTTCTATGTGTGGTGATGTATGTGTGTATGTACATGAGGATGTAGAAAGCAGAGGACAACATTAGGACACAAGTCCTCCTGCCTCAACAGCAAGCATTTGTACCCATTGAGTTACGTTCCCAAGCCCAGTCAACTGGTTTTTAAAGCCTACAACATTATACTAAAATTTATTATTATTTATATCCCTCCCATTTGCTAGTATTACAAGTATTTTCTGTCATCTGTCTATCTATCATCTATCTATCTACACCTACATCTATGTACACTGTACCTATGAACTGATGTTCAAGCTTGTAAAACTACATCACTACCTCTTAACAACTGCAACAAAGAGTGAGTGAGGTGTGGTAGTGCATGACTTAGGTCCAGCACTGGTGAGGGAGAAGTGGATCTCTTTGAACTTCAGGACAGCCAAGGCTACATAGTGACATAGTAAGACCCTGGCTCAAGAACAGAAGAAACAAACAAGGTAACAAATAGCATCAATGATGTAGATTAAAAAGACTTCAAGTAAAGATGTATCTCATTAATATATACAGAATCATCTGATCATTACAGGAATAATATATTTACAGCACAGTACCTAACAATTACATTCACGTATCATATAATACATATGTTTAATTTCTAATGAAAGACATACAACTATCTATCACTGATCACATTTAACATGCATAAAATCAGACTTCATCCTATAAGCAACTGTTGAGTCAATCTGCCCATATATAGAAGAGTAAGGCCACTATCAAAGGTATATTCTAAAGTTGTACTTGGAGTTGCCAATTTTTTATACACAAACACACTATTTAAATGACAATTCTATAGATTTATAACCCAAAGTCATTAATAGCACAGCTTGACCAAGAAGTCTCAGGACTTTAGAAGAATAAAATGCATGTTTACATAAATACAAATACTGCACTTCTGCTGAGGTTCTTGAATCTTACAAAGGGAACTGTTTACTAGAAGAGTAGGAAGGGGTAGAATTGATTATATGCTGTAGAAGCAACAAATATGAACCTTATGCATATGAAGCCAGAAGAGGGTGTTAAGACCTTCTTGAACTGGAGTTACTGGTGCTTGTGCACCTACATGTGGGCACTGGTAACTGAATCCAGGTCTTCTGGAAGAGCAGCAAATATTTATTAACTGTGGTCAGTTAATAATGGGATTTCTTACAACACAGTGGTTCTCATCCTTCCTAATGTTGTGACTTTTAATACAGTTCCTCATGTAGTAGTGATCCTCAACCAAAATGTAAATATCTGATATGCAGATGGTCTTAGGTGGCCCCTGTAAAGGGGTCATTTGGCATCAAAGGGGTCGTGATGCAAAGGTCGAGATACACTGCTATAACATACGAAATTAGTCTTGCTTCTTTTCAAATGCATATTAAGAAAAGTACAAGTCAGACCCAAGTAAGCAATGAGTTATACCTTAAAATCAAACTTTTCTCAAAATAAGTGGTGAGATATTATTAAGTGCTTATTCTAATCCATAAGATGAAACTATTAAACAGAGTAAGAAATAGTATTCATTTAGGGCAAACACACTTCTTTTGGTTTTGAGACAGAATCTCACTATGCTAACTCTTTGACTTACTATTTTTCTCAGGCTAGTCTAAAACTTTTGAGCCTCTTGCCTCAGCTTCACAAAAGTGTTGGGATTATAGGTGCCAATCATACCCTGAACAACTACTTGGTAGAACAATGAAAAATGGTGAGAGAATAAAAATTTCTTTAAACATAAGAAAAAGAATGTAAGGAAGAAAGTAGAAAGAATATTCTCTCTGTGGTAGACTTCATTAGAAAAAGGATTACAATCTAGAGAACTAGTGGCGATCACTGGGAGAAAAGGGACACTGTCAGAGCTAACCTGGTGTGCACAGCTGCCATCCGGATTAGTATAGTGGTGACGGGACAGGGAATGCAGACCTCAGCTAGATCTATGTAGATGGGAAGCAGGAAGGGTAGACTATATATCTGGAAATCTTTTACCAAAACATTGCTGTAGTGGTGTCTCTGCTAAATTACTAAATTAATTTTTGTATTCTAAGAGTTTAAAAATGATTAAGAAGATCTTACATTTAATTTTGATTAGTTTTTAATTAATTAACATCTAAAATATATTACTGAACAGAAAGTGTACATACAAGGAAGGGAACTTTAATGTTTAATCAGATAACAGATTTGTAACTTTCATGCAACTGCCTTACCCATTAACCTGTTTTGAAATATCTATGGTCTTCTATCATGAAAGATTAATAAAATGCATAAACTTATAAAAATAGAATGATTCCAGTGAAAGGAACCTTATATGTGCCCTCAGAATGTGAATCCACAGTCTTGAGGTGACTCACAGAGCAGCATCACTGCTTGCATTGGCTTTAAGGAAGGGTTTTTTCCCACCTCCTCAGATGGAATGGAACTCAAGTTCCATGTGTCATCTGGTTAAAGCATGATGCTTACAATCCAAACACAATTAAAACGAAGACGACACTCTGTGCCCCAGACCACTGGCGCTAGGGACTAAGTGCTGAGCCTGCACTTTGCTTGACCACCAATCTAACTCTTCAGTCCTAACACTGTCACTTTCTACACAGTGTACAGTGGAACTACTTTAAAAAACTAAAGGGTATTCACATTTACAAACAACTAGAGTTAATAACAATCTGCTCTACCTTTGCTCCAAAATAAAAATCTACTTCAAATCAAACAATTAGTTAATGATGTTTAAACTAAGTAAGTAACTATAAGCCAGAAATAGCTAACTTTATTAATTATATATAGATGAGGAAAAAAAACAACAATTTTATATTTCTTCCAAGATGGATTTACTAAAACTTAGAAGGGCATATGTTTCTAAAAGAAAACTATCTAATGTCACCTCAGTAAATACTTGTAAAATGAAGCTGACTTCAAACTAAAATGTTAAAATCTTACTGTCTTTTCAAAACACCACTCTCTCTCCTGGTCCCCATAAAGCCAATTCCAAAGTATAAATAGATTATATTGTACAACCACTCATTCCTATTAAGCACTAATAGATTACATTGTGCAGACAGCCTTGCAATGTTAAGTTAATTAAAAGTATAATAGTAAGTAAAATAAGGACAATATTTTAAAACTGAATTTAAAGCAAAGAAAAAAGGTTAAGGGCAACTGGCATGGTGGTACAAGTATTGCCAGCACTGTGAAGTCAGAGGCAAGAGGACTGCCTGCCTCTCAAGTCTGAAAGCAGGGCGGGCTACAGAGTATGTTCCAAAAGAAAATGAAAACAAAAACAGAGCACTACTCTATCTTTATTAATGTAAAGTTTATTTCTTTATTCTTTTTCTTTTATAGAAAGACAGACTCTTCATATGTGTATTGATTACAGAACTAAAAATCAAACGGCTAGACAGATAGATTAAGAGTGGATCAGTATTTGGGGCAACTACTCAAGTGCTACAGTGCTAGAGCATTACTAAAAATGTATTTAGTATATTATTTAATATAAGTCATGCATATAATCTGATTATTAACTTTAAAATAAGTGAACATAGGGAAATTTTAACCTTTTTATCATCAGAATTCTATTGTCAGGGATTAAAATTTTTTAAAAGATAAACTCAAATGTATGATGTAAATTTAGAATTATGAACATTTATTAAAGCTTACTTATTAATAAAAATAGAGTAGTTTTAAAAAGACTTATTCATTTTATTTTATGTGTGTTTTGCCTACATATAAATATATATACACTGTATTTATACTTCATAATCAAGAAGATCAGAAGAGGGTATTGGATTTAGAGTTACAGTGGTGTAAAGCACCGTATAGATGCTGGGAATTGAATCTGGTCTTCTGCAAGAACTACTCTTAAACACTGAGCCATCTTTCTAGCCAAAGAACAGGTTTTTGATTTGTTTTGTTTTTTGTTGAAATTAATAAGATTACAAACTTTAATGTGAACAATGAATTTTGAGCATGCAACAGAAAAACGACAGCTAGTAGTCTAAATTTGCAGCTTACCTTTCATTGTTTCTCATCCAATGTCCACAGCATCTGCAGATTGCCAGCTCCCTTTGTATTAGATGCTTAATACCAAAACCATGGGGTTTTTAAATGACCATCTAGGAAGTATTAATTTAAAAAGCTGATCTTTGGTCGTAAGGTAAGTCCTTTATTATTATTATTATTTTTGAGACAGGGTTTCTCTGTGTAACTCTAGCTGTCCTGGACTCTCTCTGTAGACCAGGCTAGCCTCTAACTCAGAGATCCACCTGCCTCTGTCTCACTGAGTGCTGGGATTACAGGCAAAGTCTTTTATTATATTATGCAGTTTTTTAAAGTTTTTTAGTATAATGCACCAATAACCTAAGGAATCATATGAGGAAAGAAACTTACAAAACTACACAATATTGTAAAATGAACAACTGCATCTCAATGAGTGTGAAATGAGCATGGGGGAGACTTACCTCATAACTACAACTCCATCCTGATGCAATAATCTGGGATGGGTTTGACAATGCCAGCTTAACACTGGCTAGGGTGCTGCAAAGAGGGAGTTGGCAATCTGCTAATGCTGGGGACATTGGAAACCTATGGGGGAAAATAGGAAAACAAATAAATTCTAGACTTATTATGTATCTCATCATCATGGATATGTGTAAACATTAATAAATTCAGATGCTCTGTATAGTAAACACACTTACACAAACTATCCAATTTCTTATATATATTTTCTTGTTACATTGTATATAACTGAAACAAGTTATTAGAGATCATATAATAAGAAAGTTAAATCATATTATAAGTACAAGAGTTTCTTTTTAAATTGAGAAAATACTATTGTAAAAGCAAAATTTTTATTGTAGGTGACAAAGTTGTACACGTAAACACATACCATTTTATCATTTGAAAAATTACGAAGTACAAAAAAATTGACATATATAGCCAAAGTATGAATGCTACTTTCCAACATATTTCTGCTTACAAATGTTAGTACATAGCAACATGCATTATAAGACAAATTACTTGTATTACAGGCCTGATTTTTTTGTTTGTTTTTGTTTTTGAGACAGGGTTTCTCTGTGTAGTCTTGGCTGCCCTGGACTCACTTTGCAGACCAGGCTGGCCTTGAACTCAGTGATCCTCCTGTCTCTGCCTCCTGGGTGCTGGGATTACAGGCGTGTGCCACCACACCCGGCAACAGGCCTGATTCTTACCATAGACAGAAATCCTATAATGAAAAAGGACTGCCAATTTATTAGTATCATTGCATTATAATTTTCAAGAGAAATCAGAATAACTGTCAAAATGTCAGTGGATCCCAGTTGAGCACTGATGGCTCATTTAAAACCAAATCCAATCCAAAGGTGGCTTGCAAAGAGTGTAAACCCATATGAATGAAAACAGCATAAATAAAATTTAACTAATTTAGTTGAGTTTGTGGTGGACTGACTCCCTTAATACCAGCACTGGGGAGGCAGAGGAAAGCAGATCTCTGAGTTTAAGGCCTGCCTAGTCTACAGAAAGAGTTCCAGGACATACAGGACTACGCAGAGAAACTCCGACTTGAAAAACAAACCAAACTAACAAAACAAAACAAAAACAATAAAACCTACTTTAATAAACTAAATTGTTGGACTATTTTTGTAGTCTTAAGTAATATTAAATGAAAAATTAATAATAAATCCATTAAGAAATTCTTTCCACATTTCAATAGACATGTGTATTTTGATAATATAGTGAAATAAGTACATATTACTATGGAAAAGGTTTAAAAAAGTATCTTAACATTGCCAGAGTAAAATTTTCTCTTGATACTCTCATCAGTTTTCACTTAAGAGTCAGTCTCAATTTGAACATGTGTATTTATTGCCTTTGATTGCACTTCTCAATTAGCATTAAAATTGAGTACAAAGGCATACAATTACCACTGTGATAACATCACAGCTTCGTACAAAGAGAAAACCTGGGTGGCAGGTCACATTTCTAGTGAGGCAGCTCAGTCTTCACTAGAGAAAAAAGAAAAACTATACATATTAAAAAAAAATATTTTCTTATGTTCAAGCTATATATAAAATTTTGCTTAAAGGCAGATGACTCTTTAAATAAACCGATAAAGCATAAATTGAGTAAATGATTAAAAAAACAGGCTCACATGAAATAATTTTAAGAAAGTATTACATTTTTTTACTACCCACTAGGCACTATGTCTGGCAAACTCCAAATATAGCAAAACTGAGTAAAGATATTAAAACATTTCCCAAATAATTCAGCAGAATGAAAATCAAACCCTGAGATATTTTTATAGGCCCTTTAAATTTAACTATAAAGTGTTCTACAATAAAAACTACGTTAAATTAGAAAAAAAAATAACCTTTTAAATGCAATGTTGGCTGGATAAGAAAAATGGAATTTTTTTCTACGCTCAGGACAAGGGCACATGTGTTCCAGGCTGGAAGTTCTGGCCCTCCTTCCCTGTCCCTCACTGCTAGGGTTAGAAGGCTGTATAGCCTGCTTGGCTATTCTTGTTCTTTATAGGAAAAAGTATTTGAAAAGACTCCAGAGAGGAGCAGCTCTCTGAAACATCTAGGTGCTTATTAGTTGAATCTGTATTAAATCAATATTGCATGAACAATTTCTAACTGAAGTAGTGACACTTATGGGTAACTAAGCATTTACATCTTCTTTGTTACTAAAATAATGAAAATCAATATTAAAGAAACATTTCGATTGTAAATACTATTTTAGTCTTGCCAATAATCCTCTTGAGATAAGTACTAATCCTTCGATTATCTTGCAATAGCAAAGGAAGCCCACGAGAGAAGGAGTAAGCCAAAGAAGCTATCTCAATTATCTAGTTCATTTTATTAAAAAAAAAAAAAAGCCTCCACACAATGGTCTTCACTGTAAATCCAACTCCAATAAGTATTACATGTTTTTTTTTAATCACTGTATTCAAACTAGAGAAAATACATGAACACAGTAAGAGGTGATAACTGACAGACAGCCTGGGAATGGAAAAAAAAAGACAGATCAAAAGCAAATGTACTAAAATAATCCTTCAAGATATAATGAATGAATCTTTAATTACAGCAAGTGATAGCAACAGATTTTTATATTACATTTTTATTTTTTATTTATTTTTTAGTTTTTAGAGACAGAGTTTCTCTATGTAGCCTTGGTTGCCCTGGACTTGCTTTCTATACCAGCTGGCCTCGAACTCACAGAGATCTGCCTGCCTCTGCTTCTCCTACTGCTGAGATTATAGGCATGTGCTACCATGCCCAGCTTTAGCAACATATTTTTACAATAATAAAACAATTGATATTCACAACAATGACCACTGAGTCAATTACAGAGGCTTAAATTGTGCTCATACTGTAGGAGGCACAAAAGTTCTTAATTAGGGGGCTGGAGAGATGGGTCAGTGGTTAAGAGCACTATTTATTTGTTCTTCCAAAGGTCCCATGTTCAATTCCCAGCAACCACATGGTGGCTCACAACCATCTATATTGAGATATGATGTCCTCTTCTGGCATATAGGTGTATTTGTAGAGAGAGCACTCATACATTTAAAAACAAAAACAACAAAAACAAAAAAACCTTTAAAATAGCTTTTCATTAAATGATTAAAATAAGGACTTTTGATAACATTCATGTTACTAACGTTTAAGTAAAAAATTCTGTTAAGAAAAACAACTTAGAAAAGTCATCTTAGTTATAAAACATGAAAATAATACCAAACAAATACAAGGTTAATTTCTGTATTTTACACAGATCACAATTCAACCAAGATTTTTTTTGTGTGTGGGGTTTTGGGATAGTTCTAAAAGGAAAATTGTCTATTTATTTTATGCTCTGTGGTTATTTTCACTGGCTAAGACAACTGTCTATGTAAATAATCCTTTGGATAGTTTCAGCTAAAGAGAAATAGTTCACATCTTATTGGTACTTGAATAAAACTATCCCTGGGAAGGTGAAGTTCCAAGAATCCCATTTCTTCAAGAACGGAAACATTAAAAGTGACTTATGAATAGCAAAGGACATAGACAAGTTTGGAGACACAAAACATAACCCATCAAACTTCCTATATAACCTAAAGCTTCCTAACAGACCTTCTCTGAGACTACACTGTCAAGCACCACTAGCTTGTTTCCTTTACTTTTTTTCTACTTCATCCCACAGGGAAGGCAATATGCTTATACTGCAGTTCCATTTCACTGAGGAAGTGAGGATGGCTTTAAAGAAAAATTTCGAATGCCTACAAAAACCTACCTCCTATAATATGTGCTGCATGTACTTAAGTCAATTTAAATTAACTATGCTTTAAACTATGCAGTAGAAACGAAATTTGTATTATATAGACAAAGCAATAAACAAGTACAGTATATAAAGCTTTAGCAATTTACAGGTGTCTGATCAGTCATGAGACAGGAAAACAACAGCTTGAGGTAATGACTAAAAACAATGGCTCCTGCAGAAATATAAATTGTGCCCTGTTTTTGTTTTTGTTTTTTTACAAAAGATAACCCTTTCCTACCAAAGAATCAGCCTTTTATGAACATAAAATATTGAATAAGATGAAAAAAATCTCTTTTGGATGAAAATATCCTCACATAATTTTTTTTGTATGGAACATATCACTGTAGTAATTTTTAATAAAACAGACTTCCATATCAAGAGACTTCCCAGATTCATAAAGTACATATAAAAACATGAAGGTTCCAAGCATTTTTATTATTTATTTATTTTGTTTTTTGAGACAGGGTTGTTCTGTGTTGCCCTGGCCGTCCTAAAGTCACTTTGTAGACCAGGCTGGCCTCAAACTCACAGCGATCCGCCTGCCTCTGCCTCCTGAGTGCTGGGATTAAAGGTGTGCGCCACCATGCCTGGCTCAAGAATTTTTAAATGGAAGTCTTTCTGAAATGTTTTCTCCACTTCCTGATGGTATCCTGATGGTTATTTTGTTTTTGTTGTTGTTAACTGGTAACAGTTTAGATTTTTTTTTTTGTTTTGAAACAAGGCCTTACACTAAGTAGTGTTGACTGGCTTGGCTCTCACTATGCGGACCAAGTTGGCTTTGAACTCATAGAAAGCCTTTTGGCACTGCCTCCCCTGAGTGGTAGTATTAAAGGCATGCACCACCACATTGGCTGATGATTATCATGAGCATTATTACTCCATCTCTCAGATCACAGTTATTCTCTCAGATGTATGACATGACAGACTTCTGAAGTACTTAAGGTCCTTTTACTCTCTGTGTTAAGACATTTCTCGAGGACTGAAGTTTCGGAAAACTCCCTTTAAAGTACTTCTCATTCCTAACAGCATGTAAAATGGCGACTATAAACCTGATGAATCACTCATCATATTTCATACATGTTTATATTAGTAGGTTTTAAGCAAAAAGCAAGTGGTTTCATGAGAAAACAATTGGCTTTTTAAAAAATGACTGATTTTTGTAAATATTTGGTAACTTCTCCATTTACTTATTGGTATATAACTGTGTTTCCAATATGACATATTCTAGCTATAAATGCCAGTTAAATAGATGTTATCTATTTATAAAGAACAACACGGAACATTTTACTAAGTGAGAGCATATATGTAACATGCTCATATACATAACAGCCTCTTAAGAACAATGAAAAATTCAGGAAATTAATTGATCAATTATTGTTAAGACATATAGTAAAAAATTAATCTTAAAAACCTACAGTCTAGTAATGGTTCTAGGAGTCACTTTGGTAAGAGTAAAACAAATTTGGGAGCTGGTTCTATCTATTTTATATTATACATAATTAAGTTTGTTTTTATGCAATAGGCTTCCATTCAAAATATGTAATTAAGAATATGCAGTATCTAAAAAGCTCCCAGTTACAAAACAATCAGCATGTTGGATAGTATCTAAGACTATACCTGTTATAAACCAGGCAGAGAAAATTAATCCTCTTGCCCTAACACCATTTTTTTTTAACTAAAGATGAAAATTAGACCACATTGGAGTAATGGAAAAACCAAACCAAACCAATGCTTCTATCCTTAATTTTAAGTTTTTAATGTAATTAGGAGACAAGATTTTTTTAAACTTTGGGAAAAAAGCAGGAATAAGTTTTAATGCTGACAATAATAGATAGAACTTTTGGATAAACACCTACCGATTTTTTTCTACTGTTTTCCAGATCTTTGAGTTCATTCTCGATTTTTGTGATTAATTCCCTGAGTTCATCAAGATTAGTGCAAATAAGCTAAAATAAAACACAAAAACACAGCTTGATAACACATAATATAAAACACCCAAAATGTGGTAACAGAAATTAACATATACTGAAATTAAAAATATTTCTCTGCAATAATTAGAAGCAAGGAAAGCTCTACAGCTAATATCTGAGGTATTTACTTGTTATGGTGTTTGTGAACTTCAAGCTTCCTATAAAACAAGCTAAATTTTCAACACACTACCTCTAGGTTTGCATTATAATCCTGTTACTTTCCTAATATTATTAACTTTCAGCCCAGAATGACAAAGATCTGGAAACTCATTAGATTTTACAGGTTACTGAATTCCCTGAAAGAAACAGCCCCACCTGGTCATCTCCAGGCAGGTGAGACACAGCCCTGGCAGTGGCCGTTATCCCTCTGCTTTTGTTTGCTACCTACATAATTTAACAAACTGAGTTATTTCTGGTGGCTGTGATGCTAAAAGTGGACTAAAACTACACATAACATATTAAAAAAATAGGAACAAGATGAAATATACACTCTTGTCATGAATCTAATAACTTTTACTGTTGCTATTTTTGAGAAAGAGTCTTACTATGTAGCCCTGGCTAGTCTCAAACTTATGTTCCTGCTCAGCCATCAGGTGCTAGAGTTTAGATGTGTGACACTCAGCCCATCTGAGCTTAACAGGTTTTTAATAAAACCATATTTACCAGCATATTTTACTTTGGTTAAGACTGGCAAATGACCAAAATGATGAATTCTTAGTTATTAACTGACCCTAGCTTGCCTTAAATAAAACCTTATAAACTGAAGCATCAGAAATACTGACAAAAATATTAGTCACTCCACTTGGTTCCTTATAAAATTGTATTGCGTTTGTCCAGTGAGTTTAATGCATTTAACCTTTACCTGAAGTAATTTAAGCAATTTAAAAGCATCTATATTTAAAAAGCAACAGGCTACTCAGAAGCAAAGTTACATGTACACAGTTTCAGATCTAAGAAAATCTTGTGATGTTTAAACTGTATAACTTAAAATATGCTATTTATAAATTATCACAAACCTTTATCACTATGCTCATTACATTCATAATGTAAAGTTACTATTCTTTTTTTAAAAGTATACTTTCTTTTATTAGAAAATCAGAAAAAAGTACCAAGCAAAGTGGGTCACAACAAGATAACTGCTAGTTGTTGTTAAGTAATTAAAAATAGGCTAAAACCCTAAGAAATTTTGATATAAATTTATCTACCAAAATGGCAATATGGTTCAACCTAAGAGATTAAGAAAAAACCATCACAGATACTATACCATAATTAGTATTAACAATTAGTTATTTGAAATATCTATACAACTTCAAGTGCACTAATAAAGCAGCGCATGTGTATACTTAAGTAATCCAAATAAAAACAGTTTAAGGACTGGTTAGGTGCTCAGTGGTAGAGCCTTGCAAAACACAAAAACAAAAGCAACTCGAGTGCAGAAAACATTACATAGTACTGTAGTGGGAAAGCGTAACAGATAATTATTAGAACTCACATGTTCCAATTTGCTAATCTAGTTGTCAAAGGAATGATGATGGTCAAGCCGTGGACTCCTGAACTAGTCAGAATCTCTATAACCAGATAATATCTTCAGCTTACAGTGTATCTATGATGCCACAGAGCAACCCCTGCTCTCCAGTGGGTTTCAATAAGTGCTCACTGAGCAGTCTGCTGTCATTACTGCTTTGTCAGATTTGTCCTTTTTCACTGAATTTGGTGTATTGGTTAACATCACAGCAGAGATTTTTCACTTACCTATGGCAAGATTCATAGAAAGTTACCTTATGTTCTAGGCATCTCACTTAAAATGGATAAGAAAATGTCTTATGTGCAGTTTGTAGAAATTTATAGGAACATTGAAGGCATATATACCCAACAAACTAAACACATCCTAAAATTTTAAAAAATCTTTTAATTATCAGTTACTCATGATGTCATGAGTATTATATTTCATCTACTGTAAAACAGCTGAGGCCAAAGTATTAAAAGCTATATGAAGTGAAATACTTCGAAATGGCTCACCTAGTTAATAAGCTGTATTACATTAACTCTTCTCAAATTTCAGTGTGTGTAAGAACTGCAGGGGAACCTTAACAGTTTGGATTCAGCACCTGTCATACCTGATGAGTTTATAGTTACAGTCAGTGGGTCACATGTTTGCGTGGTCATGTACTTAATGATTGTGAATTACAAGCCAATACAGCTACTGAGACACTGAAACATTCTGATAGTATGTAGCTAATGAGCAAAAAAATTCACAGTAATTAATTTCCACATGTAGGAAGTGAGATATTTTTAGGATAAGGTTCTTAAAATAAATTACCTTATCTAAGTCGTAAGTGTATTTTTTTTTAAATTTGAGGGTCAGAATACTTTTAATGGTTTTTATCTTGAAGGTACACTAAAGTAACGTAGTATCTATATCATTTACAATCTTTGTTGTTGTGGAGATAGGCTAGACTCAGCCTTCCAAGTTCTGGGCTTACAGATATATTTTATCACAACGAGACCTGGTCTATACTCTTAATATGCAAATATATTTTTTATATTTCTATGTATCTGATGTACACCTAACATACAATATGTAAAGTCATGCTAAGCTATTAGAAAATTCTGGAGTAAAAACATAGTTTGATTTATGCAAACTTTATGTCACATACAACCCAATTCCTACTATTTAAAGAAAGCCTTTCATTTCAAATGGTGATTCTATAAAAATTAGATGCAACACAGTAAAAATTCACTTTAGTAAGGAGAACAGATGCATTCAGTAAGAACAAAGAAAAGCATCTTATTAAATCCTTTTCTCCTTAGTATTAATTTAGAAAGTGTTTTTGAGACAGAGGGCCTCCTGGGTGAAAAGGAAGCCAGCTGAGCTGCAGGGATTCCCACTAGGCCAGACAAAACACCCTCAGGGAGGCTTTCCTTCATGCTCCAGAGATTACTGCTGCCCTCCTTCTAAAGAACATGACTGACACAGTCTCCATAAAGCTTTTCATGTGACTGAATCAAGGCTGAGCCACAATCAACCAATTTGCAGAAGAAACAGACTAAAATGATGTAACTTGCTTCAAGGCTCAGCGTGGGGTAGAGAGGTCTATCTTCAATTGATACACAAGAAGTAAAAGCAACAGATGCGAGGTGACCTCAGATGATGGTTTGGTAGAGGAAACTACAGAATTTTAAGCTCCATTTACTATATCATATTCTACAAGGGTTCTTTCTAAACAAAATAAAAAAATTTAAAACTAGTAACAACCTGGTGGTGGCGTGCACCTTTATTCCCAGCACTAGGGAGGCAGAGGCAAGTGTACCTCTGTGCGTTTGAGCCCAGCCTGGTCTACAGAATGAGTTCCAAGACATCCAAGCCTGTTACTTGAAAAACAAACACACACAAACAACTCCCCCTCAAAAACAAAACAAAAAACCAAAAAACACAAAACATGTAAAACTAGCAACAATTGAAAAGGTAGTTTTATTAATTATTTTCACTGACAGACAAGTATTAAATGACCTCTTCAGCTGAAAAATTAGAAATGAATGTATGTATGAGGAGAAGCTACGAACTATACAGATAAGATAATTTTGGGACCATATCTCAGAAAAATAACATCATAAAGATTCCCAGCCGGGCGTAGTGGTACACATCTGTAATCCCAGCACTCGAGGAGGCAGAGCCAAGATGGATCTCTGTGAGTTTGAGGCCAGCCTGGTGTATAGAGCGAGTCCAGGACAGCCAGGACTAAAAGAGAAACTCTGTCTAAAAAAAAACAAAACAAAACACTCAAAAACAAAACAAAACAAAAAACAAAAAACAACAACAAAAAAAGAAATTCCCTTACTTATTACTTCAATCACCAAAATCATGTCATTTTAGATATTTTCAAATAAGGCATCATATAAAATTTTAAAACGTAGATTATATTTAAAAAGCAAAAGGAAAATCATGTTGAAAAGTGAAATAAATATGCTCAAACAAAATGCATCATTTTCACTACCACTCTTAATAAAAAATCCTGATTTGTTATAAAACTTGTAACTAAAGCCATGCACAGTAGTGCCTTCCTGTAATCCCAGCACTCAGGGAGGTGGAGGCAGGCAGATCGCTGTGAGTTCGAGGCCAGCCTGGTCCACAAAGCAGTCCAGGATAGCCAAGGATACACAGAGAAACCATGTCTCAAAAAAAGAATCTTCTTTCTTATGATCACTATGCCCCAATAGCAAGGTCAATAAATTACAGCAAATATTCATTTGACATGAAAATTTTGACAAACGACAAAATATTTTAAAATACCATGTAATTAAAAACATTTTTCCAATGCCTATAATAAAGAGAATTGAAAGGTTTTACAGAGGTTAAAACACACACACACACACACACACACACACACACACACACACACACACACACACACCACACACACACCTTGACTTATAAATAAAAAACCAGTTAAAAATAATGTATTTTAAGAGGTAGCAATTAAAATACAACTTAATCTATAGATCTGTATAACACAAAAGTTAAACTCTGATTTCAATTTTAATCTCAATTTGTTGTATGAAGATAAAAATTAACCTGTAGGGAGCTGGAGAGATGGCTCAGTGGTAAAGAGCACTGTCTGCTCTTCCAAAGGTCCTGAGTTCAATTCCCATCAACCACATGGTGGCTCACAGCCATCTATAATGAGACCTTGTGCCCTCTTCTGGCCTGAAGATGTACATGTACGCAGAACACTATATACATAATAATAAATAAATAAATCTTTGGGAAAAAATTAACCTGTAGAACAAATCACATGAATAGAAGTGATATCAAGTACAAACTCATTTTAAAAAGTATTTTGTGTGTATTTATGGGGTGGGGGATTACCAATGGAAAGTAGAAACATGTTAAGTAAGGCCACTTAATTATTCTTATATTTTTAGATTTTTATCTCTATGTATGTCTAAGTGACTACCAAGTGTGTGAGTGCCTGTGGAGGCCAGTAGATGGCACGAGATCCCATTGAGTGTGAGTTCCAAGCACCTGTGAGCCACATGACATGGGTGCTGGGAACCGAACTTGTGTCTTCTGGAAGAACAGCAAGTGTTCTTAACTGCAGAGTCTTTTTTCTCCAGCCTCTACTTATTAGAATTTTTAAAAATTACTTTGATAATTTTTAATTGTGTATATGTGTGTGTGTGCATGTTAAGTACAAGTGATACAGAGACTAGAGGCACTAGATCCTCTGCAACTAAAGTTACAGCAGGCAGTTGTGTGCTGCCTGACCTGAGTCCTAGAAACTAAACTCAGATCCTCTGGAAGAGCACTGAGGACTCTTAACTAATGAACTATTGTTCCAGCTCGTCTGATTATTTTTTAAAATGTAGTTTATTGAAACTTGATACATGAAGTTTTAAAAATAATTTCTAACTTAATTTAGCAAAACAAGAGAATTTATATATTATTATAGCTCTCAAAATACTGTCTTAAAAGAAAGGCTCTGGAAGGGTCAACTTTAGGAACACTGACATTTACTTTGAGTCTTAGAGTCTTTATATTACAAAATAAAAATTAACCAAACCTAACTGTTATAGTTGATATAAAAACTTGAACCATCAATATTCTAATAATCTAAAATAAAATAGTCTATTTTTCTCTTTTTTGCAGTTACTGCTGATAAAAAAAAGATATGCCACAATTTAGATATGATACTGTTTACTAATCAGGACACCAGAGTAAGGAAGTCTAAGTCCTTACTCTGGTCGGAGGTATTACTTGGTTTTTCACTTTAAAATTTTTAGTTGCCATTATGTACTATTTTAATAAGACCAATATCAAGACTTATTTCAGTGTACTAAGTAGCTGGAAAAGTGCTAAAGTTAGTAATAGATGCTCTTTTTAAAAAAATCCTACTTATTTCTTAATGCAGTATTTTCCTACAGAATTCTCTATGCCTATCTGGAAAATAAAAAGTAAGAACAGCTACAACAGTAAGCTCCAGGAATGTAATGGCTCCTCTTAGAGCTCTGTGCACATGAAGAACTGGACTTTCAGAAGGTTAAGTAACTCAGCTAAGGTGATAGAATAGTCAGGGCTAGGCCTGGCATTCAAACTCAAGTAGCCTAGTTCCAGAATCCACATGCCTTAACGACCAGTACATCACTGATAACCACTACTGACTTAAGGTCTTCAGAGGATGAAATCTGGGAATCTTCACTTTTAATAAAGGTATCAGATTATTTTAATATTTTATAAACTTTAACAACCAATGGCATAGGTCTTTTTTTTTTTAAAGGAATGCAGATATTGTTAGTTTCTTTACAATATACAAACAAAATGAAAACAAAGCCACCACTTCAATGTCTCTGGTGCATACTCTAAATACAAACAGGAAGTATAGTGTTCATATAAATGCGGACTCTCATGAAGCAACTAAAGGAGGCAAATTTAACATCTAGCGTTTAACAAGTGAAGAGGAACACTGTCAAAGAAGATGAGGTCTGAACAGGCTTCCCTTTTTTAGATCATTAAAACTTAAAATTTTTAACCCTTTAAACTGTTTGTCTCTAAGCACACTTTCTATCAGTCGAAGATGATCAGCTTTTTGGTAACTAGATCAAGTTTTATAAAAGCAATTTAATATTTATCCATCAAAGTCTTTTGTTTTCAGTAATAAGAATGGATATTTTAATTTAGAATGGCTACTATTAAAATCCTATTTAACTATGTCTACAAAGTACTTCTATGTTCAATACTAACAAATCAGGTGCTAAAGACATTACCAGAACTTTTGGGAAGAAAAAATTCATTTCTTTATTAGATAATAATTGGTATTTTAATATTCAAGTATTTTTATGTTTATGAGTGTTTGCCTGCATGTATATATGCCACCACACTTGTGCCTATTGCCCTTAGAGGATAGAAGAGGGTTTTGGATCCCTAGCAAGTGGAGTTACAGACAGTTGTGAGCCCACCATACAGATAGTAGGAACCAAACCTGAGTCCTCTGCAAGTGCAGCAAAAACTCTTCATAGCTGAGCCCCTCTCTAGCCCCTTTATCTCTATTTTTAGAAGACAGTTTCAAGTTTTCTTCATGAATCATATCATTCACACTGTAAACTAGAAATAAGAGTTACCTTAGCTCTTACAAACAAGGTACACACACACACACACACACACACACACACACACACACACACACACA
>OU015757.1:49193836-49259554 GCA_907169655.1 Acomys percivali
ACACACACACACACACACACACACACACACACACACACACACACACACACAACAATGCTTCTCTACCCCAAGCCTTAAGAACCAGGAAAGAGACTATTTATTCTGAACAGCTCATTCTAACAAAACATGTACTTTTGACCTTAAATTTCTGAGTAATAAGCAAATGGTCAATAACTGACTAGAAGTATCACTTACAACAATGTTTTCTAACACACTTCCATGAGAAAGAATCAAAAATACCATTTAGCATGCATGTCAACATACACACACACAGAGGCAACTAAAACCAGTTTCGTAAAATAATACATATGACTATACATATTCATGGTATTATATTTAACAAGCTCATTATATGTGATATAGTGATAAAATTCTTTTTTTAATTTTGGTAACGTAAAAAAGAAATGCTAGTCAAAATCCACTGAGTTGATTTCATATATCACTAATACCACCCACAACTGTACAAAGTACTATCTATGCAGTTTGTGTTCTATGTATTATTACATATAAGAATCCACTTACTAACATAGGAACAAGGAAAATACTAAAGATCGCCCACTTTGTCCTAAGATCTATACAGTTCTATATTAAGAAATTGAGGAGAAAATGAGTGGGAGAAAAAACAAAAGCTAGCTTGACTACCAGTGGAAGCATAAAGGTATAATCATATATCATTAACATGTAGCAAGCAATGAATGTCAGGATGGCTTTAGTCAAATAAAATACAACTCAGTAAATTATATTTTACTGGCTATCCTGTATAAAGGTTATGTAAAACATTCTAAAGAACGTAATTCATCCTAATAATGTCATTAACTTATTCTACTAGAAAATATATTTTTCTTTTACTATTCAAAGACACCTGATTTTTAAAAATCAAATTTCAACTTCTCCTACATAGGATTTTTACTGAAAAGAGATGAATAATACTATTACACAGTATTTTTCTTGCTCTTTATTTTCTTTCTTTCTTTTTTTTTTTTTTTTTTTGGTTTTTTGAGACAGGGTTTCTCTGTGTAGCCTTGGCTGTCCTGGACTCCCTTTGTAGACCAGGCTGGCTTCGAACTCACAGCGATCCGCCTGCCTCTGCCTCCCAATTGCTGGGATTAAAGGCATGTGCCACCACCGCCTGGCTGCTCTTTATTTTCATAACTACTTTAGACCTACAAATTCAATTTTATCACTTTTATTTTATGAGCTTATAAATCTTTGGGGCGGGGGAACAACTTTTGGAAACAAAATGGCCACAATACTACAAAAATTTTCTTTTAAAAAGTGTCATTTGTTGGAGAAAATACTTACTGTATAAATAGAAAATAAAAGCATACTTAACTACGATGAATTACTTATCTCAATTAGTACTTCACATATGGCAGCAATTTTTCTTTTTGCAGAATGTTTAAAGAGTATTATACTTAGCCTTTACTAAATACAGTTTATTTATAGTTAAAAGCTAAAATACCTATTTTTTGAGTTAATCAGCCCAACATTCTTTATTGGTTAAATATGTAAGAATGGATTACCAGAGTAACATTACTATGTACAGACCATGATTTTTTCTTAGAAGACTCATTTATACATTTGTTTATATATACTGAGGAATATATGTATACAAATATAATATGTGCACACACTTCCACTAAACTACATTTATAAAAGCTGGTATAGGTTGGAAACTAAAAATACCAAGGTTTATCAAAGATAAAGAGATTTATAAAAATTACATTTTGCCTATGCCTACATTTTTACTTTAAAGGAAAACATTTAAACATTAAAAGTAGACACCTTGTAGTTTCTTGACATTCAGTCATTCTCTCAAGGAATGGCACTGAAACAAAAAATTAAACTAAAATCTTGGTGACAATGTTGAAACATTTACCTGAAACTCCGGCACAGCAGGTGACTTTGTGACAGTTTTCCTCTTCTTTGTGATTGCTTTTTTAGATATGGATTTTTTTCCTTTCAAGAGTAAAAGAAACAAACTTCATAATGCTGTTTACAGCACCTCATTAACAGAAACCAAATTACATAGAGCCTTGAAAGTTAAACTGTAACTAACAGTTGGCGGCTAGTAAGCCAAATGAAACTAATGAATCAAACAAGCCTCAGGGAAAGCAAATATTAAACTGTAACTACCCGTAACAGACACATTAACTAACTGTGTATTTATATAAGAACCAAAATTAGTACACTTTTCAAGGTGATGCATAAACACTTGAATTTATTAAAAGGAGTAAGCAGAAAAGCCACAAAACTACTGCTTAGTTAAAATCTGCATTCACAGCTTATGAGACTGCAGAGCAAAGAGCCTTACCTGAACAAAGCTCCTGTACTTAGGAACCTTGGTAAGTATTCTATCGTAAGATTATGGACAACTCAACCAAAAGTAAAACCCCTTAGTAACATTAGGATGCCATCCCTTTAGCTCTGTATTTGTTTAATGGGCTGGTCTCAGGAGTATTTGATATCTGAAGTTTTAAAAAGTGGAACTGGCATATCCATTTAATGTGCAATAGTAATCTGTGCACTCAGAATTTCTGAGGAAAAATAAACCTCATCCTTAAAGACTCCAATTTCCAGAATACAGCTGAAGTATGTATCTACTTCTTTGCATTTAACTTCACAAAAATAAAACATTCATACACACACTTTTGGCAAGGAAAATGCTGAAATTTATTTTTTCCTTACTTTGTTTTAATGTTGAGGATCTCACACTGTAACCAAGGCTGGCCTCAAGCTCATAAAATTTCTCGTGCCCCAGGCACGAGGTATTGTATATGTGAGCTACCACATCATCTCCTGGTGTGTAATTATCAAGTAACAAATTTATTTAATTGTGAGTTGGAGAAATGGCTCAGGGATTATAAAAGCACTGCCTACTCTTCTAGAGGACCTGGGTTCACTCCCAGAAGCCTTCAACGGTGGCTTACAGCTCTAGTTCCATGAAATTAATCTCCTCTGGCCTTCACAGACACTGCATGCACATGGTGGACAGACATACATTCAGGCAAAACAGGCATACACAAAACAAAAAAATATATTTATTTAATTGTGAAACAAATGTTGTATACAAGACACTAGTTTATGAGGGCAATGAGGAATTATCAGATGGAGACCCTGTCTTCTAGGAGTTTATGATCTTTAGGAGCACGAAAATGTCTGTTAAATGTTTTGGTGTGTTCTGGGTTTAAATCCAAGGTCTTCCGCATGTTGGGCAACTGTTCTACCTCAAAGCTACATTTGCAGTCCTCTGTTAATTCTGAGTCACAATTATTTCTATACTAAAATAAACTTAATATTTACCTTTCTCAAAAGAGAAAATAGTTACTTATGTAATTCTAATAACCTTCTCTAAATATTTTTAAATTGATAAGAACTCACAAGAAATATGTTAATTTGGTTGCATTTTATTCAACCCAATTAGAGTAATTTTCAATGACAATATAATCGTTATTTTCTGTATTCCCTTTCAATAAAATGACCATGGATCTCAATTTCTCTGAGAAAACAAGTGTTTAACTGCTGAGCCATCTATCTCATCATTATAATTTTTCTTACAAAGTTCACAAGAAAAGATTTGCTAAGTAAAAGTAAATTTGATTTATACTTTGTGCTGAGGCTTTTAAATAAAACAATTGGAACAAAAAGAAACTCTCCCTCAATCCTTCTCTTTTACGGTTCTATCAGGCTTGCTTTATTTATTTGTTTTATTTATTTATTTGTTTATTTGTTTATTTGTTTATTTAGACAATGTCTCTAGTACACTAGGCTAGCTTAGGTTTTGGTTGAAGAAGACCTTGAATTTCTGATCCTCTTGCCTCCAGCTGCTGAAGTATAGGCATGCCTCATTACTTTAAAAATAATTATTTATTTCACATGGTACTAGTGTGAGTATGTTCTCTAACGGGTTGAGGGCTTAGGTTGTGTGACATGGCAGCAGGTTCCTACACCTGCTAACCCATCTTGTACATCTCATCACAACTTTTTTGGGGGAGTTTTTTGCCATGTAGTCCTAGCTGTCCTCAAACTCATAGCAATTCTACTATATCAATTTCCTTAGTAGTGAGATTACGTATACGCACTACAATGGCATTTGAACAATGCTAGGGACCATACATGGGCTGCATGCATATGAGGCAAGCATTTTACCAACTGAACGACATTGTCAGTTAGCTTAAAAATCAATCTAATTAGCCTAAAGTTATTCATCTGACTATAAATACAGACACCTTTAACAGTTAAATGCATTTCATATTGTTGTCTCATAGACTTTTCAACTCAAGTAGTAAATTCTCAATAAATTCTAGCAGCCACTTTATGTGAGTAGATTTACAAAGTTACGTGGTTACTTCCTTTAGCCACTAAGCTGGTTAAATGTTAGTAAGTTCCTCGACATATCACTGCATCAGTAGCTTTAACATTGAGGTCTGGAACCAAGCTCTGTGGATGTGGATATCTGCTTTAGCCATCCACTAGCTACATGACCTTGACTGAGCATGTACATAAGTAAACAGCTTGTGGAAGCTACTTCTCTTCTTCCACAATGTGAGTTCTGGATAATGAACTCACGTTATCAGGCCTTGTTCCAAGTATCTAACTGATGTGATAAGCTATCTCCCAGGTCTTGCAAGTCTTATATTTTAATCTTTTTTTTCCTTGCTTCTTCTTTACAGCTTTTGTTATGTGCTATGTTTGTATATATTACATTAAGTCCACTAATGTAACACCCATCAAGGCATCATAACTAAATTTTTTCCTCTTGTGAGTTACTGATGACAGAAATTATATACTCTCGACACACAATCCATAGCTTCCAAAAAGTATTCCTTAAATACTAGAATCCCATTTTTTCATCAGAAATTTTGGCAGTATAGTGGTAGAGGAAAAAAGAGGCAAGTTATTTCTTAATAATTCTGTACATCCAGTTGAGTCCATTTTTTATTGATGATCACACTGAAATTACTTTAAGTAATACTTTTTCAGTACAGGAAATTGAACCCAAGGGAACAATGCTTTCTTGGACAACACTCTGTCACTAAGTTATATTCCCAGTCCTTTTTTATTTTTGAGTTATAGTCTTGGTAAATTGCACAGGTTCTTCTTGAACATAAGATCCTATGGACTCTATAGAACCTGGGATTAGAGGCGGGCATGATCATTCCTGGTTTAATTTATAGTATTTACCAAAGTTTTACAAGTGACTTAATAGTGAACATAGGAGGACTAATGCTTATAGTGGTTATAAGAGGACTAATATTTATTGGGAACCTACTATATGCCACACTTACCAAAAATGATTTTACATAAATTATTTAATTTCCAAAACAACTGTTGAAAGTAAATAACCAATATTTTGCTAGAGATAGCTAAAGATCAAAAGGATTAGCTAACTTACTCAAGTGCCAGTAAATAAGCATCACACACAGTGATTCTAACTCCAAAGTCCAAGTTTTTTCCACCGTGTAATTCTATTTCACAAAAACTATAGCTGCCATTTGTGGATTCCACTATGAATGAAGAGACAGGCATGATAGGCTTTATGAATTTGCTAGTCTAATTTATCTTCGTAGCAAAACAGCAAGTTAGAGACTATATTAGCTTATTTTTACTAATGAATAGACTATAAACAAAAATCAGTGGAGGATTTATAGCTACTATGCCCTGGAGCAGATATTAACTACATTTTCCTCACTTCGAAACTGTACTGTTTGATGATATACTACTGCTTCCTTTCAGACTTATGCGGGGATGAAATGTGCTTCTGACTGACCTCAAGAGTAATCTTTTTAAAATCAGGATTAAAAGATTTGCACATTCATTGTTACTTAACACCTTGTGCAACCTCAAAAGATAGCCTGAATATTTGTTTCTCATTGTTTGCTAAAATTCAGGCTTTTAAAATTAAACATTACTTTTTATATGAAGCATAGGTTAGTACAAAACCACATAGCCATTATTTGGGTTTACTTGGAGAGGCTAGCAGTCAAGTACAGATACCAGTAGATCTACAACTGAAAAATACTTCTTTTCTCTATCAGGTAAAAGCTATTCTCATTCACTGAGCAGGCAGCTTTATGAGGAACACATAAATAATTGTGAGGGGGAAAGGAGCACCTGTCTGGCTTGCCTGGTAAGCCTAATTAACTCTGTCCGACTAACAGGGTAACAGATGTCACAGCCCAATCACCTTCACATTCCAGTTATTCGCTAATTTGTTTTTGTGTCATGACATGACACATACTAACTGCCACCAGTGGGGCATTTTCACGGTTTGAACATACTCAAGGCTTTTAGCCTCAGAGCCCCAAATCACCTGCGCATAAACCAAATATACCCTGGCCTAAGATTGTGTGTAAATCGAAACCAGTTTAAAATACAAACAATTTAAAAAATGATGTTTTAGTCTCACGCCACTGAGCTTAAAACGTTGTTATACGCAAAGTTAATTAGTGCTTGGAAAACATGTTAAGAATATCTTCATAATCCTTATAAGGAACTTTATAATTAATGTCACAAAAGTATACCAAGTGAAGCTTTCTTAAACACCATGCTCAGAACAGCTTAAGAAACTCATATTCCACCTAAAAGAAAATTGTACACTATATTAGCCTCTAACTAAGCACAAATGATTCACCCTTTATCATTTGGAACTGGAAATTCAATTCTCCTTTTACTCTATTCCTTATCTTTATTCCCATTCTTCACCTGTTTTCCTGTGTCTGTTTTCATCCATTAGCACACAGGGCTACTCAAAGACTTTTAACAATTCTTTTCTGGACCTAACCTTTCCATGGTTTAAAATTCTACCAACACAATCATTACCTCCCTGTGTTTTTAGAAATGATAATTATTAAGTGGACAGATAAAAGGCATAAGTTATTGTTAAAAGTAAACAAAAAAATTTTCAAGGATATTGTATGATACTAAATAGTGGATCTAGGAAGTGCTTGGGGTGTCAAAGTCCAGAAATAGAGTTTAATTTGTGTCTTATTTACAACACATGCATATTTTAAGCTAATATTAAGTCTATAGAAGTTTCTGGACTGCTGTAAATAAATAATTTGATCTTAATCAAACAATTGCTTTTCAGATTGTTCTCCTTGCTATGAAGAATGTTCTTGTCATAATGGTTAATTTTTTTTAACCTAATCACACAATATGGTAACTCTTAAACATCCAATTATCTTTCTCTTTAACTTAGTGTCATGTGAGTATTTGTTCTGAGAGGGAAAAAAGGAACTGAAAAATAAAAATTAGGTGCTAAGTTCTGCTACTCTCTGTACACCCCTCTTAAGATAGAATGGCTTATTCCGTCAATGGAATAGAAAAGTTACGCGGCATCCCTTATTTATATTTACGTTCTCTTCAGTCATCTTCCAGCTCTTCCTTTAAACTCGACCAGCTTCTTTTCATGGTTATTAACTGCACTTTTATTATCTTTTCAGATTTTTCTTTGAATCCTGCCATTTATTAGCTGTGTAACACTCAATATGTAAATAGATCTTCCTTTCCTCATTTTAAAGAGCATTTGTAAAAATCTCAAGGCTGGAGAGATGACTCAGCAATTAAGAGCACTTGGCACTCTTTCAGAGGAACAGGGTTAAGTTCTCAGCACCCACATATTAGCTCACAACCATCTCTAACTCCAGTTCCAGAGGATATATCACCTCGTGTGGTCTCCAGCAGCACAGACACCCATGCAAGATAGATATATAAATAAAGGCAAAACATTTACATACACAAAACAAAAATACCTGTAGTCATCTATTTCTGGGAGATTTTATGGTTAAAGGAAATAAAAAGTACAAACACTAAGAGTAATACATGAACAATAATTTTCGTGAGGAGAAACAGAAGAGACTGAAAAAAGAAATGGCATGTGGCTAAGGATGTAACTTAGTGGCTGTATCCATGCCTGGCATGCATAAAGACCTGGATTTCATTCCTAGCACTGCAAAATTAGAAAAACAAACTGATAAGAATCTTTCACTTCAGTCTCTAGTTGGTGCTCTAAGAATATATCCCACAAAGACACACATAGTTAGGATCTAGGTACTATCGATATAAAATTCTACAAACTTCTTACAAATGTGGCCTTAGAAGTAACCAAATATTATTAATTTTATAATTTCTAAGTTATATTCTATAACTGCTTTTCATCTATCTGAAACATCTTCTATCAAGCTCATTCATTTACTCTTGGGATTTTGATTCAATTATTTAAACTAGGATCTTATGTCCTAGGAGAGAAAAGGGTCTCTCCTAATGGTATACTCTCAAATAGCCTCTGACTTCACCTGTTATTTCAAAGGTTTTTTTGTTGTTTTTGTTTTTGTTTTGTTTTTCAACCAGGCTGGCCTCAAACTCACAGAAATCTGTGTGCCTCTGCTTCCCTATTGCTGGGATTAAAGACATGCACCACCACCACCTGGCTTTACTTCAAGGATTTTTATTGTGCTTTTTGTTTTCTTACAAATTGATTAATTATACCTCTGCTTTTGTTCATGATATTAATCATTTTTATCTATTCAAGTCTAATTATTTGTCAAATTTCTTCATTCTCTGTGAAATCTTCCCACAGCATACACCAAGTTTTTCTATTTTATTGTACAGTCCTGATTATTAAATTGAGAAGGCTATTTATCAATTTTTATCTCAGATTTATTTATTCTTTAAATTTTTTGTCTGCATGTATGTATGTATACTACTCCATGCCTGGGGCCATGAAAGGCAAGAAGTGTCCAGTACCCTGGCAGTGAAGGTGCAGATGGCTGCGAGCTCCTTGTGGTGCTAGGGACTGAACTCAGGTCCTCCGCAAGAACAGCAAGTGTTCTGAATAGTTGAGCAACCTCCACAGACCCATATTTACCAGTTTTGAACTTAATTTTCATATTTTAAAAAAATTAGGCAGGCATATGCCCGCATTCCTTTGATCCCAGTGCATTGTAGGCAAAGGTACGTGGATCTCTTCCAGTTCAAGACTTCCCTGGTCTACACAGAGTTTTAGGCCAGACAGAGCTACAGGGTGAGACTCTGTCTCAAAAGAAAAAAAAAGTGTGTGTGTGTGTGTGTGTGTGTGTGTGTGTGTGTGTGTTAGGTCAAAAGACAACTTTGTAAGAGTTGGTTCTCTCCTTCTACCTTATGAGTTCCAGGGATGAACTCAGTCATTAGGCTTGGCAGCAAGAGCCTTTACTCAACTGGGCCATCCTGCTGACTGCAGTTTCTTCCTACAAGAAAATAAGATCGCCTGCCTTATCTATTTAGATCAGATGATCGGGTTGAAAAGCATGACTACTGAGGGGAAAACTTCTTTAAACTAAAACTAGTTTAAGATAGATAACAACATATTACTGCAAATGTATCTTTGTATTTTAAATTAACTTGAGCTATTTGCTTCACATAATCTGTAACAGTACCAAAACACTCACCAAAATATTCCAGTAATAAATGCCACTGTTAGTTAACTACTATAAAGAAATGCCTAATGTTCTAATGACATACTTATGTACATACTTAGAAAAATAATGGAAAGTTTCCTTAAGGAAGTGATAAAAGAATTTAGGTAATGAGGAAAAGGCCTTTTTTTTTTTTTGGCTTAAGAGTAGAAATGAATACATTATTTTTGCTTTTCTACTAATAGCAATAGTAACTTTTAAAAGAACATGCATTTTTTAAACTTTGGTTTTTTTCTCTTAAGAAGTTATTTCTATTTAGTATTGTTTATATATGTGTGTTTACAGTTGATCACTTCTGACTGGATAATCCATCAGTGGAGGTGGAGGTGGGGCTCATCTCTAGAAAAGACCTATTTTCCTTCTTAGCAGCAATTAATTGCCTGCAACTCTTTTCATCTATTGGCAGGGCATTGTGAGATATTTAATAAACGCAAAAGGTTATGTTTTTATATGTCTGCGTGTATAATGATAATTAAAGAAGAGGTCATGAAGTTGAAAGGGATTAGAGGAGACATGGGAAGAGCTTCAGTGGGTAAGGTGTGGAGTGGAAATGATGTACATATGTTCTACATAACCGTACATAAAATTCTGGAAAAATAATAAAATAAATGTAAAAATTATTTCTAGTCTATTCTCAGCCAGTCTTACTTGTTCAGCTTAAATGACAGGCAAAAGGCATAAATGTCTACAAAAACGAAACTATAATCTGGCAAAAAGAAATAAAAACTCATCTCTGAAAAGTAGATAAAATGCTTAAAAAGTATCAAATCATTTGAATCAATTTACCTTTATATCTTCTGTTTAAAAAAAAAAATCAACTTCCATCTCAACAATAAGGTTAACTAAAACTGAGAAATACCTAAGATTTTAAAGCCTGTGGTAATCAACATGTTGTGGGGCAGATAACCATATATAGAATTTAGTCCACTCTAAGAAAATTCATAAATCAGTTATGGATGACATAGCTTACCCCAAAGTATGCTCTATAAAGCACATGCGCTAACCATTACTTGAAAAAGGTATGTGTCAAAATAAACTTGAGGAGCATACTGTATTAATCAAAATTAAAGTTTTCTTTCCTTCTAAGTCTTCCAGAATTGTTAATACATAGGCCTCAAATCATTTATCTAACATTTTAAGTTTAAAAAAGGCTCTGAAAACTAAAATTTTTAAATAATTTATATAGTTAACAAATTCAGCCCTTACCTGTTATAAGCTTTTGAAAATAATTTTTACTTCATTTGCTCTAACCACCCACAAGTCCCTACTGGGGATGTTACTTTTACAAACGGTAATTACATTATAATATTCCTATAAAATCTGAAGATTTCTAAATTTCAAAACAAATGTGGTAGGAGTTTCCCAGAAAAGCACTATGAATTTATACTAAGAGTAAGAAGAAACCTTGTCAAATCTATGAATATGGAGCTCATTTTCTAAAACATATGAGAAAGCACTGCACTCAAACATGTCAGAAATACAACTATAAAAGGCCATGCTGTTCAACACCTAATAAAAAAATGTACAAAATAAGTGGCCTGAAATGAGTAAAACAAATGCTTTATCCTTATAACATCTGATGTAATACCATTACATATCATGTTTATAAGACTTGAAAGCAGAGCATAAAGACCTCCCCAGGTTCTTTGCAAATTTTCATACCAAAGGTTTGTTAATGAAAGTTACTTTAAAAAACTAAGTCAATATGGATCACTTTTGAAGTTTTAGTCCAACAAGCTAGGCCTGGTTTTGGTAGTAAACATTGTACTACAACTACTTTAAAAACTTTGTGTGTGTGTGTGTGTGTGTGTGTGTGTGTGTGTGTTAGAACGCAGGTCATCAGGGTTGGTGGCAAGAGCTTTTACCTGCTAAATCACCTCTCTGCTCTACTCTTTAGCAATGCTTCATTACATACATGTTTCAGAACATACTGACTTCTATTTAATGATTTAAATAACTACAAACTCACTCTCTCATTTGACAACTCAGTAGCAAATTTCTGCTCATTTAATTACTATGTGGCTGTGAGAAGGAATAAAAATGAAACTCACAATGATATTGGAACCACAACTCATTTTGGTAAGCAATTCTTTTTTTTTTTTCTCCATCAAGCAAAAATTTTTTAATAAACTGACCATATGTCTATCCTATGGTAAATGAGACATAAACTGATTAAGACAGATAATATGAAAAGCATAGAACTTTTGTTGTTCAAACAGGCTGCTGGCAAATACATAGGGCATTTAATTTGGGCAAAAGACATAATTTCAAATCCTTTCCTAAGTATATGCTTTATATATATTTTATTAGTTTGACACAATTCCCAGGTTCAATTTTTTCTAGACATGAAATACACAGTGAAAACAAAGTGCTTAAAAAATATGTGATATGGGGAATAGGTTCAGATTCAAGTAAATAATATGATTACTCTAGAAAAAGAAATGAGCCGCTATACTTGTGTTGTCTTAAGCTTGGAAGAAAAACAAAGCACTTAATATAAGTGATGAGACACATCATTTACAGGGAAAAATAAAAAAATATTCAAATATGTCAAACTGAGATTTATTCAAATGTATTATACTTCTTTTTTTTATTAGTATGTAAAAATCTCTCCTGTCCTGGGTTTTTAATCATATGAAACAAAACTTGACCCTCATACACATAAGCACACACATGCATTTCATTCTTTCAGAAAGAGCTCCCATGATGCATAACTGAGAATTTGAATTACAACTAAATATGTCTGCCCAGTATGTCAGCTTACCAGATTTGTGCTTCTTATGTTTTCCTTTCTTTTTGATAATCAGTAATTTATTCTGGATCTCAGGTTTGTAAGACTTGAAGGCAAGAGAATGAAGACTTTCACGCTTTCTTTGTAAATTTTCATTCAAAACATCTTTCAATTTCTTTTTTTTCTTTTTCTTTTTTTTCGCCCTCATTTTGCTTATTTTGAGTTTTTTGTTGCTCTGTAGTGAGTGTTCTAATAATATATCCCTTACAACTTTGCGGCAGGTAATGTCTGTGTGATCAATGTGACTTCCATTTACATGAATTTGGCAAGATTTCAGAGCATTTTCTTTTAATGGACTGGGTTCTGTCTTTACTTTGGAAACTTCACCACATTTTTCCTGATTTTCTATAAACCTTATTTCACCTGGACTGAGTGGCTCTCCAAAGCCAGTAACTTCTCCTGGACTTCTAGGTTTCTGCAAATTTTCTTTACAACAATCAATTTTTTCAATTTCACAGGGCCTGTGAATTTTAATGTCACAGATGGATTTCACTTCCATTTCAACAGAGATGTCATGACTACCAAAGTTCATTTTAGCAGGACAACAGGCTGGATCAAAATCAATTTCCTGCTCCTTCTTCAAAGTCGAGTGCACACCTTCTCTACGACATCTGTGTTCTCCATTACTTGTACTAACATAGTCACACTTAAATCTCTCCAGTTTAATCCGAGGTACTCTTTTTACTTTAATGGGTGGAACTGGAAATTCTGGGGCCTGAAAGGGTCTCTGTTTATAGATCCGTACATCTGCACCACAGAACTGTGGAAAATGCACGTAAGCATTCTCCAGGTAGTCATAACCAAGGATAACTTCCCTGCACTCATGGATAGGCTGCCCTAGCACAGCATCTTGAACTTCTTTCTGCGTTTCATATACAAAGTCACAAAGTCCCTTAAGAAGCCATACTTTTTGGTAGAAAGGTAGCTCGTGAAAAGGTTTTTCTTCCAATGGATTAACTTCTCCAAGAACCTTAAAAAACTGAGGACACAAGCCAAGCTTTTCAGCACAGTTATCAGGATTTTCAGTCTGTCCCACAGCAGTGTACCACTGCTGCACTTTCTGTCTCAGCACTGCTTCCCAAGCCCTATAAGGCAAAGTGGGTCTTCGGTGTAAGGTCGGTCTGCGATGGGGAGGGCTCAGCAGAGAAGTCATTATTTTAGACAGAAAGGCATTACACTGGGGCATCAGAAGACAGCGTTCCAGTTCATAAAAGACAATTTCTGGCAAGTTTAGAATCTGCTGGGCTAAACAAAGGAAATGCCCAATGGCTGGAATTTCCCACATGTTCTCCATACAGGCTGGAGCTGCTTGAGCAAGGAGCCTTCTTTCCCACTCTTCTACTTCCTTTTGGCAGGCTTCTTCTGCTTCTTTTCTTTCTTGTTCCCGAAGCCTAAACAAAATTTAACAGTACATTACTTAAAGACAGCAGCATAAAACAATGAAATTTTAATATATTTACCTTCAGTTATTAAGTCACCTGTTCTAGTTTTCCACATCAGTAAAAAGTGCCCCATTAAAAGTCTGTTTCCCATCAATCCCCATAAGGAAATACATATACCGCTGCATCCTCAGCTCCAGTTCCACAGATGGAGAACTATCCCTAACATCTCCAGGGTGAAACTCTTTAACTTACCACATATATCTACTTTAGCTAATAAAACATAGTGTATTTTGATTATAGTTATTTCTATATTATGACTTCATATAAAAGCTATAAAATGTTCATTTTTATCACATTATTTCATTTCTAGAGAATTATAGTAACGGGGCTAGGGTGTAGACAGTTTGTAGAGCGTCTGTCTAGCATGTAAGCAGCTCTGGGTTTGATGCCGAGCACCGCATAAAAACTGGATGGTCAACGGCATTTTTGGCTATATTGTGAATATAAGACCAACCTGGCATATGAGAAACACTGGCTCAAAAAGAGAATAAAGTTATAGTAAATAACAACAATAATAATTTAAGCAAAAGTTATATGCTTATCAGTGTTACATGAAGCTTTATTGGACAAGAAAAACAGAACTATAAAAAACTGTAGGGGAAAAGAGATATGGCTCCATTGGTAAAGTGCCTGCTGTATGAGCATGTTTATATCCCAGCACCCATGCAAAAGCTAGGCACAGTGGTATGCAGCTATGAGCCCAGCATTTGTGTGCTTGTAGAAGGGGGTGAGGGTAGAAAGTTATAGAGAGAGGTGAATCCCAGAAGTTAACTGACTGGACAGTCCTGTCTGAAGAAGCAAGGTGGAGAGTGACAGAGGAAGGCAGCGGGTGCTGAGCTCCAGTCTCTCCGCACACATATGCACCTGCATATACATGAACACACCCACAGACACATGTACACATACCACAAGCACAAAAACTAAATTATAGTACTGGACCAATATAAAATGAGCCAAGATGTCTATCACATATCAAAAGGTAAAGAAAATGTGATAATGTACATAAAATCGGGTATTACTCAGCCATTAAAGAATTAATTTGTCATTAGCAATATGGACATATCTGAAAATCATTATGTAAGTGAAATAAACCATAATCAGAAAGACAGAAGTTACAAGTTTTCATTCATGTGTAGAAACTAAAAATTCAATCTAATGGAAGAATCAAGTCAAATAATGATTACAAGAGACTAGAAAGAAGGAGAATGTAGAAAGAAGTCAGAAAATGCCAAAACATAGATAGGAAAAATCAATTCTGAGTTTCAGCATCTGTAATCTTTTAGGATGAATAATACACAGTTAAAAAAACTACACTGACAAATATTGAGGGTTTTTTTCTTTTATAGAATAATCGTATTTTATGTTTTTTGCTAAGAGTCTACACTATTATCTCACTTACATTAAAAATGTAATCTTATTTTATAATTTCAGTTAATTAAATAAAATTAATACAGATATCTCCATTAGTGATTTAGTATGTACATATATTTGGCTATCCAAAAAATATTAAATATTAACAAAATTCAGCTGTTGAGGCAAGATGGTTCAGAATGTAAAGCCAATTGTTGCCATGCCTGATGACCTGAATTTGACCTCCAGAACGGAAGGAAAGATTCAGCTCCCAGAAGTGGTCCTTAACAACAAATACACACTATATGCAGGTACAACAAGAACAAATACAAATATATTAAAATTTCAAAGTGTCATGATACTATGTCTCAAAGACAAAACAGAATAAATTGATACTCCCTTTATTTAAGATGCCAATCTAAGAGGTTTCAACTTAATTATTGGAAGAAAAAAAGGAGAAAATACATTACTAAACTGACAAATACAACTAGGCCTTAGCAGGTCAGGCCCCAGCGAGCTGACAGAATCCATAAACTTGTCAGACTCATGGTATGTTGTCAGAACCCTTAAACAATAGTTAGAAGCCCAAGAGCAAAGCACCCACCATTCAGTGTGCAGTTATTCCCCATCTCCTGCAACATGAATGCTTAATAATTGTCCAGAAGAAACAACACACTAAGAAAAATAAGGAGGCTATAGAATATGTTAAACTTTGACCAAGAGAATGAAGGTAGCTTAATTTAGCTCAATTTAGCCAAAAACAAAGATCGTCGAGAGGCATACACTGTCTATAATTAGCACTAAAGATATTTGAAAAAGCCACATGGAAACCCATTTTATAAGCCTTTAATTAGTTACCCTACACAGGTAATTTTGCTTCTTCACAAAGGCACACATTGCCAAATAAAAAGCCCAGTGCCAGGTATGTGATACCTCCCCTCAAGTTGTTGGTCAGAGTATCCCAGAGATCCTCAAAGCAGTATAAGCTATTCATACTGTTCTTGATTGCCTACTAGAACTTAGTGGTAGGACTCTTATTGCTGAAGACACCACACACATAGGTCATGGGACATGGAGAAATCAAGTTGGTACTGAGCACAAAGCTTCTTCTCTTCCTCTGCCTTTCATAGTGCTGAAGGGTATGATGTAGGCTGCTAGGTAAAAAGAGTCAACCGTCTCACCCTGCAGAGATCCTGTGAGCTCTAATAAAAACCATTATGGTAAGACATGCTCACAGGTCCAATGGTGATAGCAAATGTCTTTGGGATAAGCAATCACTTTCCGGTTGAGTTTAGTAAAACATGTTCCACAGGAGAAAGTGCATGCCCAGTACTGCCAATTTGGCCAAGGACCCATGGTTGGGAAACTCAAAGACCCCAAGAATGAGCCTATAATTATTTGGCTAAATGAACAGTCAATCAAACTGCCTTCTAAGCCCATCTTTTTCTTTCCCCACAGATTAGTACAGCTATCAGACCTCATCAGAGACGTGCAGTGGATGATGGCAAACAGGAACTCACAACTAGTAAAAATGTAGAGAACATGTGTTAATCAACAGAATGCTCAGTCACAATTAGGATACTATATCATAACCCCATCCTAATACTCAGAGACCACTGTGGAAGAGGGGTTGGGTTGGAAAGAGTGATGGTAAGAGCCAAGGGATAGGGAGGACAGGATGACAGGAATACTGTACTCATGAACTCACAGCAGTTATGGCTGCTGGCATAAGACCCACACAAGATAGAGACAGTCATCATGGTAGCATGGAGGCAAAAGGATTCATGACCCCCCACCCATAATTGATGAACTACTGACAAGTGATGGCTCCTCTGGTAGGTAGAGTCAGTTTTCTTTAAGAGTGTGGCCCCTGGTAAGTTGGCTATGCTCCACTGGCTGTTGGCATGCCCAGAAGTCTATGTGCAACAGAAATTGGACGTAATAGTTATTTTGAAAAGAAAGGGTTGACACAAACATCAGGGAGAAGATAATAGAGGTAAGTTTGGGAGGGGTTAGAGGGAGGAAAGGGGGTATATAATCAAACTACGTAGTATGAAATTCTCAAAGAATTAATACAATTTAAAACCAACCAAAACATATTCAGAAATGATACTGATGTTAGAACCAACAAACATTGTGATAGTTATTCAAACTGGTTTTTTTTGCATGGGCAAGAAGTTCTCTTAAACTAGGTATGTGTGGCACAAGCCTGTAATCCTAGTACTTGAAGACAGGGGCAGGTGAATTGCTACAAATTCAAATCCAGTCTGGTTTATGATAGTGAGTTCCAGGCTAGCCAAAGCTACATAGTGCCTGGACTCAAACATAGAAAACAAAATTAAACAATAGTAAAACCAAAATTTACTTCACCTGGAACATATTTAAAACAAACAAACAAACAAACAAACAAACAAACAAACAAACAAACAGCACAATGCCAGATGGTAGTGATAGTGCACATCTATAATCCCAGCCCTGGGGAGCCAGAGGCAGGCAGACCTCTGAATTTGAGGCCAGCCGATACTTTAGAGTAAGTTCCAGGACAGGCAGGGCTACAGAGAGAAACCCTGTCTTGACTAAAAAAAAAAAAAAAAAACCCAACCAACCAAACAAACAAACAAAAGGCCAAAACAAAACAAAAACAAAACAAATTGAAATTTTGCAAATGAAAATTAAAATGTTTGAGATAAAAAAATACACACTAAATGGGATTAATGGCAATTAGAGATAGCAAGAAAAGATCAGTGAATGTGAAATGCAGAGAAAAACACTTTAATGGAATATATTTAATTAAGAAAAACTGATCATAGACAGAAATGATAAAATATAAATTATAAAATACAAAATAGAAATAAACTGTTAGCCATATTAGTAAATGTATTACTAAAAAGTAATGTTTAGTTTGGTGGTAAAAACAAGATGGCTAAATTAACAAAAAAACCCACATAGGCAGGGCATAATGGTAGATGTCTTTAATCACAGCACAAGGGAGGCACAGGCATGTGGATCTTTGTGAGTTCAAGGCCAGCCTGATCTATTCTAGGACAGCCAGGGTTACACAGTGAGATTCCTTCTCAAAAAACTAAACAAAACATAGAAACAACAATAAAATAACAAAACAAAAGATAAGGAAGAAGTGGTCAAAATCAAGACAGAGTAGAACATGCAAGTTTTCGACCAAGGGCAGTAGCTGAAATAGGACTAAGCATTCTTTTCCATACAGGCTACATACTAAAAAAGGTAAGAAACAGGGATATAAGAATTTATTTGACAATGTGAAAATGACTGCAGGAAAGAGCTAAGTGATAAGGCAGGTGACTCTAAATGCAGGACTTGAGGATGAGGTATGATAAGACTGTTTCCTTTTATTAGAAGTCATAGCAGTGCAATATGACTTTATAGTCCACAAACTTTGAAAAATTCTTAAATCAAAATCTTAGAACATAAAGATAAGCCAGGTCATTTGAAGATACTATATATCTAGTTCAAAGTATAAATTCTATTTGTTTTTGCCAATAATGAAGTTTTTCTAGACTTTTAAGTTAAGACAAACAGAATTTCCTCTTCAAAATTCTGCTGTTAACGATAAAAGGTTTTTGAGTCGTTTCCCATAAAATTTAATTAAGAGCTTAAAAAGTTCGTTGTAAGATCCTGTATCTGTTAGAATATCAAACACCAAAAAGAGGTGGTTTACTTACTATGTTTGTCTGTTTGATCAAGTTTTTCATTCTAACTTTTGACTATAAACTCATTGTAAGATCAATTGGTAGCTAGAAAAACTTCTCAGATACTAAGCCTAGGGATCATCTCTATGTAACTGTACACACAAACAAAATTTAACAATAATGATAGATTTCTATTTTAAAATCAAAATGTAAAAGCCTGGGGCATGGCTCAGTAGATAAGCTGTCCTCTGTATTACACCTATATGGTATGGAATACATGCCTCATCCAACTTAAAAAAAAAAATCAAGGTTGGAGAAATGGCTGAGCAATTAGGAACACTTGCTGATCTTGCAGATAACCTAGGTTCAGTTCCCAGCACCCACATGGCAGTTCCCAGCACCCACATGGCAGTTCCCAAATGTCTGTAGCTGCAGTTCCAAGAGACTTGACGCCCTCTTCTGGCCTCCACAGGCACCAGGTACATACATGTATAGTGCACACATACATGGAAGCAAAATATCATACACACAAAATAAAAATAAATGAAAAATGTAATTTAAAATAAAAATGTGTAATGCCTTGTTTTTTTACCCAAAGAATGAATTCACAGTCTAAGTATCTCTACTAGAATTGTTTAGGACCAAAGATTTTGGATTTCATAGTTTTTGTATATATATAAAATAAAGTATATTGCAGATGGAATCCAAATTTATACATGAAATTAATTTATGTTCCACATATCATATACATGTTGATTAAAGGTAGTTTTATGCATAATGCAGCATTTCAATGAACCTGTGCACTGAATTCAACCCATATAAACTTTTAAATTTTGAGTGTAAATTTGATCAGGTGTGGAAATTTTCATTTGTGATATTTTACTTCAATGCTTAAAAATATCAAATTCTGGACCATTAAAAAATTTTTTAATTTGAACCCAGTATGCTAACTCCTATGAGGGAACATCAAATACTAGAATAAATGATAAAAATAAATAAATAAATAAGGGTTGGGGATTTAGCTCAGTGATAGAACACTTGCCTAGCAAGTGCAAGGGCCTGGGTTTGGTCTTCAGCTCTGGGAAAAAAAAGTAATAGTGATAATAATAATAAAGCCCAAGTAGAGAAAGAGAACCAAAGGGAATCATGGGATCCGGAAGGCAATACATAAATAACTAATATCAATGAATTACTCTTTGTTTTGATAAAGAAAAATTACATTTCTGAAGTTATAGAAAGAAAAACAAATCATAGTGATTAGGAAGAGAATGAAAGAAGAAATTTAGGCAGATGATAAAAAAAGAGCTGTTTTTGTCTAAAGTAGTATTAAAGAACCTTTGGTCATTAGGTTAGTGACATGGTAATTTCTGAAACTACTCACTTAAAGGAGAAACTAAAGAACACACATAGCATTGTGAGAAGATGACTTCAAAATTCCACAGCAGGTCAGTGTAAAAGAGTTTGAGTGTTTACTTGGCAGGCTAAAGTTAGCATCAATTGGGTTACTCTTGGAAGAAAATTAAGCAATTATATAATATTTACATTCCGTTAGGCCAGGTCTAGAAGAGCTGCCATGCAGTTGAAACATGATGTTGCCAACTCTCTGTGCACTATGTAAAGTTACTTAAGGGAAGGACACTGTTCACAATGCTACTCCTCATGGCTGTATTTTTCAGGAGCAGATGCTAGAATCGAGTCCCAGACTCTGGGTTTACTACAGAGAGGTAAAGGGGGGAAAGTACATGGTTGCTTTAGGTTTTTGCTTATTTGCTTTGCTTTGTTGAAGATAGGGTTCACTTATGCAGCTCAGATTGGCCTGGAGCTCACTGTCTACCCGCTAGCCTTGACCTTGCAGTACTCTTCCTGCTTGTCTTGCAGAGTGTTGGAGTGACAGTTGAATACCACATTCAGGTTTAAAACAGTCCTGTGAAAACATGGGTGTGGAGTCTTTCAATTGATTCTAAACAATGTGGTCAACAGGGAATGGGAGAGCTTTAGTATCTAGAGCTCTAAAGATAATGTATAAAATCTACCAATTTTAAATTTATCTTGTATGTAGAGTCTCTTGCCTGTTTGTGTAGGCACCACACGTGTGCTTAATGCCTATGGAAGACAGAAGAGGGAAATACATATCTGGAACTAAGGTAACAGAGGGTTATGAGCCTCCATTTGGGTTCTGAGAATTGAACCTGGGTCCTTTACAAGAGCAGCCACGGCTCTCACTAGAACCCTCTCTCTAGTCCCTCCTTGTTTCTTTCTTTCCTCCTCCTCCTCCTTTTTAAACATTGTAGCTTATACCTTTAATAACAGTACCGGGGAAACAGAAGCAGGTACATTCTGTGTGGTCAAGACCAGCATGGTCTACACAGTAAGTAAGATCAGTCAAGGGCACATAATTGAGACTCTGTCTCAAATAAAATGAAGAGGAGGAGAGATGAAGAGACAGACAGATAGATAGAAGCTAACCACATTTTCCTGATAAAGACAGACTTTAAAATCAGTTCTGCAAAATTCATTTAAAGGCACAGTAGTAGAACAAAAGCAAGCAGGGCTCAATGGGTGAGAACACTGGCTGTTCTCCCAGAGGTCCTGAGTTCAACTCCCAGCACTCACATAGTGCTTCACAACCATCTATAATGGAATCTGATACCTTCCTCTGGCATGCAGGTGTACATGCAGAGCACTCTCATGCTCATGTGCTCTCTCTCTCTCTCTCTCTCTCTCTCTCTCTCTCTCTCTCTGTGTGTGTGTGTGTGTGTGTGTGTGTGTCTGCCTGTCTCTGTCTCTCTCTCTCACACAGACAAAAAAATAAAGAAGTGAAAGCAGCATATGGTTTTAGAATGTTAACTCATGATACTAAGCTTTCTGTTTGCAGAAATATTAAAAGACTAAGAATCATAAAACCCATAATCACTCACTAAAAATCAAATGAACAAAAAAATGGGCCCTTGTTTCTTTTATCTAATACACTCTCATTTTTTAAATGTTGTTTCTTACAGGCCTAAAAACATTATTTACCTGTTACTGTATGAAATGTAACAGAAATTCTAACTAAAAACATGTTATTTTAACTATGCATAATGTAGAAAGAACATTGCTAGTGGTAAATAACTTTACATATATATATATCTCACATTTGAAAGTACCCTCACTTTTACATAGTGAATGTTTATTATAAAGAAGAAAAAAAAATGTAGATTCCCCCGCCCCCTTCTCAAGAGTTTGCAATGTAGCTAAAACACAGAAGCTTCAATTAAACTAATCCATTAAGGAAACACTACAATGTAAGCAAACAGAAGCATGACAAAGGGAAGCTAAGGCATCTGCATTTTAAAATGAGTAATATATATTATATTTTAGGAATATTAACCACTCATATCAAGTTTATCATCTAGGTTTTTAATTTCTCTGCTAATAACAGAATCTCAAAGTTAAAATTAAAAAAGGGAATTTAAAAAGTTTAGTAGGGAACTGACAAAAGCTCTGTGTAGGGTCAAAGACACAAATTTAAATGAAAGCTACAAAGTAACCTGAACTATATCTATGTACTTCTCCAGGAAAATTATATTTCCAATAGTATTTCACACTTCTGAAAATAAAAACCTAGAATAATCAGAAATTCTTACTACCACCACCTCTGCCAAAACATATAGTCTCCTTCTCCGACTGTAGCTTCATGTTGTGTCTATACAGTTCCACCCAAGAAATATATACTTGGTCACATGCCCTCACCTTAGATGTGAATGGGTATGAAAATATACAATTTTTGGCATTTGGCCGGAATGTCAAGATATGTATGAGAAATTAGCGAAAGGCTGGAAAGCTATAAAAAATGCAGGGTGATGATATTTGTCAAATGTTATAGCTTTTTTTTGGTTAGAGAATTTGAAAACGGATTATAAAGTCAGAATTTTTGTTTTATAAATATGTAGGACATACTTATTGCTTTAATTATGGTGATTTCCAAATCAAAAGACGAGTTTATACAGACATGTGAAGCAATGAATATTAAAGGCTATAATTTCTGGTAATCCAAATATTACGTTTTATTAAAAGAAATCATGAGATTTTTAACACAATTAAGGTATCAAACTATCTGATAATGTCATACTCTATGCTGAATAAGATGGTATATGCCTGAGATGTCAGCACTTGTTCTAAAAGACAAAGAAACTAAAACAAACGAACACACAAAGAAACAATTAAATTCCAGACTAACAGAATCTATGTAAGAGCCAATATAGCCCTGTAACAAGCTTTATTTTTTTTAAGTATTAAATACCTTTTTGTTCAATAAATAAGGTCTACAAAATATTTTTGTTCCTTAAATGGTTCAAGGCCACCACTGGAAATAAAATAATATGGTTGGGATAGTATCAAGATTATTTTAGAAACCGTAAATTAACTAGATCTAACTCAATTTTTTAAGTCTTTGACTTATAATATTGATGTTTTCTAAATCAAAAGGCCCTCTCTATCTACAAGTTGCCTGCTGCCTTGTCAGCATTTTCCTAAACACAGCTGACTATAAATCTTACAGCTTAGCTAGATCCCTAGCCCTCAATGTAGTTTTAATGTGCAAAACACAGTAGAATGAGTAGAACACGAACACTGTCAAACCAATTAAGAAACACACTCAAAGTGAGGGATGAACAGGAGACACATACAGACAACAAAGATACTTGGGATATAAACTGTCAGAATCTTTGGGTGTATTTGAAATGCATGCAAGAAATTCGACCATTTCCAGGATGAAACCCAGGCTTTTAACCTGCACGATTCAATAGATGGTAATATCATTATCAAAAGGGGGGGGCAGCAATAGTAACACCGAGTCTTAAGAAGTAAGCCTGCATATTCATAATTAATTTTAGACATGCACAATTTTTTTCCTGAGACAGGGTTTCTCTGTGTAGCCTTGGCTGCCCTGGACTCATTTTGTAGACCAAGCTAGCCTCGAACTCACAGAGATCTGCCTGCCTCTGCTTCCCCAGTGCTGGGATTAAAGGCGTGCGCCACCACGTCCAGCTTCGACATGCACAGTTTAAAGATACTATAACAAATGCACAATTTAAAGATACTGTAACAAACATCTTTTGTTTGCCTCTACATTTACCCCCCTGTTTGCTGTACAGATTATCTCTATCAACAGTCAACTTCATCCTCTAAGTGCACTTGAGTTCAGTCAATGGAGACCTCTGGGAACTGATCAGAAAGCACTTATTTTATTCTTTTGGCTCCCACCTTAGCTTGAGTTGAACCTTTCAATAGAAGATGTCTTACTTTCAAAACATTCATTACTTCATTACTCCCTCTTGAGCACCAGAAACTACTCCCTTAAAGTACTCCAGGAAACAACAAGGAAGAAATGCTTCCAAATTCATTTTTTACAAACCCAGTCTTACTCTAATATCAAAAGTGATAAAAACAGAACGACAAAAAAGAAAACTATAGGGCAACATTCTTGATGGACATATATGCAATAGTATTCAATAAAATACTCAAAAAACAAACTCAACAATATGTACATTTTTATTTGTGTGTGCATGTGTGTATGGTATTATGCCTGTTGCATATTGACTGTTTTCTTCTACTGTGCTCCATCTTCTTCTGTTGTTGTTTTGGTTTTGTTTGTTTGCTTGCTAGGTCTGCTATAGGGACTCACTCTGTAGTCCTGCTGTCCTGGGACTCTCTAGGTAGACCAGGGTGGGCTGGACTCACAGGTCTACTTGTCTCTGCTAGCCACATGCTGAAATTAAAGGCATATGCCATCACACCAGGACTTCACCTCATTTTTTGGAGAAAGAGTTTCTTACTGAATAAAAACATGAAATGCTAGTAAGAAAATAATATTCTACCTAAGTACATGTTTTATGAAAGCTTTTTTATGATATCCATCCAAACAGCCGACAACATACAGCATCACTCAAGTCAATATAATGTGCTGATATGATACGTTTCTTTGTTGTTGTTTTTTTAAAAATTAAAAATGTGTGTGTGTGTGCGCGTACGCACGCACGTGTGCACCTGAATGTGTTCATGCATGTCTATATGCAGACGTGGGGTGGTGGTGCATGATGAGGCTGGAGGTTGCTATCATGTGTCTTCCTCTATTGCTTTCCAGCTTATTTTTTGAAGCAGGGTCTCCCATTTGCTCACCAATTGCTTAGATTAACTGGTGGCACAGACATGGGATGAGGATCCTCCTGTTTCTGCCTCCCAGGAGTGGATGTGTGCTGCAACACCCAGCTCTTTATATAGGTGTTAGGGATCAAACTCGGGTCCTCATGCTTGCCTAGCAAGCACTTTGCCCACTAAGCCTTCTCACTAGCCCTAATTTGGTTTTATGAGGCAGCAGCTGACATAGACCATGTTGACCCTCAAACTCCCTGTGTAGCCAAGAATGACTTGAATTGCTGATCGTCCTATCTCCCTTTTATAAGTGCTGAGACTATAGGTATGCACCACCATTCCCAGCTAATTTGTACAATAATGAGTTAATTTCATAATTTAAAAATTACAAGTATGTAGTAACATTTAAATTGGATGAAGCACAATCTGAAAGAATGAATAAATAGACATAATTATGAATTTCTACAATTACAAGTTAAAATAATTTATAATATGGAATATTACAGAGAGAAATTAAAGAAAGCAATTATGCAGAAATTAATCAGTAATATCTATGCAATATTAATTAAAATCCCATCAGGCGTTTTAAATAGAAATTTACAGTATTCTAAAATAACATGGAAAAATATAGATCATAATACAGACAAATTTGAAATAAAAATACAATTGGAAGACTCATATTACCTAATTTCAAAGCTTACTACATAAAGTCTTGAATAAATTCAAATAGTATTCAGTAACAGTATCAAATAAATAGTCATCAAATTAAGCTGTAATAGAATAAATGTATCTATACATAATTGAGTTTAGATGGCTCACAAATACATGTTCAATTAATTTCAATAAAGATGCATAAAGAATTCAGTGGAAAAAGAATAGGTTGTTTTCTGTTTTCCCAATGAATGATATTGGCATAACTGGTTATCAGTATGAAAAAAATTAGTTATATCCTTTTCTCACACCACAAACAAAGGTTAACTTCAATTAGGTAATAAATGTAATCATAAAAAATGGAAACAGAAATTTTTAGAGGAAAAAAATTTCATAACCCCAGTTACGTTTACAGTAGTTTCTTATACAGGTTACAAAAAGTGTAGCTGAAAAAAAAAAATCAACTGAATGTAAGGGGTAAAAATTTCTTCTTCATATACACTGAAAACAGAAAGGCAGGATAAAGTTTTGAAGAAGCATCTTCCAGTCATATTTATCTGGGAAAAAACTTATATCTTGAATAAATAAAGCACTCTTATAATTAAATTTAAAAAAATATGGGAGTTGGGTGTTGTGGTGCCTGAAACATTTCATGGACCACGGTCTGCCGTGGTGTATTCTCCTGTGTTTATTTGTGGCAAGAGAACACAAAAGTATATGTAAGGCTGAAAGAAAATACAATTTGGGACTATTTCTAGCTTCCCACTATATATTCACATATACTGTTGGACTTAAATGTTTGTTATTATTATTTATTTATTTATTTATTTTATTATTTATTATTTTAATCCCTTTATTCTTAGACAAGTTCTCTGTTCCTTCCCTTTCAGCTCTCATTTTCAAACGCACAGCTTCTCTGCTATGTTGACTGTTTTACAAGTCACAGGATGGTATACTGCTTAATAAAACAGGCACAAAAGCTGCTCAAAAACTATGTGACTTTGGGCAAACTATTTTTCTGAGACTCAGAATACAAATTGACTACACATGTTGAGAGCTAACCCCGACTCAATAAAACATTATACTCATAAGTTTTCTTTCTTGTTTGTATAGTGTCATTACTACCTTGTATGGATGGCCTCGATCTCACAGAGGGTGGACCACCTGCCTGCCTTCCTGAATACAAAATTAAAGGCAAATGCCACCACACCTAGCTGTGCTCCATTTTTTATTCTCCCCTTGTTCAACTTATATCAAAGAAGATATAAGGTTCTGCTTACCCTTCCCAGAACAATTTGATCTCTTTCTGCTCTTTGTAACTACTAATGAAGGCGTTTTCTTCCCTTTTTTTTTTTTAATGGGAGTGTGGGGTTTCCTCCCATTCCAATCAATTATGCACTGCTGTCAGGTTAATTTTAATTCCTTCTAAAAATTTCTATTTCCTATAGCTGAAAAACTCTCTGGGGCTCTGAACAAGGGGTTAGGGGAGGAATGTGTTTCACAATTGTTTCCCAAATTAATCACTTCTATAAAAAGTAAGCTTGCTGAAAATATCATGGTTGAGTTTTAGCCCTACAATTATCAAAGCAAGTTATATTTATTAATATAAAAGCAACAAAATTATTTAAGTTGCCTTGAAATAGTATTAGCAAATCCTAATTATATCAGCAAATATTCCTGGCATAGCTTGAGACTTGATTTGGTGTAAAATCACTAGCCAATTATTACAGAAATCTGAGTTTTACTTATCTCTCACGGCTCTACTTTGCTTTTGGTAGAAATAAAATGTTAATATAATTCCATCATTCTATGCTCCTGGGCACAAAAATGTGCCACTGACTGAATACAAGACTCTTTTCTAAAGAGTCTAAAACAAGTAATTAGCCAAGAAGTTAATATTAATGAAATGGCAAAGGTGGATTTATGGTATTCTTTTCTTAACTTAAATTCAATTTTTTGTTTTATGTGTATGGTGTATCATGTGCATGCCTGGTAACTTCAGAGGCCAGAAGATGATGTTTGATTCCCTGGAAGTAGAGTTAGAGAGTTGAGGGCTACCATGTAGGTACTTGGAAACTGAATCCAGGTCCTCTGCCATAGCAGCAAGTGCTTTTAACCACTGAGCCATCATCCCAGCTTCTATGTCACTATTTCTGAAGTTGGTAGTAATTTAAAGGTGTATGATCCTCTCCTAAAAATATGTCTACATAAAGACAGCTATAATTTCAGATTCCCTTGAGACTATTTCTAGAAAACTAGAAAATCTTTTATAAAATTACTTTTGTACAGTGTCAAAATAATTCTGTTTTAAAATTTTAAACTACACTTGAAAACAAATTTCATTGTGATCCATTAACAAATCATATTTTGTTGACAGTGCATTAGGGAACACCTCTAAAATGTGATATTGGCATATAAATGCAGCTATTCTTTAAAAAGTAGTTCTTGGAAATCTGAATGAACATTTTAACATTTACCTTTTTTCTTCTTTTGCTCTCAGCTGTTCTTCCTGTCTCAAAACTTGAACCATTATAGACTCAAAAACTCCACTTGTCAAACCTGCCAAACTTCGAGGTGTTGACCGACGCCTTGTTGACGTGCATGCAGTTCCCTTCTCCTCCTCCAATCCATAATAGCCTCTAGATGTAACTGCTATCGTTGTCTTTTCTCTCAAGTGCCTTGGAGAAGAATAAGTCAATTCACAAGGTCAAATCTTCTGGATAAGCAACACACCCTTTCACTAGTACCTTAAGTATAATTTCTTCTGCTGACTGTATACAAAATATTTAGCTAAACCTTTCTTTGCCATGTTTGAGTTTTATCTTTTCCATACAAGATTCTAACTTCTTTCATATAAAATCGATTGAAGGACAGTACGTCCTCTATATTTTAAAAAATATAAGCCCGAAGCATTCAAATTAAGGACTAAAACACTAACTTTTTAATAGAAAGGCTTTTTTGGTAATAGGTATCATATTGCTTATTGATGTAGGAGAAAATGTAAAATGATATAAAACATTTTGAGAAAGATGATTTTCAGTTCATAAATACTTTAGGGTAATTATTAACAAGTGTGATAGTACAATATAGAGCAATTTATTATATTACATGAGCAGAGAATAGGGAATTATAAGGCCCAAGGAAAACAGCTGCCTAGCAATAACAGACCCTGAGTAGATGAATTAGAGGTTCGTTTTAAAGTTTTTACCAAGTGATCTAACTAATTCTGTAGCAGTATTATACTAATGGAAGAGAACATGTTAACAAAAGTAAGAATGAACAATGTAATGAAATTCTCCTTCTGACTAAACTCTAAAAAAGAATTTAGAATTATAGAATTCCTCTTCAATTTCAATGCAAATGTGTTCTTTAAGATATTGTAATTAATTTATTGAGTTACTAGTCTAAAGCTTAAAAATAGTGTCTCGGCAGTTAATTTAATTGTTCATAAATCATCTTAATGAATTTGAAATTACTAAAAACATTTACAATAGTCCTAAGGATGCAGCTCAGAGGTAGCAAGTTTAAGACCCTAGGATTCATCTACAGTACTGCCAAACGGGGGAAAAAAAAAGTCAATAAAAATATATTACTTTAATCTTGTAAAGTTTTAAAGTCTAGTCCAACTCTTGATTTCTAGGTCTGTATTTATTATACAAATGGTAATTATTAAAAAAAAAAAATCAGGCCTGGTGGTGGTGGCATACACCTTTAATCCTAGCACTTGGGAGGCAGAGGCAAACAGATCTCTGGAATCGAAGACAGCCTGGTTTACAGAGTGAGTTCCAAGACAGCCAGGGCTACACAGAGAAACTCTACCTCAAAAAATGATGCCCCACCCAAAAGAAATTCAGGTAAAAAAAAAAAAATCTCTTTTTCTACCTTTGTAATATATGCCAGCCAGCTGTGAAGGTGCATGCCTGTAATCCCAGCACTCAGGAAGTAGAGGCAGGTGGATCTCTGTGAGTTCGAAGTCAGCCTGGTTACAAAGGAGTCTAGGATAGACAGGGCTGTTACACAGAGAAACCATCTTGAAAAACAAAAACAAAGCGAAAGCCTCTAAAAGTTTCATATGTTATTTCTACAATGGCAAACTCAAGTCAGTACTTAAGTCAATCACTCAAAATACTACATAATTTATAAGAAGATTTTCCTCCGTTGGAGCCGCTCCCACTCTTGGGTATTAGTGTTCCTTAAAAAAACTACATTCCCTCTGTTTAAACAAACCAGACAGACGAAAAAGAACTTGTATGAATTAAATGTTGGCTGTGGTTATATTTCCCTGCAGTCCTAAAAACTGTCAAGAAGTTCACTGAAGCATAAACCTTTACACTGTGAGATACAAGCAAAGCCCCATCATTCTTGCAAAGTGTCCACATCAATTTGTGACTATAAATTATAATACCATATCAATCTTACCTTCACTGATATCTGATCTCATAAAAAGAGTCTATTGAGTTATTGTACTGCTGTTTTTTGTTTTTTCCTGTCACAGGGAGATAATACTAACTGATGCAGCTTTACAAAGAATAAAAACATTAGTTTTCTAATAATGGAGAATTTGGGCTAATCTGCTGTGCTATCTCTGGCAGTTGTTATCTTCTTTTAAAAATATTAATTTAAAATTTTACATTTATTGTGTGTTGGGGGGCATACATTTCACAGTATGCCTGTAGAGATCAGATCACCTTCATGTGTCAGTATACTCTTTCTACCTTTTAACAAAATTGTATATTTATGTATGTTGTATGTTGTGTGCACAGGCAAGTTATGTGGAGGTCAGAGGATAACTAAGAGTGCTCTTTCTTTCTACCATGGGGGTTCCAAGGAGTGACCTCTGGTTATTAAACTTGGTAGCAAGGACCTTTACCTATTAAGCCATCTTCATGGCTCAGATTACACTAATTAACACATCACAGAATATAATCCATCCATCTAAAAGGACCAGATGCAAGTACATGCACTTACTAAAAAAGATGTCATTATATGCTAAGTGTAAAAAGGTTTTGAATAAAATATATTTAACTACAAACATCACAAATAAATGGCATCTAGAAGTGTATGTGCTTGTATACACATGAGTCCAAACTCTTAACCTAGATTACTACAAATGCTTCATGACAAGGAAAATTCTGTTCTGTCAATACAGAAACCTATTGTGCAATACTTTTAAAACCTACTTGGAATGTGTTATTACTCTGCTGTCTCCTCTAAAATCTTCCACTCATACTTAGAACACATCTGACATTATTATTACTTATAAGACCTAGTGTGAAATGGCCCTTATCTCCTTTAAGGCCACTCTTCCTGTTTTTCTAAGTCTTTGCTCTCTGCAGGCCAAAGTCTCCCATTTACTCTCAGACCACACCAACACACCTACTTCCCTAGAATCTTTGCAATCCACTCTTCTTCCATAAAAATACTTTTCCCAGATACTCAATTGTAGTTCTATCATTTCAACCACCTTTCAAATGCCACCAAATTTGAGAGGGCTTTTCTGATTGTGATGCCCCCCTCTCACTCTATGTCCTTATATTTGTTTCTTTGTTTTTACGTTACTTATCACAACACCGTGTTAACTAGCATTTACTTAATAACTGTCTACCCACCCCACCCTCCAGCAAAACTCAAGAGATCTATGTAAAATAGAAGGCAAAAGAACTGTAAGAGCTAGAGCTGACGGAGGACTCCAAGAAAACAGTTTTCTTCCTGATACACCAGGACTGAAGCATGTATGAACTCACAGAGACTGTGAACACACACAAGGCCCATAGAGCCTCAATTCAGACAGGGTCCCAGCACTGAGAGAGAAATTAGACACTGCTCCCACTGCTAACCAAGTATTGCATTGACACCTGCTAGCACTTCAGAGTAGGCCCTATGCCCAAGAATAATTGGACAACACAAAACTAACTCAACAATATTTTTGTTTGTAGACTTTTTCTCTTGTTTTTGGCTTTTTTTTTTTTTTTTTTTTTGGTATTACTGGTTTTTTGCTTCTATATTTGGCTTCCATTTTTGTGTGGGTTTTGTGTTTGTGTGTGTTTCTTCATTTTGTTTCCTTCTTTAAAAGAAAGGGACAGGGAAAACATAAAATTGAATGTATAGGGAGGAGGAAAGGATCTGGGAAGGGGAAAAACATGATCAAAATATATTGTATGGAAAAAAAATTTAATTAAAAAAATAATCTATCTATCCCCCAACAAGAAGGAAAGGTCCAAGAATATAAAGGATTTTCCGCTACCCTTATTGGCTGTACTTTCTGACCCAAAACTACAGTATGCATGTAGTTTACATATATATAATATATTTGTGTATGTACATGTGTATAGATGCATGTTTAAATATCTTTCAAAGGATACAAATCAAGCAAGCTGTTTCATATTTTCAGTTACAATTATACTTAAAATTTAAAACTCTATCCATATTTTTCCACAATAGGAGCCCTATGTTATTTGGTTTTATTCATTAGAGAATAAAATGTCAAATTAAGATAAATAAATCTTACCCCCAAACAGTAGCTATCACATAATCAAAGAGCATACAAATACACTAAAATAACTCTTCCCTTTAAAAAAAATTAAGCTATTTTATTTCTATTAGGAAAATTATTTCATGAAATCAGTATGACAGTAGTTTGAAATAATATAAGGTGAACTATACATAAACATTTATCAATAATTATACTGACTTACTGAGTTTTTGTCATCATTTCTATGGTTTCTTCTTTTAAAGCATGAAACATCTACACTAATACATTCTGAATTTCAGAATTCAGAGACTAAATTCTACTTACAATGACTGCAAGTATTAACAAGAAACAAAGTGAGGTTATGTAATTGATACATAAAACTGATATAAAATATACCTGGTATTTACTTACAGATACCTATTAAATATAGATATTTACAAACGCTTCCATTATTATGTGAGTTAAATTGTTATTATTAAAAGCAATGTGAATGTCATTAATAATACAACTATTTGTATAGAAGTACAGCTCAAAAGTAGAGATAATTTTTAGCAGGCACAAGGCCCTGAGTTTAATCCTCAACACATAAATATAAACACACACACACACATACACACACACTGCACAATTATAACCTGGAAATAAAATTACCTAATATGTTTAATATTCTGTTTGTTTTTGTTTTTTGGAGACAGAGTTTCTCTGTGTGTAGCCTTGGCTGTCCTGGATTCACTTTGTAGACTAGGCTGACCTCAAACACAAGAGATTCACCTGCCTCTGCTTCCCAAGTGCTGGGATTAAAGATATGTACCACCACCGCCCAGACTTCTGTTTAATATTATAAATGAAATTTTTCACTTTGTTAATATATTCATTTAAAAAAAATGTTGAAATGCAACTATAACTCTGTAAGCCCTAACGTCCTAGCAAGAAAAGACATTTAAGACAGTGAGTGTTGTTTAGTGCAGGGACTATTTGCAGGCAAGGCTAAGAGAAGCTAGAAAGAGATGATGAATTGTTCCTGGAACAGCTGTAACAAGGAGTTATTCCCACTCCAAGTCTAAAAGAGGAAGAGAAAGGAATAGGGAATTGTTATTAGACCAAGAGAGCTGTAACTAAAGAAGAGAACCACACAGTGACTGAGCAGTTACTGACAACCTGAAGGTCAAGAAAGAGGAAGATGTTAAAGTAAATACTCCTACCTCTTAGTCCTCCTGTCAGTGCCTTCCATTGGCTGAACCCAATCAGAAGTCAGGGGACAAGGTAGACCAGTTGATGCAGTCCTTAGAAACCAGCCTCCTGGGGCACAGAGCAGAGTATACAAGGGTGGAGTATGCATGTGGAGAAGCATATGATGACTAACAGCATAGCACAACCTGAGTATTAGTTTTCAAGAACAACTGAATGAAATTAGAAAAGAAAGAAATTTTACTAGGGACGTCAACAAAATCTTAGGAACATTTGATAGATAAGCGATGTAGTCACTGCAGCTGGTGTGCACTTCTCCCACCTAAATGTACACATCTTTCTGCATTCTAAACTGCACCAATCATTAAAACCAAGTATCCAAGTAAATCTAGCATAAACAAAGTTTCAAATATCTCAGCAGCTAATTGTTAAACCAGACCTTGATAAATTACAATGCTCTCATTAAAAAAAAAAGCTTAGAGAAATTCTTACTTACAATTTATAAAAACAAACATATTATAGTATACACACTATTTTTTCCCTCTTTTGAGCCACCTTATAAAAGTTTAGAAAGTGACAATGTCTTGGTGAAACCAATCATTTTATACAAATAATATGTATTAAATTTTTTTTAAAATATCAAAAGTTTGGAGACCACTGCCTTCATTTTTAAGCTGCTTGATAGCCAAGGTTTTTTTTCCAGAAAAAAAAAAAAACTGCAAAAAAACCACTAATCACAATCTGTTACTTATTTTCTACTGTTTCCCTTTTGCTGTTCCTTCCAATCATTATTCTTACTCCCCTTGAAATTCTCGGCTCACCAAAAAAACTAGTATCTTGTATTAACTTTCATTTGTTCTAACATACTCCAGCATCTTTTCACTAGTCATGTAAGTAAGCTGGAATTCAAAATGCATTAACAATTTTTTATCTCCCTTGACCAAATTACTTTTCTATCCTCCACATTTAGCTTCTTTTACATCTTAGCCTAAAACCCCTCTGTTCATAAACTTCCACTACTAAGCATTACTGTTAAGAAACAAAACCTAGCCAGGTGTGGTTGCATGCACACCTTTAATCCCAGCACAGCAGAGGCAGAGGTAGGCGGATCTTGTGAGTTCCAGGCTAGCCTGGTCTATAAACTGAATCCAGGAGAGACAGGCTACAGAGAAACCTTGTCTTGAAAAACCAAAAAAAAAAAAAAAAAAAAAGAAAAAGAAAAAGAAAAAAAGAAAGAAAGAAAACAAAACCTTGCAGTTTGTTTAGTTTATTTCTTAGTAAAAACAACTGGATTCAACCTACACTAAGTCTACTTCTTTGAAAGTAGTTAGCACCCTCTTGTTCTCCGTAACAGCCACTTCTAATGCTGTCATTATGTAAAAGCTTCACCCTATCACCCACCACAACTCAGTAAGGTAGTTCTTAACTAACATTCATTAATTTATGTTTTTGAAAAAATAAGACTATCTGAATTTAGGCATGCCTCAATGTTTCAGTGAAAACTATGTCTCTGTTCCCAAACCAATCATTGCACAGGTTTTCAATATTTGTATTTCATGATTTCTTCCGTGCATTCCTTTAGCATAAAATTATGTCCAAGTCTGAGTAAAAGCAGTCACTCCCCTTGAGAATATTCAAACCTAAACTACTAGTCCTTTCATTTATACCTCAATTCACTATAACATGGCAAATGCCTTGCACATACTCCCCTGAACCATTCTTCCCAATGTTGTTATGAAACTAAAGGGATATTTTTCAGTTTTTATTTCACTCAATCTCACTACCATCTAATCACTCTTTTCTCGAGACCATTAACTGTAACTTAACACAATTTAGACTTTTTGAGATAAGAGGGGAGATATCCATTCATACAATTCAAATTCATTCAGATATCTACTAAACAATCAAGATTCAGCAATGAACATACTGACACTTTGAATATATGAAATTAAAGGTATAGGTATCAAAGATGATTGAAATATTCAGGTTGAAACAATAGTGACAACATAAACAAAAATTTAAAAAAATTGAAAGTCAGAAAGGAAAACAAAAAGCTTTGGGTTAGAAATAGTTAACATTTAAAGGTAGCAGTTGTATAACTAATAAGAAAAGTTGTGCTGAGCAGTTGTGAGGCACACCTTTAATCTCAGGAGGCAGAGACAGGCAGATCTCTGAAACCAAGGACAACCAGGTCTACAGAGTGAGTTCTAGGACAGCCAGGGCTACAGAGATACCCTGTCCCTAAAAAACAAAAACAAACAAAAACCAACAATAACAAAAAGAAGTAAAAGTTCTATGGACAGAAACAGTTTATTTTTTAAAGACAGGTAGGGCTTAAAATATTGACTTGGAAATCTTTTGGTAAGTAAAGCTATGGGAAGTAATGTATCTAGAGGAATAAATATAGAAATGAAAGTTCTAAAGGCATAATTGCAGGAATTACAGAGACAAGGAAAAGCCAACCACAACAACAAAAATACTAAAAAGATGAGTTAAGGTGTAATTTAAAAATGCAAAAACAGAGAATAAAAGTTTAATTGCTAAGTGTCCTAAATTCTTTAATTTTCCAAAGAGACTAAGAAAGAACAAAATTAAAGCTAAGAATTGAGAAAGAAGGCATTCATCATTAGTAAAAGTCAAGACAACTTAAGTAGAAACTAACTAACTGCAAAGGCTGTTCCAAGTTAAACATTTCCATGCCTTGGACATTTTCTGAAACAGCAGCAGATAAATAAACATACTATCAGAACTAAAGACAAACCATTGTAAGTTTTTAAAACCACACATTTTCTTAGAATAAATTTACGTCCTGCTTTTGTTTACTACTGACTGGCGCTATTCCTTGCCACACAGGATAATTCAAGAGGTCTCAGTGAAGGCAGAACAGAAATAAGCTCATTACGAAGTAAGTTACCAACTCACTGTCCAAACATGTTGGTGTTACCTAAAAGACACTTGAGCAGCAGTGGATATCTTAGCTCCCTGGCCCTGGCTGCTCTCTTCATCTACCAAGCTCTATCCATATCCATCTCTAATCTATGTCTGCATATATAAGGCTTTGAAATAGTAGATAATAAAATCAGGAAACTTTCAGATTTTGGTAATGCCACAAAGACACACAGGGAAACTCATCAAGTTTTGCCAACCTGAAATAACAAGTCCTACAAAGATACAGGAACCTAGGAAAAGCTACAAACAAAATTGAAATCAAGAGGATATGGCAATTGAATACTGTGATATCTACAGAAAATACCTAATACTTCAACTGGCTTTTTTTTTTCATCTTTCATTTCACAAACAGGAACTATACCATTTCTCTTCTCTACAAACCAGTAACTTGTATAGTTTTCTCATATATTCCTTGTGCCAATTGACCAAATCATGTTTGTTTGTTTGACAAATTTGAAATCAAGTTAATAAAAAGACAAACTTCTTATAGAAAAAAGTAACTCCAGGAAAACACTTATCTTGGCAGAGGACCCATTTTACCAGATATTAAAGGATTTTAGGGGCTCAAGAGGTGGGCTCACTCAGTAAAAAGCACTTGCTTTGCAAACATGAGGGCCTAAGTTTGGCCAGGTAAGAAAATCTGGGTGGGGCAATAGGTACCTGTATCCTAGTATTGTGGAGACAGGAGGATCCATGGGACTTGCTGGTCACTAGTCTGGTCTAGCACTGCCTCAAAAGAGGTGGACAGTGTTCCTGAGGATGACACTTAAGTTATTCTCTGGCCTCCACATATATGTGAACAGAGTACACATGCATGCATATTCTTCCGCGCGCACGCACACACATACACAAACATAAAAAGAGAAAATTTAAAGTAAAAAAAAAAAAATAAAGAAATACAGCAACAAATGAATAAAGGTCAGCAACAGAGTGGAGAGTTCAAACACACGAGGGATGCTATCATAAAGATGGCATTTCAAAACAACGGAGAAAAGTGATGTTGCAACAATTGGCTGGCTGCACACAAGAATAACAAAACACCTGGTATTCAACTTCATTTCTTTTTTTCTTTTTCTTTTTTTTTTTCCCAGAGCTGAACACCAAACACAGGACCTTGGGCTTGCTAGGCAAGTGCTCTACCACTGAGCTAAATCCCCAGCCTCTCAACTTCATTTCTTGACTAACAAATTCTAGATAGATCCATTCACTTGTTTTCATTTTATTTATGCCTTCATTGAGCATTAGTTAAATGCTTATAGGTAGTGTGGCTAGGTACTGGTACAACTGCTGTAATGAAGATATATAAAATCAAAGTAAATAAATATATACATAAGTTCTAAGTTATATAGTCTTAGTTCAGTCAAGAATAATTTCTCAGCGTTGAAGAGATAGCTCAGTGAGTAAGAGCTCAGACTGCTCTTGCAGAAGACCAGAGTTCAATTCTTAGCACTCATATCAGGAGTCTCACAAAAATCTGGAGATGCTGCTCTTGGGAGATCTGATGTCTATGACCTCAATGGGTGCTTATATTCACATGCACATACCAACACAGATACACAAATGTACACAAAGTTAACAAAATAAGAAAATAAAATCTTAAAAAATATTTTTAAAAATTCTCTGAGGAAGTGACAAAGGGAGCCAACTATGTAAAACCAAACAATTTAGGAATATGTGTTCAAATGCAAAGACCATGAGGTGAGATGGGTCAGAAGGTGGACGGCTTGCTGTCAAGCCTAATGACCCATTTGATCCCTAGAACCCACATAGTGGAAGACAACCTTCTCTCCCAATTGGTTCTCTGACCTCCACTCTAGAGCCCACTGCACACACACCCAAACACTGAATAAATACATAGAAAGGGGAAGGAGTTAGTGGGTAGGTGCTTTGACAGATATGTAGGAAGAACAGAGTTAAACTCTTTTTTGGTTTTTTGGTTTTTTTGTTTGTTTGTTTGTCTTTTGAGTCAGGGTTTCTCTGTGTATCCTTGACTATTCTGGACCAAGCTGGCCTCTAATTCACAGCGATCTGTCTGCCTCTGCCTCCCAAGTGCTGGGATTAAAGGCGTGTGCCACCACCGCCTGGCTCAGAGTTAAATTAAGCACTTATCCATAAGAGTACTTATTGATTTCTCTTAATGTTTATTTTTAAGTGGCTGATGGACAGAAAATGAACTCAAAAGAAAAAGCAGAAATTAGGTAACTATAGGTAAGAAATGGTAATGGCTTAAACTTAAGTAGCACCATTACAAATATACAAGCTCAGAATTAATTGCCATTTTTAATAAGGGAACTAAATGAAGTGGAAGAAAGTTAAAAAACACAAGTTGTTTTAGCCAGAGCTACATAGGCTTAGCAACAGTAAAACTATCACCACTACCAAAACAAAACAAGCCACAAATACAGGTTTGAACATGTCTGAAATGGTTACTAGATACCAATTAGATACAGGAAACAATTGTGGTTTCAAAATAGTAAGAGGACCGTATTGCTGGTAAAAGAAGATTCTATCTATCCATCTATGCATGCATCCATTCATCCATCCTCCATCCATCATCTATCTAAAGTATGCATGTGTATGCAACATATGTATGTCTGCAAGTGCCATACCTGTGTGTAGGCTATTGTGGAGGGCAGAAGTTCATGTCTGGTATATTTCTCAATTGCCTTCTCCTTGTTTACCTAAGACAGGATCTCTCACTGAACCTGGAGCTCACGAACTGGCTAGACTGTTGGTTGGTGGAGCTCTTCAGCATTCTTCAAGCTCTGCTTCCCAGGAGCGAGATTACAGGAATACATTGCCATACCCAGTTTGTTTGTTTGTTTGTTTGGTTTTGGTTTGGTTTTGGTTTTTCCAGACAGGGTTCCTCTGTGATGCTCTGGCTGTCCTGGACCTCTCTTTGTAGATCAGGCTGGCCTTGAACTCACAGCAATCCACCTGCTTCTGCCTTCTGAGTGCTTGGATAAAAGGCAAGTGCCACCACACCCGGCTGTAGTACCCAGTTTTTATGTGGGTGCCGAGGTGAGGCTCTTAGCTTATACAGCAAGCACTTTATCCACTAAGCCAACTCCCTAGTCAAAGAGACTTCTTTGAAAAATTTTACTTCCTTCTTATACCATTTAGCTTTTGCTACCAGATATACACACAATTTCTTAATAAACAATTAACAATGCAAACATAATCACTGGATTGCTAATTAGTTAACATACATTAGATACATTTCAATCACTCTCTTTAGATTTCCATAATAGGTATTTTATGTGTTTTGCTGCTGGTTTGATTTTTTTGACACAGGGTCTCATCATGTAACTCTAGCTGGCCTGGAACTCACTGAGATCCACCTCTCTTGTCCTCCCAAGTGCTAGGATTAAAAGCATGTGCCACCATGCCTTGTCTATGTTACTATTATTTTTTAAAAACAATATTACAAATAGTGTCAGTCCTACAACCCAAGGACTCTAACTATCTCCTATTCCTTGAAATTCCTTATAATCATTTCCTCCCCAGTTTTTCTCTCATCAGAAAGGTTCTTTTTTCTCAATCCCTACATCTTTTGGCAATGCCGAGCAGAGGTTAAACACTGGCTCTTCAGCCAAACCATCTAGGCCCTGCCACTTATTAGTCTAGGCAAATTAATCTTTTAGTGCCTAATATTTTCCATTTGTAAAACAGCTCATGAAATCAGTGACTGTCTTTCTAAAGGATTCGATTTTATGTATATATGTGAGAGCCTACATGTATGCATGTGTAACATATGTGTGTCAGTATCCAAAGAAGCCAGAGGTGGTACTGAATCCCCCAGGAGTTCTAGAGGGTATTGAGCCACCTGATGTGGGTACTGGGAACTGAACTGGGATCCTCTGTAAAAGCAGCTATTGCTTTTAACCTCTGAATGATCTTTCCAGCCTCTCAATAACTTAAAAGCTATGGGAATAACAATGTTTGTAAAGCCTTTCAAACGAGGTAGCAGTGACAATAATGGTAACTACTGTAAAAATAACGTCAAAATGGAATTTTGAAATTTTTGCTAGGATTTTGTGTATTAAAGGCAATCAAGATAGGCTCTTTTTCTCAACCTGTGGATAGTGATCCCTGGTTAGAGGGCCGAGGGGATGATGACCTATCTTTTCATAAAGGTCACTTATCAGACATCCTGAATCATATATTTACGTAACAACAGCAAAATTACAGTTATGAAGTAGCAACAGAAATAATCTTATGGGTGGGGGTCACCAGGACATGAGAAACTATATTAAAGGGAAGGTTGAGAACCATTGTTCTAGACTGATAAACTAATCAAAAGACTACTGCTATAAATTAGAATGAAGTTACAAAAACACCAGAAAACTAGCTGACTTTGTATGACATGAAATACCAAAAAAACCAAAAAACAAAAAAACTGTTAAGGTATAGTTTTACTTATAATTCTTTTAAAAATCATCATGGCATGATTGATGTCATCAACTTCCGTCAGGTTGATTTTTACTTAGCAGCTCTGTTAGTCTTCTTGTTTATGTTGAGAAATCCCTGACAAAGCAACTTCAGGAAACGAGGGGTATTGGGGCCGCAGTTGGAAGGTGCAGTCCATCACAGCAGGAGCAACGAGAGCTAGCCACAGAGGATTCCGTCAGGAAAGCAGAGAAATCATGCTGCTGCTCAGCTCACTTTCTCTTTTTATTCATCTAGACTCTAGCTGACACTAACCACACACTGCTTTTTTTTTTTTTTTTTCTTTTTTTAAAAGATAGAGCCTCACAGGATGGCTGTGTGAGATCCTTGAGACCCTCATGCTCCAGGGCTGGTTATCACAAGCAAATACCATCCCCAGCTCATACTCTTTTACTATATACACGCCTCTACATCTGTCTGTTATCTCTTCCGTCCTCTCTCTGTACTATAGACAGCCAAACCTACCAGCATCTAATACAACGGAGGCAAATTCAGTATCATGCACCCCACCCTCACTTCAGCAGAGTCAAACTAAACTGCCTAAGCTGACCAAACTTCAAACATGAATTTTGTCAGGTTTCTAAAAACTCTATCTAGTCCTTGAGGAAGAGAGTATGCAGCTTCTCTCAAGCCAACAAGTAATTACTGAATTCCTTTGTTCTTAAAGAGCCACTTATGTTTTAATTTGAAGTGAATAGTTACAGAAGTTAAATAGCAGCAAACCAAGTAGAAAGTCCCTGTGCTCAGAGTTTATATTCTGAGAGGAGAAATATATTATATGTAACTAAACTGAATGATATTATGTATTAGGTTGTAAAACAAAAACCTATTAAGAACAAAGCACATTAAAGGTGATAATGACTCAGAAGAGGAAAATTACTTAAGAAAGAATGGTTAGGAAGTCTTAGATAAGGTAGCATCAGAGAATAAAATAAAGGACTCAAGAATCAATGTATATTCTAAGTACAAGCACAAATATTCAAAGCAAAAACAAAATATGTCTTCAGTTTGGTTGATTATTTTATAATATTTTCATCTTCTAATTTAAAATATTCAGATATGTCAAAAATGCTGATTTTATAACTACAGGAAAAATATGTATTGAGTTTCTTAAAAGGCCTGTTGCTTTCTGTGTGAAATAAAATGGAGTATTCCTTTTCAAGACAACCTGAGAAAATGATCAGAACTGTCTTTTTAGAAATTGCTTATTTAGTAAAAAAAAAATTTTTTTTTAATTTATCTTTTGTTTCCAGTTCTTTGATTTTCACCTGCTTCTATGACCCAGCACTAGGATCAAAAGCACTTTCCACCAAAGCTGGTCTAGCATTTTGTTTCAACTGTTTCTCAAGGCAGGGTTTCATATTCTCCTACCTTGACCTTCCAGACACTGAAAATCTAGGTTTGAGCAATCAGGCCTGTTTGAAAAGCAATCTTAAAAACAAAAATATGAGCCCAGAAGATTGCCTGGTAGGTAAGTCTGATGCTCTGAGTTTGATCCCTAGGACACATGTGATGGAAAGAGAAAGCTGACTTCCTCAAGCAGTTCTCTGACCTCCACAAAGCATGCTGTTGTGTATGTGTGCACAGTACACATAAACATACAAACAAATAAATACTGTGAGCTATAAATATAAAAAAAGACAAAAGTATGAAATGCTACTGGGAAAATAATATTATACCTGAGTGCATATTTTGTGGAAAAGATTTCTTGGTCTCAACCAAAAAGGCTAAGAATATATACTACCACAAAAATCATCTGTCCTACTTAACTCTAAGTTCTTCCTTTAAAGAAATTGTGTATGTGTGCATGTTTGTGTGAATGCATGGGTTAGTGCAGACACGCATATGTAATATGTAGGCCAGCATCAAGGCTGGCTCCATCTTACTATTTTGACAAGGAATTTTTACTTTCTTTTATGTGTATAAGTGTTTTACCTGCATATATGCATGTGTACAATATGTGCATACTTAATACCCATGAAGGCCGTAAAATAATACTGGATCTTCTGGAACTAGAATCACAGATGGTTGTGGAACTGCCACATAGGTGCTTGGCATCAAACCTGGGTTCTCTGCAACAGCAAGTGCTCTTAACCACTACACCGTCTCTCTAATCCTCTTTACCTTCTTTTTTGAAGCAAGGTCTCTCCCTGAACCCAGAGTTTACCAGCTACTCTGCCTGACCAGCAAGCCCTGGGGAACCTTCCTTGTCTCTGCATCTCCGTACTTCTCTCCCAGGGCCAGCATATCCAGCTTTTACAAAGATACTGGAGGTCCAAACTCAGGTCCTTATGCTCCCTAGCAGGGTAGGTATTTATGGACCGCTTTATCGCTCTAGCCAAATGTTTATTTCTTCCTAAAATTTTATTGTTAGCATATATTAAAATGTGCAAGGGTGCTTCATGTGACATTCCATACATGAAATAATGTACTTGATCACATTCACCCTCATCACCTCTGGCTCTCCTTTATTTCCACCCTTTCACATGCCTAATAATCCAACTTTTACTTTCAATGATATGCCCCCACCATTATACAAATAAGAAAAAAAAAATGATGATTTGTCTTTGTGAGGCTGGCTTGGATTAGTAGTTTTAATTTGCAAACTAAAGCTGTAGTCCCTATAAATTAGAATGCTATCATTTGCAAGAAATTTTATCTTTAACAAATGGGATGTATCTGAAAAAGAGAGCTATCCTTTGGGAAAAGAAGATTCCCAAGCACATTCCACATGCTAAATTACCAATTCAAACACTTCCTGCATTTTATCTCTTAGCACTGCTTTTCACTTTTAACACAAAAGACAAACCTCATGAACAGCAACACTTATAAGGTGAAATAAGTTTTATTTTCTATGCATTATTTTTAATCTTTTAGTGTATCCCAGCATCAAAATCGACAAATGTGAACTCTGAAACAAACTAACATTTGAAAAGGCATTAAAAAGAGTTATTTCTATCTGAAAATACTTTCAGATGTCTGTACTCAAAAGCTTTTACACAGTAAAATTTGGATTTACTCCTTAATACTAGCTATTTTAAATCTTTAGAACTGCACCTAAAAAACATATGGGTTTTATATTTTGAGTGAAATTTTAAAAAATAACAACTGCAATACATGATCACTGCAGACAAAGTAAGAGCAGAAAGACTAAGCAAGCGCAGTTCTAATGTGAAGTTCTAACCACGTACTCTAAGTACACTATATCACAGCCCTGACGATTTACATTCAAGCCCAACTTCTTCCCTATACAATTTATTCAAATGTATATGGACTAATTTTTAATAAAATATTTCAACATAAAAATTAATATGCTTACTATATAAACTTTAGGAATACACACAGAACATTTTTTAAAGGGGCTAAGGATGTAGCTTAGCTCAGTTGGCAGTGACTGCCTATCATGCACAAAGCCATGGGAACTGATCACCAGCACTACACAACGAATTAAGGTCAGCTTAGGACAATCAAGACTCTGTGGAAAGGAAAAGAAAGAGGGTGGAGGATGAACCTAGCAACTTTCTATTATTTTGTTGCTTTCCTTGTTTCAAAGTATATATACTCAATATCCTGAGATCTAAGCAGGAATAATTCTAGAACATTTACAAATCTCAAGTGGAAAATGGTACAGCAAAAGGTTTGGGTAGATAATATTACCTACCACTGAGTAGGGTAATTTAATAAGAATGTTAAAGATTCAATTATACAAGGTTATGGACAATAAAAAATGGCTATTATTTGCTTGAGTAATTCTAATTTTAAGAAAATAGCCTAAAAATGATCTGAAAGCTAAAATGCAAGTAGAAAAGGAAATAACCTTCTTGAAGCTGTTTTTCTCAGCTATTTGGCCATAGTACTGGAGCTTACAACCATGCTGACAGACTACAAAATAAAAACACACCTCTCTACCAAGGCATTTTTATTATAGGAAACCTAAACATTCTCAAATATTTTTAAGTGGAAAAGAATCTTTAGATAATGTTTACAGTACTGAAAATAATACCTCTTATTGGTGCCATGATATAACGTTTCTAGCCTCACTAGCTGCCTTCTATCAAGCTATCTAGCTTTTAATATATGGTATATATATTTAACTACAATCTTCCATAATCTTTTTCTCCCACAAAAGACAGCTGAAGACAACCAATTCTAATATAAAGTTCTGCCTTGGTACCCTTGTCCAACACTGTACTTTCCTGTCTCCAGATCTGTGTGTTTCTCTTCACCAATCAACCTGAAGGAACAAGATAATGTTTGCCAACATATCTAGATGATATTATGTAATATCTAGTACAGAACTGTTCAAATACTTACTCAATGAGGTCAATCTCAACCCCCCCCCCCCCCCCCCCCCCCCCGTTTTTCAAGACAGGGTTTCTCTGTGTAGCTTTGGCCGTCCTGGACTTACTTTGTAGAGCAGACTGGCCTCAAACTCACAGTGATCTGCCTCCTGAGTGCTGTGATTAAAGGCGTGCACCACTACGCCCGGTTCTCAATGAGATCAATTTCATCAAGCTCAAAACTATGAGGTCTTGATTAAGAGATTTTGAACTTCACCCCCACAGTAGTAGTTATTCCACCTCTAACACTCTAGCGGTAGCTTATCACAGTACTCCTGAAATATGCTCCCATGAAACACTGAAGAGTACTTTATTTATAAGCTAAACCAAGATTTCCAATCAACCTCATCAAGTAATTATTCTTCTGAATTTGAATACAAAAACAGTTAAGGTCTTGATAAACTCTCTTAGATGAGGAGTTTCCTCCCATAATTGTCTTAAGCCATTTTGGACCCTTTAGAAAAAACAAAGTAAGTGACATATAACTACATCAAAACAGGGTGCTGTGAAAATAGCATCTCGCCACCTAAGTGTTCTTTCCATGCAACTAATTTTTACCTTTTACCACACCTGTGTATGCACTTCTTCCTACTAGCTTTTAAATCTTTTGGAAATAGGGAGTGCTCACAAGGCCCAGAACTGATCACAAAAGAAGTGATCAATAAACGTCTTAATGAGTTCTATTTTCATGCCACCACACTTAAATATTTCCAGGGACGTTTCTAAATAAAACTTTTCTAAAACAAATGGCAATTATAACTAAAATTACATGCAATATCAAACTCTTAATAGTATATAGTTCTGAACAAGTGACAAGTACAGACTCTAACTAAAGGCCAAAAGTCTCCAATGTTTAAATATTTATACAAAAAAGAATTCTAACCTGGGCATGGTGGCACACGCCTTTAGTCCCAGCACTTGGGCAGAGTCAGGCGGATCTCTATGAGTTCAAGATCAGCCTGGTCCAAGACAGCAGAGTTGTTACACAGAGGAACTCTGTCTCAAAAAAAAAACCAAATAAATAAATCTATACTTTGGCTTCCTTAAGCTCTTACAAACATTTCACCTTTTTCATAAAAGAGAATGACAGAACTTGGTGGGCAGGATTAGTCAGAACAAATAAGCTTCTTGTCAAAATTTTTAACCAAATATTAACTGAAAATTAAGGAAACAAAACCTCAAATTTAACTTAGAAGATTAAAATCAGTCTGTAGAATTATTTTGATTCAATTACAACTTGTTCTTACACATTTCAATTTTTAAAATGTTGAGGCTTTTCTACACAATAATGATACTTCTGTATTTCCATCTCCAAGGAAAACAGCTTGCCAATTAAAAAGTAATTACTAAACTAACCTTCAGCTATTTTAAGACAGTGGTTCTCAATGGTTCAAGCAAGGTTCCAATAACCTTTTGAAGGGGGCGGGAAAGGGGGGGTCACCTAAGACCATCAGAAAACACAGATATTTACATTACAATTCATAACAGTAGCAAAATTACAGTTATGAAGTAGAAAAAAATGTAATTTATGGCTGGTATTACCATAACATGAGGAACTGTTTGATAGCATTAGGAAAGTTGAGAACCTCTGTTTTAAGAGAATTTTAGCCCATACACATATCATATTAACAGCAACTTAACTGAGAAAGAAAAATTTAATGATATTTAAGATTATTTTTATCAAAAGATCTAAAATGTTCAAATGCAAAAATCTTAATTCATCTACATTAGCTCATGGATGATGAATATTTTATAACAGCAGCCTTTAAAATTAAAAAAAAATCTAACTTGGGCTACATGTAAATATTCTTTTTCTTTTCTTTCTTTTTTTTAATGCTTTATTTTTATTTTAGGTGCATTGGTGTTTTGTGTGTGTGAGGATGTCAGATCCCATGAAACTGTTGTTATAGGCAGTTGTGAGCTGCCATGTAGGTGCTGCGGATTGAACCCAGGTCCTCTGAAAGAACAGTCAGGACTCTTAACCACTGAGCTATCATTCTAGCCCCACGTAAATATTCTTAGAATATTTGAAACTCCACTGACCAATTTTGAAAGAATTTTAATAGTTGTCATTTTTGTAAATCTTTCTTTTAAAGATTGCATGTGAGTATGTGCGGGTGCGTGTGTGTATCTGTGTCTGTGTGTCTGTGTGTGTGTGTCTGTACTGAAACAGGCCACTGGTTCACCTGGAGCTGGAGCTACAAGTGGTTATGAGTGGCTGGAATATGAAATCAGGTCCTCTGAACAAAAAAGCATCAAGTGCTCTTAACTGCTAAACCAGCTCTCAGCCCATTTTCCTAAATCTTGTATATAGCTTCCTATTACACGTCTATTCTTCCATTCCTTTCCACTTACATAACTTTATCCCTATTTCTATTTTTTTCAACAAGCTCTCACTATGTAGCTCCAGCTGGTGCATACACGCATACACATATTCACATATTCATGCGCGCACACATGTATGCGGGCACGCGCACACAAACACACACACACACACAGAGTAACACTTTTGTACACTGTGTGAAGACTGTCTTTGTATTATTCAAATGTTGATTTCGGTACCGGCAGAGAGCTGAGTACTTTTGTTATTGTTATTCATAGGACTATCACCGGCCTCAGTATTTTCCAAACATATTGGCTTAATAAAGAGCTGGTGGCCAAAAGCTGAAGCAGGGAGAGAAGGCAGGACTTGTGGGAAAATAATTGAGTGGAGACTCCTCCCTGGGACAGGAGGAGCCAGGTAGGTAATGGGCCGCGTGGCAGACAGGGACTAGAATAGTCAGGTTAATTTAAGTGATACAAACTAGCTAGGAGGTAGCCTGAGCTAAGGCCTAAGCTATAATAAAAATTAGTAAGTAAAACACACACACAGACACACACACTCACATACACCAGGCTGTCCTCCCTGATTTGTTTTGTTTTTTTTTAGTTAATTTATTTATATGAATGCCTGTCTTCATGTACACTTGAAAGTTAGTAGAAAGCATCAGACCCCACTACAGATGGGTGTCAGCCAACATGTGATTGTCAGGAATTGAACTCAAGACCTCTAGAAGAGGAGCCAGTGCTCTTAACCACTGAGCCATCTCTCCAGCTCCCTGTCCTCTTGAATGCTGGGATTGAAAGCGTGCCCTACCTTGCCAACTTATTCCTTATTATTAATGCTAACTGGTGTTTCTCAGTTGCCTCAAATAATAAATGATATTAATTCTAAAACATAACTTTCTTGAGAATACACACTTTGTCTAATAGAGAAGAGTATATAGGAATGGGAAGAACACTGGCTAGTTGTTAACCTGACACAAGATACTATCATTTTAGAAAGGGTAATCTTAATTTAGAAAAAATCCCTACTAAACTGGCCTGCTTCTTAACTGGTAATTGATGTGGGAGGGCCTACTTCACCGGGTAGTGCCATCCTGGGCAGATGGTCCTAGATGGTTAGAAAGGCAGGCTGGGCAGCCATGAAGAGCAAGCCAGTAAACAGCACTCCTCTGACTTCTTCAGTTCCTGCCTCCAGATTCCTGCACTGTTTGAGTTCCTGCACAGACTTCCCTCCGTGATGGGTATACTATGGAACTGCAAGATGAAATAAAACCATTCCTCCCCAAGTTTTTTTTTTTTTTTTTTTTTAAATAATGTATTTATTTATTAGTTTGAGTGCTCTGCCTGTACATACACCTGCAGGCCAGAAGATGGCATCAGATCACATTATAGATGGTTGTGAGCCACCATGTGGTTGCTGGGAATTTCAGGACCTCTGGAAGAGCAGACAGTGCTCTTAACCTCTGAGCCATCTCTCCAGCTCCCCCACCCAAGTTGGTTTTCATCATGATGTTTTATCACAGCAATAGAAACTTAACTAAGTCAAGTGGTATAAAGTATAGTTTTAAAACTAATTACTTACTCTAGATAAGAGAACCATGTGAGAATAGCAATGTAGAAGGATTCAGTGGGTCCTAGAAACCTACAAGTAGAACATTATGATAGGCAGATTTGGGCCAAGGGGTCCCGCTCAAACTAAGGCACTAGCCAAGGACAATACAGGCGGTAAAATTTAACCCCCTACCCAGATCTAGCCAATGGACAGAACAGTCTCCACATTTGAGTGGAGAGTGGGATATGACTTTCTCATGTACTCTGGTGCCTCACATTTGACTATGTCCCCTGGTGGGGGAGACCTAGTGGCACTCAGAGGAAGGACAGCAGGTCACCGAGAAGAGACTTGATACCCTATGAGCATATACAGGGGGAGGTAATCCCTCTCAGGAACAGTCATAGGGGAGGGAAATAAGGGGAAAATGGGAGGGAGGGGAGAATGGGAGGATACACGGGATGGGATAACCATAGAGATGTAACAAGAATAAATTAATAAAAAAATAAATTTAAAAAAATTAAAAAAATAAAACTAATTACTTAAAAGGTATGTTGGGACTTTCAAAAACATGGTGTCACTTTAAGAAAAAAAAAATCCACACCAATAGCTCATGCAAGCAATTAACCAGGTTTTAGAAATTGAAAGAACAGTCCTCAGTTTTAATCCTGGTTCTGAAACAATTTAGTAGCATATACAAATTTTGTTTACATGTTTCTATATTTACTATGATTATAAAGACACAAGTGAAAACAATGGAGTATACTCAGGTTCTAATATATTCCTTTTCTCAATGGATCATATACATACTTTTCTGGGGTGTAGATATGATTCTAGACCCCTTCTAAAGCATACAGAATTACTTACTTTCTTGAAACTGTTTCATACTCTGTGTTCGCTGTAGCTTACCATTTTGGAATGTCCTCATCAAACCCTCCAGAAAAAATCCAAAAACAGTGTTCAACTCCGTTAAGAATCAGTTCAAGTACAAACTCTCCAACAACTTTAAACTACCCTCCCCCTTCTCCTTTCCTAGTCTCCGCTAGTCTCCGCTGCCCTCCCTGCCCTCCCTGAGCTTTAAGCCAACTGCCTCTAATTTTTTTCTGTATATCCATTATATAATCATACACAATTATTATTTTAAATGTCTCTTTACCACTCTGGGGCAAGGCACTAATGTTTTCATTTATTTTTTATTTTTTTCTGGTTGGTTTTGTGTGTGTGTGTGTTGAGACAGGATTTCTTGGGTTAGCTCTGGCTGTCCTGGAACTTGCTTTCTGGACGAGGCTGGCCTCCAACTCACAGAGATGAGTGTGTATCTACCTCTCTGAGTGCTGGGGTTAAAGCATGGGCCTCTACATGCAGCTTTGATGTTTTCATCAAGGACAACTCCACCAAATACATAAATATTTGTGCCATCATCTAACCTAGATTAATATTTTTACTGTATGAACAAAGAAACTGTTCACAGTACCAGTACCACTAGGCTGCTCTCAATGATAATGTGGCATCCTCTTTACCCAATATCTCATCAGCAGCTCAATGACAAGCTCAATAGTATATGCAGCAGTTCAAAAAAAATTTTTTTTCACATTTATTTATCCAGGGGGTTGTGTATTCCACAAGTAGAAGTCAAGGGACAACTTTCGGGCATCAGTTTTCCCCTCTACCACATGAGTCCCAGGTATCAACTCAGGTTCCCAGGCGTGGCAGGAAATGCCTTCACCCACTGAGGATTCTTGCGAGCTTCATATATGCAGCAACTTTACCATTTGAAAATAATTAACTCAGTGTCTAAGAAATAAACATCAGGAAACAAATAAAACTTAAATAATACGTGATGCTGGCTTAATTATTATATACCATATGTCACTTTATGAAATCCAAAAATAAGAACATCTATTTTCTGAAAATCATAATCCATAAAAAGTCTGTAGAATACTGTTATAAAACATCTATATATTCAACTTATATTCCAAGCAGCTGTAGCTTTCACCAAGTTATGCCCACTCAAACCACTCAGCTATGATTCAGATTTTAAGCTAATATAAAAAAAGAAAAAAAATTTTAGTATCCACAAATATAGTCTAGCACTTACAAACTGTTTGCATACATAAAATACTGGTGCAAAAACATAAGGGACTCAAAACTATCCATTTGAGACCATTATATTATTTTTGCTACTAAAATGCAAGAATTTTATTTTGTTTAGCCTACCAAATCATATACACACACACACACACACACATATACACACACATTCATACACACTTTATACCATTTTAAATTTAAATTTTAAGTGTAGACACTATTAGGTCACATGAGGATATTTCTGGACATAAGCCATTGGGAACAATTTATAAATTTTTATGCAAAAGAGAAAAAGTAAGAGCCAGGTGTGGTAGTGCATGCCTGTAATCCTGACACTTGGAGGCAGAGGAAGGTGGATCTCTGTAAGTTCAAGGCCAGCCTGGTGTACAAAGTGAGTCCAGGACAGCCAGGGCTGACAGAGAACCTTGTCTTGAAAAACCAGAGGGCAGGGGAGGGAGGGGGGGTGACTTGTCTTTTTGTAGGAAGGACTAAGATTTGTTATGTATACAGTAATTTTGAAAGTATCTATAGTTTAGCTACTTTCTAAAACTTCCAAGCAGCTATTTTGTCTATTCTACATGCATGTTTCTCCATCTATAAAACTAGACAGACGACAAGATTCTGTGTATAAAATCCTTTATCAGTTGGAGTATATTTACCTATTTAGAAATAATGACATGTGGGACTGGAGAGACGGCTCAGGTGGTTAGGAGTACCTACTGCTCTCTCCCAGAGGACCAAAGTTTAGTTTCTAGCACTCATTTCAGGTGGCTCACAACCACCTGTAACTTCAGTTGGAGTAGATGTGACAAACTCTGGCCTCATGGGCAACTGCACTCACATGCCTATATCCTCTCCCACAAACAGAAATAAGTTAAAAATAAACCTTTTTTTTTTAAAGCCTTTTAAATTGATGACATGTGAATGGACTGCTTTTTAATATGTATCATATTCAACACAATGCACTATAAAGAGTAACACACAGTTTTTTTAAAAAAATCATCAAATAAAAATATTAAAATAACTTTCAAAGCTAATTTGTAAACATTTAACCTATTACCGAATAATTCTACTTCAGTGAAGAACGCAAAAAAACTTTAGTTTACTGAAAGAGAATTGCCTTCTAATGAGTTAAGCACCCACTATACTACTCTTTTAGTGAAATTAGTCAGTAATGCTTTGAAAATAGTTATGATCAGGCAAAAACAAATGAAGAATAGGTTATTTTATACAATGCCTAGGTTCAGATTTGAGGTATTATTTATTCATCTTACTGCAGTAATGTGATTAATACACTGAGTTACATGACCAACCTTACTGGCTTTGTTTTTTTAAAAAACTCATTTTGTAAACTCCAATTCCAGGGTCTAGAGAGACGGCTTTTTGCAGTAAGCCCTTCATGCCCATTACCACGGAACAAGCCTTGTAAGCCCAGCTCCAAGGGAGATGAAGAATGGAGACTGGCTGGGTGTACTTGCCTCACCCTCAGGGAGGAGCCACGCCTCAAAGGAAAAGGTGGAGAGCTCTGGCAGACATCAGACACCTTCTTTTCACTTCTACTTCATGCTCATGCTCACACACAGTGTGCAAATGTGCTCTCTCACACAAACACACATAATTTAAATTCGTCTTAATTCACATTTCTAATATTTAAATACGTTTCTATTACTGGGCTCATGCCTGCTATATAGGGATTACTGTATAAAATCTTAATTTTAGTGTCCTATGTTAGCTTATTTTCTCTTGCTGAAAAAGAGGGAGTATAAATGTACCAAAAAGAATGTACAATTTGAATTATCTATAATTACTAGTAGAATAAAAAATGTCTAAGACTGGGTACTTAGCTCCATGGTAGAGTAATTGTCTAGTACCCTTGAAACCCTCTGTTCTCTACCTAGCACTGGAAGAAGAAAAAGACACAGACAGACAGACCCACACCATGCAGGTATAAACTTATGAATATGTTATGTTGATGTACTCATTACCTGTCACTGCAAAAATTCAATGTCTTCAGATGAAACAGAAACACTTTAAAACACTAAATTTCCAATGGCTGGAACTGATAGTAAAAGACAAAAATTTTGATGGACCATCTTCCCACACGAGCCCAAATTATTTTTCTAAACATATTTTGCCCCACGAGCTTTTTTAAACGCCCTAAGAGGCGGGTTCAACTTCCATCCAACAAAAACCTATCCTACCGCCTACTCGTGTAACTCTTCCTTCCACCTTGAACCCATCTACCTGATCTCGGAGTCTGGGGTCCTTGGCGCTGGGCTTCCTCCTAGATTTCAAGCTCACCCTTTAAGTCAAGCCCACCACACCCCTCCGGCTGGGCGCCTAGCGCTGCTCCTCCCCGCCAGGTTCCGGCATCAACTCCGCACCTATCAGCGCCGCCCCCCAGGCCCTGGCCCAGCCCCTCCTCGGACACGTGTGCGGGTCTGTTTGTGTCTGTCTGTCAGTCCCGCTAGGGACCACGCTCGCTTACCGAGAGAGAAGCGCCAACTTCTGCTCCAGCAGCATCTCCAGTTTCTGACCCTGTTTGGAGATCCAGTGGTCGACGCCGTGCAGGCGGTAGCACGTCTCCAGCATCAACCTGAAGTCCGCCACAAACTCGGTGATGCCCCTGTACTGGCCGCTGGAGAACTTCTCTTCCATCTTCAGCAGACACATGCCTTGGCCCGGCTGCGGCGGGAGGACGCGACAGCCCCGGCCCCCGCTGCTGCGCCGCCCTTCGACCACCTCTTCTTCCCCGGCGGCAACGCCCCCCAAGGGCTGCAGGAAAGGGGCGGTGAGGCCGCGGTGCTTCTCCTGCAGGAACTCGCCCAGGATGCGGTGGCCCTGCTGCAGCTCGTAGGTCAGCTCCTGCCCCTTACCGCCACCGCCCGCGACCACCGTCGCCTCCGCCACCACCTCCTCCTCCTCCTCGTCGTCCAACGAGGAGGCACTCCTCCTGCTGACCAGCCCGGAGGCCCCGCCGGCCGCTGCCACCACCACCTCCACCTCCTCCTCGTCCCCTTCTCTGGTCTTCGGTGGCGGCCGCTCCTCCTCCTCCTGCTCCTCCGCGGCCCGCTCCATCTCCCCCGGCGTCTCCCGCACGCTCATGTCTCCCCCCCGCCCCCTGCCCCCGAGCAGGCCCAGGCTGGGGTCGAGAGGAGCGGCCGCTCGAGGCGCCCGGGGCACGCGTGAGCTCGGACCGCTTCTTTCAGAGAGCCGAGGCGGCGCGCAGCCCCTGCCGCATCGGGCCTTGCCCTCCTCAGTCGCCGGCCTGGACCGGCGCGCGCGCGGGGGTCTCAGGCTCGCGCCCGCGGGGCGGGGTTACATGGCGCGCGGAGGTGGGGGGAGAGGAGAGCCTAGGTGCCCTCCTCTCCTCTCCCCTCCCCCCGGCGGCGAGCGGCCCGGGCCGGCTTCACCCTCCACACCCCGCCCGCCCGCCCGCCTGCTCGCCCGCTCCCTCGCTCCCTCGCTCGCTCACCGGCCGGGCCGGCGGGGCCTCGGCGCCCCACCCCCTCCCGGGCCGACGGGGCGCTGGGAGGGGGCGAGGAGTAAGAGGGCTCTGCTCCCTCCCGGGTGGGCCGCAGCACCGGGCGGCCGCGGCTCCTCCTCTCCCTCACACCCCCCCTCCCGCCCCTGGCTACCTGCGGGGGACCTGGGCAGGAGGAGGAGGAGGCGGCGCGCACGGACCGGGCCGGCGACAACTGTCAGTTAGAAGCCCCGCTGGGCGAGGGGGGAGGGCGAGGGGAGGGGCGGGGAGGCAAGGGGGAGGGCACTCAGCCCCCCCGGCCGCCGGGGAGAGCTGTGTGGAGAGGCAAAGAAAGGAGAGCCGTCGCCATTCCCGGCACGCATGCGTAGTAGCACGGAGTGGCCCCGCCCCCTTCTCGTCCCGCCTTGCTACGCGAAAGCCAGAACTTGGCTCCTCCGCCGGCCCGGAGGCCCACTGTGTTGCGCGGATTAGTGATGTCATCAGTCTGCGGACTTCTGTAAGGGGTGGGGTGGAGGGAGCAAGAGCGCCTGCGCTGATGCACACCCGGGTAGGTGATCAAGGGACTGAAAACAACCGTTTTGTGAGACCCTTGCTTGTCCTGAAAATTAGTTTTCTCAAGGCAGTTCCTAGGTAACCTTTGTTAAGGAAAAATGAATAAGGGGAATCCGTTGTAAAATAAATATCGCACCCCGCTTGTGACTCCTTTTTTTTTTTTTTTTTTTTTTTTTTTTTTTTTTTTAAAACATAAAACCAGCATTTAGAAAAGTTTAGAAAGGAAGTTGAAGGACTCCGAAAAAGGGACTGGGGGTTTGTAGAACTCTACTTCTTGGAAGCGAATCCTGTTGAAATTTAAAAACCGAAAAACCCCGGAATTCCTGAGTTGGGCTAAGAATTAAGAAAATGCAATCGCACTAAAATGTCTCCACATATTTCTACTCTGAGCTGTATACAGCTTGTCATTGGTGTGGCTTTACAATCTCGCTACATATTTTTACTTTTAAATGACTAAGAAGTAGACTCATCACATTAGTTTGCATGTTGCATAAAATAGAGGAGCCCAAATAGATGTTACTGTTTGCTAATGCACACAGTGTTCAAACTTACTTGTTTGAAATTTGGAATAGAACATAAAACCAAAACTATAGAAATTAATTTGAGCATGAAACTTATAACTAAGTGGTTGAGATAATCTCACCTTCAAAATCGTCTGCTTCTGTATAAACAAAGACTTTTCAAGGACTGATTAAAATGTAACACCTTAAAACTTTTTTGTGCTCAATAAGTTAAAGACCAGTTAGTTGTAGCTAAAATAATAAACAGGAACACGAGATTTTAAAGTACTTCACACATGCATATATTCATCAGGCACTTATAGTTTTCTCTCTATCACACATAACTCAGCTCATGAGGAAAAAAAGTAGGGACCAGTTCTATTTCAACAACTGGCAAATATGCGTGGCTGGGTTTACTTCGTTTCCTTTGAGAAAGCCCAAGAATCTAAAGCCAACGGAACTGGAGCAAACGCCCCTCCCCTTTAGCCACCAGACCAATCTCAATGCTCTCCTCCAGCAGCTTCCACTGACTGAGCCTCCTGCTGCTCAGCACTACTTCATTAGCTCTTTATTCTCACAATGATCACATAAACTGCCTCTTGGCCTTATCTTACAGATGGGGAAAGTAATACTTAGGAAAACAGTTTGCCAAAATTCAGATTTAAAAACTCTTATTTTAAAACTCCAAGTACCCAATTAGAAATCATTTGCCACCGGGCTTGGTGGCGCATGCCTTTAAATCAATCCCAGCACTCGGGAGGCAGAGGCAGAAGGATCCCTGTGAGTTTGAAGCCAGCCTGGTCTGTAAAGTGAGTCCAGGACAGCCAAGGCTACACAGAGAAACCCTGTGTCGAAAAATCAAAAACAAATCATTAGCCAGGTTTTCACAAGACTGGAGGAATTGAAGAAAAAAAAAAAAAAAAGATTTAAGACACATAAGTAGAAGGAACCTTAAACTCTGTTCATGAAAAGGCCAAGATGATAGTAATCCTAGTTATTATGAAAGAAAAAAATCAGGTCCTTGAACTTAAAAAAAAACCCACTTTATTATATAAGAAATGTGTTGTTTGTAGGTAAATTATAGATAAAGGTTGCCATTTAATCCCACCACCCAGAAAAAACTATTAAACTTCAAGGTAGCTATTTTTCCTATATATTTTAAATGCACTTGTAACCATACTATATATCAAATTCTGAAACTATCTAAAATCCTAGCTTTATATCCCTGTCTACAGTAGACTACACAGTAGGAGGAGACCTAGTAGGAGGAGAAATTCGATATAAAATTCTAAAGTATAAAAAAGGAACACAGTAAAACTACAATTAACAGTTGCGACACTGACAGTTTATTGAGCACTTACTGGGTCAGACATATTTGTTCGGTAACATACACAGTACTCACAAAAGGCTCAGGAATTCACAACAGACATTCTTGTTTGTAAATTTTGAATGAAGTTTTGTTAAGTAGAAACTTTTTTCTACCCTACCAAAAACAAAAACAAAAAAACAAAACCAGCATTAAAGACATTCCAATTAATGCAATTAATCCTAAATTCATAGAGCTTTTTTAAGTACACACACACTGATACATGATTAGTTTTAAAGCTCTTTTCTTTTTAATGATTAAGGATAAAATTTTGTTTCCCTGTTTCTGTAGAATCCATTAGGAACTGCTTCAAAACAGAAATCTATTTAACCCCCATTCTGAATAAATGTTTCCCTTAATGTCTGGTGTGGGGGTAAGAGGGATATGACACACACACACACACACACACACACACACACACACACACACACACAAAGCAATACTCTGGTAAAACATGTAACAATAGCTGACTCCCACAAACACTGACTACTTAGTAATAAACTTTGTTACCGTCAGTCAAAGGTTTTCAGCATTAGATGCCTCAGTACTTCCTCCTCCACACCTATGAATGCTTCTAGATACTTTTTAAAGACCAATTTGGTTGAGGAAATTTAAAAGTTCTTATAACTCTCAGGTAGACACCTTGGGAACCGGAATTTCGTCACACTCAAGCACTTTTCAGGAGTTCTATATGAAAAGGTTCATTTATAGTATAGAAAAAAGAAAGAAAGAAAAAACCCACTGGGCGTGGTGGCACACACCTTTAATCCAGGGAGGAAGAGGCAGGCGGATCGCTATGAGTTTGAGGCCCACCTGGTCTACAAAGTAAGTCTAGGACAGCCATGTCTACACAGAGAAACTCTGTTTCAAAAACCAAACCAAAACAAAAACAAAAAACAGAAGCAAACAAACAAAAAACAAAACAAAAGAACTCCTATACCCACTGCAGTTCCTGGCAACTCTCAGTTCTAGCATCCTTTCATTACCATAATGAACACAAGTATTACCTAGGAAGAACAAGTCTGCCACTACATCCTTCACTCTCAGTCCCAGAGATGTTTATCCTGGAAGTTTCCCTTTCTTTGTGAGCTCTTTGCATCTTGTGATACTCACAGACATCTTGGCACCAAGTATACTGTTCTGCCCAGCATCAATAGTTCAGACAAATAGCAACAATTTACACATTTCACACTAAATAGGGGGAGAGTGACAAATACCTCTAAAGGCAACTGGAAGCACAGGTTACAAGCACAGTTTAAGAGATGACACATGCAAAATAAACAGAAGACCTTAACACTGATCCTGGAGAAACACAGCAGAGAGAAGCGGTGCCTCTCATTTGTAACGGATCCACTCACAACACTTTGTAGTTACTTTTAGGATAGACGATATTCAATTGGTATTAAAGTGCTTCAAGAAGAACTGAGTAATTCCTGTAAAGCTTCCTGCTGTTCCTCATCAAGTTGGGATGTGCATTCCAACCATAATTCTTCAGAAGTCTGTATCTGACGAACAACATTAGCTAGGCGTTTGGCACAGGGGTCTTCCTGGCTAATAGTCTCGTTAATTTTCCCTTCTGCAATTATGCTGATGATTTTGGGAAGGTTGGAGTTATTTGGGCCAATCACAACTGGGTGGTTACTTTCAATAAGGTCACAGAGAAAATTCAAAGTCTGAATAGCTTCTTCTTTATCTTCATGCAGGGGAAGCCAGGACAGCCAGTGTGGGAGAACTTCATCTACGTTTACACAGTTGGGCTTAAACTTCATAATCTTTCCTATTGCCGAGATACAGTTCTCTGTAGCAATGACATTCTTTTTGGTTTTGGAATTTGCACACTTAATAACCTTTACCAAGAGTGGAACAGCTTCGGAACATAAAGAGCGATAATCATCTCCACCAAACTGTGCCATCACACCCAGTCCGTAGGCAGCGGCTTGCCTGACTTCAGGGTTGTTATCTCGCGTATTGAGCAGCATCGGCCACCGAAAATACTCAACGTATTTGAATGAGGTTGGACTGCAGTGCTCAATGATGTCATCAAATATGCACAGTCCCCACTGTCTGTCTGGCCACGGCCTACTTGAACAAATCAGATTTACAATTAGTGGAAGCAGCTGTTCAAACCACGGCAAAATTTTTTCCTTGTACGTACTAAACAGTGAGTGCAAAATATCTGACACTTTGGTCAGGATGTAAACATCACATTCATCCTCATCCTGAAGGGACATTTCGACCTGTTGGTCATAGCTCTCTTCTTGCCTCTTTACTTGCCGTAACTCTTGGTTCTTAAAGTGTCCTTCAAGTTTTGCCTTCAAAATCCCTCCCAGTTCTTCCAAGTGGTCATCATTGAGACAACCATCTCCCATTACCTCAATGGACTTTGCAAAAGAATTCATTATTTCTGAGAGGACATCCGTGTCGGGTTCTGTTCCGATAGCTTTGATTAACGGATCACATATCAACTGCCACATCTGGGACAGATACTCCGAGCCACGAATTCTTGCACACTCCAGGAGAAAGGGCATGGCTTCTGCGGCTGCCACTCGAACATTGTCGTGAAAATAAAACTTCAGCAGAGGAACCATCAGCTTCACAACTTGCTCTGTGTACTCCACAAATCCTTCTCGTAACTCCTTAGCGTAGTAAACCAACATCTGGCAAGCAGTCGCTTTGGCTTCAAGTCCTGAGGTTTTAATCCCAAAGCTTTGCTGGTCGCCGAGATTTACAAACTGCCAGCCATCATCATCGGTCATGTTCTCCACGTCTTGCGTGTCTAAGAGAGCGACGTCGGGTTTAGCTGAAGCCGTCTTAACAAGAGGCTCAATAACCAGCGGAAGATACTGCTCAAAGTCCTTTCCGAGAATTTTACACATTCTAGCCCACGCTGAAACCATGTAAGATGTCTGCGGGTCGTCATCTTCCATATTATTTAGGTCTGACTGTGTCTTCAGCAGTAACTGCATCACATTCGAAGCATCCTGCATAAATTTTTCCTTCCCAACAGCAAGACCAACGTGGCTAATGCACTCAATAGTTTTTCCTCGAAGAAGCTTGAGCTCCTTTTGAACAGCAAGCTCCACAACCTGTTTGAGTGAGGGCATAAATATGTCATAATATGGAACAAAGCTTTCTTCGATTGCATCCGCAACCGAGGCAATGGTTGTCACAAGTTGTTCTAAGGCCAACTTAGTTCCATTCCGAATCAGCTCCTGAAGTTTAATTACCAAGATGGAATGTAGACTTTTTATCATATTTTCCAAATATAGAACTAGCAATGGTTTGGGGCAGTCTTCAATAAAAATAACAAGAGCGGAAGCTGCGTGAGATTGCACACGCTGATTACCTTGATTTTCCATGGTTCTCAACAAAGCTGTAATCACTAGTTCATGGAATTTCTTTTGGAAGTTAGGTGCAAAATCGGTAGCCATCTGTCCAAGCGTAGTACAGGCAGCAGCCCTTACCCTTGGATGAGAATCCTGAAGAAAAAGCAAAACCGAGTTAACCGTTTCGTCTAGAATTGGCTCCATTTGCTGATGGCAACCTTCTCCGATGGCTGACAAGGCCATTAATCCGGCATGTCGACATTTCCAGTCATGGCTCTGAAGCATTTGCATGATATGCTCCTTGGTCATTGGCAAAACAACTTTTCCACCAAGTCCACAAGCCAGTCTGTCCAGTGCACTCTCAGCAGCAACCGCATTACTGTCGAAATCATCTTCTTCCATTTCATCGGCATTCACCCAGTCCTCATCATCCTGGAGATCAACCATCATGGCTAATATATGGGGCACCGCCTGCGCAATGATATTCGTATGCTTTTTCAACATTGGAGTTGCCGTTTCCGATAAGGTCACTATTACTTCCAGAGCCAGCTGGCGCTGCAGATTACTAAGCCTAGAGTCTCCACATAACTTCAGGCTCAACTGCAGAGTATCTTCTAAATAGGGACCCAAGTACTTAGGTACGGTGTCTGCAATCTCAACAAGGGATTCGAGCACCGAGTCATCATCCTGGTAGCAGGAGTCATTCACCGCCTGTAAGATTCCGGGAAGCAAATCTGCAAAGTCTTTGAAAAGAGCAATATTGTTCTCATTAGCAAGGACAAACGCAGCTGCAGCTCTAGCAGATAACGTCCTGATTGCTGGATGCTCTTGATCTTGAATACATTGGTCCAACAACCTCTTGATGATATCCAAATCGTGGCGATCCTGGCTCCCAAAAATCCCTGGGAAGTGCCAGAAGACGTGAAGTGCTACTTCCCACAGAACCACATTTTTGGAGTGAATCGAATCAATGAGGAATTTCAGACCTTCTGGCCAATGGTTTGTGCCATCCTCATCTATCAAATTTCTGGCCAGCACCGCAAAAATATCGCAAAGCTTTTTCCTCATGCTGGCGTGCGTTTCTAACTTAACAGCCAGGATCAGTTCAATCTTGACATCCCTCTGCACATCAGAAGGCAGATTTGGATAGACCTCCTCAAACCCAGAGGACAAAAGCCGTCGTAGCAGTGCGGCAGCCATTTGTCTCACCTCATAACCTGCTCTTCTATTTCGGACGGCATCTAAGAGGAACGTAGTCTTACACAGACCTGGAATATTCTCATAGACTTCCTCTGCTTGCCTCCGCACCATACAGCTTGGATTGATCAGGTTCTTCAGGAGCTGGTAAAACTCCTGCTTCTCGGACACGGTCGCCGGCATCCCTGCAGAGCCGGCCGCCGCCATCGTGCCCTGTCAAAGCTACCGCGACCGGGATGGAGGGAGGGAGTCTGCGGCTGGAAGCAGTGACGTCAGTGAGGCGACGACTGGGATGGGCGGGGTGGTGCTCCCTCCGGGGTTGCGGGGGAAACGGTGGAAGGCGGGGATACGGCGATTACAGTGTGGAGGGAGCAGGATGCCTATTGGGGTACCCATCTTGTGTTTTCCGATCCGTGTGCGCCCGCCTAGACAGAAAGGAGACGGAGAGAAGTTTGCCCCGAAAATGTACGTGCTGTATGATGCCCGTTATTTTTTATGAAAGATCTCAAATAAGCACCTCTATACGGACTTTAATTAGCGGTTGCTATGGAGTGGGGAATGCGGAGTGGGAGGGGGAGGGATATGAAGTGTAACTGCTATCCGGGGAGTTCATTTTGAGGGTAGATGGAAATGTTCTGTAATTGATAGTGATGATGATTCCCTCGATGCTGTGCTGTTATACTAAGAGCTTCTGAGTTATACAGTTTAAATTGGTGAATTGGGTATAATGGTTAAAACCACAATAAAGCTGATTGCAAAATAAAGTCAATTCAAGGATAACGATTTCCTCCCCACTACCACATGCAGAGAAGTAGAACGTGCGATTCAAACTCAGGCGTACATCAGAATCCCGTGCCCTGTGGATTATAATTTAGAGAATGGGAAAAGACAGGTGACAATGGTGGAAGATGACCTGGAGTAATAATAAAACTTCTCGAATCCTGCCTGGTCTTCTATATAAATTAATTTTGTGTCTTTGTCAGTCAAGATTTTCCTTACATGTGCTTCTACACTGTAAAGTGATGGGGCTCCGTTATTACACTCCTAATTATCTGTTAGTAGGAAGCTGCAAAGGTTATCCTGTGAACAACCCCCCCCCCCCGAGGCTATGCATCTTCAACTTAGGCACATGTGTCATTTAAACCCATAATTATAAAGTGTAACAGTCTGTGATCACATCTTCCTCTCTGTCAGCAGCTTGTCACACTCATTTTAAGCCTTATAGAGTTCTGTAAGGTGGATAAGGCCAGATAGGAAACTGCTTTTAGGCAAGAAATTGAGAGCCAGAGAGACTGAGGGACTTTTCCTAAGATAACAGATGAGTCTTAAATTATACCTATTCTTTAAGTGGCACCTTTTCACCACAGAGTTCCCCCATAACTACTCTTGCTTTACAGCATCGTCAGAGACCTCTATCTATTGTTTTCTGTCTTAAAGTTTGCCAAGGAGTCTGAATTTCAGTTTGTGTAACACAGAACGGAGAAACGACTGTCTTCACTTTAACGAGATGACAGACCACATAGGTGGTCTCATAAGTCAACTTGTAATATGAAACTGTTCTCTGAACAGTGTTCCCCATTCTGTGGACCATTTCAAGATCACTTAGGATGTTTGTTTTAAAATACAGATGTTAGGACAACCAGCTTCCAAGCTACTATACTAGAATTCTGAGAACCGTAACCCAAGCATGGATAATTTGAATAAGCGCAGTAGGTACTCATATAAATACCTACATTTGATAATTATGGATCAAATCAGTTTTTGGTCTGAGTCTAAGGTCTTAAAGGCAGTTCTTCATCTTGTCCCAGACTTCCTGGTTTTCTTACTAGAAAGCCAAAAACTGTGCATCTGCAGCTGTAGGGAACGTTAATGAATGCGGGAGAAATGGCTTCCTTTACAGCCACATTCTTCACCATACTAAGGGCTTCTGAAAGCTACAGCAAGCCGGGTGTGGTGGCACACTCCTTTAATCCCAGCACCCTGGAGGCAGAGACAGTCATATCTCTGTGAGTTTGAGACCAGCCTGGTCTACAAAGTAAGTCCATGGGACGTACCCCTTGGACTAGTGTCTTGATATAAGTGAGTATATACCATTTAACTCTTTTTGCTTCTGGGTGAACTCACTCATTATGATAATTTCTAGTTCAATCCATTTGTCCACAAATTTCAGGAATTCCTTGTTTTTAATAGCTGAGTAGTATTCCATAGTGTAAATGTACCACAGTTTCTTTATCCATTCTTCTGCTGAGGGACACGTAGGCTGTTTCCATGTTCTGGCTATTATGAATAAGGCAGCTGTGCTTTACTTACTAGGAAAGTGGGTCAGAGGGGAGGACATCCTATTGAGACTTTTGGTGAGAGAAGCATGGGAGAATGAGGAAATGGAAGGATCCAGAGGGTCCTGGAAACCTACAAGAGGAACTTTATGACAGGTGGATCTGGGTCCTGGGGTCCTCTTCAAACTATGGCACCAGCCAAGGAAAATATAGGCAGTAAACTTCGAACCCCTACCTAGACTAGCCGAGGGACAGGACATTCTCCACCACTGAGTGGAGAAGGAGATCTGACTTTCACACAAACTCTGGTGCCCCATCTCTGACCACGTCCTCTGGATGGGGAGGCCTGGTGGCACTCAGAGGAAGGATAGCAAGTTACCAAGAAGAGACTCGATACCCTAAGAGCATATATAGGGGGAGGAGGTCCCCCTCAAGCACAGACATAGGGAAGGGAATTAGGGGGGAAGCAGGAGGGAGGGAGGAATGGGAAGATGCAAGGGATGGGCTAACAATTTAGATGTAATATGAATAAATTAATAATAATAACAAGAAAAGAAAATTACAAAGTAAGTCCAGGATAAACAGAGAAAGCCTGTCTGGAAAGGGGGAAAAAAAGCGTACAGCAAGATACAATGACAGACACCCCCACACACATACCCCACACCCTCCATACCTCCTACCTGCCGCAGTGTTTGGAATGTTAATGACTAACAATGCCAAGGTTGGGCAAATGTGGAAGGTCAGGGAGCTGAGGTCCATCCTATTGGGAGCATATATAACTTAGTACAGCTCGAAAGAATGGTTGAAAATGCTGTTAAGATTATTCAGTCTTACATTTATTCCCTCAGAAATATTCCCTGGAGCTATATTGAGCACAGTGCTGGACACCAAAAATGAAATACAAGAGGAGCTAAGGGAATGGCTCAGTTGATAAACTTCCTGCTGTGTAAAGATGAGTACCTGAGTTTGGATTCCAGTGCCATGGAGATGCTGAGCACCAGCACTGGGTGGAAGCAGGAGGAGGTGGGTAAATCTCTAGAGCTCAATGGACAGCCTAGCCAAATCTCTGGGCTTTAATTTGGGTCAGGGCCCTTTTCTCAATCAGGTGAGGCAATTTAGGAAGACACCAGAAGTTGACCTCTCTCTGATGACCTGACCTGCGGGGTTTGACTAAAACTCGGGAGGAAGGTCACCTGTTGAGAATGTAAGACACAAGGAAGGAGAGCAAGTCTGATTGATCAAACTCTCAACTTTATTAGTCAGGCAGCAGCTTTTATAAGTCAGAAGGCAGGGGAGCATATTGCTATAGCAACCCAGCTGCAGGCTTTTCTCAAAACACAGGGAATTCCCGGCAGGGTCATAATGTCCTGCCACACAGGGTATCTGGCTCCCTCTTTGTCTAGTCTAACTGCTAAACCATAACAGGGTTGTTCCATCTCTAGCTGTCTTTAGTCTAACTGCCGACCCACAACAGGGTCAGCTAGTTTCTGGTGGAAGACAATCTCTAGGAAAAACAGAGACTTAAAGGTGCAGGCTCTGACAAGATAGCTGAACATTGGCCATATGGCCTATTATCCCCAGCACTCTGACCTCCACTTGCACAAATGTGCACCCATTCACACGAACACAAACATACACCACACACACACAAAGATCAACTGCATGAAGATGCTTATGGGAGATAGTGTTACACCCTCAAGGAATTCATGTGATAATAATTCGGCCCATGGCATTATGGAGGCAGCTATAATACACTGGGGTGTAGAGGAAATCAGCTGGGAGTCTGCACAGAACACTCCCTCACCAATTATCTGGTCCATCTGAATTATAATTTGTGCAGGAAAAGGTAGGGGGAGTCGTGATTATTCCTTTTAGTCAATTTTCAGAGTTGGTGATATGAATCGCAGATGGACACAATCTCTGACTGGCTTTTTTTTTTTTTTCTGTTTTTTCAAGACAGGGTTTCTCTGTGTAGCCTTGGCTGTCCTGGACTCACTTTGTAGACCAGGCTGGCCTTGAACTCACAGAGATATGCTGGCCTCTGCTTCCCCAAGTGCTGGGATTAAAGGCTTGTGCCACCATGCCCGCTGTCTGACTGGCTTTTGAAAATGAGTCCTAATTAAGGAGAGAGAGAGAGAGAGAGAGAGAGAGAGAGAGAGAGAGAGAGA
>OU015757.1:49259654-49273842 GCA_907169655.1 Acomys percivali
GAGGAGAGGGGGTCCTAAGTAGAGAGAAGAACTTGCTGGAATGCATGGGCCTGGGGCAAACTGTAAGAGCTCCGATGTTGGAGGATGAACCTTAGGTGTGGGACCCTGAAGGGCCTGGGACAGTAAGGAGGAAGGCAGGAAGATAAGTAGAGACCAGATGATGACGGGTATCATATTCCATGCTAAGAAGGCTAGGTTCTTTTCCTGAAGGTAACAATAATTTTTCTTAAGATTTATTTATTTATTATGTGTACAGTATTCTTCCTGCATGTATGCCTTCATGTCAGAAGAGGGCATCAGTTCTCATAATAGATGGTTGTGAGCAGTTCTTGACTGTCATGCAAGGGGGGGGGGAAGAGAGAGAAACAAAGCAAACAAAACCACAAGAGAAACAAAATGTCTGGATTATATGGTGAAAAGGAAGGAAAAGCCCTTGCCCTGGAAAGTTCAAGGTAGAGGGTGGGGTCGGCCAGCCATATCCTGTAGCAGATAGGGACCAAGGAATGCTGGGAGAAGCTGGGGCTGTTGTCCTGGGTCTGAAGCACACCATTTCAGCCTTTTGTTGATAACCAATGGATGAGGAGTGCAGAAGTCAATTGTCTTTTACTGCTTCCTGCTGACACTGGGGCGGTGACAGGGGATCAAATTGTTGGCCAAGTTGGGGAAGAGCGGGCTGTTGTACTTGCTGTGCAGGGTCTGAGAAGAGGCTAGGAGGGACAGTGCAGGTCCAGTTGGCACGATGGGAGAGGTTGAACGGGAGCACCTGTGGGTAGCTGCTTTGGCCATGTCTTGAATGTAGGAAATCTGGCAGGATACTGCAACGTATATGTGGGCAGAAGACAATGTTATGTAGATTAGGGAGAAAATTTTCTTTAGGAGGGTACATTTGAAACTCTGGGAAGAGCAAGCTGAGTCAAAAGTTTTGGAGCAAAGAAGAGGAAAGGCTTGAACGTAGGGGGTCTCCTTCCGTTTACCTGATTGCTGGTGGGAATTTATTTATTTATTTATTTTAATTTATTTATTAATTTATTCATATTACATCTCAATTGTTAGCCCATCCCTTGTATCCTCCTTTTCTTTCCTCCCTCCTGCTTCCCCCTCTAATCCCTTCCCCTATGTCTGTGACTGAGGGGGACCTCCTCCCCCTGTATATGCTCCTAGGGTATCAAGTCTCTTCTTGGTGACTTATTATCTTTTCTCTGAGTGCCATCAGGCCTCCCCATCCAAGGGACATGGTCCAATATGGGGCACCAGAGTTTGTGTGAAAGTCAGATCTCCTTCTCCACTTAACGGTGGAGGATGTACTGTCCATCAGCTAGACTGGGTAGGGGTTCAAAGTTTACTGCCTATATTTTCCTTGGCTGGTGCCGTAGTTTGAGGAGGACCCCAGGGCCCAGACCCGCCTGTAGTTTTTCAGGACCCTCTGGATCCTTCTATTTCCTCATTCTCCCAGGCTTCTCACCCCTAAAGTCTCAATAGGATTTTCTCCCCTCTGACCCACTTTCCTGGTAGGTAAAGTTTTTCATGGGGGCGTACCCCTTGGACTACTGTCTCGATATAAGTGAGTATATACCATTTGACTCTTTTTGCTTCTGGGTGAACTCACTCATTATGATAATTTCTAGTTCAATCCATTTGTCCACAGATTTCAGGAATTCCTTGTTTTTAATAGCTGAGTAGTATTCCATAGTGTAAATATACCACAGTTTCTTTATCCATTCTTCTACTGAGGGACACGTAGGCTGTTTCCATGTTCTGGCTATTATGAATAAGGCAGCTATGAACATGGTTGAGCATATGTGCCTGATGTGTGGTAGTGCATCTTCTGGGTATATTCCAAGGAGTGGAATAGCTGGGTCTTGAGGAAGCCCTATTCCCATTTTTCTGAGAAAGCGCCAGATAGATTTCCAAAGTGGTTGTGCTAGTTTGCATTCCCACCAGCAATGAAGGAGTGTTCCTCTCTCTCCACATCCTCGCCAGCATGTGGTGTCAGTTGAGTTATTGATCTTAGCCATTCTGATGGGTGTAAGTTGGAATCTCAGTGTCGTTTTGATTTGCATTTCTCTGATGACTAAGGAGGTCAAGCATTTAAGTGTTTCTCCGCCATTTGATATTCCTCTGTTGAGAATTCTCTGTTTAGTTCTGAGCCCCATTTCTCTATTGGGTTATTTGGTTTGGTAGTGTTTAATTTCTTGAGTTCTTTATATATTTTGGATATTAGACCTTTGTCAGATGAAGGTTTGGTGAAGATCTTTTCCCAGTCTGTAGGCTGTCGCTTTGTTCTCTTGACAGTGTCACCTGCCTTACAGAAGCTTTTCAGCCTCATGAGGTCCCATTTATTAATTGTTGACCTTAAGGCCTGGGCTGTTGGTGTTCTGTTCAGGAAGTTGTCTCCTGTACCTATGTGTTCCAGACTCTTCCCCACTTTTTCCTCTAATTGGGTTAATGTCTCTGGTTTTAGGTTGAGGTCTTTAATCCACTTGGACTTGATTTTTTGTGCATGGTGACAAATAGGGGTCTAATTGCATTTTTCTACATGTAGACATCCAGTTAGACCAGCACCATTTGTTGAAGATGCTGTCGTTTTTCCATTGAATGGATTTGGCTTCTTTGTCAAAAATCAAGTGACCAAATGTGTGTGGATTCATCTCTGGGTCTTCAGTTCGATTCCATTGACCCACTAGCCTATTGCTGTGCCAGTATCATGCTGTTTTAATTACTGTTGCTCTATAGTACAGCTTGAGATCAGGTATGGAGATTCCTCCAGAGGATTTTTTATTGTATAGGATTGTTTTTGCTATTCTGGGCTTTTTGTTTCTCCATATGAAGTTGAGAATTGTTCTTTCAATATCTTCAAAATATTTTGTAGGTATTCTGATAGGGATTGCATTGAATCTGTAAATTGCTTTTGGTAAAATGGTCATTTTTACTATGTTAATTCTCCCGATCCACGAACAAGGTAGATCCCACCATCTTCTGATGTCATTTTCAACTGGTGGGATTTTAAAAGTTTCATTTTGGATCTTTGGATTTGTCATTTAAGGGACCTTAATAAGGTCAAGTTTGGTTGCAGAGGGATGTAAGCTTATCAGGCCTTAATGCAGGTGTAGGGATTTGAAATTCTCTAGCCGGCAGCATCCCGGAGGGGAGCCTGGAAGGCGATCAGTGGACTGTTCTAATGGGGAAAGTAGAATCAGTGGCCCGGTGGGGCGTCCCCCTGAGCAAGGTTTGACTTGGAGAGAATGGTGCAGTCTGTTCCAGCAACTCATCAGCACTGGCCAGAGACCAATGGCATGGCCCAAGCAGACAGGGTCACCTAGCGCTAGGGTTTCAAACATAAATGAGAGGGGAAGGAGATGGAACCATGCTGGTAGAGGAAGGGCTCCCCCAGGGAGAGGGTCCTAGATGAAGGGTTTAGATGTAGGGTGGCAAGAATAGCAGGAAGCGTTTCTGTCAACCAGAAGGGAAGACTCAGCAATCAGCTGGTGTTGGGTGCAAGAATGTGGCAATCAGGTAGTGAGGGAAGTCCGAAAACCAGAGAAAAAGGAGAAACCCCGCCCTCTGAGATAGGCGATAGGTGGGAAACTTAGGCTGCTGACTGGCACTGCTTATCTGGTTCCATTTGACCTGAGAGGTAGATTTCCTTTAGCTTACAAGAATCCTTTTAAGCTCACAAAAAGAGATAACTTTTAGACACGTTAGCATCACTATTGTTTGCAATTTGTAGTGAAATACACATTGTAGATAAAGACATTAGACCTATTTTTGTATTATAGCGTAGCAGAGGCTTAGGAAAAAAATACTTGGGGTTGAAAGCATGAATATTCTTGAAGTGAGCTTAGGAAAGGCAGAAGGGCAGAAGGAGAGAAACCTTCTGTAGAGCAGAAGGGCAAAAGCTCCTTTCATCTTAGTTTTCAGTATCAATACACATCACAAAAGAGAGCCTTCTTTCCTCTATCCAGAAGACTGGATTATATAATTTAAGCACAATGGGAAACACTTTAAGTCTATATTTAAAGAGAAGACAAATAAAATTTAAAATCTTGAGCTTGGAACTACGATAGTGGATCGTATAGTGGAATTTTTTTTTCCATACTTAGATAAATAAACCAGAGCTCCAGTGATTAGTGCCAAAGGTCTGGACAGTGTCAGTGCAGCAGTAGCACAGCAACAGGAAGAAATAAAACATCCTTTTAGACCATCCAGCCTTCATGACTTGCATTTATCAAACTTAAAACACCTTCTTAGATCTTCAAGTACTTTCTGAGACACTTTAGTTTTTAATTTAAACTTCTGTATCCATAGCTAATTATTTATCATGAGACATAGGTGAAATTGCTGTGAGCAGTCACTGTCCTTTAGCTAAAAGAATAGTAAAACATTGTATCTGAGACCTGTCTTTTAAGTCTGGTAGCAAGGTAGACTGTATCTAGACCTGACAGTAATGGCTCTAGGTGTGAGGCTTAAAGCCTGGTCCTCTGCACATGAAAAGGACTGAGAAGATATCTGAGACCTGTTCTCTATCTATCAAGCTACCATTAGTTTAGCCATCAATGTGGACAGAGACCTGAGAAGGATAAATTGTAATCTAAATGAATCTATGTATCAATAAAAATGACAGAGATGACTAGTCATGTCCCAGGACCTGGACAGTTGTCCCAGGCTCCCGTGGCAACATGGGCAGGCAGTCTGGTCATCGGGTGCAAAGATCTGTGGGGTTTTTGTGAAAGGTGAACATGAGGAGACTGACCTCACCTCATTTTTAGTAACATGAGACAGTAACTCTCCGGCTGTCCAGTTTGTCCACAGTTCAGGCTGAGCCCTAGCAGAGGACGAGACGTTGGGGGCAGTCTCGCCCAGTGGTCAGCTTCCCAGAGTTGAAGTCATCTGCCAGTGTTCCTAAATCTTCTGAGACCTTGGGGAGTTACTGGTAGGATCTGGGGACTCTCTGATTATTACAATATGTTTACATATGTTAAATGCCATATTCAGCAGATCTCTGAAAGCTTGAGGGCTATTATCTTTGAGATAAGCAACCTCTATCTGTCTTTAGTTATCTGCTCTAAACTACATCTTGCAAACATAAAGCAAAATGCTATGATCTTATTCTATGTTTGACCTTGCAAATATGTCACATTGGTTCTTAGCATGACTAAAAATATATTCTTGAACATGTTAAAGGCTTTGATCATTTATAAGCTCTTAATCATTACAGACTAGTGTCGGTGCCGCCCCCAACCAGCAGGAAAGACACCAACACCAGGAACTCTTCTTGTGGCAGTTTACTCAGGATTCTTGAATAACGGAGTGACCCCGAGGACCACACCCAGAAAGCCTTTATACTGCGACCGCTCCAATCAGAGCCTGCCACGTTGTCACTCACAATTGGTGCAGAAGGATCGCGCCACCGAGCGTCATACCATTGTACACGCGCATAAGGGGCTCACTTAAGGGCGCATTGCGCATGCGCATTGCTCCGGGGAAGCAGCAGGGGGCGCTGCTATCTGTGGCTCTCCACAGTTCCCCCTTATTTATTAATTTTAAGCCGAGGATCAAGATACCTTTGCCCCAAGACTTGTGACCAAGCTGACACAGGTGAGAGAAACTCCTCAATGGGAGTGGGCATTAACCAAAGGGTGGAAGCATTGACCTGATCCTCCTAGGCCTCGTTGGCCTGGCATGATGTCTTTTTTAGGAGGAGAGGAGGGGTCTTGATCTGCTGCCTGTAGGCATCCCCATCATGCATTGAGCAAGACAAGTTCTAACATCAACCTCTATGCAATCAGGTATACTTCCGGGGGACTCAGAGTCAGACAATCGGGTCCTCCCCCTGCGGTTTCCGGCCGTCACCCCTCACAGGTGCCCATGCCCTAAGGCAGGCAATATCTGAGTATATGCCACTCTCACCCTGCCCATGGGGCTGGGATCTATATCATCTCGGCAAAGCGGCCCAATTTAAGAAGGTCAAAATATCGACATAATGGCCAAACGGCTATCTGTCCAGCATACTTAGCCACACCTGAGGAGACTGTCCAGCCTCCAAAGTAGCAAAAGCCTGCACCACAAAAGCTTGGGTGCAAAATCGATGAGCACGCATCCTACAAATGCACCAGAGTGCTAGGCAACTGACTAGAACCAGGCACACTGCCAGGGCTCCTATTCCCGCCCACTCCCTCAGATGAGAAAAGGCCGTCTGGAACCACTGCGCTATTCCGGAAAACAAGGTGGTGTCGACCCGGGTAGAATTGATGTGCACTACGGAGAGTCGCAGGTCCCGCAGGAGACTATCCAGGCTTCTGCTCCAGTTACCTGCAAGATGCTGGGAGAGACTTCTAGACAAGTTAGCTGCTCTACTGAAGTTATGGTAAGTTACTGAGGTGACACATAGTCCTGGAAATCTCCATTGGCAGCCAAGCTGCATAATTTCCATCAAAATGTCTATTTGTTCTTGAACCAGGTCAATACGCTGGTTCACAATCATAATTCCTCCTTTTAGCTGGCTATTGATGGAGCTTTGTAGATCCAGGGCCTCTAGATATGAAGGCAGGCCATCGGCCAGAGGCCCAAGTGGCATTAGCCTGTTGTAGCTTGTCGCGCCAGGGGCGATCAAACCAAGCGCCTGTTTGATTGTATAATTGTACACAATCACTGCCTTCAGATATGTTGTTAATAATCTGAAAACATAAGCTTCCCTTAAGGGAAAAGCCCATATTTTCCGTAACAGGTGCAATCTCTTTTGTAAGGGAAGGAACGGGAGTTGCAACGAAACATTGGTGGTGAAAATTCTTGGGAAAATTGCGGCTGTATGTGATACTGGTAGTGGTTTTGGAAAAACCGACAAGATTCCCCACCTATACTCAGTCTGTGTCATGGAGCCCGGAATATTTCCCACCATTATCAATTCCTATTCCGTCCCTGGGCTACCTGCATCACTGCAGCGGCTAATCCTGCATTCGATAATGGCCCTCCTATCTCTCTGCAGATCTTCAGCCATACATCCAAAGATTTGTGTTTGTATGGATTTATGGCTTGTCTACACTCCTTGGTACATTGTTCAAAAATAAGTTGTTTGATCAAAGGCATTGTAGTATCTGGGTCGCCGAAGATCGTTCCAGCGGCATCAACTAATCTGGCCACAAAGTCGGCAAATGTTTCATTGCCTCCTTGAATAATTTTAGTGAGATTTCCAGATACTTCCCCTCGTTTAGGAAGGGCTTTCCATGCCCTTGTGCCAATAAAATTAATTTGTTCAAAAACTTGCACTGGATATCCTGTTTGTTGGTTAGCGAAACGTCCCTGCCCCATACATAAGCATATCCTGGTCCCATGCCGGTTGTCCGTTAGCTGCATTGGCAGCTGTCTGCTCAGCTGAGAACTCAATGTAATAAGCTTTCCAATCTAAATATGCACCAGGTGAAAGGCAGGCTCGTGCTAAATTTTACCAATCTGAGGGTGTCATGCAATATCTCCCTAGGGATTCCAACTGCACCATAACAAAGGCTGTGGTCGTGCCATAAGCACGGACAGATTCGGCTAACCTTTGAACTACTTTAAAGTCCAAGGGTTCATGGTACCGATTTCCCTGTGCATTTTGAAAAACTGGGTAGCAATGTGGAGCATTTTGTAAATGAAATTGTCTCCACACCTCAGGGCAAGCCAATCTACCTCCCCCTTTGGCATAGGGCGGGGGCTGTGTTTGGCCCAGAGACTCTGATGGATCTGGGTCAGGAGCCGAAGGTTGTACTGTCTTAGCCCCTTTTTTTTATTAGTTATCATCATGTGTTCCATCTGATCAGCTAACTCCTCTAATTCTTTGTCCTCGGGGCCAGAATCGTCCCCTTCAATACTTCCTCTGTCTGATTCTACCGTTCGTTCCTCTTTCACTTTCCCCAAAACATAAGTCCCCATTTTGTCCGAGTCCCGGAACTTTATTGTCTCAAAGCCTGAGAACTTAACAGTTATGTCCCACTTACCGGGAACTTTATTGTCTCAAAGCCTGAGAACTTAACAGTTATGTCCCACTTACCGGGAACTTTATTGTCTCAAAACCTGAGAACTTAACAGTTATGTCCCACTTACCGGGAACTTACCAGCTAGCTGCCCTGGCTGCCGCAAATTCTGAGATTCCCCGTACGGGCCACCAAAATGTCGGTGCCGCCCCCAACCAGCAGGAAAGACACCAACACCAGGAACTCTTCTTGTGGCAGTTTACTCAGGATTCTTGAATAACGAAGTGACCCCCAAGGACCGCACCCAGAAAGCCTTTATAGTGCAACAGCTCCAATCAGAGCCTGCCACGTTGTCACTCACAATTGGTGCAGAAGGATCACGCCACCGAGCGTCATACCATTGCACATGCGCATAAGGGGCTCACTCAAGGGCACATTGCGCATGCGCATAAGGGGCTCACTCAAGGGCGCATTGCTCCGGGGAAGCAGCAGGGGGCGCTGCTATCTGTGGCTCTCCACAGACTAGGACTTTAGGTTTTATCCCTGTCAAGTTGGAGCCTTAGAAATCATAAAGCCCATAAAGAGAACAGAATAGTTTCCTGTATGATTTAGTTTATTAAAAGTCCAAAGCTTATAAAAGTCTAAAGCTATATTATAGATTAATAACATTATATTCAGAAAACAAAGCTAAATATATTTATAAGGCAGTGATTTTTTTTAAGCCTTTGAGAATGAAGGTAACATTATAAACAAATGAATGTCTCTAGAATTAATATATCACAGATTCCAGGACTGGCAACATAAGAGAACATTGTAGAACAATTTTAAAGCTGCATTTGAATTTATTATAGCAAACACATTATCCAGGAAGCCTGCTGGTGAACCCAGAGCAGGAGGAACAGCATTTATTCATTCACCTATCTAGTGTATGCTAACAGTGTCTATGTAATCAAAACACTGCTAACTATTTGGGAGGAAAAGCTTTTGCCAAGAAGGTGAGTCTTGGGGTGCATGATTTGTTGTTTCACTGCTCCCCACATGTTAAAATGACAGTTATTATTTCAACAGTAGGAGCAAACCTGAAGCTATTTTAGAGCAATCATCTATGACTTCCTGCTTTAGAAAAACACAAGATGATTTAAATTTTTAGCTTTCTGGTTTAGAATGAATAATTCTTTTGTATTCACTTTTTTCATTGTTATTCCCTTTTCTCCCCTATGAGAAGTAGGGGACAGGCTACTACATAATACTAAAAAAGGCTTGCCAATTTGGTTAGAATTGAACAATTTTAAATTCTTTAATTAGCACTAGCTTTGTTGTGTTGTGCTGGTAGAGAGGGTATCCCAAGATGATTTCCCGGGAATAGCTCAACCCTATACAATCAAGACGTTTATCAGCATATTACCAAGTGTGTGGGGGGCATTCAGAATAACTTGCTAATTTCACTGAAGAACTGAGAGATTTAGCACCAAATGAAAGGGAAAGAATTAGGTTGATCATGAATGATATTTTTCAAGAATAATCCAGAACAACTAAGAAATGCAGAAAACAAACAAAAAATGTCATGAGCACTTTAAGTAGTTTAAAATGAGACAATTTAAATATAAAAAGAATAATGCCTACAGTTGAATAAAAGATCAAACGTATGAACAAATGTACAAGTGACAAATTTCTAATAAAGTTACTAACCCATTGATCGTGAGAGATTCTTAACTTGGCAACTCTGAAAATTGACTTAGAGGAATATTCAAGTTTTCCCTTGTCTTTTTTTGCACAAATTGTCATTCAAATTAACCAAATAGTTGGTAGGGGATTGTTCTCTGTGCGGACTCCACCTATTAAATGCAAAATGAATGCCTCAATCAGGAAACTGCTCCACTATAACACTTGAAATAGGGAAACAATAAATCTAAGTAATGGTAACCAACAGATGTGAAGACTTTGGATAAAACGGAGCAGCCAGCCGGGTGATGCAGACCTGTAATCCCAGCACTGGGGATGCAGAGGCAGGAGGATAGCTGTGAGTTCCAGGCCAACACTGTCTACAAAGCAAGTCCAGGACAGCCAAGGCTACACAAACCAAAACAAACAAACAAAAAGTACCTTGGGAATTTCAAAGTAGGGAGTTTAGGCTGAAGCCACTGGAAATCATGGTTTAAACTTTCTGTTACTAAACCAGAATTGTCAGTTGCCAATTGTCTCTTAGCTCTCCATCTATACTTGTATAATCTGTTCTCTGGTGGCAAGGTTAGGTTTTGCAAACATGTTTTTCTATTCATAGCTAGTTCTTTTTTTGGGTTCTACCAACAAGAATCTCAAGAGACTGGACAGTTAAAAAAAGAAGCAGGGACGAAAAGAGATTGATCCCTTCCTGTTCTTTCTGTTTTTCTTTCTGAAAGCATCAGCTTCTTGTAAGCCTTAAAAAAAAAAAAAAAAAAAAAAAGACAAATAAACAGACACACAGCTCTCACCTGTGAGAGAATAAGGGATAGTTTATTCAGTATAAGTGACTGTAACCTGGGGATAGATACAGAATGTGAAGTGAAAGGCTAGTAAAGACACCTGGTGCCTCACCGGGGTGTGAGTCCTTGTTTCATGTAGTATCAGAAGAAAGAAAGTCAGAAATGAAAGCATTTTTCTGATACATTGATGAAAACATCAAGTTGGTGGGCTACCACCAGGTAGGGAAAGCTTTGCCTTAGGCTATCCATTTTCACACTGGCTGTGATACCGGTCACATGTCCAGGAGGAAATGCAAAGCTACAAGGATTCTTGGTACAAGGCACAAGACTATAAGCTCCTCTTATTTCACTTTTTTTTTTTTTTTGACTTATCATGCCCCATAATGGTTATCATTAAATCTAGCAATCTAACACTGTCTGGCCACAGTCTCAGTGGGCTGAACATGGTACTGGTAATCTCAGAACTCTTAAAGACCTAGGAAACTTCTTACCTTATAATGGTAGGTGGATAGAGACTTCCTATACCAGAGCCCTCTTCTGCCTTAAAGACTACCTCTGATCTGTCATTCATATATGGTTAAACGTAGTCCTGTTATTTCAGTGTGTTGCGAGTTTGGTTACATGCTGCAGCTCTCTTGTTAACTCTGTTACAATGCCTTGTGTAAACTGTCTCCATACATTACTCTATCCTAACGGGGAAAGAGAATAATAAGACCTGTGGCCACTGTTAAAGTAAGACATATACATGTATATGAATGTGTATGTATGGGCATGTACGTATATGTAGGTGAAACCTCAGTTAACAGTGAAGACCCCAGGACAGTCAAGATGCCAGGACCGTGGAACAAACCCTGAGAACATTAGCAGGGGTGGAGTAGAGCCAATCAGACAAGCTGTGTGTGTGTTAATGATGACACATCTGGAGACGTGGGGCTGTCTACTTACAAAAGTTCTTCTTTCTATTTTTTCTTTTTATACTAACCAAAAGCCTAAGCATGCTTTGCTGGACACACTGGTCTTTCTTACTCTTTCTCTAAAGCCCACCTCCCCTTCAGCCATGCAGCTGCTTGCCAGCGTTTATTGCAAGAGGCATGCCTTTCTTCTCCATTTTCTGCTTCTAGGCAGCTGCTGAGATTGTCTGCCTGCCTAGTTCTTTTTCTCTCAAGCTTGAATATAATTGTCCATGAGTTTTCTCCTCAGTCCCTTTTTAAAATTCTTTTCTTAATGACTAAGGACCATGAAAAGAGAGCCCCAATTTCCTTAGTGACAAAAAGACATTTCTATTTTTCCTAGACACTATGGTATAGTTTGATTCTTTTGAGTGATGTGGGTTTTCTTTTTTTTTTTTCCTGAGACAGGGTTTCTCTGTGTAGCTTTGGTTGATCTGGACTCTCTTTGTAGACCAGGCTGGCCTTGAACTCACAGAGATCTGCCTACCTCTGCCTCCTGAATGCAGAGATTAAAGGCATGCACCACCTCACCTGGCCTGAGTGATGTGTTTTTATACTATTTGTGTAAACCATGATGAATGTGAAGTGAAAGTCTAGTAAAGACAACTGGTGCCTCACCTGGGTGTGAGGCCTCATTGCTATGTGGGGAACACCCAGAACCTGTCTAGGGAAACTTGGACGTTTCAGAGTCATCAAAGCCGCTGCATGGCTCCTTCCAGCACAGCATGAAGCTGCCTCGTAAGTCAGTTAGTTTAAAACAGAGCCAGCCCTGAAAAGACAGTGATACCCAGGTCAGCTGCAGCTGGAGTGGGAGAGTCAAAGAGCCACCACACTTACTTCTGTCCAGTAAAACCCATTACCACCAGACAAGACCTGTGAGGCGCATACAATTAGATTTGCCTAGATTTTGACAACTGGCCACAGATAATCTAGCTGTGGCAGAGGGCTCCAGGTTCCGTTTTAGCAGCTGTGACAAGTGACACTAGCAGAAATTCTATGGCTGGCCCCAGAATTTCCTCCTTATATTTGTATTTCAACATGAGTCTTTTTTTTTTTTTTTTTTTTTTTTGAGAGGAAGGGGCATTGACATTGGGCCTCCCCATGGAGCTCTGGCTAACTGGAACTCATTATTTAGACTAGTTTGACCTCCCAACTCAACAGGCGTCTGCCTGCTTCTGCCTCCCGAGTGTTGGGATTAAAGGTGTGTAGCATCACGCCGAGCTCTCAACATAATTTTTAAAGCATACTAATTGGTTTCTTGAAATATTATTCTTCAACGTAGTCTTCCTTTAAGGATCAATACTGCAGAGGAAGGTGGATGGGAAGATGGTAGTAATGTGAAAGAACACCAGGAACATAAGATCCTCTTGATAAAATAAACAGATTGAATACAAAAGATCAAGAGAGAAAACAAAGTTCCATACTGATGAACAGCATCCATGGGGAGCTGCATTCATAGTTGCGCTCTACTGCTAAATGTATTCATTTTATTTGTGTGTGTGTGTGTGTGTGTGTGTGTGTGTGTGTGTGTGTGTGTCGGGGGGGGTGCACGTGCATGCATGCAAGCATGTGTTTTCGGGAGTTGCAGGAGCTGGTCTCACCCTATGGTTTCTGTGAATTGAACTCAGGTCATCAGGCACGTAGTGGCATGCATATTTATCCACTGAACCATCTTGCTGGGACCCCAGTTTATTCCATTTCTTTCTTTCTTTCTTTCTTTCTTTCTTTCTTTCTTTCTTTCATTCTTTCTTCCTATCTATTTATCTATCTACCCATCCACCCTCTGTTTTCTTCTCATTTGTCATGTATGTACACACAAATGCGATGTGTGTGGGGGTGTGTTTACGCTGCATGTGGAGGCCCCAAGGTGGTTATAGAAAATCATCCCTGATTACATGCCTATCTTATTCTATGAGGCAGGGTCTGTCAATCAAATCCAGAGTGGTCAGCTACGGCTAGTCTTGCTGGCAGGCTTGCTCTAAGGAATCTTCTGCCTTTGGAGGTTGGAATCACAGGTGGGCTGCCATGCACACCAGGTATTTATAGGGACTCTGGAGAGTCTCAACTCCAGTCCTCACACTTTAGGCACTAAGCCATGCCCCCAGACCCAGTTTGTTCATTTTAAACGGGGAGGGGGAGTGTAGTAAATTCTACTTCACTGGGTCACTGTGGCAGGTAACTATGTGAAAAACATGAATGTAGAGAAAGTGTTCAACATTAATTGATGTGAGATTGTTTCCTCTGTTTTGTTTTTGTTTTTGTTTTTGTTTTTTCCTATTCTCCATTTCCCAGGTCATTTGTGCACCTTCTCCCTGGAGGCTACTGATAAGGAAAGGAACAGGTATTTGAAGACAGTTTTCTCTGCTCTGTAGAAGTTTCTGCTCATCAGGGGGACTGTATTAGGGGTGGAGTGGGGAGGAGGACCAGAGAGGATGGTGGGGAAAGAATTAGGAGTAGAGAGAGTGGGTATTTTGTCAGGTTCATGGACACAAAGGAGGGTCTGTAAGGATGAGGAATTATGCTTTTCAGAGCCGGGTCTTCGCGTGTTCGTGGTATAAAGGTGAGGCGGCTAATAATTGCACGGCTCCTGGTCCTGGAAAATATCAGTATGTGCAAAACAAGGTGCAAAGACAACTGTCTACTTGCAGGGGGCCAACTGAGGCTGAATAATGCGCATCTCAGGAGTGGCTCATGTGACCAAAGCCTGGAGAGAGTTCTCCACTTACTTTTTTTTTTCTTGATAAGGCCCATGGGACTTTAAAACAAAGTAAAGCAAAACAACACACACACACACACACACACACACACACACACACACACACACACA
>OU015757.1:49273852-49285579 GCA_907169655.1 Acomys percivali
ACACACACACACACACACACACACACACACACACACACACACACACACACTTAATTGAGCGGGAGGTGTCTGGAATTACAGACATAAGCCTGATATGAGGTGCTGCCAGGGCAAAGACAACGGACCCTCCAATGGACTTTTATATGCATAGGCGTGGCTGGGATGAGAGCCAAGGCTGAAAGGAAATGGGGTCAGGGCCCAGGTGTTTGATAGAGGAAGCAGGCTGAGTGATGACTAAGGAACATGAGGCTCAGAGAGCTTTACATTGTTACCTTTATTCTGATTTTTAAAAGTAAAACATAAATGTTTAGAGAAAAGCTGCCTTAATTCTGTTAAATGTGAAGTAATCCTTCTGATACTTCCTTTGTGTTCAAAGGTTTATTTTTACTAAAGTAACACAAGGTCTACTATTATAAGAAGTTCTAAAAAAAAAAAAACAAGGTTTCTTCTAATGATACTCTAATACACATAAGCATTCGCATACATAGCATACATACTCATGGCTAAAATATAAGGTTAAGGTAATCTTGGGGCTGAGTGTGGAGCCTCTTTCTTTGCATTAATTCTAGTACTTTGGAGACAGATACAGGAAAGACCTCAGTGAGTTCAAGGCCAGCCTAGTCTACACAGCAAGTTCCGGGCCAGCCACGGTTGTTGGGTAGTGAGAACTTGTGTTAGAACAAAAACAAAGAAACTCCTCCCAAAACCCGCTTAGGATGTCTGTGCACCCGTATGTTAGTGTCTGGCTCCAGCTCCCAACCCCCACCCCCAGCTAAAGTGATCTGGATCTTTCTCTGTGTACCCAAGAGCTGGTTTGCATTTGACCGGCTCTCCCATCCTTTATTCCGCATCACATTGCTATGTGGATCACTGTTCCATTGATAGCAGAACCTCTCAAGCGTTAATATGTGTATATCTCATGCAAAGAGTCACTTACCTGCAGTAACCATCTTACTGATTATTTGTCTCCACTAGACGGTGAGCTTCGCCAAAGCAGGGACTTTTGTCTGTCTGTACCTGTAGTGTCTGGCATTATGTAATTTTTTGATCAGGAGGAAAATGCATTTTTGTGGAATGAGTTATACACCTATTTAATTTCCCAAATTAAGTTGCATTTAAAAACACATTGAGCCGGGTGATGGTGATGCCTTTAATACCAGCACTCCTGGGAGGCAGAGGCAGGAGGATGTCTGTGAGTTCGAGGCCAGCCTGGTCTAAAAGCAAGTCCAGAATAGCCAGAGAAACCCTGTCTCAAAAAACCAAAAAAAAATTTTTTTTAATTAATTACTTAAATTAAATAAAAACACATTGAACACTTGCTGGATGTGATATGTTCTGAGAAGTGTTTTGTGGACTACCAAGATAAAATAACATTGGGAAGTCCTGGATTCTGGAAAACAACAAAAAACCCAGACCAGACGCTCTTGCCACATGATACCACCTGGCTTTCAGTGAAGAAATTAATTAGTTAATTAATCCAGGAAGGCCTCAAACTCACAGAGAGCCTTCTGCCTCTGCTGCCCTGCTTGCTCTCTGTGAATTTACTTAGGTCTGTAAATGGATTCTGTTATGTTCGAGTAGTGAGTAATAATGTCAAGTCCTCCAACATCTTAGGTTCAATGTGAGGTTTATTTCGCAAGCATGTCACATTGTCACTACTGGTCAGCAGTGGGACACTGGCCATTGTAATTACTCAAGGCCTCAGGCTGATGAGTAACTAACTACCTTGAATACTGTTGGTCCTTAGAGAACTCAGGATGTCTCTTTACTCTTTTCCTTTTTCTTTTTCTTTTTCTTTTTTGTTTTTTTGGGTCCAGATTTTTCTGTGTGTAGCCTTGACTGTCCTGGACCCCGCTTTGTAGACTACCAGGCTGGCCTCGAACTCACAGCCTGCCTCTGCCTCCGAGTACTAGGATTACAGGTATGCACGACACTGCTGGGCTTCTTTGTTTATTTTAAATGAGGAATAATAGGTCATTGTAGCAAATAAATGAGAGAAGATAAGAAGGTAGAAACATGTACAATGTTGCTGTTTCCTTTAGTTTTCTCTTCTCAATTTCCTGAGGTGATTTGCTTCTGGTTTCCTTGAGGGTCATTCTAAAGGTCGGGCTGGCCTGCCTCCCTGTCCGACCAGCACCACAGCGCCCTCTAGTGGGACAAGAGCTGCTTCGTTAGACCTCCTAGGGGACTTAATCAGCAGGCCTATTTACAGGCTTTCAAGAGTAGCATTAATTGCACTCTGCCCCGCTCTGTAGGCCTTGCAAAAACATGCTGGGTACACGGCCTACCATTCCTCCTTGACAAACCATCAACACTTCTAGAATTTATAAAGCTAACAACCCAATATTTTTTCCGAATAGTCAATTAAGAAATTTTAATTATATTCAGTGTGTGTTTGTGTGTGTGTGTGTGTGTGTGTGTGTGTGTGTGTTGTAGTAGTAGTAGTAGTAGTAGTAGTTAGGGAACAGCTGAAGGGTATCAGTTCTCTCCTTGTACCACATAGGGACGGAACTCAGGTCATGATTTGGCCTGCACAATTTCCAGGTTGCTAGCTGAGGCATTTTAAGCCGATTGGCTAGAATATGGGCTTGGGGACTTTTCAGTTCCTACCATTCTGGGAGAAAAGAGCACAACAGGGCATTGTGGTTTTGTTTAAGTAGAACATAAATCATTAATTCAAGCAGAATGTTCAACAAGCATTGAGTTGTAAGTAAAGGCTAGTCAAGCTCCCAGGCAGAGAAAGCCTGAGAACTTGAACTTAATTTCGCCTTATAATCAAAATAGAATTGTGGAGGCAAAATGGCCTCTGATATGCTAAGCGCGGTAGCCAAGAGCGGAGGGGCTACAGAGTTTAAGCAGGTTACAACACTTTCTTTTTTTTTTTTTTAAGCGTTATGTATTTAGTGCATATGCATGCTCTATCTGCATGTGCACCTGCATGCCAGAAGAGGGCATCAGATCCTAGTATAGATGGTTATGAGCCACCGTGTGGTTGCTGGGAATTGAACTCAGGACCTCTACGAAGAGCAGACAGTGCTCTTAACTGCTGAGCCATCTCTCCAGCCCCACAATTTGTGATTCTCTCTGTGATCTTTGTGATCCTCTCTCTATATACGTTTAAAACTAATCTGAAAAGGAGCTCAGAAATCTAGTGCGAGGGGGAATTATTTGGCACAAGTCATAGTCGGTGTGAGTAATCAAGCTGACCCACCTGGGAAGAGGGACCCACCACTAAGGAAGCGCTTCTGTTGCATTGGCCTGTGGGATATTTTCTCAATTGCTAATTGATGGAGGATCGTTCATGAGCTATTAGCAGTATCATGCCTGGCCAGGTGGGTCTGGGTTGTTTTAGAAAGGTAGCTGAGGAAGTCAGGGGAAGCAAGCTTGCGAGCAGCATTTCTTTGCAGTCTCTGCCTTACTTCCTGCCTCTAGGTCCCTTCTCTGAGTCCCTGCCTTAGCATCCCACCAAGGAACTGTAAGATGGGATAGACCCATTCCTCCCCAAGTTGTTGGGTGGCGGTGGTGCACGATTTTAATCCCAGCACTTGAGAAGCAGAGGCAGGTGGATCTTTGTGAGTTTGAGGCCAGCCTGGTCTACAAAGTTAGTCCAGGACAGCCAAGGCTACACAGAGAAACGCTGTCTCAAAACAAACAAACAACAACAACACACAAAACAACAAGAACAAAATCAAAAAACCAAAACCCTTTCTTCCCCAAGCTGCTTTTGGTCATGGTGTCTATCACAATAGAAAGCAAACTGGAATGTTATGGGTAAGGCTTTTAAGTTCTATCAGTGACTTAGTTAGCTTTCTAGTGCTGTGACAAAACACCCTGAGCAAGGCAACTTAGAGAAGAAAGAGCTTATTGGTGGTTTACAGTTTCAGAGGGTGAGTTCATAACCACCCTGGACGGGAGCTTTGGCGACAGCAGGCAGGCGGGCACTGGAGCTATCGATAGCTGAGAGTTTGTGCTTTGATCCCACAGAAGGAGCACGTTCAGCTCACTGGGAATGGCCTGGCCTTTTGAAACCTCAAAGCTCAGCCCCAGTGTCACACCTCTGCTAGCAAAGGCACACTGCCAGCTGGGAGCCAAGAACACAAACTTCTGAGTCCGTGGGGGCCACTTTCATTCAAAGGACCACAGTCAGTGTGAGAAAGCATTTTAAGTCTTACCAGTTGGTGGCACCCTTGCTTTGCGAAGCTGAACAACAGGCAGGGGAGCTTACAGACGTTGGAGGAACAATGGGAGGGAATTAGCCCCAGAGAGTTAATGATATTCTTAAATCTTAAGTGAAAGTTACAATTTTTTAACAAATATAATTCAAGTGCATTAATGAAGATGTCATGGTCTGGTATATAAAACAGAGGAACCCACACAACACAGAGGTGATTTTATTGGCAAAAACCAACACATAATTACAAATAACAATTTTTACTTCAAAAAATTGGGGAAGAAGGTGGTGGTAGGGAAGTGAGCAGAGGTACAGATGAAATAAGAATTCTGTGTGATTTTTTCCAAAGCAGGATGATGGATAAATAGAGAGTTTGGGTATAATCTATGTTTTTGTATATATTTGAAATTTTTCATTAAGAATAAAATCAACATATACTTAAGATAACGATGACAAAGAGCTGAATTTCTTGATATCAAATATGAGTGTGTGAGAATATACGCTAAACCGCAGTGTTAATAGGAAGGAAAGGATAAATATTAACACAGAGGAAGCCATGGGTCACAGGAAATGAATAAACCAAATGAATGTGTAGTACTGAGTCATGCTGTTCAAACCTGAATTTGATTGCAAGAAGAAAAAAAAAAAAAAAAAAGAAATCAGCATTGTGTTAGCTTGAGAAGTCAGCTTTTTTAAAATTTCTTTTTGTTTATAACGTTTATTTTGAGATTAATTTAATCATAACATTTTCTTTTCCCTTTCCTCCTCCTTAATCTGTCCACAAACCCTTTTGTGCTCTCTTTCCAATTTATTACCTTTTACTTAGTAACATAATTGCAAGCATATATAACATATATATATATGTTACGTATTGCAACATGTGTGTGTATTTATAAATATAACCTGTTCAGTCCATATAATGCTACTTGTATTTAGGAAAGTACCATTATTATCATGAGCTTAATGTTTATAAAATGATCAACCCTACAAAAAGAGCTATAGGCAACTGAGGTAAGCCGGGAACTAGTGATGTGGTGTCCCCCAGGGAAGAGCACACCAACTGGTTGGATGTCATGTGACAAATGATTAGCCCTGAAAACATAAATACAAGAAGTCAGATTTTAAATGAAGTGTCAGTCATCGTGCTCTTTTGTCTGGGGTGAGAGTGGGATAAGGAGCTAGGTGAGAGCATCAGCAGAGAATCTGGAGTCAGGGAAGACAAAGCTTGCCAGTGTTCTCAGACACAAAGGAGCAGGAGACGATGTTCCTTCTTATTATTGTAAATTCTTCACGGCTCAAAACCAAAGAAGTCTTAGCAGGCTCATTAAAGATACTTCTTATAAGGAATCTGTTTAATGGCCTGGCAAGAGATTTTCAGATTGTTGTAGGTGTATATCCACGGAATTTAATATTTTTGAAGCATTAATAAAATAAAAATATGAATGTTTTCATTCATACCTTTCAACTTTCAAAAGCCCTTTCAACTGATCTTTCTTAGCATTCAGAAAATCCTTGGAGGTTCTTTTCTTTCTTTCTTTTTTTTTTTTTTTTAATAAAATAGGTGTTTGCCTACATGTCTGTCTGTGCAACATATGCATGAAGTCCCACAGAACTAGAGTTATAGAAGTTGTGAGCTGCCATGTGAGTTCAAGCAATCAAACCTGGGTCTTCTAAAAGAGCAGCCAGTGCTCTTAACCACTGAGCCATCACCCCAGCTCCAAGAAACCCCTCAGTTTTAAAGATCTTGCAGAAGAAGATAAAGAAGGTATTTCTATTTTTAATTGTACAAGGCCAAGTAACAATCACAACTCATTCTGTTATACACACACAGTATGCTATTTTCTTAAACAAAAGAAACAATTTATTAATGGTAAAACAATACATTTTTCCTTTAAATGAAAAAATACTTATAACCTTATTAGTAAGGCAGTCAGTGCTCTCATTGGTGAAGTGAATATTTCTGCATTCTGTTTATCACGAAGGCTCTGCCAAGAGATAGAATTTAGAATAAGAATGACATGACTTACAGAAAGCCAGAAGTTTGACTGTCACCTCTGGCCGCCAAGGACTGCAGTGAAGAAGGAAGGGAGACTGAGGGGCAGTGACTAGAGAGTGCTTTGCCTCCTGCCACATCTGGGCGGCCTCTGCATGGCTTGGGTTACTACTCTTCAACCCTCCTGAGATGCCCTTGACTGTTTGGTACCCAAGATGGAAAACTGGAAGGCTGTGAGGAGCTCAAGTACAAGCTACAAAGCTGGGGCTAGGAGCAAGTGTGACAAACTGGTGTTTGGCTCAGGAGAATGAAGAGACGCATAGGGGCTGCCTTCCTAAGCAAGAGAGTCAGGAAAGGACCTGTTATCACCAGGACTGTCATGGGGCCCATGATGGTTCAAACCATTTCAGACACAGTAAATGTTTGAAGTTATACCGGGAATTCCCTGGTCCCATGGAACAATGTTTAAAAGAGAACACAAGTGTGCTGTCTATTTGTTCTGTCTCTTCGTCAGTCCTGTTTAGGATGTACATGATGCTATCATGGACAGTGTGGCTAAAGCTGCAGAGTTGAGCAAGAAGATCAGGAGACCCTGCCTGGTTCCCATTCCACTGTGTACCCTGCTGCCTCTGCATCTCTGATGATCACCCTGACATTTCCACCTCATTCAAAACATTATTGTTGGTGTTTCTATTGCACAGGTACCCACAGGAGACTCTGCAGAGTGAGGAGAGGGCCACAGATAGCTGGCAGGGTGTGACTCAGGCAGAAAATGAACTTCTGTGTGGTAAGCATCAAAGGTGCCTTAACGCCTCTGGCACTTAGGGCAGTGGCAGCGATAAACGTAGGAAAGTTGTTCTCCACCCACAGTATCTCTGTGCATTCCTGTGGCTGTATGGTCTCAGAGTCCGACTTCTGGTCCTCCAAGAATCTGTGAGTAACTAGCTAGCCTTTAATGAGTCCCTCATTACCCCCTCCCTTTCCTCCTCCTTTCTCAAGCTGTTGTTAATTCTGTTGTTGGTTGCTAAGTTCCCTAACAATATGTCCCTGAAAGGCAAATGCTATCATTCAAGGACCAAGCCAGCCAAACCCTACTTACATGTGTTAACCCTCTGGAATCTTCACTTGCTAACATCCTGACCTGTGCTTTAAATCTATAGCTCTAAATTCACAATCATGTTTTACACTAAGTTTTTTTTTTTTTTTCTTTTCTGAAGGGAAAACAGAGTGTTGACTTAGCTATATCAGCCAGTCATGTCGTAGTGACTGTGACATTTCAGGGCACCCATAAGTTATACCTCAACTCCACAATGAAGTTCAGTGATAGTATGATAGCTTTCCTCTTTGTTCCCTTGTTTGTGATCTGTTTGTCTTTAAAAATGTCCTGATTGCAGCCGCCTCCCTTCTCTCCTCCTGGGATCTGTTTGGTTTTTAAGGCAGAAATGTCTAAAGTAACATTTAGATACAGGTGTGTATATGATTAAGTTTCAATGGTGCTCCTGACATAAAGGCTTGGCCATTAGAAATGCGTGCCGTTTATGATGAAAAAAAAATCAGTGAACTGACCTGACCTCCCTTCATCAGTATCTTCTGGAAATAAGTTTTACAGTAACAACAACCATCTCTGGCCAGACATTCAGTCCAGAGGGAAACCCGTGACGCTATGCTCAGAGACTAATTTTGAGAATAGGCACTATTACCGGGATTTGACTTAGAACTGCTTTAGAAATGACACTGTGAACATTTGTCAGTGACACACCCTTGTAAATAGTGATTACAATAAACCATAGCCTGGGTAAGCACCTGAGACTGACACACTAATCCCTTTGGAGCAGTATGTGGGAGTGGGGGTGACTTCCGTTCTCTTCCTGCTGCTGTGGTGAAGCACTCTGACAATGCACCGCAAGGAAGGAAAGGTTTCCTTGGATCCACAGCTGGAGATGGGGAAGGCTGAGGTCACAGGAATCTGTGGTTCAGGAGCATGATGTAATCAAGATAGTTCCCCCTCTCCAGGCCGAGTCTGGACTCTGTTAAGTTGACAGCCCTCACCATTACACAAGGCAGAAGCAAAGAAGACACTGGAAAAAATTGAGAAGGGAATCGAGAGGGTCCGATTCATATATTTTACTTCTTACAGGTTTAGAACTTTCACTTTAAAAAAAAAACAGTTTTAGGTGATAATTTTTAAGGAAAAACCTCAGTGAAGAAGCCTAATAAGACCATTCACATTTGGGGTCTATCTGGATGCCACCATAAGGACCCAAATGCAACATCTTCCCTGCCTCGATTTCTCCTTCTAAATGAGGGGTTCTCAACTTCAGCAGAGTGGACATTGAGCAGAGTGATTCTTGTAGGAAAGGCTGTGTGTGTGTATGTGTGTGTGTGTGTATGTATATGTGTGTGTATGTGTGGATGTATGCGTGTGTGTGAGTGTGTGTGTATGGGCATGTGTGTGTATGTGTGTGTATGTGTCTGTGTGTGTATGTGTGTATGTGCATGTGTGTGTGTATGTGTGTATGTGCATGTGTGTGTGTGTGTGTGTGTGTGTGTGTGTGTGTGTGTCCCTACACATGGTAGAATGTTTGGCAGCACCCTGGCTTCTACCTAACATACATTAGAATCATTTTTCATTACCTGCACCATGAGAGCCCTAAATGCCTCATGACACCAACAGTGTCCTCTTGTGCGAGACATGGTCACCTCCAACCAAAACCACTACTCTGAAAGTGGGTAGTTTTGTTTGCTTGATTTGTAGTTTGAGAACTTTATGGTTTGTTTTGTTTCGTTTTGTTTTGTTTGAGACAGGGACTCATTGTGTAGCCCTGATCTGGAATTCCCTATGCAGATCAGGCTGACCTTGAACTCACAGTGATATGCGTGTCTTTGCTTCCTGAGTGGTGGAGTTGAAGGCTTACCACCTTGATTGGTAAGGCAGGTAGTTTCATACTAACTGTGGATTCAACCAGTGTGACTTTCTTTGGTGGATAAGGAGCTTGAAATACTCACTTCCAGCAAAGCCTGCTCTGTACTGCCCATTCCACTACCCTGAGGAAAATGTCTATAGAGTAACCGTTCTGTTGTCAGCCTGAGTCCAAGAAATTGGAAAGTGACTACCCCAGCTACTAGGGTATGAGGTAGAGTTGCCTCATTCAACCTCAGACATAAGAAATAGATGTATTTTCAAATTTAATTTAAGAATTACATTGAATGTAACTTTAAATGTTGGTGTGTGGGCATATGTGTGTGTGTGTGTGTGTGTGTGCTACAGAGCATGCATGAAGCTCAGAGGGCAGCTTTCAGGAGTCAGCTCCCTTTTTTTATCATGTGGATCCCAGGCACCAAACTCAGAGCATCAGGCTTTCCAGCGAATGCTTTTTCCCAGTCTCTGAGCTTTCTCCCTGGCTCCTCAAAACAATGTAAAAATAGACTTTTTATTTCTGTGTGTGTGCGCATGCATAAGTGCACAGTATGTGGCCAGAGGGTAACTTTTAAAAGCTAGTTTCTTTTATTTCTACCACGTGAGTCACTGTCAAGCTTGGCTGCAAGTTCCTTTACCTACTGTGGCAGTTTGGATAAAAATGCCCCCCCCCTCCAGCCCATAGGGAGTGGCTCTATTAGGATGCATGGCCTTGTTGGAATAGGTGTGGATTTGTTGGAGGAAGTGTGTCACTAAGGGGTGGGAGTTTTCAGAAGCTCATGTCGGGTCCAGTGTGTTGCTCTCTCTCTCTCTTCCCACTTCCAGATGTAAACTCTTGTTCCTTTTCTAGCACCATGTCTGCCTGTGTGCTTCCCTCCAGGATGATAATAGACTAAACCTCTGAACCTGCAAGCCAGCCCCAGTTAAGTGTTTTCTTCTATAAGAATTGCTGTAGTCCTCAGGAGAGTGGATCCCTCTCTTAGCCAGGGCAGTGCTGGAGATCTGGCCCTGGTGGCATGGGTGAGGAAGAGCTGCCTGACCCCATAGTGGTGAGCTCAGGAGAGCCAGTCCTACCAGCTGCCACAAACAGGAAAGCTGGCCCAGCCCCTCACTTGGGCAAAGCGGGAGAGCTGGCCCTGGTGGTATGGGCGCAGGGGAGTTGGTGGGCTGACTAGCTCAGCTACCTACCACCATGGCTCAGATCCAAGGCTCCCAGTTGGTCCACTCCAACATCTACCCAATCTGTGAATTGCTGAAGGGCATGAAGGGGCCAGTCCTATAGAACCAAAGCTGCAGGATCTCCATCACTCAGAGCAACAAAAGGATATTCAAGATGAGTCCCAGTGAGGATCCAGTATTGATAGGGTAGCAGAAGCCAGAATACCTGAACCAGACCAATGACTCATTGCAATGAACATTTGCAAGCAAAGACGTGTGGACAAAAGTGTATATTTTGACACACTGCAGCTTCCACAGTGAGATTATTTTTTTATGTTTATTTTCTCTCTTTTATTTTTTTATTTATTTTATTTTTTGGTTTTTCGAGACATGGTTTCTCTGTGTAGGCTTGTCTGTCCTGGACTCGCTTTGTGGACCAGGCTGGCCTCAAACTCACAGTGATCCGCCTGCCTCTGCCTCCCAAGTGCTGGGATTAAAGGAGTGTGCCACTACGCCCGGCTTCTTTCTTTTATTTTTTGTTTTCTTTTGGGGGGTGAGGTTGCAAGGGCAGAGGGCATATATGGAGGGACAGGGAAATGAGTAGGATTGTAGTGTATGATGTGAAATTCACAAAGAACAATAAACGTTAAAAAAAAAAAAAGGAGAGTTGCTATAATCATGGCTTCTCTTCAAGGCAATAGAAGCTCTAACTGACACACCCATGGAGCCATCTCACCAGGTGAATAGATAGATGCAGTTAGAATGCCACTATGACTTGGTGGTTATTTGTTATATAACACATTGGCTGGCTGATGGAGACCCCTTAGCCAAAGCAAAGTAAATCCATATCTTAGGTATCCTGAGTTGGCTTTTCCAGTTTATTATTCTGTTTTGATATATAGACCAGGTTGGTTCCAACTCATAGGATCTGCCTGCCTCTGCCTACCCACTGCTTGGGCCTCACTTTTCTTCTAAGAATGACCATGCAATGAATGATTTCAAGAGATGAAACTAGATTAACATCTTACAGGGAGGACAGTGGTTCTTGGCCTGTGATTTGCAACCCCTTTGGGATTGCACATCAGACATTTTCATAACAATTTCTAACAGTACCAAAATTATAGTTATGAAGTAGCAACAAAATAATCTTTAATTTTAATTTACTATAGTTTATTCAGGTTAAACCCCGATTATTATCCCTTTGCTTGTATTTTCATGTTCCCACCCTCCCTCTCTCTTCTGCCCTATTCCTCTCCCCTAGACCTCTGACAGAAGGGGACCTCCTCCCCCACCATAGGGCCACAGTCCATCAGGTCTCATCAGGATAGCCTACTTCCCCTTCCTCTGTGTGGAGGATCTGGATGTCGGGGTTGGAGACAGGGGAGGGAGGTTGCACAAACTCATGCGCCAACCAAGGACAATGCACGCAGGGAACCTAGACCCCCTGTTCAGATCTAGCCAATGGACAGCTCATTCTCCACGGTTGTG
>OU015757.1:49285589-49324088 GCA_907169655.1 Acomys percivali
CGAGTCCAGGACAGCCAAGGCTACACAGAGAAACCCTATCTCAAAAAAACCAAAAAGAAAAAAAGAAAGAAAGAAAGAAAGTGTTTGGGTTTCATAGTTTAGCTTTTATTATAGCTATGATCTACACAGAATGAGTTTTTGTGGGTGTTTTATGAGTCATGGGTCCAGATCAGAATATACTCATGTAAATACCAGCTTTAGTATTTTTTAAACTAAAACAGTTTTTTTTCTCTTTTTCTGTCTTTCTTTCTCTTCCTTCTTTCCTTTCCTTTTTCCCTCTTTCTTTCTTTCTCTCTTGGCAGAATTTCTATCCAAGCTAGCCTTGAACTCTCTATATAAGAGACGACTCAAACACTGATTATTTATTTATTTATCTATTTATTTATTTACGACTTTAACTTTTTGATCCTCCTGTCTCCAGCTCCTAAGTTCTGGAATTACAGAGGCGTATGTTCCCAAGCCTATTTGTGTGTTGCTGTGGAGGGAACCTGGGGCTTTGAGCATTGTATGAAAGTGTTCTACTAACTGGACTGTGTTCCAGTCTCAGCGAATTGTAATAAAATGGCTTATGTTAATGAAAACAGCACATATAACATATATACACATACATTTATTTATCAGAACCATTTTGCATTTGTATATGTGTGTGTGTTCTCTCCTGCTCTCTCCCATCTCTCTGAAGGAGTACTGTGATGCAAGCACTCAGGCAATGTGACTAGCTTTTTATACAGGTATGTTCTGGAACTCAGCTCGTCATCCTTGTGGGGAAAGTACTTTTACACACCTGAGCCATCTCCCTGGTCCAGAATCACTTTTAAGGGTACAAATACAATTAAAAATTGTCACAAGTACCAAACCTTGTAATTGGTAGAATTTTAGATGTGTTTTTGTTTTTGTTTTTTTGAGACAAGGTTTCTTTGTGTAGCCTTGGCTGTCCTGGACTCACTCTGTAGACCAGGCTGGCCTCAAGCTCACAGTGATCTGCCTGCTTCTGCCTCCCGAGTGCTGGGATTAAAGGCGTGCGCCACCACGCCTGGCTGATGATTTTTCTTCTTTCTACTCTATATATTCCCTCCAATGAACTTAATTTCTTCCAGTGAACATAGTTGTGAGAAAAGCTTTATTTTAAAATGTGTTCCTTTCTCTCCATTTATAACTGAAAGTCCTAGAGGTAGGCTTTTGACTGTATCACAATGAGTCCAATTGCTAGGTGCTTTGACTTGATTTCAGATCTTCTGCAACTTTCTAGAACCTGTGGTAGGATCCCCCAGACCCTGGAGGTGAGATTATTAGGTGGGCCTTGGGCTTCTGTTCTGGCTCGAGTATTCCTGGAATATGCGTTGCATGTGTAGCTAGAGGTCATTCAAAATCCGAGGCAGTAGGAACAACAAGGAGGAAATCCACCCCAGAGCAGATATTTTACATGAAAGTTGAAGGCATTAAAGAAAACAATATTGTCACTTGATACACCAGTCCTATTTTATTTTATTTTTCTGAATTCCTGAAGCCAAGAGGCCATGAAATGCATTCTAAAGACTCTTTGTTTCTTAGAAGCTTAGAATGCCACAGTGCATACATTCTGTGTTTGGTTTGGACTCTGGACAAAGGACATACCATAGAATTCTGTGACTAAGGACTGCTGTACTTTCTTCATGGCACTTGGGAGCCCTTGATCTTTTCACAGTGGGCTAAACCATAATCCATTTTCTCAGGGCATTATTCCTCTTTCAGCCATATCTGTATTTCCTAAGTAGCTAACCCGTCTAATCACCTCTAATCCCCACTTACTCTGCCCAGGCCTTTGGTCCTGCCTCTTCCTGGACTGCATGGCCACTGATCTCTAATAGATTTGTTGTCAACATAACTTCACAGCCTCCTACCGTTTCCTCTTGAATAGTGCTTGCATCCAGAAACTGGTGTTATTACAAGACCATGTAACATTGTGGCCAGTCAAACTATAGCTAGAAAGATATGGGGGAGAGTTTAGGGGGAAAGTCATGCTAGGTGTGGTGGTACACATCTGTAACCCTGAGTAGTCTGGAGGCTGAGGCAGGAGGATCACAGAGAGTTCAAGATTAACTTGTCCTACATGAGAAAACCGTGTCACAGACTAACACATAAAGAGAAGATAAAAGAAAAGAATAGGATTGCAAGCCTGCAGAAAATCTGGCAAACCACAGAAAGATTAATTCTCTTTTTTTTTTCTTTTTTCTTTTTGGTTTTTTGAGACAGGGTTTCTCTGGTATCCCTGGCTGTCCTAGACTCACTTTGTAGACCAGGCTGGCCTCAAACTCACATCGATCCACCTGCCTCTGCCTCCCGAGTGCTGGGATTAAAGGCGTGCGCCACCACGCCGGGCTCAGAAAGGTTAATTCTTAGCGGGCTCTAATCTTGGAAAATAATGTCAAAGATGCACCCTTAAAAACACAAGGTACTCCTAGTACTCTGGGAGACAGGGTCAGGCAGATCTCTGTGAGTCCAAGACCAGCCTGATCTACAAAGTGAGTCCAGGACAGCCAAGGCTACACAGAGAAACCTTGTCTTGAAGAACCAAAACAAACAGACAAACAAAAACAAAAACAAAACAAGGTAGAAGACTACAGTAGCACCCAAAGGTGGGGGTCATGCAGGAAGAAATTACGAAAGACTTAGCATATTCTCTTCCAGGGTATTGGATTCTATGAGGTGCCTCTAGTGGTCTACAGACTATTTTATAGCTTTAAATTTAGACAACCAATTGCAGCTCATGCGACTCTAACTCATGACGTGACGTGTATTCTGTCGAGTTGAGGGTCAACCTGCTTACCTATCCTCAACTAGTCTTACTTCAGTTTTCAATTCTTCCTGGTAATCCTGTTGTCTCCAGATACAGGCGTGCATTGCTGAGCTCCCTTTCGAAGACAGCGTAACAACCTATTAGTTCCTTGGGAAAAAGTCAAAGTCTTTTGGCTCACTTTTTATTTTCAGGACAGTCATAATTCTTTAGAAATATCCTCTTGGCAGACACGTACAGAAAGTGGAAAATTAAAAGAATATGGCAGTATGGTCTTGCCATCAGAAATGATGATAAACGAAAGGATCCAAGTTTGAATGGATAACTTTATTAGAACTCATGGATGGCTTGGATGCCGAATTTATAGGGAATAAGAAGCCAGATACTGGTCTTCTGGGAACCTGCTGTCTGCACAAAGTCATTCTCTAGAATTGTTTAGAACCACAATTGTTTCTAAACTCTGACTTTTCTTTCCAAGTGAAAATTTGGACGACTGCTTCTGCCTCAGTAAAAAATAAAAATAAATTGGGCAGCCTAAAAAACACACACGCACAATCAAGCATGAAACACACTTGTTTCTATGTGATAGCTCATTGCCTTTCCTGAGGCTCAACCCTGGACCATGGCATGAGTTGTTTCCTCTGTTCCTAAATGGCAGAGTTCAGACCATCCTTAAGAGAAATTTCAGGTTGAAGTAAACTAAAAGCAGGAGATCCATGCTTTTTGGGGGTCTGCCCCAATGGATTACTTAGCTGCATCTCTCAGTTTCTTCCATCCTCTTGAGGTGACAGACTCACCGGGCACGAGCTCCTTAGAGACACTTTCAAGTCTCCATCCTCTCACTTTTGTTCTCCTTTTCCTCTGATGCCTAGAACAAGTCCATCAAGTGTCCCCCAAGCATGCTGAGCCCAGAAAGGAGTAAGTCATGGCACCAAGTAAGCTGGCACTCAGAGATGCAGTCCTAAGCTACTTACTCTGCTGTCTGTTCCCAGTGTCCACTGCTTCCTGTGTTCTGAATAGTGTGGGCATTTACTCAACTGCTACAGTGATCTGGACTTTGGACTGATGCTGGGTGTCACTCCTGAAGATTTTTTTATTATCTTTATTTAATACTTTTATTTTATGACACATGTATAAAATAAACTACATACAGCAGGGAAAACCATGCGACAATCATGAGAATAATGAGTTCTATACATGTTACATTCATAGTGACTTGGCCATCTGCATTCGTCTAGTTTAAAGTAAGTGTTTTTCCTGTCATGTTGGGTCTTAATTTCTGAATACGATTCAATGTCTATCCTACCTCAACTCTAATAGCTTAACTTCTTTATCTTGATCTAAAACGATCTTGTCCCCTAATCAGCTAAACTTGGTTGTTAAACTATACTATCTTGTCTTCAATGCCCCTCAGAGACTTGAGAAAGAATAAAACTTAAATCCCTGAGTGAACCAGCAGTGTGGGTTAGGAGCTTCTAAAATGTACAAATTGACTAAAGACAGTTTACTGCCTGACCAGTCACCCAATACACTTTATAATGTTGGAGCCTCATCTTCAGCTTTCTGGCCTAATATCTCTGCTAGACTTGTTCACAGGGCAGGAGTTATTGAGGACTTGCTTACCCTGACTTGGCAGAGTGCAGCCCACTCCTGAAGATTTTTAGTCTTTCCTAGCAATTGTGATCCTTTGGCTTGTTCATGTTGCTTACAAACTGTCTTGACTATTCTCCCAACCTATTGAAATAGATAACAGGCCTGCAACCCATCTCCTCTAGTCCTGTATCCAATGTTAAGGCTCCCTACCAGCTCACCCAGACCTTCATCAGGAAGTGGTCATTTCCTTTACATCTCTGAAGGGCCATCCCACCAAGCAGGTATCAAATGATGTGGCTGTCAGTGACATAAATGACCCACTGGAACAAAATACGGCCAGGAGTTCCCAAATAGAACATCAGAGGCTCAGCACAATCTCTCTCTCTCTCTCTTCCCCTTCTTCTTTTTCCTCCTCCTCCTCCTCTTCTTTTCTGAAATATTCATTGTGTGTGTGTGTGTGTGTGTGTGTGTGTGTGTGTGTGTGTGTTGGTGCATGAGGGTGTGCACATTCCAGAGCACATATGAAGAGGTCAGAGGAAATATCATGTATGGCTTTCACATGGTTCCAGAGATGCAAACTCAGGCTGTGAGGCTTGTGCTGCAACCACTGTGGCAACTCCCTGTCCTCACTCAGATTTTCCATTGCTTATTTAACTAGCTCCAGGCACATTCTGATGTTGGAGTTTTATTTAGGTTTGTCTCTTCTGTTGCCACCATAACTTCTCCTCTGCAAAAATCCCACAACAATCAGAGGAATGTTTTCTTAGCATCTGGGTCTATCTGTGCTTTCTCTCCGCTGTAATGCGCTAGTAATGACTGGATAATTTGTAGGGAGAGAAAGTTTACTTAGGTCATGGCTTCTTTGGTTCAGAGCTGCAGGGTGGGAAAAGAGATGGGCAAGTGGGTGTGTGAAAAGCAACAAACACAAGGAGTGGCCTTGTGTCCTACTTTGCCTTCTATTACTGTGATAAATGCCATGGCTAAAAATAACCAAGAACGGGAAAGTGTTTATTTCATTTTACAACTCCCAGTCCATTGCTGAGGGGAGTCAGGGCAGGAACTCAAAGCAGGAACCTGGAGGCCGGAACTGAGACAGAGACCATGGAGGAGCCCTGCGTTCTGGCTTGCTCAGCCTGTTTCTTATATAATCCGGACCCACTTGTCCAAGGATGGCAACCATTCACAGTGGGCTAGCCCCTCCCACAATCAGCCAAGACAAGGCACTACAGTCTTACCAACAGGCCAATTGGATGGAGACATCATCTCCGCTGAAGTTCCTTCTTCCCAGATGACCCTGACTCATGTCACATCGACAAAAACTAACCAGAACGCCTTGGTTTCTAATCGCTCATCCTTGCAGCAGATAATTTAGTCCTACAAGAGCTGAGTCCATTCATTCATCAAGGCAGTGGCTCCGCCACACACTCTTCTCTCTACGTTTGCTGCAGCATAGATCAAATTTCAAGGAAGGATAAAGCATATTCAGGCAAGAGCACCCGACTGCCACAGAATCATCCTCAACCTACACTGTCCCCATAGACAGCGCGTTTTCTCTTGATCTCACCCACAATGTAACTCCGCAGCTTGCACAAAGCCATGTGTCATTTGGCGTTTTTTTCTTTTTCCCAGAAACATTCCTCAAGACTTCCCATCTTAGGTCTCTCTCATACACAGAGTCGCTCTGGCTTGAAACCTTTGATGTCAACCTCATAGCTTTTTCTTCTCTTCATCTCTTCTTCCTCCTTTCCTCAGTCTAATCAGTCCCAATTCAGTTCAGATGCTCAGTACTCAGTCCCAGTAGTAATGTATCCCTCATCCTGCAAGGTGCCGAATTTTTAAAAAGTTATTTTATATGTATGGGTGTTTTGTTTGCATGCATGTATGTACATTATATGCATGCAGTGCCTGAGGAGCCTAGAGAAGGGCATCAGATCACCTGGTACTGGAGTTAGAGACAATTTTGAACTGGCATGTAGATGGATACTGAGAAGTGTCTAGCCTAGTGGTTCTCAACCTGTGAGTTGTGACCTCTTGGAGTGGGTGTCAAATGAGCCTTTCCCAGGGTTCACCTAAGACCATTGGAAAACACACATATTTAGATTACAATTTATAATAGTAGCAAAATTACAGTTATGGAGTAGCAATGGAATAATTTTATGGGGGTGTGGGGGTGGGGGGTCACCACAGCATGAGGAACTGTATCAAAGGGTAAGTTGAGAACCAACACTGGCCTAGCCCCTCAGAGACACTTTTCAAAAGATGTTCCAGGAAACACTTACCTCAGGAATTGTTGATTGTTATTTGGAAAAATATATAGTGCTAGTGAGATAGCCCAGAGGGTGAAGGCACCAGCTGCCAGTCTTAATAACCTTAGATTTATCCCTGGTACATACGTGGTGGAAAGAGAACTGACTTCTCTGAATTGTCCTCTGACCCATGCACATGACCTAACTAACTAACTAAATAAATAAATAAATAACTATCTAGCTAACTAGCTAAACTAACTAACTAACTAAATGTAAAAAGAAAATGACAACAAAACTTTCAAAAAGATATACTAGTCCTTAAAAAAGAAAAGAAAACCCCCATAGGCTCATACTACTTTGGGGAATGTTGGGTTAAACAATAAGGATTCTTAATGTAGACTGTTAGTACTTATATCATACCATCGATCATGAGTCTATAGGCAGGAAGGTGGATTCTAAGCTGTCATTCCAGAAGTATCTCACTGGTGTTCTGTTCTCAACAGGGACCCATAGACTCTATTCATGTTTCATCCTGCAAGGATCACTAGGAAGAGCAGTTTAGGTAGCTGAGTTTCTAGAATTCAAGTACAGGGAGCAAAGCATCCATATTGCAGAACTGTCATTAGACTAGGTAATGAGAAATGGAATCTGTGATTCCTTTGCTGCCATAGGACCATCAGCTAGGAAGCTAAAACATTTCCACATCGCTGAATCTGCAGGCTCTGACACGATACACCACGTCTTTTTTGAACCTATCCAGGGTACTCTAACTGTCAAACTCAATGGACGTTTTCAGTTCCACCTTCCTTGTTTCACTGCAGTTCCCAACACATTCTGTCTTGACGTTTTCTGGAACTTTTTTCTTTGTTGACTTACAAGAACCATCCTTCTAATTTCCCATCCATCTTTCTGGTTGTTATTTCTCATCTTCCCTTTTATAACACTCCTTTTGCTCTCTCTTGAGCACTAACACTCTAGGGTCACCATCTTGGTCTGCCTTCTCTTTGCACTGACTGTATTCTCCATCTGTTACTGAAAACTCAGTCACCCAGCCAACATACGGTTTCCACACCTGCCCCAAAAGCAATGTATACAGACCCAACTCAGTCTTTACCCACAAGACTATTTTTCTTAAATTCCCAACCAGAAGGGGTTCTTGTCTCTTCCAGCTTAGTGAATAATGCTATTCTTTACCTAAGTAATAAATAAATAAATAAATAAATAAATAAATAAATAAATAAATAAATACTTTTTACTCTTTTCTAGCTCATCTTCCTCTACAAGGGCAGGCATAGAGAAGAAAATGTAAGGCTCTTCTTTGTAAGCTAAAACACATATTAAAATCCGAACACTCTAACAAATGGTTAGTGAAATTTTATTATAGTTAAATATTCTTATATAGTGCTCAATAAAACAGAGAAGACCTTCTGATTATAGAGCTGAAAGGCTCATGGAGAGACAAATAATACATGGGTCTGTGAATAAATTCACATTGTAGATAGCTGACAATATATTAGCAGTGATCCTAACATGCTCTGGAGATGAGAGAAGGCCTCGCTGAAGACACACTATTTAATTCTAAAGGCTGGAAGGAATGGTGCCAAGAATAAGGGCCAATGCTGTAAAGAGCTAAAACAAAGAAAAAAATGACATTTCTAGGAACCAAAGATGCCTAAGAACAATGATGAAAGTTGATGATGAGATACGTATTGACAATGATTGGCGAGAAAGGTAGGAAGAAGGATACTTAGGATCTTGGAAACCAGAGGACTTTAAAAAAAATCATGTATTAAAAAAATCCCTATCAGCCAGGTGACTCACATTTTTAATCTCAGCACTTGGGAGGCAGAGGCAAGTGGATCTTTGTGAGTTCAAGGTCAGCCTGCTCTACTAAGTGAGTTCCAGGACAGTCAAGGCCACAGAGAGAAACCCTTTCTTGAAAAACAGAACAAAACAAAAATCCCTATCATGTGTATTGGGTGTCGAGTTCTCTGAAGGAAAAAAAAAATCTTAGGATGAACAAACATGGGCACACATATACATGAACACAATTCACACATATATGTATCTATATTATGTAAGGAGTATCATTATAAGGAATTAGTTCATGCAAGTATGGAAGCAGTTGAGTCCTAAGATCTGCAAGGTGAGGGGATAAACCGGAGGCCTGGGAGAGCTGACAATTTATCTCTAGTCTGAGACTGAAGGTCTGGCAACTGAGAAGGCCCAGGATGTGGTTCCTATCCAAAAGCTGCGAGGATTGAGACTGGAAAGCCTGATGATCCATCTTGAGTAAAGAAAAGATGATGTGCTGGGCATGGTGGTGCACGCTTTTAATCCCAGCACTGGAGAGGCAGAGGCAGGTGGATTGCTGTGAGTTCAAGGCCAGCCTGGTCTATAAAGTGAGTCTAGGGCAGCCAAGGCTACACAGAGAAACCCTGTCTCAAGCCGCCCCCCCCAAAGGAAAGATGATGTCCCAGGTCAAAGACAATCACACATGAAAGAGTTTTTTCTTACTTGGTGAAGAATCAGTCCTTTTGTTCTGTGTAGTCTTCAATAGACTAGATAAGGCCCACTCCCATTAGGAAGAATAATATCTTTTACTCAGGCTACTGATTGAAAAACTAATCTAATTTAAACACAACCATCACAGAAATGCAGAGAACTGTTTGATCATGTATCTGGGTACACCATGACATAATCATGGTGACACATAAAATGACCACTTTGAGGGAAATTTGCATAAAATAAACCAGACTAATTTAAAGTATACTATTCTATATATTTAACAGCTCCTTATACTTCATTGCTTTCATATTTCTGTGAGGAGACACCCTGACCAAGGCAACTTATAGAAGAAATCATTGATTAGAGGCTTACAGTTTCAGAAAGTTAGAGTCCATGACCATCATGTCAGGAAGTGTGGTTATGGGTAGGCTGGCAGACATGGTGCTAGAACAGTAGCCGAGAGAGCTTACACCTGATTCGCAAGCCTGAGCAGAAGGGTGCGGGGTGGGGGTGGGGTTGGGGGGAGGAGGGCAGGGGTTGGGAGACAGAGAGACAGAGACAAAGACTGAGAATGACTTTTGAAACCTCAAAGTGCACTTCCCAGTGACACACCTCCTCAAACAAAGCCACACCTGTAAATCCTTCCCAAATAGTTCAGCCAGCTGGGAACCCAGCGCAAAAATAACAACCTACAGCGGCTAGTCTCATTCACACCAATACAATAGCTTAGCAGCACTGCCAAGAGGAACTCCTAAAATTTTTCTAATTGCCCAGTTGCAAGCAATTTCCCCATCTGCTCCTGGCCCAGGCAACCCAACTTCTTTCTGTCATTATAGGCTATTTCTCATTTTCATTTTCTAGAACATTATATAAATAGATTTTTCAATAGGCACCCCTTGGGTCTGGCTTCCTTTTACAAATAAATGAGGTTCATCCAACTTGCATAGTTAAGCATGGCTTAGCAATCTACTCCTTTTTTTTTTTTTTTTTTTTTTTTTTGTTGCTCAGTATACTTTCTTGAATGGGTATGCCATATTTTATTTCACTTTTTGATGTGCATTTATACTGTTTTAAATTTGGATTGACTGATAAATAAAGCCATTTTTAATGTCTTTGCACAAGTCATCGTGCAAATATATATTTATATTTCTCTTGAGTTAATATCTAGGAGCCTTATGGTAGGTATATTGCAAACGTTTAATAGATTGCTACAGTGTGCCATAATAGTTTTCCTTTTCCCATTTGACCAGCGCATGAGAAAGCAGCTAATCTATACTTTCACCAACAGTTGGCATTTTTGCTACTGAGGGAAAATCTAGAGAAACTTTGTAGATTTATTTCCTCTTGACTGGACTTAAATGATCCCTAGTTTTGATGATTAAGATGCATAGTAATATGCTGTTGGTTTCCTGCTAGCTTTGCTGTGAGATAACACCTTTGCACCATAGGTGATGATGATAAAGGTTACCTAGGCTACTTTTCAGGGACTTGAAGTCTATTTTTGGGGAAACCACTGACTCTTTACTTGGGCCTACATATGTCCTGTGGCTTCCTAGAATGATATGAAAGGCATGGCATTTTACTATGTCTGAGTCCTCTGTGGCCTTCATCTTTGGGTCTAGTCATCTCTGTGTAGACCACAAAGCAATGTTTTGTCTAGAAATATGACATAAGGTTCACTTGACCTACACCTGCTTGTCTCTCTCCTTCCCCTCCAAGTATAAAAGACACCTACCAGCTACCATGCCTGGGAACACCAGAGCATGAAAGGAAGATGAAGAAGTGACACCTGGAATATTCCTAGTGTTCTCTAAAAGGCATGCATATCTGTCTTCCCCATTGGCCTGTCTTTCTCCCTCGTTACTCCCACTGTGTCTGTAACCCCAACTCCCTGGAGTCCAAGAAGTTGATTTATCAGCAAAAGCTTCTACTCCTTTGTCTTTGGGCCCCAGAATAAAGCCTTTCTTTCCTCCAACACCTGTCTCTCAGACACTGGCTTTTCCAAAATAGGATGAGCTTCCAGGCTTTCATTCCAGTAACATTTCAGATTGTTTGAATGTAGCCATTCTAGTGAATAGAGAGTCATACCTTACTGGGCTTAATTTTTTATTAATAATGCTGAATGTTTCTTCATATGCTTGCTGGCATAGGGCTATTTTCATATTTTCCTGTTATTTTGTCAATTAAAAATCAAGCCGGTTTACCAAATTTTAAGTCTTCTTTTTTAAAAAATATAAGTCTCCTGTTAGCTATATAAATATCATGTATACAGTACCTTTTCTTAGGTTGCTTATTATTTTACTCATTTTTGAGACAAGGACTCACTGTGTAGCTGAGGCTGTTCTCACACTTTCAACCTTCATGCCTCAGCTTGCTGGCATCTGCTACCATGCCAGCCTTATCTTTTCACATTATTAGTAGTATCTTTTGAAGTGTACCGTATTTTAATTTTGGTGACATTCAAACTATTGATTTTTCTTTTACAGTTCATGATTTTTATATCCTAAGAAAGCTTTGTGGACACCAAATACTGTAGAATATTTCTCCTATATTTTCTTCTAGGAGTTTTGCAACAATTTGTGTTTTAGAGTTTGTGGGGATAACTTATCATTCAGTTGTGTCACAAAAAATGATGTCTTTTGATGTATTATGTAGTTACAGTTTTACAATTTTTGTTATTATTATTATTGTTATTGTTATTATTATTATTACTACTATTATGGTGTGGATGTGTGTATGAGAGAAGAAATGTGCATACCATACTGGGTGTGCATTTAGAACAGCTTTCAGGAGTCCATTTTCTCCTTCCCTGTGGGTTCTAAGGATTGAACTCAGGTTGCCAGACTTGTGCAGAAATCGCTGTACCCACTGAGCTAGCTTTCCCACCCCAGTGGTTGTTCTTATATGGAGACTCCAAGATATTTTTAAAAGTATGTATTAGTACGGAATGCCTCCATAGCATCTTACTACTTAAAAGTTCTTTCTCCTGTACTTTTAATTGCCTTTGTTTTTATTGTGAAATGTTCCATGCCTTCCGTAAGTTAGAGCCAAGTTCTCTAGAGCTGCACAGCTACTGTTAGCATGAACAGGCTCATCTGCTGGATGCATGGGTCAACTTGTTTCACAGCCTGTGTGGACACGTTTCCCTATAGGCTTTGCACACTCTCATTCTGGAACTTCCCTTCACTGTCAGACTTCACAGTCTCTGCTTTTCTCTTGCAATGTATTCCTTCTCTCATCTTCTACTTTATTTTGACTAAATATTTCTTCTTGTAGCAGACACAGATGAGTTTTCCTAGTGGAGAGAATATGTAAGTTGCATGTCAATAATTTTGGGCCCTATAAGTTAAAATTCCTGATTGCAAATTGATAAATTGGCACTCTGACTCATATATTAGACCCTGGATATATAAGTTTGGTTTATTTTGGGTGATACTTTCGATCATGGCACATCTAAAAACTCATTCTTTAGAATTCAAGAAATTGTGAGACATCCATCATTTTGGAAGCTTTCCAGGAGTTGGACAGCTTCACCTGGCAACAGTGGAAATGAACCGAACCTGTATCTTAAACTTCAACAGATGATGTTTTGCTCATAAGACCCAGGTAATTGAAAGAAAGATTGGGATCTGACTCAGGAGGAATCGACAACGAAGTAGCGAAGCTTTCCTCTTAACAAGGCTGCTCTATATTTGCTAATGGCTTACTCAACCTGGCATATTTCCTCTTAGGGGGTTAAGATGTAAGGCAGACTGAGAAGCACCCAGATGCTAAAGAATGCAGACAGAGGGGGAAAAACAATCTAAAAGCCATGGGATATAGAAGGCATGTGTAGTCAGAAATCTGAGCAAATTGAAGTAACAGGATACCCGAGTTGTGTAACATCCTGACCATGAGCCATGTTTCTGCTCTAAATAGTTTCATTCTTAAATTTCCTCACTCCTCTTTGCAGTCGATCACTTGAGATAATCTGCGTGGGCCCATGGGCCTCAAGTCTTGAAAGAGTGATTAATTAGAATAGCGATTCCACAAGTCTGCTCCCTCATTATCATGCCCATTGCATTCATCAGGTTAGGCCGTCACTGTTACCAACGCAGCTGAGGAGAATAACAATTAGAACCTCTGGCACGCTCTCTTCCACCACGTAACCTTTGTGAAGCACAGATCATGTTGCTCTTTGTGTTCACAAAGGATGCATGTGTAAGCACTGGTCATGTCACAAAGCGGTCCATCGTGGGGTTGGCTTGGGAACAGCCCCCACTCTGTATGGGTATTCCTGGGCATGGAGGGAGGGAGGTGGGAATGTGGTTCAGAAGAACCAGAGAGGCCTTGATTCACTCCTTTTGTTTCATTCACAAACTGTGTCGCCAGTGTCTGTGCCTCAGGGTCTCCTGCCCACTGCTGACTTTAGATGCATACGGCCAGTTGTTAACTCCCTCTAGCCACAGAGAGATGGCTGATCGCAGCAGCGTGTCTAAACAAAACCCATTAGCCTTTCCTTCCTACAAGAGCGAGATTTCTTTTTCAGGGCCTGCGTTGCGGTTTATCCCGCACAAGTCCTCTCCCTCTGGTCCCTCATCCTTCGTACTGAGGAAGTGCAATCGCTGGAGTCCATGCTCTGTAGCTGTAATGTGATGTCACTCTGGTTTGTTTGTTTGTTTGTTCATCTCCAAAGTTGGGTTTTAGCCCAACAAGATGGCATGGTGGGTAAAACTGCTTGATCTGCTTGGTCTGATGTCCCGATTCAATCCTTGGAGTCCCCCTCAACCTAGAAGGAGAGAACCAATGCCATAAAGTGATCTTCTCACCTTTACTCACCCCTCTACCCCACATAAGTTTAATTTTTAAATGTATTTTTAATGGAAAAATAATTGTATGTGATTATGAAATAAAATGTGATGATGTATGTATACATTATGGGATGGCCAAATCAGGCTATCTGTTCAATCCATCACCATATTTATTCTTTCCTTGTGAAAACATGTTAATATACTTTTAGCTATTTTGAAAATTACTGCATTGTTAACTTTAACCACAGTGCTTTTCTCTGACACCAGCATTAATTCTTCCTGCCTAGTCAACTTTGTACCCACTGACCAATATGTCCCCTTCTCAGTCCCTCTCTCCACTGGCCTTTGGTAACCAGCATTTTACTCTCTACTTAGTATATGACTGCAACTTTTGGAGATTTCTCACATAAATGAAATCATGTAATATTTATCTTTGTGCCTAGCTCAGTTCAACATAACATCATCCAGGTTTGTCTACACCACCACAAGTGACAGAATGTCCTGTTTGTTTTGTTCATTTGTTTAAAGATGAGAGTATTCCATTCCATATAGAAACAATGTCTTTTAAAACATCCATTGATCCATCAATGGGCACTTGGGGTCTTTCTGTACATTTGGTATTCTGAATAATGGTTGCAAATATTCAAGTCTGGAGATTCCTTTGGTTCACTTCCACCCACTCTGGGGCCACACCAAGTGCTGGGACAGCTGAATCATATAGTAATTCTACTTTTAGTGGTTTCAGTGAGGAGCTTTCATATTTCCAAGATGACTGCACTGTTTACATGATCAGCAACAGTGTGTGAATTCCCGCTTTCCACATCCTTTCCCACTTTATCATCGTTTTAAAAAAAAAAGGAGGGGGCGGGGCTGGAGAAATGGCTCAGCAGTCAAGAGCACTGACTGCTCTTCCAAAGGATCCAGGTTCAATTCCCAGCACCCACATGGCAGCTCACAACTGTCTGTAACTCCAAGATCCAACACCTTCTCATAGACATACATGCAGGCAAAAAACCAAAGCACATAAAAAAAAATAAATGATTAAAAAATAATAACTAGTATAACAAGTATACAGTGATAGTCCTGGTGCTTTAAATTTGCGTGCCTGTGGTGATTATAGACATTGAGTATTTTTTCAAATACATTGTTTCAAATACATTTGTCAGTCTTGTCTTAAGGACCGTTGCCTATATTTAAGAGGTTACTTTCTTGCTGTTGAGTTCTTTGCATATTTTAGATATCATCACATTATCTGAAATACTATTTACAAATATTCTCGCCAAACCTGTGGTTTATCATTAATTCTTTCCTTGTCAACAGAAACCTTTCAGTTGACATAATCCTCTTAGCCTGTAGTATTAGGTTCTTGGGGTCATATCTATGGAGTATCTTCCATACTTCAGAGATTTTCCCATACATTTTCTTCGAGTAGTCTGAATTTTGGGGGGTCTTATAGTTAAGTCTTTACTTTTAGCTGACTCTTGCATGAAGAGAGAAGAGTCCATGTCATTCTTCTGCATGCGAGTATCCATTCCCCAAGTGCCAACACTGAAAAGATTATCCCACTGAAACTATTAGCCAGTTTCCACTGTGTTTTCTTGATAGAGTTGTCAAAACCTAATTACACACACATTTGTGACTATAAAGTCTTTTCTCAATTGCCCCCAACAACTTCAGTCAGATCTACTTCCTCTTAGGGAGGGAGGTAACTTCATGCCTTTCTCCACTTATATTTCAGGATCCTTCCAAATCCACTCTCCACGTTGATCCACACATGACTATTTAAATGCAACGTGAAACTGGGTAGCCTTTGGGAAGTGTGAATGCATATGCTCTATAAATGCTCTATAAATGCATATGCTCTCTGGGATATTTTATTTAACAATCACAAAGTATCTGAACCATACATGTTGAAATGTCTCTCTCTCTCTCTCTCTCTCTCTCTCTCTCTCTCTCTCTCTCTCACACACACACACACACACACACACGCGCGCGCGCGCACACACACACACACACACACACACACACACACACACACACACACCACTTTTATTTTTGTAAGTATTCCAAAGAAAATGGATATTCACAGAAAGATGTACCGCATGCCTTTAATGACTGTAGTAAGGAGTGCTGAAGATGTTTTACCTTTCTCTGGAAAAATGTAAATATACATTTAGTAGGGAGAATTCCACAATTCCTTCTTCCTCAATATCCAGCTTTGAAGATAAATCCAAGATCAGCCCTGTTTTGTTTATATCCTTATCTGCTCTACTTCTGCTTCCATGGGTTTATTTGAAAGCTGACCTCAAGCTATAAAACCACCTATGGATCCCTCAGTGTCAATCCTTAAGGGCTGTCCAGTAGAACCCTGCCATGATGGAAGTCTTCTATCTATTCTCTGCTATAAGCCACTAGCTCTCTGTGGCTCTTGAGTGTTTGACATCCAGCCAGTATCACAAAAGAAGTAAAGTTCTTGAGATTTCCAAACTATGGCTTAAATCCAAGTTTAATTAGCCCTATGCATCCAGAGGCTATCTATTGGACAGGACAGGTGTTTGACATAAAGACTTTTTAAAAACATAACTGGAATATAGCTCATCTAAACATGCTATATTTGTGGTTTGCTCTTGGAACACTGGCATTAATTCTTCCTGCCTGTATCACTGTACCCACTGGCCAATATGTCCTCTTTTCAGTGCCTCCCTCCACTGGCCTCTCATAGTCACCATCCTCCTCTGCTTCAGTGGGAACAACTTCTTAAGATCCCACATACAAATAAAATCAAGGCTTATTTATCGCTGAGCCTGGCTTAGTTCCTTAATTTCAAATATCTGATTCTAATGCTCAGAGTTTCTTAAATATAGTGTGCATCTCTTTTAAAAACCATACATTTGACTCTAACTCCACAGATGCTATAGTCCAGTTGCTAGGTCTCTTAGGTTTTTAAATACAATTTGAGGAGATTACATTAATTTCCATTGTATATCAATGTGCGTAGTTTTTAATCATTTTAAACTATGGATAAAAATTTTGATATATCAGGCATTTTTCTGAGTGAAAGCCTTGTATTACAATACTTGTTGGTATTAAACAATGTTTACATAGGGGGGATGTCCTATAGAGCCCAGGCTGGATTTTAACCTGATATGTAGTTATGACTTTGAACCCCTGACCCTCTAGCCTCCAAGCACTTAAAACTAAGCTTGACTATCCTTTTTATTTTTTAAAACACAAATACTTTTAAAGTACTTTTCTGTCTCAATGAGACTAAGTATCTAAGATTTAACTTCAAACTCTTTCCTTTGTTTCTCCAGCCCAGCAGTTTCAGGATCTTCCTTCAGCATCTTCAGCCAGGACGGCTCAACTCTTCTCACCTTGTCAATTCTTGTGTCATGCTTTTTACTAAATAGGAGACAAGATTTCATCGACATTGTCATCAGCATAGAACACTTGCCTGCTGGGGTCCAGACTCCCTGCAGTTATTTTCTCAAGCACAGCCCCTGCCCCTGATGTGGCCCCGTGACTATTGAAAACTGCAGGCATGAGATAAAGCCTAGGAGGAATGTCATCTGGGTCAAAACAAGGCCATAAGGCCAGGGAAGGGCAGAAGGAAGAACTCAGCCCAAAGAGGTCAAAGATTCTGTTTGCTCAAGCTCTGATTGCAATGCTATCTCTAGCAGTTAGCCAAACAATATACAAACAGCAATGGGAAAATAAAGATTACCGATTCTTTTTAAAAAATAACTTGTCTTTATTTTATGTGCATTGGTGTTTTTCTGCATGTATGTCTGTGGGAGGGTGTCAGATCTTGGAGCTACAGACAGTTGTTGAGCTGCTATGTGGGTGCTGGGAATTGAACCAGGGTCCTCTGGAAGAGCAGTCAGTGCTCTTAACCACTGAGGCATCTCTCCAGCCCCAAAATTGTTCATTTTTTAAGTTAACCCAAAATTTTGGGTCTCTGTCTACTATTACCCTCCTTTTCAGGACCCTGAGATGCCCATGGCTGCGCTGGACTCAGCATTTGTCTGACTACCTATTTCGTATTTCTTGGCTTGTCTTTTTATGAATTTGGCCTATGTATTAAGTCAGGAGTTTCCTCTGTTTTGTGGAGCCCATTTACATGGATAAACAATACTGACAAGTGTAAATAACTATGAATAGTTCTTTTCATAGTATTTTAAGTAGACATCATGGCCCCAGCACATCTCTCTCATTACTTGCTGCCTATTAAAATACCTACCTGTCATTGGAATCTTCCTTTTGGGATGAATTTTGAATGTCTGGGGATACAGATATTCCTTAAGGTATTTAGTGTCATTTATATTATGGTACTATTGTCTATCACCCATCAGCAAAGTGGCCAAAAGGAGCACAGAACATTGTAAGTTCTCACAACCTCCGCATCTTAGCACAGTCTTGGTGACTTCATCGGTACATTATACCCTTTGCATGTGTTAATCAATTGGGCAGCTGGCAGGGGAGAAGCCGGGGTGTGTGTGTGGGGCGTTGGGAGTCAGTGTCCAAGTCACATAGTAGGAATAGGTAGGGTAGTGAGGGTGATGGTGGCGTATAGCAATGCTCCCCGAAAAGGAAGCAGAGGAATGGTAAGCAATAGTATTGAGGGCAAATCAAGCTGATTCCAGAAGCCTTAGGCTGTGGAGCTGGCTCAGTGGTTACCACACTCGCTGCATAAGCACGAGGACCTGAGCTCGGATCTCCAGCACCCGCGTAAACACTGAAGTGTGACCACATGTACCTGTCACCGCTTTGCTTGGGGGTGAAGGGTAAAGACTCGAGGGTCCCTGGAGCCCATCAACCAGCCAGTCAGTCTAGCTGAAACAGTGATGTCCAGGTTCAGTGAGAAGCCTTGTCTCAAAAACATAAGGCGAAGAAGTGACTGGAGAAGTCATCCTGACGGCCACCTCTCTGGACTCCTTCTGTACCCTTACAGGCAAGCAATTTGCACACACATGTTCACACATGTGTAGACCACAAGCATACATATGCAAAAGTTTTGTTTTAGGCTGGTTCCCCAAAACAGAAAGTATGTTTAACAGAAATCACATTGGCAACAAGTTATCTCTTCTGGATTTGTTACAGGAAATTATACAACACTGTATCTTAGCATTTACTGGTTCCTCTTTTCCTCAAATTTGTCCCACACATATTAAAGTTATCCATAAAACCACATTTACTGCAGATCTAGGACACAGGCAAGCACAAGCTGTGAAATGAAGCAGAGATTAAGAAATGGTATTTCTTCCATATCAGCTGTGGGGTAGAGGCTGACTGAGGCTGGCTCTCTCGCCCCTGCCTTTTCCATCTCTCTTCCATTTTTCATCCTCATGGTTTCCAGCAGCTTCCTCCCCTTTTCTCTTCTTCAAAATGGCATCAACACTTTTGTCTCCACCAACATTTGTTCCTGAACCCATTCTTAGCAAAGACGTCTTTACTGGAGGCTTCTTTGTATGCCGAGCATTACTCAGGGAGGCAGAGGCAGGTGGATTTCTCTGAGTTTGAGGCCAGCCTGGTCTACAAAGTGGCCAACTTTTTGTAAATGGGATGGGAGAGCAGAACTATGTGAATGGATAAAATTACTGGGCTTCTATTTATGTGGTCAACAAATAATACCTGTCCACAGCACTATCACCACACTGTGTTCCTAGAGAGAAGCAGTTGTGTGTGTGCACGCTGGCCTATGCATACATGTGGAAGTCAGAGACTAACACTCAGGAACTGGCTCTTACCTTTCCCCCTGTAAGGCAGGATGCCCCTTAGTACTGCCACACTGTATACTCCAGGCTTGCTGGCCCTGGGACTTCTGAGTGAGTCTCTTTATTCTGCCTCCTGTATTGCTATATGAGTCCTGGGACTACGGATGTCCATCACCACATCTGATGGCTCACATTAGTTCCCCGGATGGAACTCAGGTAGCTGGGCTTAGATGACAAGCACGTTTACCCCCTGAGTACTCTCTCCACCCTCGAGGTAGTATTTCTAAAGGAAGGAAGGAATTTCAGTCTCACGGGGCTGAGCTAGAATGTGAGTTTGAGGCTATTCCCAGAGCAGATTAGCTTGTTTAATGCCTCTGAGACCCAGTGCACTCACCTGCGTAGTAGGAATATGAGTACCAGGCACACTGGGTTATGGGAAAGTGTACACGAGACAGCACCAAGAATAGAGAAAATAAGTACCAGAAATTGATTCCTGACCCAGCCCTTCCCTCCACATTTCCTCTCTGTGATCATTAGTTTGGAGTTCTCTGTGCCATTGAAGTAACAGAGGAATGTTCTGTGACACAGTGAAAAGAGGAGTGACACTTTGGAGCCAGAGAAAATTTTCTGGAGTGAACCGACCCTCAAGTGCATGCATACCTCCCCAGGCCCCATCAAACTGGCATTCCTGTGGTTCAATTTCAAATACAGTTCCCAGAGGAATTGAACTACCAAAGTTTGCCTGGATTCGAACTGGTGAGGTAGGACTTTCTTGCTTTTCAATGTTTAAATAATACTGAATAGAATTTTTCAAGATAGTATTCTGCTTAGAAATGGCTTTCTTGCATTGGTTATTTTAGAGTAATCCATAGGTGTGGGTGTTTTTATAAGCCCAAAAGTAAATGCTGAGCAAAGGCCTTTGAGATTTTGAAGCTTTCTTGAAAATAGATTGATTTGTATCGTAACAGGAAACAGAAGCCACACTAGTTACTTATCAGAGAGAATTTAATCAAAGGCAAATAACCAGGTAACTAAGGGATGAAAAACAAAAACAAAAGAACACAAAATATAATGTGGATAAGTACTGCAGAAGCAGCCGTCGTGACAGGGACTGGAGAAGCAGAGGACAGTGGCTGAAAACTTGAGTCTTAGATAACTAGAGGAGGATCTTCTACAACAGGGATGTATCAACTAGGCAGGGAATGTGGCTCAGTGGTAGAGCATGTGCCTAGGATGTGCAGGAACAGGTTTCAGTCTCCAGTACTGGCAAAAGAGAGGGCTGCTGGGATGGGATGTAGCTGGAACCGTTGCCTCTGGGTTGGAATAAAGAGCCCAGTGGGCCAGGGACCGGGGAACCAAAGCCTACTGGCTCCTTAGTAGATCTGAGGCTAAAAGTATGATGAAGCTGGTTTTGTAAACACTGGAAAAACTGCAGATTGGAATCAGCTGCCAGCATGGAACAGCATCATCAATCTGGAAGGACCTCACACTGTGCTAACAGAAGCGATGTCATCACACAGCCTTCTTCCTCTGCCAGCCTGGTGGCACAGCTGGTGTTTGGACAGTACTCAGGAACAGGATTGCATAACTGCATAAAGAAGAGCACAGAGATGCAAGAATTGAACAGAAAACCCTTTTAATTAAAATAAACCTCTACGTTCAAAGACAAGGTGGGTTGAGTGGTGAATATTTTTCACCCTTTCTTCCCAATTCCTCATTCAACACTAGGAAAAATTTCCACAGTGTAATGAGAAAGGTGGCTCAGTGTTTTCTCCCCACCTTGCCAAGATGCCAGCACCTCTAAGATGCCAGTGGCTTCAAGACATATGTATTTCATGTGGTGATAAACTGTCCATGCTTATGCTGGCTGGCTAAGAATCATTTTTTACTTTGTCTCATTATGCTATTATGTACTCCCCATAATTTCATTTAAAATATTTTTTCTTTTTTTTTTCCCTAGTGATGGAGGTTGAACCCAAAGCCTTGCACATGCTGAGCAAACACTCTGACGCTGAGTTGAACCTCCAGTCCCAGAAAGAGAATACTTATCATCACTCAAACTCAGGGAGGAAAAAGCTCATTAATGAATAGTTCTTAATTATTTCACCTTTTGAAAAAACTTCCCTGTTGAAATGCAAATACTGAAGGACAAAAATAAAGATGTGATATTCTTACATTTGCATGGACTTTACTGTTATTTAAAGCTCACTAGGAGGTGCCGTCATGAGGAACACCATGGGTGCCATTTAATCTTCTCTGTGGGGTCCTTAGGGTGAGTCCCATCTTTATCTTCATAATACATTCAGGAATGTGAGTATTGGTAAAGATGTTTACCCAAGGTTACATGGCCAAGTAGCAAAGCTAAGCCCAGAAACCAGATCTTCTGATAAATACCTCTAGAGAGGTTGCCTGGCCATTTACATCTTCTCTGGAATCCATTCCACACGCTGCTTGCATGAGTACAAGCTCAAAGCATGGGCCAAGCATAGGCCCAGGTTACTCTAATTATCATTTGATCCTGCATCCCAAGCCAAAGCTAACTTTCAAGATCAGATTTATGTAACTTTCATGGAACTCGTATGCATGTCCTTTCCTGCCCTTATGTTGTTGAGATGTAACATTAAAATGAACAAATCCCCTTCTACTTGAAATATTGTTTTTCTTCCTTGTACGCCTTCTATTATTCACACTCTTTGCAAACAATCCTTGCTTTAAACATCCAAAATCCCTGTACCCTACTTCCATAGAATACTCCTGATAGTCTGAAAATGTCCTCCCTGCTGGAGCTCAGTACATCTCACCATTGCTGATGGTGCAAGATAACTGTAAATGGTCTAGCCCACCAGCTCTGTCCACTTCAAAAGCTGTCAGCCAAGGGTACTCACCTGGGGCTAATCCTGGAGTCTAGAGGGTGAACTTCTCTCTCTCATCTGCTCCCTCCCCAATGTGTTCAACAGAAACAACATGACATTTTATCCTCTTTAACAACGTTGACGTTCTTGGTGGAGACAACTCACAGCACAGGCAGCGAGAGGCACACACAAACTCAAGAGCAGTGAATGCAAGCCCTAATCTGTTATCGATGCTGACATTCATTTTTGGAGCCACTATGAGGTAACCTTTGATTTGCTCCTTTATGGATGAGAAACCAGAGGCCCTGATGGTATCACAGCTAGCTAGCTGCTGCCAGAACCACGGCTTGAGGAAAGATTCTGTTGACTCCTGTTTCAATATTCCAGTACCTCCTGGCAAAATGAAATCATGTGCTTCAACCTTTACCTGTTCAGCGTGTATTTAGCCAGCACCTTTTCTGTGCTGGATTTTGGAGAACATGATGAAGAGAACAGTGTGGGTACCTGAAGTTGTGGTTAGAGGAATTTAAACTCAGAACATGGCTGCTCTGGCAAGAGATCGCATCCAAAGACCTTTTAGGTCTGTGTGATCCAGCTGGATTACAGACATGCCGTTAATACCAGGACACAGAGGCAAGCAGATCTGAGCTCAAGGCTAGCCTGGTATAGAGCAAGTTTCAGGTAAAGAAAAGCTTAGGTCCAGGCGTGGTGGTACATGCCCTTAATCATAGCACTCAGGAGACAAGGCATACAGATCTCTGAGTTCCAGTCAGTGCTGTTCAGGCAGTTCGTTTGAGTCAGTATGTTAGGAGGCAGTACAGTGGAACCAAGTTCATGGCAGTTCAGTTCGTCGTGGAATTCAGAAGCAGTTTTTACGGCTAGAGTTTTACAGGCAGAGGTTGAAAAGAGAACAAACTAGACAGAGATGAAGACAGAATGAGCCAGAGAATGAGAAGGAGCCAGAAGATTAGACCAGATTGCTAGAGTTAGTTCGAGGCTAAGCAGAGCTATTTAGTGAGAAACTCAGAGAAGCCAGATTGAAATGGTCAGCTTGGAGAGGCATTTGAGCCAAAACAGCTGATTTGAACCAGGCAGTCAGAGTTCAGAAAGAACTATAAAGGGTAAACTTATTCAGCAGTAAGTCTCAGAGGCTGAAAACATCCTAGGCCTTGGTTTGATCGTGCAGAAGTTAGAAGCTTCCAGAACTAGGCATATGTTAGCAGACGAAGACAGTAAACCTCGGAGACTATTACCTCAGGAGAATAAAAAGAATAAAAGACACTTTAACACCCCTGTTCTTCCTCTGGCACATACTTTTGTACCTTCCTTCTTAGTTTCTTCTTTCTGGTCAGCACTGCTTAGTTCTTGAACTCTCTCAGTGAACTTGGTTTCCTGTTTGGCCCCTTTGTGTATAATTTGTCCTTACTGCTGCCATTAGGTTTGGCAAAATACAAAACTCTGTGGTAAATTTTTATGATATCCTTATACCAAAATGTTATTTATTGCTTATCTGAAACTCAGATTTAACTGGGCATCCTATATTTTATTTAGTAATTCTTTTTAAAAAATCATTTCATTAATTACTTTTTTAAAGGAGATTGCTTTGTTGTAGTTCAGCACAACCTTGAACTCATTATGTAGTCAAAGGGGCACAGTTTTATGGTGATTCTCCTGCCCTTAGCTGCCTGGGCTGCTGCACAGGCAAACACTATGAACCTCAACCTTTATTTATCTATTCTTGCTCTGACTCTCTCTCTCTCTCTCTCTTGAAGCATCGGTGCGCTTCACGATCCCCATCTGCTTAGGTCCCTTCAGTTTTAACCTGAAGGGTGTTCACATCCTCTGGGGCAGGGGGGTCAACCAGAGGTGAAGTGTCTCTGGCTGAGGCTGTAGGTGGACAAGGTCCAGGTCAACTCAGTGAATGCTGTCTAACATCTCCTTTCATTGGTGGTTCTGTGCATTTGTTACATCTGTCAAACTGCAGGTTCCCGGGATACAGGGACATGGTCCGGTCCTTTTCAGTCACTCAAAGTGCAGTGCCCAGCATGGCTGCAGCCTGAACTGAGCTTAAGCAGGTCCTTGGGAGAGGTTCTGTGTTGGAGGTGACAGAGACACGTGGCTGCTTTTCATCCTGCTCATGGGAAATCACTTGTGAACTTCCTAGCATTTTGTGTTTGTGTTGGGTGCTTTGATGTGAGTGTATTCATTTTATGTGTCTTCCCTAATAGAGAGTAGCTATGTACTTTATGAAGACTTCCCTGACACTGCCCTTAACTAAGGTGCCTGAGTGAACAGTCCTCTTTGAAACCCTGTGGCCCCCGCAGGCAAAGTTTCACATGTACCACCCGACAGAGGTCTAGGGAAGTTATAGGAAAATCAATGAGACCAAGCTTCAAACGTCCCCAATATCAGATATATGCTTCATTAATGGAGGAAATATAACTGTTAGTCCAGCTGACACAGCTGCTGTTGGCCATGCTCAGTCCTAATCAAGACACTCCCATTCTCTCTGCCACAGACAGAATTCTGCCTAAAAATGGGCAAACTTGGATACAGACAGAGTCGATGGCCAAAATCTGCCAAGACAGGGTAAGCAAGTCCTCAAATAGTTCCTGCCTCACAAATATGTCTGTCAGATATATTGGACCAGAAGGCTGAAGATGATGGTCCAACATTATAGAGAATTTTGGGTGACTGTTCAGGCAGCAAATTGTCTCTGTCATTTTTTCATTTTGGAAGCTGCTAACCTGCACTTCCTGTCTACTCAGGTAATTAATTTTATTCCTTCTCAAGTCTCCGATGGGGTTGAAGAACAGATAGTTTAGTTTCACAGTTAAGCTTAGCTGTTTAGGGGGTAAGATGTTTTTAGGTTTAGACAGAAGTTTTAAGTTGATAAAAATGAGATGATAGATATGGATTCACACCCAGAATTTTAAATTCACCAAGATAAGAAAGATGGGGTTTTTCCCCCCAAGGTTGCCAAATACAAGTAGCCAAAACATTATGAATGTAACATTTATATAATTCCTGATTGTTACATGGTAGGTAGTTTGTTGTATATAGGTGCCATAATATAAATTTATATGTAAAAAAGAAAAATAATAAAAAATTTAAAAAGCTATAAGATATATGCAGAGGACCTGCTGCAGACCCCTGTGGGGCCTGTGCTTGCTGCTTCAGTCCCCGTGGCTTTGCTCAGTTGGCTCGGGGCCTTGTTCTCTTGACACCCTCTGTCCCCTTTTACTTTTACAATCTTTTTGTCTCCTCTTTCATGGGATTTCCTGAACTCCGAAGGGAGGGATTTGCTAGACATAGTCACTTTAGAAAGCTAGTCTCTCTCTCTCTCTCTCTCTCTCTCTCTCTCTCTCTCTCTCTCTCTCTCTCTCTCTCTCTCTCTCTCTCTCCGTAGTGTCTGGCTGTTGGTCTCTGCATCTGTTCCCAAGTACGGCTGAAGGAAGCCTCTCTTATGATGACAGGCTAAGGCACTGATCTATGAATACAGCAGAATATCACCAGAAGTCATTTTTTAATATTTTTTTTAGGCCAGTAGTGTTTAAATTTACCCTAGGCCCCTGGCTATCTAGTCTCTGGTTCCTGGTTATCCAAGCAGTATTATGTATGGGTTTGTTCTTGTGTGGTGTGGGCCTTAAGTCAAATGAGACATTGATTGGCTACTCACACAAGTTCTGTGCCACCGTTACCCTAGCATATAGTGCGGGCAGGGCTGACTGTAGACCAAGGGTTTGTGGCTGGACTGGTGTCCATGTTTCCCTTTTGGTAGCCTGCAGAGGACCTTCCCACACCAAAGAGCCTAAAACTTACGGTAAAGGCTCCATGTAGGCACCAGATTTACTTTTCCATGTTCAGTGAGCTCTGTGGATGTTGTCCTCAGCAACGGGGCCCTGCTGTCAGTTTTTAGTGAGCAACCCTTTGTCCTAGCATCAGCTTAGCTAGTTTAGAGATTTCCATGGGGCCTCCTTGGCTAACAATGCAATTGAATGCACCCCAGTCCCATCACTGGAAGCCTTACCTGGCTACAAGAGATGGCCAGTTGAGGCACCCCCCATTACTAGGAGTCCTGTTTAGGATCTATTCTAGGAAGCTTCCACAGCACTAGGTTCCCACAGCATAGTCCAAATGCCCCCACAACCTAACCTCTCCCACTGTCATCTGCACCGTCCTCTAGTCTACTTGTAAACCTATTCTATTTCCTCCTTTAAGGGAGAACTGTTCTTCCCCACTTGGCCCCTCCTCCTTACCTAACCTCTCTGGGTCTGCAGATTGTAGCTTGGTTATCATTTGCTTAATGGCTAATATCCACTTACAAGTGACTACATACTGTATTTGCCTTTCTGAGTTTGTGTTGCCTCTTTCATGATGATTTTTCCCCCTAGTTCAATCCTTTTGCCTGCAAATTTCATGATGTCATTTTTTTTTTAACAGCTAAGTAATACTTCATTGTGTGAATGTGTCACATTTTCTTTCTCTATTCTTCTATTGAGAGACATCTAGGTTGTTTCCAGTTTCTGGCTATTTTCAATAAAGCCACAATGAACATGCTTGAGCAAGTGTCCTTTATGATAGGATGGAGCATTCTTTGAGTATATGCCCAAAAGTGGTATAGCTGGGTCTTGTCTTGAGTTAGGTGGAACCACCATATTGATTTCTATAGTGGTTGTACAAGTTTGCACTACCATGAGCAATGGAAGAGTCTTCCCCTTGTTCCACATCCTCACCAGCATGAGCTGTCACTTGTGTTATTGATCTTAACCGTTCTGATAGGTAGTAGATGGAATCGCAAAGTACTTTTGATTTGCATTTCCCTGATGGCTAAGGATTTTAAGTTTTCTAAGAGAAATTTCAGATTCATCTGTTGAGAATCTCTGTTTAGATCCATATCCCACTTTTAAATTAGATTATTTGTATTTTTTAATATCAGGTTTCTTGAGTTCTTTAAATATTTTGAATATTAATTGTTTATTGGATATAGATTGGTAAAAATCTTTTCCCATTCTGTAGGTGGCCACTTTATCTGATTGATGGTATACTTTGCCATATAGAAGCGTTTTAGTTTCATGAAGTCCCATTTATTTATTTTTTACATGAATTTAAATGCACTTTATTTTTGGACAACCTACATGGTATTTTTTCCTTATAAAAACAATGCCTCCACTCCAAATAAATTATGGTCAAAATAAAAGCTCAGGATGACACAAGTCCCATTTTTCCTGAGTCCTGATGTTGTTTGGTTGGTAAGCAGCAGCCAGTTGTGACAGGTACTAGGTCCAATTTGTTAACATTTTCCATCTCTAAGCCATCCTTAAAGAAAACAATGAATGGAGTCACACCATCTTCACAATAGTCCAGGAGAGTGTCCATACCATCTGGACTCATGTTTTCAACAAGGAAAAACTAGTCCTTACTGAAATTAGCAAGGATGTGCTTAATTCACTCTGCTGCCCCAGTCATAAAAAGCTTTACTCTTTGTGGTTTCTGTTCCTCAAGTTTACCTTTGAGTGACTTCATGTAATCTTCGAGTACTTTTTGTTGGCCTTTTTCTTGAAGCTGGTATCTTGTAAGTGATGGTTCATGACTATATCAACACTGGTGACTACTGTGCCTTGGGTACCTTCGCCCTCAGGTCCTTCAATAGAAGCTTTTCCATCAAGAGAGTCAACGATGTTACCTGCTGTTCTACTGACCATCTTGTCTTCTGCCTCCAAGATCTTGTAGACGTTGGAGAACAGCTTGTCATGGCTGATGAGGTCCCTGTAGATGATTATTGCAGCTCAGGGAGAGAGGGGGAAAATGAGGCACCATTTATTAATTGTTGATCTTAGTGCCTGCACTATTGGTGTTCTTTCTGTTCAAAAAGTTTTCTTCTGTGACAATGCATTCAAGGCTATCCCCCATTTTCTCTTCTCTCAGGTTCAGTGTTATCTGGTTTATTTTGAGGTCTTTGATCCACTTGGATTTGAGTTTTGTGCAGGGTGATAAATATGGCTCTACTTGCAGTCTTCTACATGCAGACATCCAGTTAGACCAGCACCATTGGGTAAGATGCTGTCATTTGTTCATTGTGTATTTCTATCTTCTTTATAAAAAAAAAAAACCCAGCTGTCCATATGTGTTTGGATTCATGTCTGGGTTTTTATTTTTATTCCATTTATCAATATGGGCTTTTTTTGGTTTTGTTTTGATTTTTGGTTTTTTGAGACAAGCTTTCCCTGTGTAGTCTTGGCAGTCCCAGACTTGCTTTGTAGACTAGGCTGGCCTCGAACTCACAGTGATATACCTGCCTCTGCCTCCCAAGTCTTGGGATTAAAGGAAAGTGCCACCATGTCTGGCCAATATGGCTTTTTTTTATGCCAAACATCATGTGGTTTTTATTACTATAGCTTTATAGTGTATCTTGAAACCAGGGATGGTAATATCTTCAGCAATTCTTTTATTATTCAGGATTGTTTTAGCTATCCTGGTTTTTTGTTGTTGTTTGTTTGTTTGTTTTCCATATGAAACTGAGAATTTCCTTTCAAGGTCTGTGAAGAATTGTGTTGGAATTTTAATGGGGATTGCGTTGAGATCACTTTTGATAGAATGGCCATTTAAACTGTTAATCCTACGAATCCATAAACATGGGGGATCTTTCTGTTTTCTGATATATTCTTCATTTTCTTTCTTCAGAGACTTGAAGGTTTTACCATGCACATGTCTTTCACTTACTTGGTTAGAGTTACTCAAGATATTTTGTATTATTTGAGGCTATTGCGAAAGGTGCTGTTTCCCTGATTTCTTTCTCAACCCATTTGTCATTTGTATACCGGAGAGCTACTGACATTTTTAAAAAAAGGTTAATATTGTATCTAGTCACTTTGCTGAAAGTATTTATCAGATGTAGGAGTTCCCTGATAGAATGTTTGAGGTCACTTATGTATACAATCATAGCATCTGCGAATAGTGATACTTTGACTTCTTAGTGGAATTGCTTTGTGTTTCTCTTCATTTAATTTGACATTGGCTATAGGCTTGTTGTAAATTGCCCTTATTAAGTTTAGATATGTTTCTTGTATCCTTAATCTCTCTGGGATTTTTATCATGAAGTAGTGTTGGATTTTGTCAAAGGCCTTTTCTGTAGCCAATGAGATGATTATATGTTTGGTTTTTCTTTCAGTTTGTTTATATGGTGGATTACATTTACTGATTTTTGTATATTGAGTCATCCTTCTTATTTCTCTGGAATGAAGACTATTTGACCTTGGTGGATGATATTTTTTTAATATTTTTTTATTGAAAAATAAAATCATTCATATTACATCTCAATTGCTATCCCATCCCGTGCATCCTCCCATTCCTCTCTCCCTCCCACTTTCACCCCATTCCCCTTCCCTATGACTATGACTGATGGAGAACCTCCTCCCCTTGAATATGATGCTAGGGTATCAAGTTTCTTCTTGGTAGTCTGCTATCCTTCCTCCAAGTGCCATCAGGCCTCCCCATCAAGGGGACATGGCCAAATAAGGGGCACCAGAGTTCATGTGGAAGTCAGTCCCCAGTCTCCACTTAACTGTGGAGAATATCCACAGGTCTGGGTAAGGGGTTTTATGATGACTGAACATATTGTCCTTGGTTGGTGCCATAGATCGAGCAGAACCCCTGGGCCCAGATCTGCCCATCATAGTGTTCTTTTTGTAGGTTTCTAGGACCCTCTGGATCCATCTATTTCCCTATCTCCTATATTTCTCTTACCTTAGGATGTCCTCACCACTATCCCGTTTTCCTGGTAAGTGAAGACTTTCATGAGACATGCCCCTTGGCCTAGTGTCCAGATATAAGTGAGTATATACTATTTGAGTCTCTCTGTTTCTGTGTTAGCTCACTCATTATGATTATTTTTAGTTTAATCCATTTGTCCACAAATTTCGGAAATTCCTTGTTTTTATAGCTGAGTAGTAGTCTATAGTGTAAATGTACCACAGTTTCTTTATCCATTCTTCTACTGAGGGACATTTAGGCTGTTTCCATGTTCTGGCTATTATGAATAAGGGTGCTATGAACATGGTTGAGCATATGTCCCTGTTGTATGCTGGAGCATCTTCTGGGTATATTCCAAGGAATGGAATATCTGGGTCTTGAGGAAGCCCTATTCGTAGTTTTCTGAGATAGCGCCAGACAGATTTCCAAAGTGGTTGCACTAGACTGCATTCCTACCAGCAATGAAGGAGTGTTCCTCTTTCTCCACATCCTCGCCAGCATGTGGTGTTGCTTGAATTTTTGATCTTGGCCATTCTGATGGGAGTAAGATGGAATCTCAGAGTTGTTTTGATTTGCATTTCTCTGATGACTAAAGATGTTAATCATTTCTTTAAGTGTTTCTCAGCCATTTGATATTCCTCTGTTGAGAATTCTCTGTTTAGTTCTGAGCCCCATTTCTCAATTGGATTATTTGGTTTGGTGGTGTTTAATTTCTTGAGTTCTTTATATACTTTGGATATTAGACCTTTATCAGATGTAGGGTTGGTGAAGATCTTTACCCAGTCTGTAGGCTGTCGCTTTGTGGTGGATGATATTTTTAATGTGTTCTTGGATTCAATTTGCAAGTATTTTATTGAGTACTTTTGCATCTCTGTTCATAAGGGAAATTGGTTTATAATTATTTTTCTTTGTTAAGTCTTTGAGTGGCTGGGGTATCAAGTTAACTATGGCTTCATACAATGATTTTGGCAATGTTCTTTATGTTTCTATTTTGTGGAATATTTGAGAAGTATTCGTGTTAACTCATCTTTTAAAGTCTGGTAGAATTCTGCACTTAACCCATCTGGCTCTGGGATTTTTTTGGTTGAAAGACTTTTAATGACTGCTTCTATTTCATTAGGGATCATAGGTCTATTTAAATTATCTGATCTTTATTTAATTTTGGTAAGTGGTATTTATTGAGAAAATTACCAATTCTTTTAGAGTTTTCCAATTTGGTGGGGTACAGGTTTTTAAAGCTCTATTTATAATTCTTGGGATTTCCTTGGTATTTGTTGTTATGTCCTCCTTTTCATTTCTGATTTTGCTAATTTGGATATCCGCTCCATCTTTTATTTAGTTTGGATAAGAGTTTTGTCCATCTTGTTGATTTTCTCAAAGAACCTACCCTGTGTTTCATTGATTATTTCTATTATTCACTTTTTTTCTTTTTTATTGATTTTAGCCCTGAGCTTGATTATTTCTTGCCATTTACTCCTCTTGGGTGTGGTTGTTTCTTTTTATTCTAGAACTTTCAGGTGTGCTGTTAAGTTGCTAGTATGAAAGCTTCTTTTTCCCCTCTTAGCACACTTTCATTGTGTCTCATAAGTTTGGGTATGCTGCGTATTCATTTTCATTGAATTCTAGAAAGTCTTTAATTTCTTCATTGCTGTCTTGACACATTTTTCATTCAGTAGAGAGTTGTTCAGTTTCTATGAGTTTGAAAGCTTTCTGTTGTTTCTGTTACTGTTGATGTCCAGTTTTAATCCATGGTGGTCTGACAGGATGCGAGGAGTTAATTCAATTTTCTTGTATCTGTTGAGACTTGCTTTGTATGCAAGTATGTGGTCAATTTTGAAGAAAGTTCCATGAAGAGTTGAAAAAAAGGTATATTCTTTTGTGTGGGGGTGAAATGTTCTGTAAATAACTGTTAAGTTCATTTGGCTAATAATGTCTGTTAGCTTCAGTGTTTCTCTGTTTAGTCGTAGTCTGGGTGACCTGTCTATCAGTCACTACACCCACTATCAATGTGTATCATATGTGATTTAAACTGTAGTAGTGTTACTTTTACAAAGTTTGGTACCCTTTTGTTTGGGGCATAGATGTTAAGAATTAAAATGTCATGTTGGCGGATTTTTTCCTTTGATAATGACTATGTGGTATCCTTCTTTATCTCTTCTGAATAGATTTAGTTTGAAGTCTACTGTATTCAATATTAAAATTACTACACCAGCTTGCTTCTTAGGTCCATTTTAAAAACATATATCTTTTCTAACCCTTTACCCTGAGGCAATGTCTATCCTTGATGTTGAGGTGTGTTTCTTGTATGCAGCAGAAGGATGGATCCTGTTTTTGCATCCATTCTGTTAGTCTGTGTCTTTTTATTAGGGAATCGAGACTGTTGGTATTGAGAGATATCAATGAGCAATGGTTATCGATTCCTGTTAGTCTGTTGTTATTGTTGTGGTGGTGGTTCCCTTCTTTTGACTTTGCTGGTCTGATATTATTTATTTACTGTGTTTTTTGTAGGTTAGAGTTTTTCTTCTATCATCTTCTGTAGGGCTAGAATTGTAGATCGATTTAAGTTTGACTCTACCATAGAATATCTTATTTTCTTTGTCTATGGCTATTGAAAGTTTTGTAGGTATAGTAATCTGAGTTGGCATCTGGGTCTCTTAGAGTTTGCAGCACATTTGTTCAGGCCCTTCTGGCTTTTATAGTCCCCATTGAAAAGTCAGGTGTAATTCTAATAAGTATGCCTTTATATGTTACTTGGACTTTTTCTCTTGCAGCTTTCTATATTTTTTTCTTTGTTCTTCATGTTTAGTGTTTTATTCTGTGGCAAGGTGAATTTCTTTTCTAGTCCAATCTATTTGGAGTTCTCTATGCTTCTTGTACCTTTATAGGCATCTCCTTTTATAGGTTAGAATTTTCTTCTATGATTTTTTTTGGGGGGCAGGGAGACATTTTCTGGGCTTTATGAGCTGGATTTCTTCTCCTCACTTTATACTGATTATTCTTATGTTTAGTCTTTTCGTAGTGTTCCAGATTTCATGGATGTTTTGTCAGTAAGTTTTTTGGATTTAACATTTTCTTTGCCTGACATACCTGTATTTTCTATCATATCTTCAATGTCTGAGATTTTGTCTTCCATTTCTTGAATTCTATTGATGAAACCTGCTGCTGTAGTTCCTATTGGAATTCCTAAATTTTTCATTTCCAGAATTCCCTCAGTTTATGTTTTCTTTATTGATTCCATTTCCACTTTCAGGTTTTGAACAGTGTTATTTGTTTCTTTCAACTGTTTGTTGTTTTCTTGGATTTATTCATTCCCTCTAATTTTTTGTTTGTGTTTTCCTAAATTTCTTTAAGAGATTTATTCATTTCCTCTTTAAGGACTTCTACTATACTCATATAGTTGGTTTTAAGGTCTTTTTCTTGTGCTTTAGTTATGTTAGAATAGTAAGTGGTGTAAGTAGTAAGTAGTAAGTAAGCCTGCAGTGGTAGGGTAGCTGGGCTCTAGTGGAGACACACTGCCCTGGCTGTTACTGCATCTTTACCTGGTGTCTTGGTGTCTGAGTTTTAGGTGATTATACGTCTAAGTGCTGATGTCTGGATTTGTCTTTGCTAGGGGGGTGCTTTGTTCCTTGGCTTCTATTCCCTCTCTGGATTTTCAGAGAGTGTGATGGCTGTGTGTTGCCTGTTTTCCTGGCCTGCTCAGCACATGTGTCCATGAGAATGCCTGCTAGTGTTAGAGACTGTAATACTGGGATGAGTTGGGGGGAAAAGATTGGAGAAGAAGGTGTTCATGATCCTCTGGGAATGGGGTCAGAGAGGAAAGGGAGACCACAGCAGGTTCCCTTCTGCAAAGCTGGGAATGAGACTGGGGGTTTGGGGGGTTGGGCCTTAGGAGCAGTAGGAGAGGTGTGAGTCTGCCTTCAGCCTACTTGTTGCTTTGGAAGAGCAGCCCTTAGGTTAGTAGGGGGTGCTTGCAGGAGCTGGAGTCTGGGACAGAGCAATAAGTGGAGGGAGGGAGGTTAGAAGGGGAAGATCTGTGCAATCTGGGAGTAGAGGTACCGAAGGCAGGCTGCAGCTGGTGGTGTTCTGTTGCAATGCTGGGGAGAAGGCTGAGGGATTAGGCCTTGGGGAACAGAGAGGGAGGGAGGAGAATGTCTGCAGGAAGCTGCCCTGGTTTTCTTGGTTAGCAAATAACTGCCTGAGCGGCACCCTGCTTTTATCTCAGTTTCCTTCATTATCATCCTCCTCCACGCTTATTAAAATATTTTACTAAGGAGCCCTGTGGGAAGCACTGAGACAGCACTGCTGCGGGAAGAGAGTACGTAGGAGGTGGAAGATGGAAGAGGAAGAGAAGCCCAGTGGTTTGTGAGCCTAGAAGAGAAGTCATACTGGAGATGGGAAGGTGGCAGCCGGTTCTGCTCCTTGGGAAAAGGTGAATTTAACTGTCACTCAACAGAGCCCGTAACAAACACAAACGCCAGTGTGCCTTTGCCTTCTTCCTTTGAGAAAGCCGACCACTGCGTGAGTGCCCTGACTCCCAGAGCTGCATCCTAGCCCTGGGAGAAGAGCAGGGCCTGCAGAGTGGAGACCCACAACTAACTCGACATATCCTCGTGGGAAGGATTGTAAGCTTTGTCACAGGTGAAAGCAGTCTTGGCGGGCTTTGCCCCTGGACACACCACCGATACCCCCTGAGATTAACCTTGAGATAGACTCGGGGGAGCCATCTTGGGCCTGGAATTCAGGAAGCAGACTGGGGGACTCTACCAGGACTATTGTGTTTCTAATCGACTCTCGATGGCAGGAGGAGACTGGCCCTTGCACGTGAGAGACAGACAGGCGGAGAGGACAGAGAGGAGCAGCTGGTTGAGACAGGGCTTGGGCACACATGGATTGGGAAGAGGATCAGCGAACAGGCTGGACCAGCGCCCAGGCCAGAGACACCTAGGGACCCGTCCCGTGGAACGGATACCGGAAGGTTCACTCTTGTTTCCCTTTAACCATTTCTCCCTCTTGTGTAAGCTAGTTGGGTTGTATAATAAAGTTTAATTGTTAAGAAACAGAGCCAACATATCCTCTTGGGTTTACTCCTCCTTGGCCTATTTGCTAATCCCTCTGGTTGGTTGTAGGAGTGGTTCAACAACGAGACCGGACAACTCTATGCTGAATTACAGGGTGTTTTTGTTGCTATGTTTAACTTTGGCCAGGAATTCCTTTCCTTTGAAATCTTTGAGCTGAACAAACATTTGTCCACCCTACATTTCAAAAGATGTTATTGCTGACACAGCGTATGTGGGTGCCACTATGATGTACAAGTATGTGATGGAGAGATGGGAAAGAAAGAGAAATGGGCTGGTTTGAGCATCTTGAAGAGAGGCACAACTAAAGACACAAAGGTGGTGAGGAACAGCCTGATGTGAGTAGCCTGTGCTGCCACCTAAGGCCATGGTGAGGTCCTGGCCTGTGCTGCTGGTGATAGCCATGTCTGAGTACATGCCTGCAGCAGCAGGGGTCTGTGTAGATGTCCCTGTTCCCTGTTACCAATGGCCATGAGGATGTCCCTAGTCTGGGCTGCTGTCTGGGGCTATGTAGATGCCCAAAGTCTGAGCAGAGCTGGCCCCACCTCTTGCCTTGTAAGTCTGGGAGAGCAGGCCCTGATAGTGTGGGTTCTGGAGAGCAAGTCTTGCCCCTTGCTGGCTGCAGCAGAAATGCTGTCCCCACCCCTCACCTGGCAAAGCGGGAGGGCTGGCTCTAGTGGTGTGAGCGCAGGAAATCCGGTGGCCAGACCAATTCAACTACCTCCCAGGCTAAGATCTAGAACTTTGAATTAGCCCATGCCAACATCTACTCCATCTATAAACTGCTGGAGGTCATGAAGGGGTTGGTGCTGCAGAACAAAAATCACAGGATCTCCATGGCACAGGGCAATTACAAGATATTCAGGGGTAGTCCTGGTGAGGATCCAGTATTGAAGGCACAGCAGTAGCCAGAGGCCTCAAACCACACCAACGAGTCCTTCAATGAACATTTGCGAGTGAAGCTGTTTGGACAAAGCGGTGTACTGTGTGACACACTGCAGCTTCCACAGTGGGACTTTTTGTTATTTTGTTTTGTTTTTCTTGTTTTTTTTTTTTAGGGATGAGGGAGGTTGCAAGGGCAGAGGGTGGATATGGAAGGATGGGGAGATGGGAAAGATTGGTATGCATGATATCAACTTCACAAATAATCAATAAAAATAAAACAATATTTTACTAATCCTTTATTATGTCCACATTGATACTATTTACTGCTTAACCAAGTATGCTATGATTTTATTTCCTTTGTTGATAATGACTTCTCCATGGTGGATTTCTTCTTTTCGATTACTTTTCTTTGTAGTTGTTAACAGTTCCTCTACATTTTACAAGCTGTCAACACATATTCCAATATTGGGTGTCTTACTGGTATTTTGCTGCCTTTCCTGGAGCCCTCATATATACTTATGGGGCTGTTGAGTACTGCTACACAGAGAGCATCCGGGGAAAGCATGTTGCCTCTGTTGCCAATGCTACATCATTGGATCATTTGTTTTCTACTTTCTTTTCAGTCTCTTATTTGATAAAGCAAATTCAGTGTGACTTGCCGAGATAAACATTTGGAAGAACATTTGTTGATGCCACCTCCCAACCATGTGGTTAGGAAGGATAACTGTTCCACAGAACATGCCCCAATGCACTCTACATCTGGTACCCCTAGGAAGTTAGATTTTTTTAAAAAATGAAGCTTAAAATTTTTATCTTGTACTGTATATGACTCCTTTCTGCCACCCCAAAGCTTTTATTGTCTTTTGCTTACACAAAGTGAAATAACCTTATGATTTTTTAAATATGTCATTTTTCCTGAACACTAGGCAGACAGCTCCTTCAGTCTGGAGCACTCTCATTTTCTTTAATTATTTTCATGTGTTTCTACCCCCAGGGTTTGTGAAATTCCCATTAGTTGCATATTGGACTGTCTATACTGATGCTATATTCTCATTTTCTTTTCCAGTTTTTATTTAGATTATCTTAGATTTAGCTAATATACATTTTCTATCTCAGGATTCCATCTAGGACACCATAGTACACCTAGAAATCCCATCATCTGAGGTTCTTCTTTGCTTGGCAGTTTCCTGTACTTTCTTGATTGTAGTTCTTCTTGACATCAGAGATGGACTGGCAAGTGTTTGTAAAATGCTCTGAGACTTTCTCCTCCATCCCCATGATTCTTTGGAGGCAGATCACATAGATACAGAACCATCCCCATCACATTACAGGAAGGTGCATCTTGGGACCACACTCACAGTGTTGGTGTGGACATGGGTACTCTGCCTAATGTAGCATTTGTCAGCTTTCTCTTTTTCTCTTTGTGAAGATTTATGCATATAAGCCTAAATGTATGTACGTACACCATCTGCATGCAGAGCCAGCAAGGGTCAGGGAAGGTATTGGATCCCTTGGAACTGAAGTTACATTGGCTCTTAAGCTGCCTGGTGAGGCTGCTGGAATCCAAATTCAGGTCCTTTGGAAAAGCAATGAGTACTCTTAGGTGCTGAGCTATCTTTTCAGCTCCTTTTTTTTTTTCACTATAAAAACATTTGTTCTTTGACAATTCTGTATTTTTACCTCTCACCCTCTTATCTCCTTCCCTCTTTTTTTTAAAGTCTCCCATCCAGTTCCTTTGCCCATATTCATGCATTTTAGTTTGTTTTTGTGACCCTTCAACTTTAACTAGGAGAGTCTGTGTGGCCACAGGTTTGGAACTTCTCCTGGAGCCTGGTGGGATCGCCATTTAGCACACCGTTGAAGGCAACGACTGACCCTTCACTTTATCCTGAAGCTCCTCCTTGGTCCACGATTGGATGCTCTCTGGCCCCATCTTGTGCAGGTCCACATCTGCTGTGAGACCAGCCTTGTAACGGCCACCACGGCCTGAAGACAGCAGCTCCGTCTCTCCTATTTTACATTCCTTCTGCTCTCCTTCCTGCAATGTTCCTTGAGTTTTAGAGTTGCCAGGCATTTCTATTGTAGAATTATTCTTTCTTCCCCCTGTATTATTTATATTGCTGTAGTAAAACATGACAGCTAAGGCAACCTGTGGAAGTTTGTTTGGGCTTACAACAGCAACAGGCAGAAGGCATGGAGGCTGAAACAGCAATCCAGAGCCCAGATCTTGAATGACAAACATATAAGTGACAAGAGGGGCAGAGAGAGAGAGAGAGAGAGAGAGAGAGAGAGAGAGAGAGAGAGAGAGAGA
>OU015757.1:49324098-49339258 GCA_907169655.1 Acomys percivali
AGAGAGAGAGAGAGAGAGAGAGAGAGAGAGAGAGAGAGAGAGAGAGACAGACAGACAGACAGAGAGGGAGGGTAGGATGGAGGGAGGGAGAGACAGAAATAGAGAAAGTGGGTTAGCAGTGGGGTTAAAATGCTTCCTACAGCAAGGCCAAAACTCCTAGACATCCTCCGAACAGTGCCAGCAACCTGGAACCAAATGTTCAAATACACGGGCCTGTGGGGGTACTTTCTCAATCAAACCACAGCACCCCACTTTCCATGTTCTGTTTTTGTGAGGGAAAAATAGTGCTGAAAATACTTAGGATGCTGTATGGGTAACACTTTTCTGTATGAAAGCTGTGTGTGTTTAAACCCGTTTATCTGTTTACTCACCTGATGAACCGTGGAGGCCGATCTTGTACAACAGCCATGTACGTCTTTTGTTCCCAGAATGTTCTGGTTTTGGCTTCTGGGATCTCTTTTGAATTGGCTCCTGTATTTCTCTGAAACAGCCATACTGTTTTGTTTAGTTTTCTTTCCCCGAGAGTCCTTATATTCTGGCTCTATATGATGTGGTAATCTATCTTGTATACTTCCTGGCACACTCCTAAATTCAGCCATTTCTCCATAGTTCCCTTTACTAGGGAATAGTACCAGACACTAATATCCATGTACTGTGTGTCCTTACTAACACTGGTGTGTCATAGCTTCTAGGCCCTTAAAGCAAAGTGGGCAAGGGGATAAAATATAGGTATACTGATCTGGCTATGTCCACACTTCCGTGCATATTTACACTGAGCTAACAAGGAGTTCACATTTCCAGATGGGTCACCTTTGCCCCTTCCTATGCTTTGTAAATTTCTACCCAAACACTTAAAAATACATATGGTAGACTTTTACATCTGTACCCGGTGGGAAACAATTAATCAACTATAGTAAAATGTGTGATTTTTTTTTTGCTTTTGGTTTCATAGGTTATACTATTTATGAACTTTATGTCTCCCCTCCCTTCATACTCTTCAGTGCATTGTCTCATACAGTTGCAATACAGTTATGTTATTCTATTAACATTTTCTAGTAACAATCCCTTACTAAGATCCCCTAATCTACTGATGGTTTTTTTAAAATATGTTTTAATTGAAATATAATTATTTCACTTCCCTTCCTCTCTCTCCTCCCTCTAACTCCTCCCCGCTACCTCCCTCAAACTCTGCTCATGTTCCTCTAGTTCCCCTAATTCTTATGTCAATAGCTTCTTTTCATTGATAATGATTATTACATTAATACAGAAGTATAAATGTATTCACAAATATACATAAATACAACTTGCTGTTTCATTTTTGTTGTTTTTGTGTATTTGGTTTCAGGGTTGATGACTCTGCATTAGACAGTAAAGGGGTTCATCCCTGGGAGAGGCTAACTCTCCCTTTTGCCCTTTAACATTTGCATACATTAAGTTTCATTACTCATTCTATGGGGCTTTTATAGCTTTTGAAAATGGCGTTGTATCACATTAGTATAACAATTGTTTCACCATCAGTATAACCCTCTCTGTTTGACCCATTTAACACTTCATCACTCTGAATCATGACAACTGCTCAACCATTTGTTTTTTCTGAAAATTGAATTGCCAAGTTTGTGGCTGTTTTAAATGGGTTCCTTTTATTTAGGGATACGCGTTCAGGATTCATTTGTATCATGCCTTTGAATGGCTCTGTAGTTCGTTTCTTCATAACTCTGAAGAATTCCAACATTCCTATTAAGGATGGCTCAGGCACTTCCGTTTTTGGTGATCACGAATAAAATTTCTCTGAACACTTATGTGTGGTGTTTGTGTAAACATGCTTTCAAACAAGTGCGGGCGAATAAGGCACATACAGAGAGCACAGCTGTTGAGCTGTCTGTTGAGACTTTGGTAGAAACTGCCAACTTCTCTTCCAACAGCAACGAGTGACATCACAGCCTCACTGGCATTCAGTAATGTCAGTGAGCTGGATCAGAGATATTTAAGCAGATTTGTCCTGGCATCTGATTGTCGTTTTAGGTACATCTCTCTAAAGAAAAGTCGTGCCAGCCATCTTTTCACGTGACTGCCCCTCCCATCCACCTATCAACTTCATTGACCAGACGTTTGTCCAGATCTTTTGAAGTGTCAGATTTGTTCACTATTGAGAGTCATTTGCACGTTTTTCACTGTACATAGTCATGGTCTATAATACTTTACCTAAGAATATTTTCATATACATGCATTCCGTTGAGTGAGACTATCCAGCCACACTCCTTCTCTCCTCTTGCCTTGTACCTCAGATCAGTCCCTTTTGTTTCCCAAGACAGTCTAACTTCTGCTTCATCGTATATACACATGATTTCATGGAGCTATAGAAGATCAAGGAAAAAATATGTCCTTCTGGAAACTGGTTTAGTTCACTTAATATTATTTCCAGTTGATTGCAATTTTCTGTAGATAATGTAATTTTATTCTTCTCTAGGGATGAAAATATTCCACTGCATATATACCACCTTTTCTTTACATGCCTTGTTGGTGGCATCTGGTATAATTCCATGACTTAGCTATTGTGAATAGTGCTGCAGTCAACACTGATGTTCCTCTGTAATACGGTGACTTAGAGTCTTCCAGATAATTACTTAAGAGTATTACAGCTCAGTCATATGATAATTCTGTTTTTACATCAAGGACCTACTACTGGTTTCCACAGTGGCTAGACTAATTTATATCCTCACCCACTAACTGTAAGGGTTCCCTTGCCCCTTTCTGCTCTTCAACCAAGACTACATCAACAGCACAATTAATGACTCAATCAAGGTCACTCTAACGAGTAAACTGAGTTCACTGTGAACTACTTATGGGGTGGTGGATGATGATGAGCAGCTGTGTTGGCACTGTTTCTCTTTTAAAATTGTCTCTTGTTTTTTGAGACAGGGCTTCTCATTGACCTGGAGATTGATTGCCACTTTGGCTAACCTGGCCGAAAAGCTCCAGGGATCCACCTTTGCCCACTCCCAGTCCTGGGGCAACAAACCTACAGTTAAAACCTGCTTTTACAAGGGAGCTGGGGTTCTGGATTCTGTTCCTATGCTTGTGTGGCAAACCCTTTACTCGCTGCACCATCTCTTCATAGTCACAGTGCATTTTACTTACAAATTCTTCAATTGCTGGGGAATGTGTTGCTTCAACACACATTATATGTTTTTTTTTTCTCCAACATATAATTTGTCTTGTTTGGTTTTTTTGTTTTTCAAGATAAGGTTTCTCTGTATAGCCTAGACTCGCTTTGTAGACCAGGCTAGCCTCGAACTCACACTGAGCCTTCTGCCTCTGGGATTTAAAGGCATGCGCCACCACACCCAGCCCAACATGTAATTTGAGTAAAGCCTATGTTGAGTCTATCTGGGAAAAAGGATGAGGAAGGGAATTTTGGGCTTGGGCATGACTACACACAGTGAGTTTCAAACTGTTTATCAAACAAAGGTAGATTAAAGTAAACTAACTGCTCTAACTCCTGGGTTTGTGGATAGCAGGAGAGGAGTATGAGGCAGGAGATCAGGAGCCTCTGCAGTGAACAGCTGAGCGAGTTGGATGCGTCTCAGACAGGAAGCTGGGTGACAGGAGCATGCGCAGATTACCCTTCTCTGTCATCTAGTTCCCAAAGAGTTTCCTGTTGACTCAGCTCTAGAAACAGCCACAAATGCAAGTTACTAGGTGGCTAACTAGTGTCTCCACCATTCTTTCCAAGGCTGATTGGAGAACTGGCCCATCTGCAGCAAGCAAGCCCTTTCAACTGGGGAAGGACCACCATGGCACTCTGCGTGAGTGAGTGAGTGAGCCTCACAGGCACCGGTGAAATGCGACAGAGGCGCTGGGCTCATAGTTATTTTCAGTTCTTCCCGGAATGGGACCTCAATAGCAAAGGTATTAAGACCAACAACAGATGTGCCTGCACGAAACTAAACAGCTTCTGCATAGCAAAGGACACCATCATTCCCGTGCAGAGGCAGCCTACAGAATGGGGGAGAATCTTTATTAATTCCATGCTCGTTTTACTTTTTTATTTTATTATTAATTAGATTATTTATTTACTTTACATCCAGATGAAAGCTTTTCCTCCTTCCTCTCCTCCCAGTCCCCCAACTCACACCCCCCTTCCCCATCCACCCCTCCTCCCCTTCTCCTCAGAAAGAGGGAGGCCTTCTGTGGATCTCAACCCACCTTGGCACACTAAGTTGCAGTGAGACTAAGTGCATCTCCTTCTAGTGAGGCTAGACAGGGCAGCCCAGTTGGGAGAAAGGGACCCAAAGGCAGGCAATGTAGTCAGAGACAGGCCTGCTCCTGCCTTAGGAGTCCCACATGAGGACCCGGCTGCACAACTGTAACCTTATAGACAGAGGGTCTGGTTCCGTCCCATGCTAGCAGTTCAGTCTCTATGGATGAGATTGGGGGATGATGAAGGAGAGAGTGCTGGGAGAGGCAACTGGATTGGAGTGGGAGCACCTTGGGATGAGCTAGAAAGATAGGGCAATGGAAACTCCTGGCAATCTATGAGGGTGACCCTAGCTAAGATTCCTAGAGATCGAGGATATGGAGCCTGGACTGGCCATCTCCTGTAACCAGGCAAGACGTCCATTGGAGGGACTGGGACACCAACCCAGCCTCAGAACCTTAGACCCACAATTTATTCTGCCTACAAGATGTTCAGGGGTAAAAATGGAGCAGAATTTGAGAGAAGGGCCAACTAATGACTAGCCCAGCTTGAGGCCCATGCCACTGAGAGGGAGCACACCTCTGACACTATGAATGATATTCTGCTATATTTCCAGACAGAAGCCTAGCATAACGGTCATCTGAGAGGCTCACAAAACGAACGCTGGAAACTGATGCTGAAACCCACAGCCAAACATGTGGAGAATCCGATGGAAGAAGGGGAGAGGGAATTGAAGGAGCCAGAGATGTCAAGGAAAGCACAAAAACCGAACAGAATCAACACACTCATTTAAAGCTGGATTGTTGTGGGGGGTTATGTTCAGTTTGTTGTTGTTGTTGTTGTTTAGTTTTTTTTTTTTGAGTTGAGGGATACTAACCCTCTGACAGATGTGTGTCTGGTAAAGGCTTCCCCCCACCCCCCAGCTCAGTAGGCTGCCTCTGTTCAGGTTCCTTCTTAAGTTTCTGTAAAGCTGCACTGGGATGGTGATGGGGACAGTGTTGACCCGAGTTGTTCTCACAGATGACCAGTTTCCTTTTCTTACAACACTCTGACCAAATCCCTGGCAAGAAGCAGCTTAAGCGAGTAAGGATTTAGCTGGGCTTAAAGTTCAAGGGGTCACGGCCTCCTGGAAGAGTCAAGACTTGGTGGCAGAGCATGAGGAAGCTGTCTGGATCTGCAGTTAGGAAGCAGACAGCAGACAGGAAGTGGGGCCACACTGTCAAACCTCAAGACCAGGCCCCCAGTGACTCACTCACTCACTAATGGTTCCTTCTAAAATAATGCGCCCAAGCACTGGGAACCAACTGTTCAGATAAATGAGCTGATGGGACATTCACATTCAAGCCACCACTGCGGCCTTCAGGGATCTTTCACGACCAGAAGCTTCCTCAGATGAAATCCGACATATAACGTCGACATACAGACCTTTAACCAGTGACCACAGCTTTATCCCACCCTGAATCTAAGGCCACCTTCATACTCTAAAGAAAAAAAAATGTGAAAACTGCCATGCTATGGGGGACATGCTGCACTGGTTTACATCCAAGAACTCACACGTGCTAGGACAAGCCGGGATGGGTGGGAGTTGCCAGGCAACAGCTAAGAAGGGCTCTTTGTTAAAGTGCTGCTGGACGAGGGCAGAATGAAACGAAGTGGAAGATGAAGGGTTGTACTTGAGGCGTGGGGTGCAGACTCTGCATCTCCCATGGTGGGAGCTGGCATTGTGGGGCTTCATGACACCAAAGGACCCCAATACAGTGTTGCACTGAACTCCAGGACAGTTTGTCCATCCACCTACCTCTGCAAAGGTCCCCGTCCCCTTCATGCTGCCCCCACTCATGAGCCTATTCTTTTTTCTGGTACACAGGCTTTGTCCTCTGACTGATTCACTGGTGAGTCCTATGCCACGCCAGCACTAGATCATGCTTTATAGAAAGTTTGCAAATTCATTTCCAAGAACTGATGAAGTAGTTGTTTTCTTCTTCAGGATTGTGATAGCATAACATGCTAAAAGAATCATTTATTTGGGAATTTCTGTTTTTTTGTAGGTATAGAACTACTTATAAGAATCCATGATTTCCTTTTTTTTAGCTTTATCCAGGCCCAAAACCCTGGTAACCCTTCTCCAACCACCACCACCACCACCACCGCCGCCGCCACCACCACCACCACTAGTAATGGTTTAGGGAATATAGCTCAGTAGTAATGTGCTTGGATTCAATATCCAGTGCTATGGGGAAAAATTTGAAGAGGAATTGTCACAAATATGGATTGAAAATCTTAACTTTTGTAAGTATCACTACCTTAATCCACATTTGCAACTTTTCTCATTACCAAATTTTACATCTCAGCAAATTTGGCATAGTGTCGGTGGGGTGAGTTCACTTGGCTCTCGCGACAACCAGTTGCTGCTGTGATTGTTTTAACTTGTTTTTTAAAAAAAAGTTTTAAATTTACAGAAAATTTTATTCTTTTAACCTATAGCTGGTCACTCCATTAATGGCTCAGGAAACCGCAGTGATTTTATGAGAGTCAGCTGCTCAGTTCTGAGTCTTTCATCAGTTTCCCCATCCATGGCTAAATAACGTTGGACAATCTAACTAGCAAGCAGTGTTGCAGTGTTCCAGTGTTTCAAAAGCAGCGGATGGAGGAGTGAAAAGAGGGGAGGTGAGATATGGGACACAGGCATTAGATACATCAATTACTGACTCCCCTTTCTTGAGACCAGTCATAGGGGGCAATTTCTGTGTTCTAGAAGGCTGGGAAAGGCCAGAGGAGACAAACTGGGGCCTAAGGGGAAGAGTATCCACAAAGCTAGTCAGCTGGGTCTTCAGACTAAGATAGTCTAGACTAGGGGGGAAACAAGACAGGGCTGGTGTAAGGCATCCCCAGAAGGCCTTCAGAGATAGCAGACCCCATGACCACACATCCCTTCTACACAGGATCCGGTTACTCTGAGGTGGTTAGGATACAGACACGCCACACAGAAGCTACCCTGTGCTCCAGTGCCCTGATCCCTAGCATTCCGTTGCCCAGATAACTACCTACCTGATTGGTCCTTGAACAAGGCTTGTGAACTTTGCCAATGAGGTTCAGAACCTGTGGTCATGGACAAAGCTTTTTGGTTTTGCTCCTAAGGAGAAGAGAAAGATGAAGAAACTATAGAAAACACTTCCGGAGAACTGACAGCTTCCTGCCACTGGTACACCGTCCTCCCACCCTCTCCTTCTTGCTGCTAATCATGGCCTCATCCACAAGGGTTGGAGGTACAAAATTTCAGGAAACAGTTATTATCAAAAAGAACACGAAGCTGAAGGCACAGGCCTGGGTGCAGAAGGATTAATAGATAAAGTTCCCCCAGGAATGTCTAGGGCACCCAGGAGACAAACTTATTCTCACATAGGACAAGGACCAGGGCTACAAGAGACCAGGCAAAGGGGAAGATGAGCTTTGTGAACAACACTGTGGCTCCTGGCAAGGCTGCTTCTTTCGGCTCTGGATTTAGGTTCTGTTGTCTCAGGCACACATACCCCTCTGTGCCCCAATCTGTATGCTGAAAACAGCTCCATCCGTGTGGTTTCCAGCTATGGTAACAATGCTCAATCAAACAGGTCCTGACAGGAAAGCTGTGGCACATAGTCCATTTTCTATTGCTGTAATAGAATACCTAGTACTAGACAATTTACAAAGAAAATAGGTTTATTTTGGCTCGTGGTTTTGGATGCTGGGAAGTTCAAGATCAGGCAGGTGTGTGAGGTTGAGTCCTCATGTGTATTCAAAGCAAGGGGAGTTGGAGGTCTGGGGAAGGGCAAAGAGAAGAGACAAAACATGACGGGTAGCCTTACTTTATAAAGCCTACCTTCTCATTGACTAAGCCAGTCCTCAAGAGCGAGAACTCGCCCACTGTTCCTGAGTGCCCAGTCTCCTTAAAACCCCCACTAGGATCCATCTCTCAATACTGCATATTGAAGAATAAAGTTTCAGCATGAGTCTTGGTGTAGAATAAGGAGAGTTAACAAAAGTGCCAGTTGTAATGGGCTGAGAGAGGTTGAAAAAACCAGCCAGGAGGGCCAAACACAGGGAGTGGGGTGAGTCCACAAAACACAGTTCTAGAAAGAAACTAGTAGTACCTGGAGGTTAGTAGAAGCAAATGCTCAGCCAAAAGTGACCTAACAATAGTGGATTGTCATGGTTTGAATATGAAGTGTCCACACCACAGGCTTGTGTGCTTGAGCACTTGGTCGCTCAACTGACAGTGCCATTACGGAACCTGTCAGAGGTAGAGCCTACCAAAGGGAAGTACGTCACTGTGGGTTGTCTCTTGGGGATATGTTATCCCTGGCTCCTTCCCATCATGCCCTTGCTTCTTCCTGGTCCAACGTCCATATGAGTTGCGGTTGCCTTACTCTTCCGCTAGCACAGATGGACTAGAGTCCATGATGAGAAGGCAGACACGTAGAGCAGCCTTGCAATGGCTGCATGCGCTGATACAAGCTACAGAGCCACGGCTGTCTTCTCCTGTATCAGGAGATGGGAATAGGTATTTTGTTGTAATAATCCGAGGTTGCTGGCTATCAAGCCAATGAAGCTTGCTACCCCATCTCATGAAGGCTGCTTGTTGGGGGCACTCCTTTAAAGTAGCCCTTGGCTATAAGGCAGTCCTGAGGAGGGCGGAGCGTATACCTAGAGGGGTGCAGAGGGCCCTCTACCCAAAGGCCAGGAGTCCCTGTCTCTTAGTGTCTTGCCATCTGTCTGAGGCCCAGAGATGTAGCCCTAGGCAGTGCTGGCCAGCGTGGTCCCAGATGACATCTTTCCCAAAGAAAATTCCTGACGCTGCCTCAGTCTTCTTGTATCTTTTGTGCCCAGCACCTGCTCACGAAGGTGAAAGGAGCTGATAGGATCTCTACTAGGGGCTGAGTTGGCACATGCCCAGCAGGACAGGCCAACAGAAAACAACTCAACGGCATCTTTAGAGGCGCCTTGTCTCATAGTGTCATGTCAGGGCCTCTCCTTTTTAAAAAAAATTATCATATTTATTATTGTAATACACACATACAAATATTATATACATTACCTCTCTCTTTCTACCCTACAGGTCCTTTGTGTATACATTATATTGTATATAGTCCATTTCAGTGTTCTTATGGTATTTCTGGGTGTGCAAACAAATGGCTCTGTGTTTCCTGTGCCTTCTCTTGAGTTCTTTCCTTTGTTGGTTTGTTTTGTCCAATTCTGATGTGCTTTTTCTTATCATGTTTTATTTTAATTATCCCTTTGAAGCCTGTTTGCTTTTTAAAGAGAGACAGAAAGGGAGTGGTCCAAAAAGGGGAGGGTGTGGGGAGGAACTTGGGAGAGTAGGAACGGAAACCATAATTAGGATATTTTATGTGAGAGAACAATCTATTTTCAATAAAAGAGAAAAATTGTGTTTTTTCCTGTACGTTCATTGTCTTTTATTTTGTTCAAGAGTCAAATGATATTTGAGTAAACAGTTCATTTTTAAACAAAAATTATATGTACTCAGGACCTGTGTAAAATCTCCTTAGTTTTTATGTAAGCTCCTGTAGTAGTATGGTGCATGTTAGTGAAGAAAATTGTTATAACTGTCCGTCAGATACCAGGGGAAATTTTCCTTAGATCTTTCAGGCCCGCACACCAATTTAGTCTATATTCTGAATAGGAACTTGGCCCACATGGATTAGGATATGAGCCTTCACATGACACGGAAGAGGTGATGTGCTTTGTCCTCAACTTGGCATGGCACTTCCTCAGATTTAGGCAGCCCTCAGGAGATGTCTTCTACCCCAAGAGATAAGCTGCATCAAGGTGGCTCATGAACTAAATCCCACTGGTCAAGACACCTGCTGACCACGCAGTTACCAAAGCAGGAGGTTTCCTCGGCTGTGCTGTCCACTAAAAGCATTACTTCAGAGTACCTTCCTGCAAGGTGCTGAATTAGTGAATGAGCCACAGGAAATAAAGTGGTTTTTGGTTTTGTTTGTTTATTTTAAAGACAAGCCAACAAAGCGTGAAGCCATCTTTCCAGATCTGGAGTAAAATCTCTTTCTACAAGCCAGTTACTGTCCCATAACACCCGTAACTGCTGCCTGGTTCGTTCCACTTTCAATACTAAGCAAGTGAGGAAGCTAACCTGCACACGGTCAGTTCCTGGGCTTTCATCTGTGGGTGGCCCAACAGCTCCGTCAGCACACAGCCGTTCACCCAGAGAGAACGTTTTCTAGCCTTCTCTATCTTTAGATTTTGGCACTGTCATTATTATTACCCAACTCCCGGGATTTCCAGTGACTTCTATATTTGTTCATATTCTATTGAACTGTTTAAGAATATGCTATTTGCTATTATGGCCACTGAAGTTTTGAGAAGTAACTCTTTGGGACAGGCTGGCACCCAGAAACAGAAGTACATCCTCTTTGCAATTTTATCTCTTTTTCAATGTCTTTGGATCAATTTGGGCTACCATAACATCTGGGCACTGAGCCACTCTGATCCTTCCATCAGGTCGGTGGGCTCTAGAAGCAACAGCGGGGACATCAACTTTTCAGCTGTAGCCTCTAGCAGTACCCAACGTGGCCTTTAATCCCACTGGTCCTTATGAGTGAACATGCCCAGTCTAGCTCACAGATGAGGAAGAAAACAGAAAGCTTACAGCCAGCAGTAAGAACATGCTTAAACTAAAGAACAAACTCCACCAGGACAGACTGACCCGGGGAGCTGATGTCTGGGGAACCTGAGGAGAATGTAAAGCCCACATATATATACACTCCTTTAGACAAGATGACACGGGAGTGCAGGGTGGCTGTGACCAGTGAAGAAGGTCGGGCACACTGAGAGGACCAGAAGTGATTTATGAGGGCAGGTTGACTGAACACCAGGATGAACACAGTAGCACGGCAGGCCCCAGTCCTTGAGTACTGACTCTGTCAGTCTGACCTGCTTGAGTTTCATTATATTGTCCTGTGATGACATCGTTTACTCGTGAAACACGTACGAGACACTCATTGTATGCCAAGTTCTTATAGAGCGCAGCAGAGAGTGACACAGATAAAATGGCCAGTCGGCAGGGAGCTGAAACTCTAGTGGAGGAAAAGAGAGGCAGAAAGAGGACACATGATATACACAAATAGTGAAATAACGTCACAGCATGTCAACAGGAAAGATCAGAGACAGTGGGAGAACTGGGGAAAGAGACGCGGGAAGTAGATGGCCGCAACTGTACACAAGAAGCCCTCAGATTCGGCAGCTCCAAGGAGATGAAGAGTTACTCACGGATATATCTGGAGGAAGAACAGTCCAGTTTGGGGAGGCAGTTGGGCCAAGACCTCAAGGCCAGAAGGTTTGCAGCATACTTTGAGAAACAGCAGGAAGTTTGTTCTGAACAACGGGGAGATTAGGGTGATGAAGAGAGTAGGAAGGGGTAACTGGATCATGTTAGCTAGAGTTTTAAGAGTCAGTGAAAAAAAAAACCCTGGCCTTTACTGATAGAACAACGTGGAGCCAGTGCAGGCATTTAGGAATCTCTTTGGCAATACCCCAACGTGAGCCTGTAAGGGCTGGAGCAGAATCAAGGAGAGTGGGGAGAAACCAGAGCAGTAACGCTGGTGAGCAGTGACTGTACCTTGTCCAGCTAAGAGCAGCAGAAGGAAGTGATGGGAAGTGATGGGATTGTGGATCTATTAATTAGGAAGCTGATTTCGGAAAGCTACTTAATACCATCAAATACTGCTTGAAAGTTGTCAGGACAGAGACAATGTACAACACAAACAAAATCAACTTAAAATGAATCAAAGAACTAAAGACAGTAGCTGACCCTGTGTCATTCTTAGCAGAAAGCTGGGGAAATATTCATGTCATTGTGATTTCTTGGCAATTAACACCAAAACATCTAACAAAGGAAAAGTAAGTAATTTGGACTTCAAGAGTAAAGGATGCCATCAAGAATATGAAAAAGCTGGGCCTGGAAAGATGGCTCAGTGGTTAAGAGTACTGGCTGCTCTTCCAGAGGGCCCGAGTTCAATTCCTTGGCAACCACATGGTGGCTCACAACCATCTATCATGAGATCTGATGCCCTTTTCTGTGTGTGTGTATGAAGACAGATCACTTATATACATTAAAATAAATAACTAAATATGCATTTTTTAAAATGTGAAACAGCAACCCGAAGAAAGAAGGAAATATTTACAAATTTCATCTGCCAGGCAAATAATTGCCAAAATGTAAAGATAACTCATAATCCAAAACCAACCGTGTAAGTGACTCACCTGAGCAATAGGCAAAGAGGTGAATAAGCATCACTTTTTTATTAATATATATTATTAATTTATTCATATTACATCTCTGTTGTTATCCTATCCCTTGTATCCTCCCATTCCTCCCTCCCTCCTGCTTTCCCCTTACTCCCCTCCCCTATGACTGTGACTGAGGGGGACCTCCTCCCCCTGTATATGCTCCTAGGGTATCGAGTCTCTTCTTGGTGACTTATTATCTTTCCTCTGAGTGCCACCAGGCCTCCCCATCCAGGGGACGTGGTCAAATATGAAGTTCATGTGAAAGTCAGTCCTCACTCTCCACTCAACTGTGGAGAATGCCCTGTCCATTGGCTAGATCTGGGTAGGGGTTCGAAGTTTACTGTACATATTGTCCTTGGCTGGTGCCATAGTTTGCACAGGACCCCTGGACCTAGATTTGCCCATCATAATGTTCTACTTGTAGCTTTCCAGGACCCTCAGTATCCTTCTATTTCCCCATTCTCCCATGCTTCTCTCACCTAGAGAATAAGCGTCACTTTAGAGAAGATACAGAAATGGGCGATAAAGCACATGAAAAGAACCTTAGTATCACAAGGCATTAAGGAATACAAGTATTATTCAAACACACAAAGATGTCTCTTCCTAGAAGAAATGGAAAAGAATAAATGACAGTAAAGATGTGGGGACATTAGGACTCTGGAAACAAAGAAGTTTGCAAAAGAAATGTAGAAATTCTACTGCGATCTGATATTTTTGCCAGTTTTTAGTGTTTATGTCTCAGGAGTCAGGGCAAAGCCTCCACTGTGACCTCTGGGCACTTGGATTCCCAAGTTAGATTCTCTGGAAAGGACGTTTTCTAATGGAGGTCTCTGGGGACTTTGATTCTGTTTTTGTTTTTCGGAGTCCAAAATGATGCTAAAGTTTTCCTCAGTTAACTAGCAGTGTGTTTGTCCTTTGGAGAGGCAGGGGCTCATGGCAGATGGAGATCTGAGAGGAAATGAGAGCCTCTCAAGGCACAGGACTCACTCCAACTGCTGCTCACGGACATGTGTAAGGGCAACTCTGGACCAGGCTTGGGGATGGGGAGGCTGCAGGGGTGGGTTCCACAAGAATCTGACTTCCTTGCGCCTTATCCACAGCCGCAGTTTTCCACGGTACTTCTGCTGAGGTAGACGGAGGCCCACACTTGGTCAGCAGATTCTAAAAGTGGGACTTATCCCCCAAGAATCTCGTCCCAGATTTAGTTAAGCAAGTCAGTCCTACAACCGGTAGCCACTCATGCTTCCATAGCACAGTGGGGAGGAGAGCATGACGGGAGGAGATGTGAGTGAGATCAGTGGACATGATACATATGCATGATAATATAATGGAATCCATTGACTTTACATAATCAATATACAGTAATGGGGAGGAGGAGAACCTCCTAAAACTGGCAAGCAGCATCAATGAAGGCAACCGCCGCAGCAGACAGAAACACACCAGACTCATTGTTCCTAACAGGGTTCTCTGAAATTCTAAATGTCCACCTCTGTAAGAAGCCAAGGGATTGTTTATTTTGAAATTTATTAAGTGGAGAGCAAGAGTCCAGTGTGTGCCTTCAAAATACAACCCATCCCACTGGATACCTAAATGGCACAGGAGTGGAAATTTCTCTTGATATACTATGCCAACAAGTAAATGAGAAAGAAATAATGGCACTGGAATGTCAACGTTAAGCAATATTGAATGAATTAAAGATATAATGTCAATGTCTCTATGACTCTGAACAACAAACACAGTCGGTACCTCCAGGTGAACGGCACAGACTCTGTAAAGCAGTGTTCATTCTAACTGGATTCTGACTGTTCTCAGGGACCCGTTACTAATGTGTAGGCAACACAAAGGCCAGAGACCCACAACTGAGTGAAAAGGTCATGAAGAAAAGCAGGAAAGATGGGCGTGGTGGCGCATGCCTATAATCCCAGCACTCAGGGAGGCAGAGGCAGGCAGATCTCTGTGAGCCTGGTCTACAAAGCAAGTCCAGGATAGCCAAGGCTACACAGAGAGACCCTGACTCAAAAACAACAAAACAAAACAAAACAAAACAAAAATTAAGAAAGTGATTCTTCTGGTTCCAGGCCTTCCTGATTCTGAGACCCTTCAATACAGTTGCTCATGTGGCACTGGCCCCCAACCATAAAATGATTTTGTTGCTACTTTATAAATGTAATTTTGATACTGTTATGAATCATAAGTAAATGTCTGGTGTGCAAGTATCTGATGGGTGGACAGTGAGAACCGCTGCTCTGCACATCAGGACCGTGGCCTTCGTGAGAGGGAGAACTAGCAGAGCCCAGGCAAGCTGGCTGAGGTGCACTTGAACAGACAGGCAGAGGTTAAAAGGCAGCTTGCTGGAGCAGGGGTACTGCTCAGAGGTGAAGTGTGTTCTGGGTACGAGCACGGCTCTAGGTTTGATTTCTAATGCTAAAAACACAAGATTGGCTTTGTAAGTAACTGGCCTGTTTTGTTTATCTGCCACATCCTTCTTCAGGCTTTGTATCCGTGTCATTTTAATGATATTTAATGATAGTGAATTTAAAATAATCAGTAAGTGTGAAGAAGGCTATGGCAGATTTCAATTTGTAATAATATATATATATATATATATACACACACACACACACACACACACACACACACACACACACACACACA
>OU015757.1:49339268-49351521 GCA_907169655.1 Acomys percivali
ACACACACACACACACACACACACACACACACACACACACACACACACACACACACACACCCTTGGGAGGTGGGGTCAAGACTCAGCTCTAGGAGAAAAGACTGAAGAGGAAGTAGACAGTGTGAATGGGGCATCATGTTCCAGGAGAGATTCCAAGAGGCTAAGGGCAGCCCCAGCCCTTTGCTGGGAAATAAACAGCCATGATGTCCAGCTCAGGCTCTAGGGACCTGAGAATAGAGGGATTCTGGGAATTGTTGAGATAAAGGAAAACTGACACAGACTGCAGTCTGGCTACAATATGATAAGGCTTCTGATTTCATCAGCAGCCACATTCCTGCTGCGTAAATAGTGTGGCCATCCTTCAAGAAGTTAAACCTAGGATCACTACGTTATCTAGCTACTGGAGTCTTAAAGAATTGAAGTCTAACAAATACGTGAGCATCCATTTCCTACGCCCAAGATGGAAGTGCTCTAAATGTCAAGAGAGGATGAAAAGATAAACAAATGGTGGCGTGAACGTACGTGGCCCCGGACTATTGGTGAGGAAAGAGGTAGAGCCCGTGTGCTACAACGTGGACGAGCCTTGAAAAAATTGTTCTTGTGGAAAAAGTAGAAATGAAAGGTTGCATGCTGTTATGACTCTACTTACCCGAGTTACACAGAGTAGGTAAATGCACAGAGATTGAGGAAGCAGGCTCTCAGGGGATGGTGGGCTGTGTGTGAGGGGTGTGCTTAATGGATTGCAGTTTCCTTTCAGGGTGGTGTTTTAAGATGATGGCGTAGTAATTGCACAATAACATGAATATTCTTAATATTACTGAACACTTGAAAACAGTAAAAAGGGAAAATTTCATATCTACTATAATTATTAAAACATTTTTTATGAATTTTGTTTAAAAACTTAAAAATTAATTATATTCTTTCACTCATCTACTGTCTACCAGGGACCTCTCTGTTCTATGACCCCTGCTCATCAAAGACCAACAGTCTAACCTACAAGGTGCTCAGTCCAGTCCAGGGGATGCACATGTGGGGTGCCCATGAATCCCAGAGCATGAAGCAAAAAGATGTAAAATTTGTCTCATTTTTTTCAAAATCACTTTCATCCTTGTGTTTTAGGTTTTATTTTAGCAGACTGGCAGAAACAAGATATTAGCAAACTGAGGACTATCTTCTTCATTTTCCAGAGTTGTATCTGAATTTCTGGGGCCTACACAGTACAAGCACATGAGAGATGAATACATTTGAGTGACAATTGTCAACAAGCTTCAGAAACAACCAGAAGCCCAAACCGGTTACTGGACCAAAAACACCACTGCTCAGACAATAGTGAGAAGGCTGACCAAGTGCCAGGCATTGGCTGATTATTTTGCATATGTTAATTTAATTTATATACCTTCTTTTAAAGTGGTTCTCTACACCCCCCCCTGTTTTGTAGAATGAGGAAGCCAGAAGACACAGAAGTTCCAGGATTGTATGAGGTCACCCAAGCTAGTAAAGACAGTACAGAAGTTGGCCTCCTAGAGATCAGCTCCTAGATCTCTGAGTTTTAACAAGTGTGTCACATTCTCTTTGGATGACCAATCTTGAGTTCTTCTCTTTCTTTCCTTCCTTCCTTCCTTTTTTCTTTTTTCTCTTTTTATTTTTTTTTTTCTGGAGACAGTGTCTCACTATGTACACCTTAGCTGGCCTGGAACTCACTATGTAGGTCAGGCTGGCCTTGAACTTGTCCTCCTCTGCTTCCTGTGCCACCACACCTGGCCTGATTACTTTTTTATAACAATAGAAAACAAATTTTCTCCTAAAGTCGCTGTCAGTTTCCAGACAGAAAAGGGTGAAGCGTGAGGTAAGAGGTTCTGCCTCTCCCAGGTACAAGGTCTCCAGGGTGAGAAGGGCGGAACACAGACCCAAGATCCATGCCAGGAGATCTCTGGCTCAACCGGGGGTGCAGGAGAAAAGATTTCTCAGCAATAATTGTTGCTGCTCTTTCAGCTGGGCTGCCAGCACCAGGCCAGGTGGCAGCAGAGAGCTTGGAGCTCTGAAACCTAAGGCAGGCAGCAACAAGTGTCTGACCTGAACTGGGCGAGTTGGTGGCTGCTCCAACAATAGCTGGTAATGGAAGAGGCTCAGAGTTCTGAAAGCGAGAGACAGTAGTGGGAGCTGGGTTCAGTTCAGGTGGACAGAATGGCTAGCCACTTGCCCCCGCAGCTGGATGGGAACAGCACAAAAAAGATGGCAGGAGCACTCTGCGGTGACTCGCTGGTGATGGTGGAGGCTCACAGCCAGCAAGCAGCAATTGGCTGCTTGACCAGCAGTCAAGCCTGGGGGTTCAGCAGCGAATTCTTTGGGAGCTCTTCTTTCCCAGAATAAATGACAGTCTCAGATGGTCTTTGATAAAATAGATGGTGCTGGCCCGTTTATTTCACGTGAAACAGGGACTAATAAACCCTGGGCAGTGGGAGGGGTTTTGAGGATGAATGTGTGTCATTGGCTGGGACTAGGATCCCGGGGGTGCTGTATTTGCACGGGGAACAGTAACAGGAGACAAGCTCACGTAACTGACCACCTGTAACCTTGCGGGACCAACTGTAACCTTGGGGCTGTTTCAGGTGCTCCTGAGTCAGCATGGAAAGTAAGGAGAGAGCTTTGTTCCACGCTTTCTGTTCTCAGGATGAGATTTAAATTTCAAGTTTAAGATTTCTGGGGTTTGAACATGCTTTAATCTTGCTAGCCCAGTGCCAATTCCCCTGGTGGAACGGTCCACAAGCCCCACATAGGTGTTTTGCACTTTCTCTGTATAAATTCCATCTACATTAGTACCCTGGCACCCAAGCCTGAGGGACTTGATTGAGAGCTGAGGACACTTCCCTTAGAACGTGCAAGATCCAGTGCTGGGGACATTGTTGTGGCAACAGTGTGGAGCAAAGCCTTGGTGACTTCATCTGACATTGTTAAGTACTTCCGACTTTCCTTTAAAGCCTCAGGACTAAGTCACCTCTGCTCTTTCCTCTTTGGTCTGTGACAAAATGGTACTGCTGAGCTTGAGCAGAAACAGCCCTGTGGGTACTAGAAGCTTGGGCCCTAGCTTAAATAACAAGAATACCGCAGTAACAGTGGCCAATATGGCTATTGTTTTCCTGTTTTTCACCAAGGAGTCAAATATTCTTCAAGAACCAAAACCAGGGCCAGTGAGATGGGTCAGTTGTAACAACATTATCTAGTGTTTTATATTTGGTTGTTAATTATTTTACCCCTTGAGGTCTGCTTGCTGTCTCTTATGAGAAGACTGTCATGTATCCCAAAATGACATTTGCAATCCTTGTTTCCAAACTTATCCTTGATTGGCTGAATACACACACCTGGGCGGGGCAGCAATAAGGTAGATGTGGCCAAAGTTAGAAGGCTTTGAGGGAGAAGGCTAACGGGAGAGAGGGAGAGAGGGGCGGAGGAAAAAGAAGAGCGGTCATGAGGTAGGTAAAGAACCAGGCAGGCCGGAAGGGGTGAGCTCTGAGAGTAGCGTGGAGGGGAGGGGCTCAGAGAGGAATGACTAAAGCGGAAGGCATGGAATGTGGGGCTGAGACATAGCAAGGCAGATTAGGGGGCTAATATCTGCCCGGCCCCAGGTGAAATAAGGCTTATTTAAGTACAACAGGTGTCTGTGTCTTTGATTTGATATGGTAGCGGTTTAATAATAACCACTATAATAATGATAGGCTTTTAGTAATAAAAAAATAAATATAAAAATTAATAAAAATTTCCTGCAACACTCAGTGGGTAAAACCACTCACTCAGCAAACCCGACGTCCTGCCTTTGGGCCCTACATCCCCACATGGAAGTGGGGAACTGCCTCCCAAGGTGTCCTCTGACCTCCACACAGATGCCATGGCATGTGTGCGCACGCACATTACTCTCTCTGTGTGTTTATTATCTGAATGAAAACCTTTATGAACTCTGTAGAGAATCCTAAAGAACCAAAGATTTCTTTTTTTAAGTCCTTCCTTATTCCTTTGTATATACCACAAAAGTACACAGAGTGGCCTCATCTGCCTCAGGGCTCAAGATCCCTTAAATCTGAGGAGGACTACACCCGTACATAGACTCGTCAAGAAAAGAGAGTTGTGGCCTGTGATGTAGTCAGTGGGTAGAATAGTTTGTGGTACATACAGAGCCCTGGGTGTGACCCAGAACTGGATGGGGAGATGTTGGGACAAGGAAGGCATCCAGTACACACTAGATGAATTAGTGAGTGAACTGGGAGGGACTCCTGAGAAATATAAATCTATATTTGTAATACGTATAAAGTCATGTAGAAGGGAGAGTCTGAATACTAAAGATGGCAGAGCGTGGGACTGAATCGCAGAGGACTCTGAGATGTGCAGGGGAAGGGGCAGACATTAAGGAAGCTCAAGATTGCTCTTGCTTTTTCAGAATTGTTGGGCTCTAGGGAATCTGGAGTGACGCAGTAGGGCTGGGCTACTCTGAGGTCAGAGGTGAAATCTATAAGCTATTTCCTCTCCCCCCACCCCCCCCATATAAAGCAGCTGCTTTGAAAAGGCCCAGCAATCAATTTCTTTGATATTCTTTTTCTTTTTTAACTTTCTACACTGCTTCTCACATTGCTGTAGGGGACACTATGTGAACGCCGCAGGACAACGTTTGGGAGTTCGTCATCTCCTTCCACCTTGTGGCTCCAGGATATTGAACTCATACCCTCAGCTTTGCTGGCAAATGCTTTTGACTGCTGAACTTTCTTTCTTCTGTTTAGACCGGGTCTCGTGCATCCCAAGCTGCTCCTGAAGTAGCTTCGCAGCTGAGGATGACCTTGAGCATCTCCATCTCCTAAGGTCTGGGACTGCAGGTGTATGCCATTCGGTCTAGTTCATCCTTCTGCAGATCAAACCCAGGGCTTTGCACACACTACGAGCTACTCTACACACTGAGTACGCACCACGCCACATATTTAAGGGACCATGAGCCCTGAGGCAGATGAGGCCACTCTGTGTACTTTTGTAGTATATACAAAGGAATAAGGAAGGACTTAAAGGAAGAAATCCTCAGTTCTTTAGGATTCTCTACAGAGTTCATAAAGGGTTTCATTCAGATGATAAATACACACAGCGAATGACATGCTGAACAACTGATACAGTTACCTTAGTTCTGGGCATCACATAAATATCATTTTATTGTAGTTAGGTTTAACAGATTGTACCCAGGTCTTCTCTTTCACCAATTGAGTGGAACGGCCTATCATAATAAAGGCTAATACTGCCCCACAGGGAACTGCTGCCAGTTTCCGCTCCCACGTGACCCTTGTATTGTTTTCATTTTGTTCCAGGCCAGTGAGAACATTATGTTTCTTTTGGACTAAACCAGTCCAAAGGAGGTAGTTGTTGAGAACAGTTGGTACCTTCTGAACCCAATCCTGCTATCCACTGCTGAAAAGCCAATACCAGACGACGGACAGTTCCGGAGAAGGAAATCAAGTTTTGAAATTTGTATTTTATTTTAAATTATGTTTCTGTGTCTTTGTGCGGGTATGTGAACGTGAGTGCAGGCGCCTGTGGAGGTCAGAGGGGTCAGATTTCCTCTGGATCTGAAGTTACGGATGGTTTTGAACTACCTGGTGAGGGTACTGAACTCGAGTCCTCTGGAAGAGCTGTACTTGCTCTTAACTGCTGAGCTATCTCTCCAGCTTGGAAATTAAATTTTATTCAAAGGCTGGCCCTAAATAAACTGACCCTAGGGAACCCAGGAATGTAAAGGAGGAAAATGCCTTGGGTGACAAGGGAGATAACATTACAGGCTGAGTCACACAAATCCAGGCTTGTAGGCGTCTCTGTCATTTGGGACTTGTGTGTGTGTGTGTGTGTGTGTGTGTGTGTGTGTGTGTGTGTGTGTACTTTTGAGGCTGGAGTTCAATCGATCATGAGCTGCCCAATCGGTTCTGGGGGTCCAAATCCCAGACATCTACAAAAACAGCAAGTACTCTGAACGCTGGCTGTCTATCTCTCTAACCCTTCTAGAATATCTTTGTGCTGATAATTGGTTTTCATTTCTGGAATTTTTTTTAAAAGCAAATACATTATTTCCTTGGAAGTCAAATATCATTGTCTATTTAATTAAATAACATAATTAGCAAGTCCTTGGCCACATCCTAATGTCTGAAGATGCTGTATATGCTAGGTTCTATACATCTAAAGAAAAGTCACTGGCAGATAAGTTGTATGACTTACATCTCTTTTGGACACAAACATCCAACCCATTTAATATACAGGGTTGGACAGTGCATAGTACACCTTTTGGTCAGGGAAAAGTGTTAACTCTTTTGGCAGCCACAGATGGTAATACCACCATTAGCAAAAGTAATGGAGGATGAATAATACATTGCTCAGCTCTGTTAATCTACATTAGTAATATTAAAAATCAATGAAAAACAAATAAAGCTAGAGAATTTCCCCCAGTTTCAGTATAAACAATGATAAACAATGAGTAATTGTAGGACGGCAGTACACTGCAGGACTCTGGGTAACAGCAGCCACTGCCAAAAAAAAAAAAAAAAATTATGTTTTCAGCAGAATTGTTCCCTCCACTGTTGGCTAAAGCCATGTACCTCCATGGAGGAGGCTACTGACCTCTATACAGACCACAGATCAGGCTGGCCTCAAACTCACAGAGATCTACCTGCCTCTGCCTCTGCCTCCTGAGTACCTGGATTAAAAGTGTGCACTGGCACACCTAGACAATCTGAAGTTATTACACAACACCTCGACTACTGTAATGAGGGCTCCTTACCGAACATCAGTGTCCCAAAAAATTAAGGCCCAGAGTGATAAGAGGAGTGGAAGCCATTTCATACAATCAAGTTAAACCTTGAAGCTGAGAAGAGCGACGGGAGCATCTGTGTACCATTGGAGAAAATAACTGTTAAAAGAGCCAGCTTTAAATTGTCTGCACAGAGGGCAAGCCCAGGGATTTTTCCCCAGAGCGCTTCTTACCTCTCTCTTAGCAAGCAGTTTAGGACCTGATTTCCATATCTACAGTTTATCAAACAGGCCAATCAAAATTCTCCAGTGGAACAAGAGCCCCAGACTTTAGCACAACTGACGTCATGGTGGAAGTGCCATTTGGGATATGAAACTCAGCACGGAGACAGCACCACCTGCCAAAAAAATGAAAACAAAGAGCTGATCCATCAAAGTCCATAGCTCTGGGAAAGTCTCTTAACTATACTAACTTTGCTTTTTGGCTCTGAGTTCTGCTCCTGGTTAACTGTTCCTGTTAACTGAAACATGGTTTTTATGGCTAAAAGCTCACTCTGAAAAAAGGTTCAGGGCTACATTGGGATCCTAAACACCCAGTGTAGTCCATGGCCTGCAAATAAAGTCTTTCTATTGGCTTAAACTCTTATCTAACTAGTGTTCTCTGGTGAACACCCCACAACACCTGGAGTTTTGAAACTGAGAGCAAGATACTGAGTTGTTTCTTGGCTGGGAGACTGTCAAGAAGAGCTGCTAAGAGAAAGTGCTCTTCAAAACAGAAAGGCATTTGATACAGCATCTCACCTCCATCCGAAAAACATCCATTTGCAAGGGATTTTAGTCTGAGGGCTTAATATCTCAGCAAACGGTTTAGATAAGGTCCCAAATAATCTACATATTCTGGGTGGCTGCCATATGCAATAAATGGATATTTCCATGGTTGAATTTTTAGTGCTTATTCTGATTAACTTGTTGTGTATTTCAAGACATCAAACTCGTGGTATTAAGAGTGGTGGGCTTTTTAAAAAGGCACCACTGGGGCTGGTGAGATGGTTCAACAGGGGAGGGCTCTTGGTGCCAAGCCTGACACCTGAGGTCAATCCATGGGACCTACAAGATGGAAGGGGTGACAGCTCAGTGGCTGAGAGTACATACTGCTCTTGCAGAGGATCCAAGTTTGGTTCTCAGCATCCAAATGTGGCAGGTCACAACCACATGTAATTGTAGTTGAGGGAGGGGAGGTCAGCTGCCTTGCCTCAGGTGCTTGCTGCACTTACATGCACGTGACCACACTCATGCGTGTAACTAGAAACACTAAAAACTAAATCTCTTTAAAAAAATTCTACAAAACCAACAGAAGTGTTAATGCTCTTTGATCTCATCAGTGGTGTGAATCTGAGAAACCGTGACTCATGACTCGCATAAGCCAAGAGTAAAGTCTACAAGGTATTCAGCTTTGAGAAACTGGCTTGAATGATTCAGAGTGAGTAGCAAGGGCGAGTGAGTAATTGCTAGGCCATATTGAAACACTCGATGAAAATCAGTTCAGTTGCTTCCTGGAACAATGTTGTGGGGGTGGGTAGTCACTGTCATGCCCACCCTCCAGATGGAAGAGCAGCTCAACCAGTCACCTGCCAACAAGTCACAAAGGACTTACCTTTTCTCCAGTAAATTGCCCGTCTCTGCCAGTTTATCTTGAATTACATTTGAATTTTGAATTCTGGGGATTATTCTGTATCCCTTTTTTTTGAAATTCCTCAGTGTTGGTAGAAACTGACAAACTTCAATGGAGTAACTACAACATAAAGAAAGCTGAGGGCTTGAACTGCCCCGATACCTGAGGTTGACTGTCTCCTAATGTCCCTTGGCCCTTTCAGTTTGACTATTCCATCGCTGTCAATGTTTGCTTTCTGGGCTGCCCCTCCTTCCCTAGACTTGGAAGAATACCCTCCAGACCACCAGTTCTTTACCAAGTGCAACTGGAAACCCTCACATGTTTGGTCAGATAATTGGTTACAAGGACTGGAAGCCCACCAGTAGTGAAAGCGTGCTGAAGAACACACATGGGAAAGCGTGATGTTGGAGTCTTACTTTACTGTGCACAAAATTTAACTCAAAATAGATCAGATGTATAAACTCTAAAATAATAAAATCTTTGTATTAAAACAGTAGGCAAAACATAATGAAATGGAATTTGGAAATAATTTCTTGACTATGGCACCACACAAAAGTAACACACACATGTACACACCAATATAAATAAAAACAGACAAATCAGACTGCTAAACTTTAAAATTTTTGTGCATAACGTAGGTCACTATCAACAGAATGAGAAGAAATACTGTAACTCACAGATGTGGTAGAAGATTAATTAACACATAGTGTGACTGTCAATCTTGGTTGCCAGTGTTGTTGGATCTGGGATCAATGGAGAGACATGCTTGTTAGTAGGTCTATATTAGTTGTTTTTGTTTGTCTGTTTTGTTTTGTGTTTTTTTCCTACTGTGATATATACAGGAGAAAACAGCTTAAAGGGGGAAGAGGTCATTTCACACTCTTTCGCCCACTCTACTTGGGCCTGTTGTTCTTGCCGGCAGTAAGACAGTCCCTCACGTCAGACAGAAAGCAGCAAGAGAGAGAATGTCTGCCAGACAGGGATTCTTCTGTGCTCCTAGGTTACTAGATGGAGCCAACCACACTTAGGCTGGCTCAGACCACCCTCTCTGGAAATCCCCTCAAGAACCCACCAAAGCGCTTCACTAACCCCTCAGGCACATCTCCACCCAGTCAAACCCCTGACATCACGATACGGGTGAATGCACCAGATGTTTGGAGCTCTGTGTTACTTTTTAGTCCTCAAAAAAGAGTACAATGAGCGATTTAAAATGGAAGTGTTTTGTCTCAGTTTCAGCTCAACAGTGGATGTGTCTATCGTTTTGGGCCTGAGGTGAGGAGGGATATGGCTGTGGAGCATGATGCTCGTCTCATGACAACCAGGAAAGAGAGATAGAAGGAGACAGAGAGGGGCCAGGGAAAAGATGATACACTCTGGTGACCTGCTTACTCTAACCAAGCCCTAATTCCTAAATTTTCATCATTTTCCAAAGTAGTACAAACTGGCTGGGGACTTATGAACCCAAAAGACGTCTCTAATCCTCTCATTGAAAGGGCTCAATTCAAAGGCTCTTGGATTCTCAACCTAAAAGAAGTAGGAGCTTGGGTAGAAGATGGAACCTGGCTGATGAACGGGTGTGGAGTCACAGTTTAGACTATGCAGTTCTGCACTGTGATTGCACACGAGGGCACCTACAGACAACAAGAGTGTTCTCTCTGCCCTGAAGAGATAGAAGAAAGAATTTTAAAAGGTTTTGTTGTTGTTGTTTTGGTTTGGTTTTTGCCATAAAGAGGTAATAGGCTTGGAGAGATGGTTCAGTGGTTTAAAAGCACTGGTTGCTCTTCCAGAGGGCCCAGCTTTGCTGTATAGCACTCACATGAAGGCTCACTACCAGTCACAACTCTAGTCCCATGGATCCAATGTCCTCTTGTGGCCTCCCTAGGCACTTCCTTGTGGCATGCATGTAGTATATACATATGTGCAAATGACACACCCATACACACGAATCAATGTTTTAGAATAGAAATAATAGATGTTTGAGCAAGATAAATTTTAGCATTGCACAGTATGTAATATTTAAACATTACATTGCCCCATAAATATGTATAATTTTTACATTTTTATGTATTAGTTAAAATTGTGTTACTTAGCTTTTTCTTGCTGTTGTAAATTATTCTCAATGCGAACAACTTAGAAGAAAGATTTATTTTGGTATATGGTTTCAGGGGTTGCATGGTGGGGAGGCAGTGATGGAGCAGAGACGCTCACCTCACATCAGCCAGAAAGCAGCCACAGAATGCCTGCACACTCTGCCTTCCTGTTTCTTCGAAGACCCCTTTAGTCCTTTCCAGGGCCTCAACCTGTTCATGGTATTGTTTTTTCTTTGGGAAAGTTGTTCCCTCACTTACTCAATCCTTCCTGGAAACATCTTCACAGACACACCCAGATGTGCCCTTTACTAATCTCTTGGGCATATCTTAATTCACCCAAGTTGAAAGTCAAGAAAATCCAGCACAAAAATCAACTACAATTTAAAAAAGAATGGGAAACTCTTAGCATGAGTATCGCTTGACTGAAGTTAAGTGAAGGCAGTTTAAGATGCAGTGTTCTGTGTGAGACTCCAGTCAGGGTTCAACGATACTTCAGTACTGAAGTGCTGACAGTGCCATTTACACCTCTGGTACAACCATGACTCAGAGGCAAGAAAGGCCTGTGGGAACAAGGACCATGGTGGCGTTTGACTACAGCATTACTGGATCCCAGGAAAAACTTTTCGGCAAGCTCCAGGGAGTCTTTGCTTATTGATCGAGAAAGATTTCGTTCGCATTTATCACTTTGAGATCAATGAACAGATGAAGAGTCAAGGAATCGAGGCTGTAGCTCTGGCCCTGTCTTTAATAATTGCATTCATAGCTATATTTTTATATATTCATTTTTGCTAGTAAGGTCTTTGAAGCAAAAGTTTTGACTATACTTTATTTCAAAATATGGAATTAAAAAATGAAGCCAAAAGGGTACCTTTTAGGTAGAAACCATTCAAGATAGATATACCTTTATGGGTATGCATGGGCATGAACCCACACAAAATTACATATTAATTGGTTTCTATCTTAGCCAGGCATAGAGCTCTGAATCTGGAGTCCTAGAATTTGAAAAGTTACAGCATGAGGATCATGACTTCAAGACCATCTTAGGCTACAAATGGAATTTGAGTTGAGGTCAGCCTAAGCTACATTGACAGACTCCATATTTTTAAAATAATCTTAATAATTAACCAAATTTTGATAGATCCCTCCTATTCTGTCTTACAGATATATTATAATTATTTTATCCAGTTATCTACTAATAGACTTCTGTCCCTTTTCAAGTCTTGATTCATTATCAGTACTGTTGTATGTATATGATTGTGTACATTTTTTTACATCTTTATATAATTTCTTCCTTTGGATTCTTTTATTCAGGTGGAATTGCCGGGTCAAAGAAAATGCCAAATATAAAGAATAAGAATTTGTACATTTCTTCAAAGTAATTTACTTATCCTTAATTTTAGTGTATAAGTGTTTTGCCTGAATGTACGTGTGTGTGCCATGTGCATGCTTGGTGCCTGCAAAAGCCAGAGAAGGCATGGGATTCCCCTGGAACGTGAGTTACAGATGGTTGTAAGCCACCATGTGGGTGCTGGGAATTGAACCTGGGTCCTCTGAAAGGGTAGGCAACACTTTTAGCTGCTGAGCCATTTCTCCAGCTCTAATCTTGAAAAAAGAAACTTAAAATATTTACTTAATTTTTAAAAAAAGTTATGTATATGTGTGTCTGAATTTTATTTTACAATTGTGTGTGTGTGTGTGTGTGTGTGTGTGTGTGTGTGTGTGTGTGTGT